>CM034152.1:11838700-12570320 GCA_019776745.2 Taxus chinensis
TTAGAACTAGTTTGGATTTATTTCCTTTGTCTGCATTCAAAAGCTTCATCAAAAATATCAAAAACATATAGTTTAGTTTAGTTTGTATTTATTTGATTAAATAGATGCAATCAGATTTAATTAATTAAAGGGGAATTAATCAACTTTATTTGATTTAAATTTGCTTGCTTTTTTTTATTTAAAGTAAGAATTTAGATTAATTATAATTGTAATAAACAAACCCCCCTCATTTTCATAGCATCCTAGGCTACCCGATCTTAGTTTTGGTCCCCTTTGGTTTTTCGTTTGATTGTTTATTTCCTTAGCTATTGACTTTGTGCCCACATGACCATTCAAGGTCCATGAAAACCAAGACAAAGAGTTTGTGACCCAACCATGCCACAATTGAACACAGATACTCTTCTAACATTTATTGACCAGGGTTTACATCATCTTATCTTCCAAACCACCCGGTCCCACCAAATAACATTCACCAAGTGATTATTTTAAATGAAGAGGTAGAAAATTCCGAGGAGTTTTGGGAAAACTAGCATGGTAGATATTAGACTTGTCCTTATCCCATTTTTCGTCATATATTCATGATCCTCTTCATAGAGAAATTCCTACATGACGAAGGATAGTTCCCCCATGTTCCAAAACAAAGTAGAGTCTTATTCAGTTCTACCCATATTGACCATAACTTGCATATGACAATCATCCTTGATCATAGAATTACCCCTGAACAAGTGAGATAGGCGTTTATTGCCCTCAACAAACAAATACCCATTTTTCCAATTGAGAACATTAGGTTGCCTTGATTTCTTGTTTTATCTTCCACCTATTCCACACGTATCTTATCTACCCATCCTATTACCATCACATCCATTTCATTTTGGCCGTCTCGACATGACCTCGGGAGGTTGCGTGCATCTAGGAGTCATGCATTGATTATCAAGTGTACAAAATTGGTGAACCCACCGCGAATGACTAGTTCCTTTTTATATCTTCCTTATTTATTTCCTTTCATCAAATCTTCTCCTCTCCCATTATTTTGTGGGTGTCTATACACCCCCCGAATATGTTGGTTTAGGAATACGGTAGGACCATCTTGGGTCTCGAAGCCTATTACTATCATATGGGTATGTAATAGTCACCCTCATTGTCAAGGTGGGATGATAATTAATCAAATAATTTTCTATCTCCTCACACGCCGCCTCCTCTAGGATCCAAAACCAAACTCAATAGTAAAGATTGAGGAGATAAACCAATCTAATTACTATCCACAACTACAATTCTCCAACTCCAACTCCAACAACATGACATTAACAGGAGAACAAGGGTTTTGTCCACCGGTCTTATCCAAACCTTAGATTAGGATGAAATTTAATTCCTTCTCTTATTATCAATCACAAAATGATGAGCTCCTAGAATGACTCACCCAAATTGGTGATTTTCTTAATGCTATAGACAAATCCTTCAATAGGATGCAAGGATATATTGATGCTCTTCTTCAGAAAAATTATGCCACCCCTCCTCCTAAAATAGAAAACACACCTAAAGAGGGGTGTTCTATAAAATTCCAATTTATAGTGGGGTATCATGTACCTTTACTACCCAACAAAGCCCAATATGTTCCCAAACCAATCGCACCACGTTCACCTGGTGATGTGATCTTACTATTGGTGGGTATAATTAAGGAGTTAGAAATTTCTCAAGCCTCGCAACCCACACAATTTGTGGGATCAAACCGTGATTCACATCATACACTAAAACAAAACTATGTTCCTTCCACAAGTGTCTATTAACCACCATCATCACAGGCCTACTTGGGTGATCCTAACCCATGTGACCTCCTTATAGGTTTGGGTACACTAGGGATGATCCCCCACCCTTAATATACATATTCAACACACGTGCCAACCAAAATTGCATTCTCAAATGCCAATCCTTCAGGAAATGTAGCATTCCCTGGTTTCACGCCTACAAGCCCATAACCTAGTGCAGTTCCCCCTACATACACATGTATTCCAAATCTCCTCCTATTGATATGTATTCTTGCCTTAGACCTTATGCGTAGAAAAAAGGGGTTCCTTATGCCACAACTAATGCCTATGATGTACTTTATCTGGCTCCAGTCCCACCTCTGCTTCCCCATCAAGGATTGTCAATGGTTGAGTCATATGCGGTAGGAACGTATTTTGAGTACCTAAAATAACCTTTAGACTTCACCATATGGGGTTTCATGCTCCCTTGGCCATTTCCTGACCTTTCAAAATTTAAGGGAGAGGGAGATCCAAATTCCCACATTAAGGAATATGCCACTGCCATTAGAGAGTAACTCCCTTGGGATGAAATTGTCATGAAAATATTTCCCAAGACTCTCGAAGGAATTGATCTTGATTGGTACTACAGAATCCCATAAGCCTCAATTCATTCCTTCAAGTAACTCATATACGATTTCATTAAGGATTTTGACATGAACAAACTATTGAGAATGGGGATTAGAAAATTCCTACATATCAAACAAGAACACAACGAGTCCATTGCCCACTTCATTCAGAGGTGGCGACAAGTTATCTATTATTCTACTAGTGCACCCAACATGGATCAAACAAATATTTATGAAATTTTATTCCATTCACTTAACCGAGAGACCAAGGAGGAATTCCAAAAGTTTCCTCTTCGAAGCTACGAGGAATTATTAGAGGGCATGTATCACATCGACCAAGAAACGATAGACAACGGATGCAAAACCTATGGCCCAAATGTGAAGTTGGTCACTCCCACTCAAAATAATTCTAACTATCAATTTTTTTTGAAAAAAATCAAGGACCCAAGGTCCTAAATCAAAACTATGGTGTCACAATGGATGGCATGACCAATCAGCCCAAGAAGCCCAACACTGCAAATGTCAACAATGTAAATAAAAACAATGCCAATATCTACAATAAAAGGAACAATAACCTTACTCCTTTCATCAATGTGGTTGAATTTAGTCATCCTCTCATTCAACAGGTTTAGACTCAAGGCCAAATTCCATACCCGAACCAATTATTGATTCAATACCAAAACCAGGGTCAAAAGCGAACTATAACTACAATAACCAAAATAGAAAAATAAAAGGAATTATGGATGACAACAAAATCAGAACTAGAGGTCTAGGGATTATGATCCTAAATTTTTATGGTTTCCATAGATTTATAGGTATGATGCTTAGACTTGTAGGGACTATAACAAGTTCATACAACATCTTCCAGAGGATCAAATACAACTCTTCATTGTGATGTTCTTGGTCAACCCCACAAGACCTACGTAAAATACCCACATGGGACATATTTCTCAGTAGAACACTACCGTTAGGATTTCTAGAGACCCTTTCTCAAAGTGCCCTAAAAATGAGAAACTTAATCCTCAGGGCATAAACAAGGGGACTCCCATAGGGAACAATGATCACAAATCCTCTACATCTAATGATCCATGAGTTTATCCTCCTTTAGATAAACAGAAGTAGACTAAGATTGTAGGCCTACTTGAGTTAGAAACTAAATCAGAAATCCATGTTGCTACCCACACTCACGACTACATGTCGTAACCTCTCCTTATCTACTCTTTAGTGTAATGTACTGCACCAGTAGTCCCTAAACCAGTGGGACTTATGATTTGAGTACAAACCTAACCAAGACCTTTTCTTACATATCCTTCTTGGATTTACTGAATAATTCCCTGGTGCATCGATCTACTTGGTTAGAAGCATTAGGTATTGGTCACTTAGTTCACATTACACCACCTCTAAAATCCCAAATTAACCATATAGATTTCGACTTCTATCCTTCGGGCCAACATGAGAGAGACGTTGGGTTTTTTCAATATTATTAAGATCCCCACGGAAGCTGAGTTAGAATGAAGAGGTGATCATACTTTGTATTTACAGGTATGGATCTACAACAATTATGTCAATAGACCTATGATCAACGATGGAGCTGTGGTTAACATTTTCCCCTTTTCTTTCCTATAAAATTTAGGTTACAAAGAAACAAATTTTTCTTCAATTAAAAACACACAAAGAGGCTATGATAGACTTAAGGTTATGATAGAATTAAGGCTACATCAATTGGAACTATATTTATCCTGGTCACTCTTGTACCTAAGACTATTTTGAATAAGTTTTATATTATAGACAAGGAAACCAACTATAATATGATCCTTGGTTGGCCTTGGATTCATAGGATGAAGGCCATTCCCTCTACCTTATTCTAAGAAGTCAGATTACTTCATTTGGGGAAGGTATTTTTGGCTCAAGTTGATCCAAAACCTTTCGATATTCACCTAACTAACCTTAAGAAGAAGTCTGGGGTCCATTTATAGTTCAATCTCCCAACAAATTAGTTAAACATACCCCTATCTTTAGGGGGACCTGTTCCCACATCCAACCTTATTCCAACAATGGAGTTAGAGACGCCTAAGGTAATTGAAGTGGTGCATGTTAATGAGAACAAAGTTGCAGTGGTAAAATTCGTTTTAAAAAAAACTATAGCAGAAATTATGAAATTATTAGAGAACGATCTACCGATTATTCTCCCTTTCAATTCTTTAGGCATAGTTCATGCTCTTGGGATAGCCGCTCTTCCATTAGATGGATTTGGAGAGTTGTGCATGGTTGAGGTTTTAGAAGTTGAGGAAGAGGATTCAAATAATGATGAAACATCCATCTGTCCTGACAATTTTTAGACCCTCACCTACAATGGAGCAAAGTGCCACTATGGCACATGGGTAGGGGTGATTCTCACTTCTCCAGAAGGTAGAATCATGACCTTTGCCTTCAAATTGAAATTTGAATGTATAAAAAAGAGCTAATTATAAATATCTACTTTTTGGTCTTATTGCAGCCAATAGGATGTGTGTGCACAATGTCAGAGTCCTATGTGACTTGCAACTTATTGCAAACCAGGTCTCAGAAGCTTATGATACTAGATCCAAGAACCTTCAGCTTTACAAGTACACCGTGCACAAACTTTGTAAAGATTTTGATTTGATTTCCATAGAAGATTTTCCCCAAGAATAGAATCAAGTCACTAATTCTATGGCTAGTTCCTCCTCCCAGTTTTTTCCTAACGAGGATTTAAAGAAAACAGAGTTCACTGTTTCAGTTGGAGCTGAACCCTTGGTTCATAAGATGCCTAACAACACAATCTTGGAATATGTAGAGACTGTGAATGAGCCTGTTACATTATATTTTGTGGAGAATGATGAGGCTATCTTATGATACCTTAGTCCATATACTAAACTTCATCCCACACATTATAAGAAATGGTTTTCTCTTACTCCTCATCCTTCTTCATATTTTGGAGATAGAAAGATGAACCATTCCTCCTCAAAAATATTTGAAATCTATAAATTTGAGGAAAAATAACTGGAGTTACCTCTAAATCCTCCTAAATTTGAATAAGGTAACACTCTCTTAATCAAAGGCATTATAGACATTAATATTGGAATGGAATAAGACCCTAGAATTTTGAAACTTGGTTATTCACTATCACTTGAAGAAATAGAAGCACATACCAAGGTGCTCAAAGAAAACTCTAAAGCCTTCACTTACAGCTATAAATAAATGATGAGATACACTCCTGATTTAGTGGTTCACAACAAAAAATGAGACCACTGAAGCCTAAAGTTTTTTTGATGATCAAAGAAGAAGGGATGAAAATTCTTTAAGTAATATTTATCAAGCATGTAGACTACTCTATGTGGCTTTCTAACATCGTCCTAGTCCTTAAAAATAATGGGAATATCTATATTTGCATCAATTTTAGGGACATCAACAAAGCATGCCCTAAGGATGATTTCCCATTTCCTCTAATTGACGTCATTTTTGATGCAACAATTGGGTATGATTTATTATCCCTCATGGATGGATTTTCTAGATATAACCAAATAAGGATCTCTGAGGAGGATCAGACCAAGGCTACCTTCAATACTCCTTGGGAGAAATTTTTTTATGTCTTCATGCCATTTGGTCTGAAGAATGTTGGAGCCATGTATAAATCGGAAGTGATGTATATCTTACATGATCTCATTCATAAGATTGTGGAGACATATGTTGATGACCTCTTGGTAAAATCTAAGAAACAAGGTGATCATATCGAAGTTCTTCATATTATTCTCTTGTGCTTAATTGAATAGAGTGTAACCCTAAATCTAGAAAAGTGCATATTTAGATTTACGGGTGGTAATTTGTTGGGTTATATCATTTCATCTTGAGGAATCAACGTAGATCCCACAAAGATTTAAGGAAATATTGGAAATGACCCCACCGATGGATGAGTCAAGCATTATATATTTCTTAGGTAAGCTTGGGATGATTCGTAGGTTCTCCTTGATTTGACATATGCCATTCACCATATTTTATGGCTTATTGAGGAAATATTGTTCTAAGGAATAGACTGATGAATGTCACCGACACTCATGCCACCTAAATCTGACCAAGATTTTTATCATGTCTTCACCGACACTCATGCCACCTAAAGTTGACCGTCCTCTGATTTTGTATTCTTGAGCCACATATGTATTGCTTAATTACATGTTGGCACAATAGGACGATGATGGCTGCAAGTGTTCCATATATTTTATTAGTCATACGCTCCTTGATTACAAGAAATAGTATACTCAAGTAGAGAGAGATTTCTTGGAAATTTTATTTACAACTAAGAGGTTGAGGCATTAAATGCTCAACTAAGAGATGAGGGTAATTGTTAAATCAAAATAGTTTTGAACATTCCTAACTCAAGTAACCTTGTCTAAGATAGCCGAAAGAGTTATCATGTTGATGGGTGAGTTTTAACTCACCTTCTTCAATCAAAAGTTCGTTAAGGGAAAACTTATCACAGATTGGTTGTGGATAACCCTATCGATTACAGACAAATAGTTGATCTAGATTTCCCTAATGAATGTTTTTTCTATATAGAGGAAAGACCCACCATTGCCTCTTGTTCGTGGTATACAGACATCATAAATCACATAATAGATCAAAAATATCCTGAAGGATACAATTCACAACAAAGGCAGTGACTGCTTATCATAGTCGCAAAGTATATAATTGTAGAGGAAGTGCTCTATCGCAGAGATTTTGATGGTATGTTGTTAAGATGAGTTGATGAACAAGAAGCAGAAAAAGTTATCTTTGAATCCCAGAGTGGAGTTTGTAGTGGCCACTTTGGAGGGCATTTGATTGCTCACAAGATTCACCAAATGGGCTACTTTTTGACCAAATTAGAACATGACGTTGTGGAATACGTTCACAGGTGCCAAAAATGCTAAGAGTTCTCACACGCCATACATATTTTGGCACATGATCTATAACCAATTGTTACGTCCTGGCCTTTCTCTACTTGGGGGATCGATCTAATATGGAAATTTTCTCCCTCATCATCAAATGGACACAACTTCATCATCACGGCCACAAAGTATTTCACAAAAAATTAGGTTGAGGCCATGCCTCTAACCATGGTACTCAGATTGGTTATTTTCCAAATTCATCCTAAACTAAATTATTTGTCCAGGTGCAGTGTCCCACAGGTCATTATCTCGGATAATGGCATCCCATTCAAGAATAAAGAGGTGCGTGAGTTATGTGTATAGTTTAAGATATCTCATCACATAGCCTCTTTATACTACCCTCAGGCTAATGGACAGGCTGAGGCTACAAATAAGACTTTGAAGTCCATCCTCATTAAAATAGTTAAGGAGAATAAGAAATATTGACACTCAAATCTATTTCCATCCTTTTGGGATTATAGAACCTCGGTATACAAACACCTACGGGGGAAACCCATTTTTCTTTAATTTTTGGTGCTGAAGTCGGTCTTGCCACTCAAGGTAGAATTACCTCAGTCTTCGTGTGTCTCTACAAGGGTAATTCTTGACAAAGACAGTGTATTAAGAAATGCGATTGGACTACTTTAGAAGGCCTAGATGAAGGGTGCATCTTAGATCCAAACAAAATCATCAGGTCTATGTTGACAAGATGTTTTTGTCAATACAACAAGAAAGTCTACGAATGAGAAATTCATGTAGGAGAATTGTTGTTACGAATTGACAACCGAATAGAAAAAAAATTTGGCGAAGGAATAAATTTTAGGCCAAAATGGTTAGGGCCTTATCAAGTAATGGAAGACTATAAGAATGGTGAGTATCATTTGCGTACCTTAGAGGGTGAGGATTTTGGTGAGTCCATAAACTCACAACACCTAAAGGGATTTTATGCATAGTCACTTGTATTTACACATTGTACATTAGTGCATTCATACCACTTTGTCACTTGCATTGTCATCTCATTGAAATTGTAAACTAGAAAATTACTTTTCAAGTAAATTTTGAAGATTTCAAACATTGGAAAATATATCAAATCACATCTCTTCAATATTCATTTCACTTTTTTAAGCTAATCAATCTATCTCATCATTTCAGTTCATGAGACAAAATCTTGACAATGATTCTACAAGGACTTGTATACTTAGTTCTCTTCATGATTTCTTCCAATTCAGGTGTTTCTTGCCCATATTTTTTGTAGAAGCTTCTTGTTGAAAAATATTTACCTAAAAATCTCTCTCTATGCCAAAAACATTCTAAACATTTCACCTGGAGTATTTTTTCACCTATCTCAAACTTTGGTGGTGAGCCCTTGCATCCTATTGGCTACATGGGGTTAAGGTTAGGGGAAAATGTCCCCTCCTAAAGCATAATATAAAGTCAATTCAAAAATTAAAAAAAGATAAATAAATAATAAACAAAAAATTATTGCATTATGTAAATAAAACCACACTTATCGGCCCTACCAACCTTCGGTGATGAGCCCATGATTCTTACTAGTAGCATGAGGTTGGGAAAGGAGGGAAGTGCCCTTACTCGTCTATGTTTTTTCCTCAGTGATGAGCTCATGCTTCTGACTAGTAGCATGGGGCAAAGCGTAGAGGGTCACAATAATAAATCACAAGTTTTAAATAAATAAACAAATAATGGTGCTTCTTAAAAATTTCCATGAAAATGAACTAGATGTGTGTGTTAAGAGAGAATTGTTCCTCAAAACTAGATTTTTTCAATCAATAGGCCATCCATGAATCTAAATCTAGACAAACTTGCAAGAAAATTTCACTCTAAACTGATTAGTTGATCTTGATTATGGTTGAGTTGCAATTTTATAGTTAGGTCTTTGTTAAATTTTTGTCTCTTGATCATCTTTCATATTTACATTCTTCAAGTCATATATCTTACATCCTTCTTGAATCTTGGTGGTGAGCCATCACATCCTATTAGTTGTGTGGAGTTAAGAATAGAGTGAGTTCATCTTTTCATCATACCACATTCAACACATTTTTCCAATGGAATAGAAATGCTAAATATTACTTGAGAAGTAAAGTATCTAATTTACAATTCATTTTCAAATGCTTTAAAAAAACGAGAAATCACTTTGTTACCACATTACATAATCATACATAGCATACATTCTAAGACATAAAACATCGTAAATTCTAAACCATCTAAGAGTACACAAATGAGATAAACCATAACAAAGTCAACTCTTACAAGGAATATCAAACCAAAAATATGTCCATATGTGTGTGTGTGTGTGTGTGTGTGTGTGTGTGTGTGTGTGTGTGTGTTGTATAAAGGTTTCTCATGTGCAATGTCATCACACTATATTGTAAGTGTGGTAAAAATTGCTCTCTAAGAGCTCAAAATACAAAAAAGATTGATATATGTATCAAAAACTGTCCCAAAGTAATAATGTCCCTAGGCCTATCCCTCCCTCCTAGACCCCTGAGATGGGGCAGGAGTGGCACGTGGGATCCTGCTGCGGATCCTATGACGAGAGTGGCTCAGTGCATCCTGAAATCCTTTATGTATAGATCTATGAGACTGCCCATGTGAACATCTGGTGGTAGTGGCTCCACTACGTGAGTGGGCTCACCATCATCTCTCTTGATCCTTGTGCAGAGTAATATCTAACCACATCTGGGTCATCACCTCGATGACATGTCAAGATGGAATGAACACATTAGTGTGGCGACCTACCATCGCTAGATGTCTTGTGTCAACAAGTCCCTGATCTCTAGTCATCTTTGTAGGAATCATGAACATATCCAGGAGTGTGTGTTGAATAAGATCTCATCATCCATCCATGGTAGCTGAAAATTTCAAACAATGGTGAGATAGAAAATTTTAAAAACAATTTTTTTTATTAGAGTAACCTACTAACATCTAGTCTAGAAATTAAATGAAGGAAAAAGAGTGTTTCAATCACTAGGATCTCTATACATCTAACTCAGATCAACACCCAGTGTTGGTTCAGGAGTTGGTACATGTTTCTCCTCTACTCTGATATCCTCCTCTCACTATAAGTGCACTAATGTCTTCTCATCTTTAAGAAGGTACTCCTCTATGTGCATTGTCTCCTCCTCTGGGTCCACCTCAGCTTTAACAGTTGTTGAGGCCTCTCTAGTGTCTTGTCACTCCTATGTCATCTCCTGAGCTTGAATCGGTCTCAGCCTTCTCCTCTTCCTCCACACTGTGTGTTGGGCCTACTTCAATCTAAAGCACATGCCTCGGCCTAACTACTGCCCTAACAATTGGACCTGATGTAGACACCTAAATTCCACTTTTGCAATCTTATTGCCAAATGCGCATAGATCACTCTAATTCTTACCGTTTCCATTATAATTAGTGATTTCCACTAATTAACTAATTTTTCTTACCATTTTGGTCAATTGACAGTGATTTGTTGATTACCTAACCCCTTTCGTATTCAAGGTGCCACTTTACGATGAATCATAAGTCAAAATCCTCTTCCAAACAGACAATTAGCAATTACTAGCTAATTAAGCCTATTCCAACCACTCAAAATCACCCCATTTCCATCCGCAACATCTCAACAAGCTTCAAAATCTTATCCTAGCCTCCTAATTGATCCTAAGTGGTTGATTAAGGCTCCACACATCTTAATCACTTGTTATTTCACTAATTATGATTAGAAAAGCATAATCATGATTAGAAAGTCTTAATATAATTTGTAATTTTAGTCCCACATGCACCAAGATGCAAGTTTCCTCAAAGGAAAAACTATAAATAAGACTAAGTACTACCTTACAATTTTACACCATGCTTTGATTTGCATATCATATAAGAAATTTGATTAATATGCAAGCTCAATCCTTACCTAAAGTCTTCAATGGGGTTAGTAGATGGGTAAATATGATCTTGTAGTCATTTTTGGAGAGACCATTTCACCTCTCTTGGAGTAGCAACAAACCCCCAATTTGATTACTCCTAGATCTATTTAGGTCTATGTTAGTTAATCAAACATACTAGGAGGCATGCTTTAGCTAGGTTTTGAATTATATTCATGTTAGTTAGTATTCCATTAAGATTTTATCATTGATGTTTCATTCTTTATCTTATGCAATTAGCTTTAGACTATGTAGTGTTAGTCTTGATTTTTGAATTATATTCATGTTAGTTAGTATTCCATTAAGATTTTATCATTGATGTTTCATTCTTTATCTTATGCAATTAGCTTTAGACTATGTAGTGTTAGTCTTGCTTAAATTAGTTAATTTACACTAAAATTTTTGGGTGTTATCACCTGGTGCAACCTTTCATGTCCCAATCGGAATCCCAGGAGTAACAACGATCCAATCTAACTGGCCTCTCTGAACAAACCTAGCCTCCTATATGCCTCTATATATTATGGGAACCACTGGGAGAGAATTTGCGTAAGGTAGCATAAAATATTGAGTTACCTTGAGGACTGGATGAGTCTCTAATCTACTTGCCTGGTCAACTAACTACAATGTAGTATTGCATGCATTCAATGTAATAGCCTCTAGACCTCATCTACTGGCCATATCCTGGTATGGATGTGCGATCATATTTTTCATGGTCAAGGTAGAATCTAACTGATATGGCCCCTTGACTGGAGCCATGTCTACCCACCTCACTGTTATAACTACCGAAGGATCTGCTATCCTGATTCCCCTTTGGTAGGGGACCATCTTCTCATAAACCCAAGACATCACAAGTTTCGAATGGCTAAGGGACTTAGCCCCCAATCTGAAAATCTTATTTAAATCATGATAATTGGTGCCCAAGATGTCTACTCCCCATGTGTATACCCTATTGTATAACTCTATACTCTGTACAATAGGAGAGCAACAATACAAGAACTTGTCCCCGCCTTTATCCCCAATCAAACGTGAGGCCAAGATACTAATGATGGCCTTGTGCAGAGTAGGAATAGGATTGGATTCAACTAAAATTAATCTAAGACCCTACTTGACACCAATATTAGGTGCATTTTCATCTTCTAGGTAAACAACCTAGCTACCATCCTTAGTTGTCGAGCTAGCACTCATCAACACTAGCTTCCTTCTTGTGATAGGAACTCCAAGAATCTGGTAGGTATCATCCAAGGTGATAGTCCAATCACTTATAACTCCAAGAAGCTAAAAAAGTGTTCTGGTCTAGGTCCCAGTAGCTCAATAGGTCTCATAGTAAGTGGCTGACAGGTGCAGCAAGTCATGTCTGTGAGATCCTCCAGATACCGAATCTCGCTAATTAATCCCTTTCTGGATGGGTCAATCTTGTCAGGATATATGACAACCAATCTTGCTCTCAATCTCTACACCATTTGTAACACCTCTAACTTGACTGATATCTATGATGACTTCTGTTAAAGAAGGTTCAAATGTTGACAGGTGATTTTGTCTTAAGACGGTGTACTCTTATGACTTATGAAATCATGTTTGCATTAGGTAATATGTTATCTGCGGAAATAGGTAAATTAATGGCATGATTTTCTTAATTTATAATGATGTAACCCATCTCTGTTTGTGCAGAATAATTTATTGCTTGGGATTGAGAAATTGAGTTTCAGTTTTCATAATTTATAATATTTAAAACAACAACACCTTGGATCTAATTCATTGATCGAAGGTATGCTTATAAATTTTCAATCTTGTTATCATGATGTCCAATTTGGATAGACAGAAGACTTCTGGACCTTGAATATGTGAAGGCCATGAATGATATTGTCCTTGGATCTTTGTTTTGAATTGGAATGGGGTTAACAATAGTTTTCCTCTTTTCTATTTAACGTATGATGTAAATTTCAATAAGGAAATTGTGACCTATTTACACCATGTTCCTTAAATTTGGAACCTTATCCTAAACGGATTAACCTAACCTAAGTTACTAAGTTTATTATTATTTTGATGATTAATGGACCTAATACTAAAGACTTATACCTATGCACCTATGTTAGTTCCTAAATTACTGTTGAACCAAACTTAAGGGAGTGGCTTACCTAAAGGGGCCTATGGAACGACATGGGGAAGGACTAAGTGGCAGGAAACGAATCCTAGGAATTAATGGAAAGTTATTAAGTCCTTATCTATTTTAACAGCCAAATTTAGAAAAGGTATTGGGAAAGATTAGATGAGTGAGTTGGCATCTTCACCAAAGTTTTGGATGCATGTATTTTTCAAAATAATTCTTCGCCAGAATTAGAGGTGGTAGTGGCGGGAAGATAAGTAGGACCGACAGTCCTACTCTAAATTTAATATTTTTTAAATTGCTAAAACTGCCTAGGAAGAAGATAGAGTGGTTTTGGTTTTGTTGATTCATTCATTTTTGTAGCTTGAGCTCTACATGTGGTTTTTTTATTCTTCAAACCTATACTTCGATTCTTGCATCCAAGATAGTTGTGCATGAGTTTTTCTGCCTTGCATGGCATGGAGGGGAGGAGTTGGTATGGAGAAGCTATAAGGATAAGTTAGTGGAAGTTTTTTGTGTTTCTTGCATTTTGAAAGAAGGATTAAAGCTCTTCTTGGATATTTCTGTGAATCAGAGAAGGCAAAGCGCTATCAGGCATGATAGACTCTATCCATTAAGTTTTATGCTTTTAATCAAATCATCGTAAAAACAACTCTACTCTTAGGGAATAATTTGGATTTGTTATGTTGATGAGATTTGTTTGCTTCTAGAATTTTGTGTTGTTTTAATTGAATACTTTATCGACCTTGTTTGGATTATGGAAAGTGTGTTCTAGGTTTTCAGTTTTCATGTTTTGATAGTTGGGTTTTGATTTAAATCTTCCTACATAGGATTCAAAACAAATCCAAAAATATGTAGGGGATCATAGTTAAAAGTAGTTGAACCTTGTTGGTATTTTGTTTTTTTCAAATCTAGGAAATCTGGTTCCAATCAATTTTTTGGCTTCACCGTCGGTAAACTATGGTTAGGAAACTATTGGAATGTCTAGTAGTTGCTAGGATCTTGCATAAATTCTTTGAGAAGATAGATTCACTAGCTTTTTCTTTAACATTTCCTTTTGGTTACTGATAGAAGACTTCAAAATGAAGATCTTGTCTTGAATCTGAAAGGAACGATAACCAGATCGTACTAAGTCAAGAACACAGATGCTAATCAAACACCACCATCAATAAGATGAAAGTAATTCACCAGAATAACTCTACATAAAACCTTTGCAAAAAAATGAGCAGCACTATCATATATTATTATGGAACTCAATGCAATACATTGAGAATGGGCCTTGCTTAAATAGGAAAGGAATAACAATCTAAGAACTAGTCAAGGTCATAGATCAAGCCATAAATCAAGGAAATAACTAGTCATCAAAGAACTAGTCAAGGCCATAGATTTAGGAGAGAACTAGACATCAAAGAACTAGTCAAGACCATAGATTTAGGAGAGAACTAGACATCAAGGATCTAGTCAATACCATAGATCAAGGAAAGAACTATGCCTAACAACTAGATAATATCTCCTAATATCTAAATAAGATAAAAGAAATATCCACACACATAAGTGGGTGAGGATAAATACAATAAAGGTAAATAAAGTACCTAGGTGAACTTGAGCTAAGGTAAATACCTACTCTAACGGAATCTTATCGATGTCTGTGATTTTTAGGTTCTGGTTATTGAGTGTATTATTCTTGTTGCTAACTTTCTGACCTTGTTGCAAAAGGATAAATTTATTGTTGGTTTTTCTTAGTAATCGAATGTACATCTGTTAGGACTTGCATGAATTATTTCGGTTATTATTCGAAGATCTACAAAGGGCCTCTTGTGTTAAATTCTTGAATTGAAATTTTTTTATGGAAGTCTGATTTTTGGGAAGCAAGAAAGAGGATATGATATATTGTTTCTACTCTTCTTGGTCTTTGAGGTAACCAATGAATTTGTGGCACTTGGTGCTAAGAGGGGAAAACTCTCTTGAGTATTGATTAACTGTAGCTTGTTTATCGATGTTACCCTAAGCTTTTGGCTAATTGCTCTATCAACCATAATATGATGTTTTTGTATTGGCATGTTTCTTAGAACCCATGGGCCAATAAACTCTGGTTTTGGTTCTTTTAGAACTAAGGAAAATATTTTCTTCATGAAAATGGAATGATGGCTCCCATCTTGGTTATATCATAATGCGTACTTATTTTCCTTTAAGTATTTGTGTTTTAGGAAGTCTGTTTCAGACTTATCCCTCTGTTCATCTCTTTCTTTCCTCCTTGAGTATTTTGGGAAATGAATTAATTATTATCTTAGTGGGAATTGAGGTTATCTAACCCATATCCTTCAATGATGAAAGGTAATGGAGTGATGTTTCTCTTCATTTCTTTCCCTTTCTCTTGGATTTTTTGGTGTTCATATAATTCGAACCCTAGAGTAAATCTCTATTTGATTTTTGGTTTGAGTCATTAAGTAAACTAACCTTTGTCATTATAGGTTATTGGATACTTAATGGTCTCTTCTAGTCATATGAAGAGTTGTGAAGTTTCACAACCTTTCTCTATCATTCCTTTAATCTTCTTACATCTTATGAAACTTGGTAAAGTTTTATGTCCCTTCTTTAGTTTGTTACGTTTATGCAACTTCTTGATTGTTTGATAAGACTAAATGTAAAATGTTCTTAGGGAAATATAGCTGAAGTTAAAAATATTTTGATGGATTATTGAGTTTGGTTTGAAAATATTTGGATGGATTATTGATTTTGGACTAAATTATAAACTTAACCATTCTACTCACTTAAAGTAATGATAGCCATGGTGTATCTTTTTGGGATTTGAGTGTTAACTCATTTTCCTTGTTAAAAGGAACCTTAATTTTGATGAGGTTTGAAGTAGCTTGTTTTGGCTTTTAACTTGAAATTGGTTCCTAATTCTAAGCTTGGGTAGTATGATACTGCAATTAGGGACACATTATATGTTTAGATGACTTAGATTATCCTAAATTAATTCTTATGATTTTTAAATTCAATTGATGGCATCTCATACTTTAGAATGAATGTAGGTTAATAAAATATTTGGATGGAAAGTAATGTTTATAAATGTTCCATTTTTGATTTATGCCTAAAAGATAGATAGGTAGTTACCTTCTTTAAATAAATAGGTTTGACTAAGTGAGGAACTTAAAATGAAATATAAGAAAGTAATAGTGAGGATCGGATGAATATTTATTTCTCTTAATTTACTATTTAAATCCTTTTGATAAAATAAAAATAAGAAGGAAGGATAAAGTTGTTTTATTTCATGACCTAACCTTGTTTTGATTTGAAGCATATCTCTTTCTCTCTCTTTTAATTGGAATTACAATCTCCTTTTTGGTTGAGTCTTTCCATTTTTGCTTTCTGGACTGTTTCATAACAGCATGGTTCTTTTTATGAAATAGTTAGCTAAAAGCACATTTTTTTAATGATTTAGTGCTTATCATGCTCAGTTCAATGAATTGGCCCATGTAAGAAATTATGCAAATGGACTACGGAAAAGATGAAAGGAGAAAGACTTATTATAAGTTATATTTCTTTTATTTTGGATACTTAATCTTTACTTTGAAAAAGAAAGGGGGGTTTCATTGTTAAGATGTACTTAATGAAAAGAAAGTTGTAATGAGAAAAGAATAGGTGATGTTGTTTTCACATTACGTGATATCTGTGATGTTTTTTGGCAATTTTTGATGTATGAATTGTTTAGACTCAGAAAATGTATCACTCTTCCTAATGAATGGATAAAATATGTTTGAATTCTGTTACTACTTGTAGAAAGACTTTCTTGGCATGAATTCGGCTGAAATGATAAGTATTACTCTAATTAAGGAAGGTAGCTCACATACTTAAAAATATTATGCAATGGCTGGGATAGGATTCTGAGTTTTTGGTTGAATAAGTTTCTCTAGATGAGATGCAACTTATAAAGTTAATAATATCATGACACTCTATCATTGCAAAAGGGTTTGTAATTAATTTATATGGGTGTATGTGTTTTAACCATGTTTATAATTATACATATGTAATTGAATTTATTTAGGGACTTATAAATTCTATTTTTCCTTATTGGGCATTAGCCCATGAAATAGGAAAAAGGGGAAAATCCCTTGAGGGTATACATTAAGATTAAGCTATGTACTTAATTAGATGTCAATGAACGAAAAGGTGAATGGGTGTAAATGTGCTTCCTTATGTAGATTTCCTCAATCTATAACTAGAAATTAATTAGATCAATCACCTTTATATCTAAAAGAGACTTTATATTCCCTTTTGGTTGCAAGTGGTATTGGATAAATGGTAAACTAATGCAAGAAAATTAATAGGTTAGGAAGCATATTTTATCTACTTACCTACATTTGATATAGTTATAACTTGTAACCTGATAGGTTAAAGAACCTTCTTGAATCATTAAGGATGCCAACATTAAATTTTACCATGCCAAGAATTTACATATGCTACATCAACTACCACGGTCAATAAGTTTATGAAATTGAGGATTCACTCAGAATGGACTTTGACATAAAACTTTGCAAACAAATGTAGCAGCAATATCAGGATATTATTATGTTACTCAATGCAATGACATGTGAGAATGGGCCTTGTTTAAATAGGAAAGGAATAACAATCTAAGAACCAGATCAAGGTCATAGATCATGCCATAAATCAAGGAAATAACTAGTCATCAAGTTAACTAGTCAAGACCTTAGGATTTAGGAGAGAACTAGATCATTAAGGATCTATGTCAATACCCATACACTGGAAAGAACTAGTCAATACCATAGATCAAGTTGAAAGAACTTACCTAACATACTAGATAATATCTCCTAATATCTAAATAAGATAAAAGAAATATCTATAACACATAAGTGTAGTGAAGGATAAATACTAATAAAGGTAAATAAAGTACCTAGGTGAACATTAAGCTATCTGTAAATCATATTCTAACACCCCCCCCTCAAAGCCCCCTAAAGTGAAGCTTGGTTGTCCAACTTAATATGAAGTGGCATGTCCACAGTATGAGTCCCAGAAACTAGCCTAATGAGGTACTCTGTACAATAACTAGGAAAACTTTCTTGACACCGCAAGGTACCCAAAACCAGTAACAACAAATAAAGAGAGTAATGACCTCTCCAAGGCATCCCAAGAAGCTCGGCTCAAAAAATCGGACAATGCTGAAGAATTTTGGTGTGCTAAATTGTGGTCTAAATCCATTGCTCGATAAACAAAATTCAAAAACATTTGAAACTGAGTTTTACCAAAATAGCTCCATACAATGGAGATGGTTCAATGGAGTGATGATCGAAAGTGCTTTTGAAAAAAACATGATGTAACATGTTTTCTTTTAACTGCTGAAATAGGTGTGCCTACAATCCAAGCATTGAAAACTAGGAACAACAATCAAGGACACAAAATGTTAATGTTTCATGATCCTAACTTAAATCTTAATTTTTAACAAGATTGAAGGCATACTCAAACTTTAGGAAGAATGTAGGATCAATACCAACCCTCCCATACTGCTGAATGGAAAGTAATGTTTACAAAATTGTATGTTGATTTATGTCAAATATAGTTTACTCGTTACACTTGACAAACTAAACTGGATTAACTAGAATAGATCCTCCAAAGATGAAATTATAATGAAAAGTTTCAATAGTGAATATCAGATGAAAATTTCTCTTAACTTAATAAGATAGATTCTACACCTTTGATAAATTCTCAAAATAGGAATAAGCATACAATTTAAGGTTAGAAAGTGGAGCTAACCTTGCCTAATGATTTGAGGTACCACACCTGTTCTCTCTCTTTTAATTGGAATTGTAATCTCCTTTTTGGTTGAATCTTTCCATTTTTGCTTTCAGACTATTTCATAATACACGGATTTTTATGAAATAGTTAGCTAAAAGCACATTGTTTTATGATTTGGTGCTTAAAATGCTCACAATGAACTGACCCATGTAGCCATTTTGCAAAAGACTATGGAAAATGATGAAAGGTTGAAAGACTTATTTTAAGTTACATTCATTTTTTTGAAGACTGATCTTTAGTTTGATAAAAGAAAGGGTGTTTCATTACTAAGTTGTACTTCTGAAAAAGAAAGTTGTAATGGGAAAAAATAAGTGAGCTGTTGTTTTCATTTTGTGATATAATGTGATCTTGTTTGAAAATTTATGATATATGAATTCTTTGGACTCAATAAATGTATAACTCCTCCCTGATGAATTTCTACCAATGAATTCACTAGTAATACTTGTAGAATGGAGTATTCTTGATCTGAATTGGGTGAAATGATAAGTTCTCTAATTAAGGAAGGTAGCTCACATACTTAGAAAATATTATGCAATGGATGGGATACCGTAATAGGCATTTGTTGGTTGAATAAGTTTCATGCTAGATGAACAAGCCTTATAAAGTTAATAAGCATCATGACACTTTATCATTCAAAAATGGTTTGTAATTAATTTACATGGGTGTATGTGTTTTAACCATGTTTATAATTCTACATATGTAATTTGAATATTTAGGGACATATGATGGTGATTTTCCTTATTGGGCTAGCCCATGAAATAGGAAAAAGGGGAAAATCCCTTGATGGTATACATTAAGATTAGTTATGAACTTACTTAGATTGTCAATGAAAAAAAAATGAATGGGTGCAAATGTGCTTCCTTATGCAGATTTCCTTCAATCTATAACTGGAAATTAATTAGCTTCAATCACATTTATATCTAGAGAAGAGACTTAATATCCCTTTCAGAATTCAAGTGGTATCGGATAAATGGTAAACTAATGCCAGAAAATAAATAGGTTGGGAACCGAAATTTTATCTGATTACCTACCTCCATATAGTTATAACTTGTATACCTTATAGGTTAAAGAACCTCTTAAATAACTTAAGGATGAACACGAATTTTAATGAAGAATTTAATATAACATCAACTTCAAACCGAGTTACCGTTTATCAAAAATTAGGAAGCTTAGTTAATATGTTGATCTATTATTTATTTTAGTCAAGTAACTTCATAACTACAGGAGTCGTCATGAGGTTACTACATTACAGTTGACATGTCCTCAATACCCTTCATATTTTTTTTCATCTAGACTAACATAAGTTCTTGACCTGGTTCATTTTTCTTCACTATGTGGGGATAGGAACATGACCTAGTGTTGGAGTTAACTCTTGATGACTTAGGATAACTAGAAACACACCAATTGATGTAAGTCAATTGATTATGTATATGTACCCTTAGTCACCCCGAGTAGAACCCCACACTAGGGCATGTTGCTAAACTTATCTAGGGTTATACTTTGAATCAAGTGGACTGATACAGAGATCGGTAAAGACAAATCTAGATAATAGATCAAGTGTAGTGAAGGACTTATTCCGTTTGACGAGTATGCCATCTAGGAATGCAAACATGATAAACATGTGTAAATATTTGGCCAAATTATCACAAGTTGTTGGTTGTGTTGTCTTATGTCACTTATTTTAAGAAGAGGTATTTTAGATGAATATCATTAATCAGATATTCAGATAGGCTCTTAAACAGATCACTTGAGTACCCCTAACAGGGTAAAGAAACTAAGTATACTTTGTATACGACATTACTGAATAACATGAGAGATCAGTTTGCACTGATTCATGAAATGAGAGATCGGTGTTTCACCAAGTCATTACAGCTACATATGGTTTTCTGTTATGGGATAGTTTGGCATTTGAATGTGTTCTAAATTATGGTTTAGAACAGAGAACATTGTGTTAAAATAAAAAATAAAAAATAAAAAATCCTTGTTTCTAAAGTATTAAAATGGGAATGTTACACCATCCAACATACCTCCCTTGTATTCATAAACAAAAAGAATTATAACCTCTTAGTCATATAACAAGCTCACAAAAATATTATAAACCTAAGAAAAAACAAAAAAAAATCATACTTATTTAAAAATTTAAAAACCTTTCCTAAGTGGATATTTTGTAACCATCAGAGTGGTGGTTGCGTAACTGTCGCTTCGGTCTTGCTCGAAAAACTTAGTTCGTACCCTAAAGGTCAAAAATTCAAAAAAATAGCAAAAAAGTACCAAATTAATTCAAATAAATTGCATAATCTACATGGAACCCCCTTGTGGTCATTTTCACTATAGAATCATTAAAAATTACCCCCTCTTGTGGCTAGATTTTACTGATTCCTAAATTTTAGGTAAAAAAACAAATGCAAATAACTAACCTAATTGTGGCCCTCTGCCACTACCGTTGGTTTTGCTGCCTTCCTCTCGAAGTGCTCTCCGATTTGACTGTATTCTCACACAAAATGGTGACAGGTGGTCCAACACTCTAAAATTCACCAAGTGGGTAAGTGAAAATGATTTCTAGAAATAGTATATATATATATATAGTGTTTTCTAATGTCATTTTGGGTGTGTGTGTATGCAGGGATGGAGCACTGGAGTAGGTATATTTCTCATCCCTGCTGATATGGTAAGTTTTCTTGTTGTTTTAATTTAGAATATTTTGTCGATTACATATTTTATCTGCACTCGATTCCCATTTTCTCTTGCAAGTAGTGGGAAGCTCATATGGGGGTGATTTCAACACACAGGAGAGTGAGATATAATTTATAACTTTCCCATTTATGAGTGTCATACTCAGACTTCATGTTTTACGACCATTCATGGCTAAAATGATTCTCTAAGGGGGAAATATGTACGCACCAAAAATTAGACGGTGCTACATTGATGGAACGATAAGAATCCCCAATGATGATAAATTTTGTCTTCAAAACAAATGATGATGTCCAAGTCCCATTTCCTTTCTTTTTGCATGCCTATGTGACTTATTCTTCATTACTTCTTAGTTTACTAGCATTACATGCTGTTGCAAATCTTTTTCGCTACTTTTCCTTGGCATTTTTCCTTTAAGTAACCATTGGTCTACCTTGAGCAGCGGTTACACAACCGTCATGGTGGTTGCATAACCATCAATTCTGTGCGGTTTAATCTAAGACTTCAAACTCCTAGTTTTATACGTGTGTTGTAAGTTTCCTAGTGCTTTTCTCATACATTTCTCAACCACTTTTCCTGATTTTTGAGCTTGTTGGATGCGTATACAATTATTCTTCCCTAATTTTTATTCTTAGTATGTTGATTACCCCTTCCTATGATGTTCTGGCACTTCTTGATTGCCAAGTGTGTTGGACCATTTCCCTATCATTTTTCTATAAAATCCAATCCTTTTCCCAAAGAATTGGTTGGAGATTCTTGATTTTGATTGCACCGTTAATCTTCTAAAATCCTGATAGAAAGTAGGCAAACAAATCAACCTTTACTTTGTTTCTCTTTTTCTTGCATTTCCACCATCCAACCTGTAACCGGTCTACTCCAACACTCTTCTAGCTATTTGATTATCTTCCAAAACCAGTACAGTTCCCTGGACTCATCTCTATAGAAGAAGTTGAGGGGATAAATAAATGCACAACTACCTCTAGATATTGTCACAGTTCTACATTTCCAGGTTGTGGTGTAATTCAATTTCTTGAAATATTTCTTTTAATCTACAGTTTATATTTCCCATCAAATCAATAGTTTTTTTAAGGAAGTATAATTAGTAAGTATTCATTTCCTATAAGTAGCTTATGTTGATATCTCCTTCACAGATTATCCCTGTGGATTTGCTTGGGAAAGGATTTAGAGGAAGTTCATGTGCACATTTCTTCATTTAAAAGCACATATAGCCTTCATTTTATTTATTAGTTAGATCTAAACGTGCACATGAACAAATATTTCAAAATTTTCCACCATACTTGTCCCTGTGGATCTGTAAGGGAAAGAAGGTTAAGGGAGATTTTGTGTATATGAAGCTCTGTCGCTCCATATACCTCCGTATGATTGAAAACCACGTATATAGTATGTTTTTTTTCCTTGCGAGCAAGTGAAAATCACGTATGATTGTCCACTCGCATACCCTTGGGTACCCTCTTCTTCATCAGATTCCTCGTCTTCAAATTCCATATACCTAATAGTAGATCCACATACCTCCATCGCTCACGCCCCTCTTTTGGTGTGTCCTGACTTCAACAAATATTTCATCATGTACAGCTATGCCTCTGTGCATATTGTATCAGTTATCTTGATGCAAAATAACTCCAAGGGTATTGAATCCCCGATTGCTTTCATGAGCTCCCCTCTTAAGCCTCATGAACTGAAGATGTCGCAATTGGAAAAGCATGCCTTTTCTGTGGTAAAAGCAGTCAAAAATTTCCACTACTACATTCTAAATTCTCATATAGTAGTGTTGGTTCCGGACACGGCTATTAAGTCTATCCTGACTCAACAGGAGTTAGGGAGCTTACGAGGGAACTGGATCGCAAAGGTCCAAGAATATGACCTAGACATCAAACCAACCAAGTTGGTAAGAGGTAAAGGCCTGTGTCAGCTAATGGCTGAAAATAAAGACTCAGAGGTACTTGAAGAGAAAGTTGATCACATTGATGGAGAACAAAATGAACTGGAAAAAGCGGATTCTTCGCCCATGGTCCTATTTATCACCACCAACGATGAATGGTATTCTGACATCACGTTCTTTCTCACCTATGGTGAGTGCCCAACTCACCTAACAACAAAAGAAAAATGAACGGTGAAGCTCAAAGCCGTGAGATATGTCATATGGGATGATGGATTGTACAAACACGGAATTGACGGCATTTTTCTACGATGTGTTGACAAGCCGCAACAGGTAAAATTGTTGGAGAGTTTTCACGACTCAGTCTACGGTGCTCACTTCTCATCATCAGTGACAGCACATAAAATCATTCGGGCCAGGTACTACAGACCGATGCTATTTCAAGATACCGCTACCTGGATAGCAAAATGTGAACTTTGCCAATAGTTCATTGGTAAATCAAAGCTCGCTGCATTTCCCCTCAGGCCCGTCATCATTGAAAAACCATTCAGACAATGGGGAATTGATTTCATTGGAGCACTTAATCCTCAATCAAGTGCTGGACATATTTACATCCTAACAGCAACGGATTACTTCACAAAATGGGTGGAGGCCATACCTGTCAAGCATGCCATTTCTGAAGTTGTTTGTAACTTCATCAAAGTGAATATTATTGTGAGATTCGGCATTCCACATAAAATCGTTGCTAATAATGCTTCTAAATTCTCTTCACGGAAAGTAATTGGTTTTTGTTATGGATACAGAATAACCTTGGCTCATGCTTCTGATTATTATCCTTAGGGAAATGGTCAGGTAGAATCCAACAATAACAACCTGGTGACTATCATACGGAAGCTAGTTGATGAAAACCAGCGGTCCTGGCACAAATCACTGTATGATGCTTTGTGGGCAAATCATATCACTCCAAAGAGGTCTCTCGGCACATCACCTTTCCAGGTGTTATATGGAATCGATGCTGAAATCCCTATTTCCGTAAAACTTCCTGCTCAACGCTTGGCTTGAGTAATTGAAGATGAAACTTTTCAGAATTCTCTTGAAAAGAGAATTATGTACCTGACAGAACTTGAAGAAAAGTGAGTGAAGGTGGTCGACAAGATCACTGAACACCAGAATCAAGTTAAGAGGTTGTTCGAAAAGAAAGCTAAACAGAGAGATTTCCAAGTGGGAGATTTTGTTCTTCTCTAGGACAAACGAAGAGAATCGAAAGGTATGCATGGGAAGTTTGAATCTCTTTGGAGAGGGCCATACAAGATCAAGTAGCTCAATGGAGAGAATAGTTTCTATCTCTCATATTTGGATGGAACCAAGATCCTGCTTCCCTATAGAGGGCAGCACCTGAAGATCTTCAGGAAGTAGAGCCTGCTCTCTTCTTTGTACAGTTTTCTTGTTCATTTTCTTTTGCTTTCGTTGTGTGTTTGTTTTCTGTCGTTGTGTGTTCCCTTTATTTCCATTTTTTTTGGTTGCCCTTGTTTTTTACTCTCTGTAACCCAATGGATAGGCACATGAAAAATCTAGGATTCTCTACCCTTAAGTTTCAATTAAAGATAGTCCCCAGAAAGAGCCAGTTGTTATCCTGTGAAATTGACAAGGGCAATTTGCAGGTAACTATACCAAAATTCTATTTTGACCCCTACGAAAGTTTGATAGTGTTCGCAAGAAGCCTAAAACTCCCTTTCAAAAAAATTAGGTTATGTTGTAAAGAGTTAGCCACTTTTTAGCTAATCATTTGGTGCACAAATCTGTCATGTTAACATGACTAAAGATACGCCCCTCTTTACACTAGTGGCGTAATTATTCTAGAGTGTCGACATCACCAGAATTCTGCACCCCCTCTTAAAAAATCCTTCGGTGAAAAAAGTGGTGTGTTGACACTCTCAAAAATGTGCCCCTTTTATTTCGGGCATCATTTCATTTGTATTTACACCCTAGAATTCGTGCCCCCCTTTGGTCCTTTGGCACCGAGATTGTTGTGTTAACATCGATAAACATTCGCGTTATGCAATTTCCTTTGGCATGACCTTTCCCTCATGTCGAACACTCCCTAAAACCACACCAAAAAGTGGTTGGTGAGGTAATAAATGCCAAGTTTTTCTATAAATATGAACCTGCCACATGTCATTTTCATGAATTGAAAATTACAAAAGGTATTTTATTTGTGCATGTCAACCATCCCTGTCAGCCCTCACATGTTGTTTTTCGAGCTTGTGGACCCCACATCATTCATCGTCTTTTATAAATCCTAGGTGAGTGGCTCCTCTCCCATTGGTGGTTTTTGTTTTTGTTGTGTTGAGGTATCAGGGATTGTATCAAATAAATAAAATCTAAAAGAACCCATTCAACAATTCTACAAACTTCCCAGCTGAAACCCTCTTTTCCTCTCCTTCCAGACCTACAAATCTGGAAGGCCCCCTGCCTATTGAAGTAAACCAGAAGAAAATGATCTTATCCCTGCTTGCTACTTTGTGAAAAAAACCTATCATCCTAGCCATCTAACAAATCCAACAAAATAGAGAAGTAATAGAAACCAAACTGTTAACTGTTAAAACCCTGGCACAATTTTCAGATATGTTACATGCTCGGAAAGTGTGCCAAAAAAATATAGCGAACTATTTTTCCATGTCACAAGATCTTCTAAAATTGTGCTTTGGCACACTTTAAACTCATGCAACACAAAACCTTTTCTACGCCCAGTAAAAGAACACTTACTAGATTTTTCATGAGGCACAGGCGCAACTTCCACAACATCAACATGACATGTTATATGCTGCAGATCTACGCGCCCTACGGTTTACCCTTTGGCGCTGAAATTTGTCATGTAACACCGCTCAAAATTGTGCCCTTTCTAAACATGGCACAAATTTTCTCATGTCGGCACATCCTGAAGTGTGCCTAGCAATAAAAATCCTCTGCATTCTTACTGTTGACACCTTTGCGCCCCATGCACCTAAGGCATATAAAATTGATCGTTCTTCCTTCTGCAAGCCTAAACTGTGAACTAGCGCCTTTCTCACACATTCAAGGCTTATAATTACTTGTTCTTCATTCTGAAAACTTTCATTAATGAATAACATGATGGTTAACATGGCTCTTCTGTGTTGGACCTTCTTGATTCTTCTTGCAGAATAACAACATCCGTCCTTCAAGCTCACATATGTCTTCATCAAGCAAGAAACCAGCTAAAGCTAAAGCTAAGCAATCAGAGCAAGAAATGAAGTACAAGTACTAGAGAGTCAGAATGCCTGACTCATATGCAGAGAGCGACCTTGACAACAAATAATCTGAGCTGGATCATATTGACATGGATGACTTCTGGGTAAGGACCACCCAAGAAAGCAGTGGCCCATGGATGAACAAACTAGTAGGTAATGGATTGCATTTTACAACCGTGCTTTCAGTACGTGGCATAAATAATGAGTTTATCATGTTTGTTGCCTGTTGCTATAACAAGGACACTAGATGTGTCCAAAATAAAGAACAGCAGACAATCATAAACCTCACAGCTCATCACTTTGAGATTATCCTGTGCATTCCTCGCCACAGGAAATATGTGGAGATAAGTATTGAAGATTGCAGGAAAGCATGGGATGATAATGAATATCAATGTATGTAGATGATCAATGAACTCTATCTAAAGAACAAGAATTCCATGTCCAGATGGCCACAAACCATCCACCGAAGTGATTTTCATGAAGAATTGAGTGATACAATCACATTCTTGAGTAGAGTATTCGGACTCCCTAATGCCCATCATTTCCATAAATGGATGTTGAGATACCTGGAGAACATGAGCAAGAATGCACCTGGTCCATGCTTTGGTTGGGCTAAAATCATCAGTGACACCATCTCACAGTAGCTTCAACAAGTTCTAACAATTGGGAAGTTCTACACGAATTCCTATGTTGTATACTTTGCTGCGTCAGAAAGGGATTTCACAAGGTTAGCTCGAAATGGAGTATGGCCCCATGTAAAGATATACAAGTTCTACCCAGAGCTAAGGCTCGAAGCCAGCATCTCCTAGTTCTCCAAAATAAATGATTCCTTCTTCTATGAGGTATTCTGTCTGTTGAGACCAAACATGAGACACAGTCAAACCAGCCCGAGTGTGATTACTGCTATGAAGAAATGGGGAGCATTGTTCACACAATTCCCCACATTCACATACCTCATAGCTGTGAATTTTGAGGGAGAACCAACGAAGCTACCAAGGTTCACAAGGCCAAAGTGGGATCCTCTTGGAATTGTCAAGGTAGCTAATCACTTATCATGAAAAGTGCATGAAGAGAAAGAAAGGAGGAGCTCCATTCCCCCTTACAGTTGGCCGATACACCTGCCCTACACTTTCCAAAGCACGGGAGATGTATGCCGAGCTGGAACTACTGAATTTAAAGCACAACTTCCCAGCAAGGCTGACCTTTGGCTGCTGGAGTTTCCTCCTAAAGGAAAAAATTGATCCCATCCATGTTCCCGAGATCGAGGACATTTGGATAGACCTAACTTATGAGATAGACATCAGGCCGAAGGATCACTCCCAGTTGGCTTTGGAAGAGATCATTCACTATGGCATTGCCATTGTCCCAAAGAAATTCAAAGAGACTGATCAAGAAATTGATTAGGTTTACATTGAAACAGATGGGGATAATTGGCCATTTGAGGAGATCGACAGAGCTAAAGTTCCAAAGACCATTCAGGAAAGGGTTAAACCCACATTGTAGCGCACCAAAAACATTGGTGTAATCAGAATGGCCTTACGTACCTCAGAGTTGAATTCACTACTTCTCCCTCAGGCCGTGCACCTCCAAGGCTAGACCGTATGTCAAGGCCAGACCGAAACTCTTAAAGGCCTTTCTATAAGGGCAAAGAGGGCGAAATAAGCAGAAGAAGAAACTCCTGAAAGCCTTCCTCCTACTTCTGAGAAGAAAGTAGTCGACCTGGTGTCTCTAGGTAAAGAAGAAACAACAGAGGTTTCAACGGATACATCCACCTAGGATGTTATCACAACTGCAACTATAGAGGTACCTAGTGTTCCTTCTTCCATTTCTTCTCCTCCTCCTATCATTCAAGCATCCATTCCTATGGATATGTCTTCTCCTCTCCCTTCCTCCCTTCCATCTCCCACATCTTCCATCTTCTCCTCTCTTGTGGATCTGTCACCCAATGTTCCCTCAATCCTAATGACGATCCCTTCCGTTTCAATGTCCTTCTCCTCCCCATTAGTAACTCCCACATCGACTCTCCTGATCAAAAGCAAGACGCCAAGTTTGAACAGAGGGATGATGAGGAGTAATTTCTCCTCTCGTGTATGCTTTGATCATTTTTGTAAAATATTTAAAAATCATGTTGGCATATACGATGAGCTCATCCATGTTGCACCATGGGATGTTATCATCCAAAAATTTACCCAAGTCAACTGTTGACCTTTTAGATATTTTAGACCTTTTGTAAATATCTTGTAAGATATTTTGTAAGTAGTGGGTTTGCTTTTGTCTTATTTCCTCCTCTCCTTCTATAAGTACTTGAATACTTGTTGTATTCAAGGGGTGGACTTTTTTGTATGAAAAGAGAAGTGAGGAGAGAAAAACTTTGTGTTTTCTTGTAACAGAAGAAATATTAATACATATGTTTAGCCTTTGTGCTTAATGTATGTTTTATTTGCATCAGATATTTCTTAAGTCAGATCTATGTTTTTATTCTGTTATATTCATTCCTACTATTTTCATTTGTTCATCAGTATTGCTTTAATTATTTATGCAAGTAAGTTTGGCTATGTTTACTACCATCTCAAAGCATAAACCTTATGACCCTTCTGTCTTGGAATTCATTTCTTTTCTTCCTTCAGATCTACCCTCTTCTATTCCTTCCCTCCTACCTTTATGTTTGTTTTTGGAACTACCTCTACTAGGATGAGATCCTAAACCCCCTGAAGTTATAATAGTGTAGATTTTCACAGATTCCTGCTTGATAGATTAGCAATAAACCAATTTCGCTTTATTGTCTCAAAGAGGGGCTATGCCCTGCACACTGTTGGCCTGTTTCCCCATGACCTGCCTAACTGACAGTTTTTCAGACCAACAGTTTTTGGCGACTCCACTGGGGATCGAACTAAGGAAATAACTAAAAACCTATAAAAATCACTAGTAGATTGCAAATTTTAACCCTTTGTTAAAAATCAAAATTTTTGCATAAGTGATCAAAACTGAAAAATTTCCTTATACAAATCCATAGATCTAGACCAGATAGGAGACTTTTAGTTCGCTGAGTTTTTACAAAAACTTGTATATTTCAGTAGATCTGAGATTCTGACATTTTATGTTATTTTCAAAACCTTGCAAAATTCAGGTCAAAGATTTGAAAATCAGCCTACTAAATTGACCCACTTTTTATCCTTATTAATTTTTGTCAAAAAACCGCAATCGGTTGTTATTAAAGAGGATAAAATTAAATATTGAAAAAAGTACATGCTACTGATTTTTGCTAGAAAAATAAAAAAATCAACAAGTATAAACAAAAAGATTGTTGTAAAATCTACTCCTAATTGTTGCAGATCTGAACGGGTATGACTGGCGGGTGAACCATTTACTCATAGCAGAAGAGCTTGTGGATAAGTTGATCCAATTTTTGATCTACTTCGAAGGCACAATTTTAGTATCACTCCAGCATGATTCACATCACTGAACTTAGTGGATCGATCAGCAAGAAAAGCCTCGCCTCAACGAAAGAGCTGGATTTCACAAGGTGCCTCGACATCAACTTACAGTGCTCTTTTGCTAAGTGGAACCACACTCCCTACTCACGTTCTTTTTCCTGCTTTTCAAATGGCAGAAAATCTACCTGTACCATGGGGAAACACCATGGGCCCTCTAGCACTACCACATCCAGTCAACCCCCTCCCTCACAGAAATCACAAAAATTTCCCAAAATTTGATGGGAGCAGAAATCAAAGCACAGACGTGCATATAGCTACATTTATTATGTCATGTAGCATTCTGGATGTGACTCATGAGGACGTATTTGTACGTCTCTTTCTAGAGACCTTGCAAGGGCCTGCAGCAGAATGGTTCCAGCACTTACCAGCTACATCCATCACCAATTGGAACACATTGTGGATTGCATTTGAAGACAGATACAAACCTTCAGAAGACGCATTTGCGTTATTGTCACAAATCACTCACATGAAGAAGGAGGCCAATGAAACCATGCGTGATTTTATCACCCGATTCAATTCATTGATCAACCGTGTGCTGCTTGCCATGATGCCAACATTAGAGAATCAAAAGTGTTTCTTCTTGAACGCAATGATTTTGAAAGTAAGTTTCTTACTTTTATAGGAACAAATACCCACATTGGCTCTTGCTCAAGCTACGTCCATTTGGATAGAATAAAACCTTCTTATATCCGGAGAGTTAAGATGAGAGCTGTCAAAATCAAAGGCTTCAACTTCTTCTCAGGATACCTCATCAGATCCAGCATTCCAGAAGATGGCGAATGACTTGCTCTCATTAAAGAAGCAATTGGCTCAAACATCATCTACTACTCCATACCGGGATATCCCACGGAGGAACTTCACTCCCAACAATGCCCCCCAAAGGCCGCATTTTCCTGCTACTTCTCCAAGGTTAGAAATTGAAGCCCCTTCGGTCAATGATTTGGTTGAAATAGAAGAAGATGATCCAAATTATGAAGAACCTTTGTCACAAGGTGAAGATGATCAAGATGTCGGTGAACCGACTGACGACTCTACTATTGGGTATATGGAATTTGAAGACAAGGAATCTGATGAAGAAGAGGGTACCCAAGGGTATGTGAGCAGACAATCATACATGGTTTTCACTCACTCACAAGGAAAAGAAGCAAAGGTTGCTGCTAAAAAACAAAAGGAAAAGGTTGTGGTAACTCCTCCTCCAATGATCACTAAAAGAGGTAATCCCCTTCCTACTCAACCTCCAATTAAACCTTTTGTGAAGAAATATTTTCCTTCTGTTTCTCCTCCAAATCAACCTTCCTCCACTCCCATAAAGACCAATAATCCTCCTCCACAAACGCAAAATGAAGGACTCATTCCTTCATTAGCACAACCCTTGGTCGCATTCGATATAATTGATCACGCCAAAAAGACCAAGATCCAGATGTCTGAAGCTAAGTACCTTCAGTCCAACCCGGAGCAGCTTATAAGATTAACTAAGTATATCCAAAGCCAGGCTACCGTCCCTCCTCCCATTTCCCCAAAAGGAATTCTTCCCACTCCTCCTACGTCTCACGTAAACGTTGCCTCGACTTCGCATCAGGGAAAATTGAACCTTTTTACCTATCTCTCCTTGATCAATGGTCATAAACTAAATAACTATATAATTGATTTTGGAGCTTCTGACAATGTTATGCCAGCAAAGGTCACCCATGCTTTGGGCCTCACACTTACTAAACCTTTTGGAAAATGCTACTCCATGGAAACAAACAAGTACCATTGATTGGTCAGATCAAGGATGCGCAGTTTGCATTCATGACATTTCCTGAGAAAAGGGTAAAAATGACTATTCTCATAGCTGATATTCCAGTAGCATACGTGATATTGCTAGGGAGGAGCTTTTGTAAAGAATTTGGTGGGGAAATTCATATGGACTGGTCCAAATCCAGGATTCCTGTCAAAGGGGTGATGTAGACATTGGAACCAGAGTCACAAAAGAAATATCTAGTCACCAAATCTGATGACCCTAAGGCTCAAATTCTTTTTGAATTGTCAGGGATGGGGAACTACTTCCTATCCACCGACTCAGATAGAATGGAAGTTCTCATCCAAAAAGAGGATCTTAACAAAGTATGGACATTACAATTTGATGGTAGTTGCACAACAAGTGGATGCGGTGCTGGAGCTGTTCTAATATCTCCTAAAGAGGAGATTTTCCCTTTTTCTTTCAAGTTGCAGTTCTTCAATACAAATAATACTACTGAGTATGAATCCTTGTTACTTGGCATGCAAGCTGCAAAAGAGAAAGGAATCAAGAATATAAGAGTGCAAGGTGATGCTGAGCTAATTGTCAATCAGGTAAAAGGGATATACCAAGTAAAAATGACCGACTCAGACACTACCGCAATGCAGTATGGGATAACATCGAAGAGTTTGATGCTTTCTCAATCAAAGTAGTTCCGCGAGCTCAAAATGACATGGCTGATTCATTGGCCGTCTCATCCTCTCTCATGCTCCCTCACCCAGGGTTAAAAATAGATACATATACCATTGAGGTGGTTTTTCACCCAAGTGTACTAGATAATTCATAGCACTAGCAAGTGTTCAATGATGACAACCAGATTGTCACCTTTTTGTAGAAAGCTAACAATTTCAAAGAACTTCATTTCGATGGATCAACTTCTACGTGTCGTGAGTCTCTCACCGGTCAAGCACATGAATCTGAAAAAGACACAGTGATACAACTCAAAGGAAATAAGATTCCTAAAGGTTTGGTTTCCTTAGAACGATTATTTGATAATCATGACCGTTTTGTCAAGAAAAAGCGACAGGATGATCCTTTCTCTTCTCTGGAAACTGAATCTGTCAATCTGGGTACTACGGAACATCCTTGTTCTGTGAATATCGGGAAGTTTTGTACGCCCAAGGAAAAGTGAAAATTTGTTAAGTTGCTGAAAAAGTACATGGATGTGTTAGCATGGTCTTATGCTGATCTAAAATCTTTCAAGCCAAAGGACATTCGACACACCATTCAGCTCAAGGACGATGTCAAGCCTTTTCGTCAAAAGTAAAGGCATTACAACCCCAAAATCTCAGGTACCATCCAGGATGAAATTCAGAAGATGTTGGATGCAAGAATTATTTTTCCAATTCATCACAGTACTTGGGTTGCAAATATTGTGCCTGTGCGGAAGAAGAATGGCGAGATACGCATATGCGTGGACTTTCGCAACTTGAACTAGTCATCCTTAAAAGATAACTATCCACTGTTGATAATGGATCAAGTGCTACAGGAAGTAACTGGTTCAGAAATGTTGTCTATGCTTGATGGTTTTTCAGGTTACAATCAAATTCAAGTCATGCCTGAAGATCAGTTCAAGACAACGTTCACCACTCCTTGGGGTACCTTCGCCTATAGCAGAATGCCTTTCGGTTTGATCAACGCCGGTGCTACCTTCCAATGAGCAATGGACTTTGCATTCAAAGGTATGATGGGAAAATTCATCGTAGTTTACCTAGATGACCTGATCATGTTCTCCAAGAAATGAAGTGATCACTACGATCATTTGGAACAAGTCTTGATCAGATGTCGAGAGCACGGGATTTCACTAAATCCCAAGAAGTCAGTTTTTGGGGTCACCGAAGGAAAGCTACTAGGACATGTCATCAGTAGAGAAGGAACTAAGATAGATTTTGAAAGGGTCAAGGCTATTCAGAGCCTTACTTTTCCTACAAACAAGACTGGTGTTCACTCTTTCTTCGGAAAGGTAAATTTTCTTAGACGCTTTGTTCCTGATTTTGCTGAGAAGACTCATCATATATCTAATATGATGAAAGGGTCCCAAACATTCCGATGGAGTGAGGAAGGTAGGACATCATTCGAAGACATAAAAACCTCTATCGCTCACGCTCCTGTTCTGGTGTGTCCTGACTTCAACAAAGACTTCATCATGTACAGTTATGCATCTATGCATATTGTATCAGCTATCTTGATGCAAAAGAACTCTGAGGATATTGAATCCCCGATTGCTTTCATGAGCTCTCCTCTTAAGCCTCATGAACTGAAGATGTCGCAATTGGAAAAACATGCCTTTTCCGTGGTAAAAGCAGTCAAAAATTTCTGCTACTACATTCTGAATTCTCATACAGTAGTGTTGGTTCCAGACATGGCTGTTAAGTCTATCCTGACTCAACAGGAGTTAGGGAGCTTATGAGGGAATTGGATTGCAAAGGTCCAAGAATATGATCTAGACATCAAACCAACTAAGTTGGTAAGAGGTAAAGGCACTGTGTCAGCTAATGGCTGAAAATAAAGACTCAGAGGTACCTGAAGAGAAAGCTGATCACATTGATGGAGAACAAAATGAACTAGAAAAAGTGGATTCTTTGCCCATGGTTCTGTTTATCGTGACCAACGACGAATGGTATTCTGACATCACTTTCTTTCTCACCTATGGCGAGTTCCCAACTCACCTAACCACAAAGGAAAAGTGAACGGTGAAACTCAGAGCCACAAGATATGTCATATGGGATGATGGATTGTACAAACATGGAATTGACGGTGTTTTTCTATGATGTGTTGACAAGCCGCAGCAGATAAAATTGTTAGAGAGTTTTCACGACTCAGCCTGTGGTGGTCACTTCTCCTCATCCAGTGACATCACATAAAATCATTCGGGCCAGGTACTACTGGCCGACACTATTTCAAGATACAGCCACCTAGGTAGTGAAATGTGAACTTTGCCAACAGTTCGTTGGCAAACCAAAGCTGGCTGCATTTCCCCTCAGGCCTGTCATCATCGACAAACCATTCAGACAATGGGGAATTGATTTCATTGGAGCACTCAATCCTCAATCGAGTGCTGGACATAGTTACATCCTAACAGCAATAGATTACTTCACAAAATGGGTGGAGGCCATACCTGTCAAGCATGCCACTTTTGAAGTTGTTTGCAACTTCATCAAAGAGAATATTATTGTGAGATTTGGCATTCCACACAAAATTGTTGCTGATAAAAATTCTAACTTCTCTTCATGGGAAGTAATTGGTTTTTGTTATGGATACGGAATAACCTTGGCTCATGCTTCTGATTATTATCCTCAGGGAAATGGTCAGGTAGAATCCAGCAACAAGAACCTGGTGACTATCATACGGAAGCTAGTTGATGAAAACCAGCGGTCCTGGCACAAATCATTGTACGATGCTTTGTGGGTAGATCGTATCACTCCAAAGAGGTCTCTCGGCATGTCACCTTTCTAGGTGTTATATGGAATCGATGTTGAAATCCCTATCTCCACAGAACTTCCTGCTCTGCGCTTAGCTCGAGCAATTGAAGATGAAACTTTTCAGAATTCTCTTGAAAAGAGGATTATGTACCTGACGGAACTTGAAGAAAAGTGAGTGAAAGTGGTCGAACAAGATCACCAAACATCATAATCAAGTTAAGAGGTTGTTCAACAAGAAAGCTAAACAGAGAGATTTCCAAGTGGGAGATCTTGTTCTTCTGTGGGACAAACGAAGAGAACCGAAAGGTATGCACGGGAAGTTTGACTCTCTTTGGAGAGGGCCATACAAGATCAAGTAGCTCAATGGAGAGAATAGTTTCTATCTCTCATATCTAGATGGAACTGAGCTCCCGCTTCCCTATAGCGGGAAGCACCTAAAGATCTTCAGGAAGTAGAGCTTGCTCTCTTCTTTGTATAGTTTTCTTGTTCGTTTTCATGTTTTTCTTTCGTTGTGTGTTTGCTTTCTGTTGTTGTGTGTTCCCTTTCTTTTTCCTTTTTTTCACCCTCTGGTCACCCTTGTTTTTGACTCTCTGTAACCCAATGGATAGGCACATGAAAATCTGGGATTCTCTACCCTTAAGTTTCACTTAAAGATAGTCCCCAGAAAGAGCCAGTTGTTATCCTGTGAAATTGACAAGGGCAATTTGTAGGTAACCATACCAAAAATTCCATTTTGGCCCCCAAGGGAGTTTGACAACATTTGAAGAAGCCCAAACTTCCTTTCAAAAAATCAGGATGTTGTAAAGACTTAGAAACTTTTTTCTAATCCTTCGGCGCACCCATCTTCATGTTGACATGACTGAAGTTGTGCCCCTTTTTGCACTAGGCACAATTTCCAAAGTGTCGACACACCAAAATCTGTGCCCCCTCTTAATCCTTTGGCGCACTCATTGTTATGTCAACATCACTAAAGTTGTGCCCCTTTGGTCCTTTGGCGCTGAAAATATTGTGTCAACACCAAAACATTTGCGCTAAGCATTTTCCTTGGTGCGATTTCTCATTTTTCTTCGTGTCGACACTCCCAAGACCGTGCCAAAGGTGGTTGGTGAGGTCATAAATGCCTAAGTTTTTCTATAAATATGTGCCTGACACCTGTCATTTTCATGAATTGAAAATTGTGAAAGGTATTTTCTCTGTACCTGTCAGCCATCCTTGTCAACCCCTGCGTGCCATTTTTTGAGCTTATGGACCCCACGTCGTTCTTCATTTTTTATAAATCCTGCTAATTGGCTCCTCTCTTGGTTGTTGTTTTTGTTTTTGTTGTGTTAGGTACTAGGCTTGTATCAAAAGATTAAATCTAAAAGAACCTAACAATCTACAAACCAGCTGAAGCCCTTTTGCCTCTCCTTCCAGATCTGCAAATCTGGAAGACCCCTGCCTCTGAAGAAACCAAAAAACCCATCTTTCCCTGCTTGTTTCCTTGCCAAACAAACCCTCTCTTTGCCATCTGACAAATCCAAAAGAGAGAGGAAAAGAAATCAAGAAATTGCCAAAATTATCAAACTGTTGAAACCCTTGGCGCGTTGTTTTTCCGTGTTACACCTCCCACAGTTGCGCTTTGGCACACTTTAAACACATGCAACACAAAATTTTTCTACACCCAGCCAAAGCAGATTGTTCCTAAGGCACAGGCGCAACTTCCTTAACATCAACATAACATGTTGCATGCTGCAAATCCATGCCCCGCGCTTTATCCTTGGCACTGAAACTTGTCATGCAACACCTCTCAAAATTGTGCCCTTTCTAAACTAGCACAACTTTTCTCATGTCAACACCTGGCACAAATTTTCTTATGTTGACCCCCTAACTTGGCCAAATGTGCCAAAGCATAATTTTAAGCCCCTGCATCCTGCTTAAAACCTGTGCCTTGCGCCCTAAGGCTTATAATTGCTCGTTCTTCATTCTGCAAGCTTTCATTATGAATAACATGATGGTTGACATGGCTCTTCTGTGTTGGACCTCCTTGATTCTTCTTGCAGAACAACAACATCCATCCTTGAGCTCACATATGTCTTCATCAAGCAAGAAACCAACTAAAGCTAAAGCTAAAGCTAAGCAGTCAGAACAAGAGATGAAGTATAAGTATCAGAGAGTCAGAATGCCTGACTCATATGTAGAGTGCAGCCTTGACATCAGAGACTCTGAGCTGGGTCATATTGACATGGATGAATTTTGGGTAAGGACCACCTAGGCAAGCAGTGGCCCATGGATGAACAAATTAGTAGGCAGTGGATTGCACTTTGCAGCTGGGCTTCCAGTGAGTGCCGTAAATAATGAGTTTATCATGTTGGTTGCCCAATGCTATAACAAAGACACTAGATGTGTCAAAAATAAAGAACAGCAGACCATCATAAACCTCATAGCTCGTCACTTTGAGATGATCCTGGGCATTCCTCATCATAGGAAATATGTAGAAATAAGTATCAAAGACTGCAAGAAGGCATGGGATGATAATGAAGATAAATGCATGCAGATGATGAACGAGCTTTATCTGAAGAACAAGAAGCCGGTGAGCAGATGGCCACAAACCATCCACCGTAGTGACTTCAATGAGGAGTTGAGTGATACAATCACCTTCTTAAACAGAGTGTTTGGGCTCCCTGATGCCCATTATTTCCACAAGTGGATGCTGAGGTATCTGGAGAATATGAGCAAGAATGCACCTGATCAGTGCTTTGGCTGGGGTGAAATCATCAGTGACACCATCTCCCAGTAGCTTCAACAAGTTCTAACAACTGGGAAGTTCTACATGAATTCCTACGTTGTATACACCGCTGCATCAGAAAGGGATTTCACAGGGTTAACTCGAAATGGGATATGGCCCCAAGTCAAGATATATGAGTTCTACCTAGAGCTAAGGCTCGAGGCCAGCATCTCTGAGTTCTCTAAAATTAATGATGCCTTCTTCTATGAGGTAATCTGCTTGCTGAGGCCAAACATGAGACACACTCGAACCAGCCCGAGTGTGATTGCTGCTACAAAGAAATGGGGAGCGTTGTTCACACAATTCCCCACATTCACATACCTCAGAGCTGTGAATTTCGAGGGAGAACCAACGAAGCTGCCAAGGTTTGCAGGGCCAAAGCTGGTCCTCTTGGAATTATCAAGGCAGCTAATCACTTATCATGAGAAGTGCATGAAGAGAAAGAAAGGAGGAACCCCATTCCCCCTTACAGTTGGCCGATACACCTGCCCCACACTTACCAAAACATGGGAGATGTATGTTGAGGTAGAGTTGTTGAATCTAAAGCACAACTTCCTAGCAAGGCTGACCTTCAACTACCAGAGTTGCCTCCCAAAGGAAAAAATTGATCCCATCCATGTTCCTGAGATCGAGGACATTTGGATCGACCTGACACATGAGATAGACATCAGGCGAAAGGATCACTCCCAACTGGCTCTGGAGGAGATCATCCACTATGGCGTAGCCATCATCCCAAAGGAATTCCAAGAGACTGATCAAGAAATTGATCAGGTTTACCTTGACACAGATGGGGATGATTGGCCATTCGCGGAGATCGACAGAGCCAAAGCACTGAAAACCATTCAGGAAAGGGTTAAGCCCACATTGTAGCACACCAAACATTGGTGCAAACAGAATGGTCTCACCTACCTCGGAGTTGATTTCACTACTTCTCCTTCAGGAAGTGCACCTCCAAGGCCAGACCGTGTGCCAAAAGGCAAAGGAAAAGACAAGGTTGGAGAACCAAGTGAGCAAGAGAAAGCTCCTGAAAGCCCTCCTCCTACTTCTGAGAAACAAGTAGTCGACCTGGTGTCTCCAGGTAAAGAAGAAACAACAGATGTTTCAATGGATACATCCACCCAGGATGTTATCACAACTACAACTACTGAGGTATCCCATGTCCCTTCTTTCACTCTTCCCTCTCCTCCTGTCATTCAAGCATCTATCCCTATGGATGTGTCTTCTCCTCTCCCTTCCTCCCTTCCATCTCCCACCTCTTCCATCTTCTCCTCTCTTGTGGATCTGTCACCCCATGTTTCCTCAATCCTAATGATGATCCCTTCTATTTTTCCATGTCCTTCTCCTCCCTGTTAGTAACTCCAGGCCCCATCAAGAATCAGTGCATTAGACTCCTTGTCAATGCCACCACCGATTGTTTCAACACACTTCCCTGAGGCCTCTATAGTTGCTCCCCCTCTCACTCCCGTTTCTTCTTCTTCCTCCACTCCCACTCCCATAAGTCCTGGTTGGATTTCTGACCATCTGAGCTGGCATAAGAGGAAAGTTCCCATTGCAGCCATGGATTTCTCTATTATTCCGAAGAAGGGAACCAAGAAGCAGAAAGTGATAACTCACTTTTCTAAAAGCACTTCAGGGGAGAGAGTCATGGAGATAGCTTACCTGGATCCCACCAAGAGAAAAGAAGATATGTCTCCCACAGACTTCACAGTGACTCAAGTCGCAATGGGGACCTCATCTGAAAGCCTGTAAGGGGAAGCCTTGTCTGTTGTGGATGCTCTTTGCAAGAAGCTCCAAGAGGCAAAAGAGGAGAAAAGGATACTGAAAGAACAAAAAAACATCTCCTCCAAGCATTGTAGAAAATGGGCAACGCTCCTCCTGTGACTGCCACCGAACCCATTCAAGTTCCCAGTCAAGAGAAAATAAATGAATATGTTAAGATTGGTGAACAAGGCACAACAGTATCATCCTGGATCGAGTGGATCCTCAGAGATAGTGAAGAAATGATTGGGAAATTCACATTGCTCTATCAAGATATAACTCAAGAAAATAAGGAGCTACAAGCAGTAGCAAGTTCCCTATCTGAAGAGTTGGATAATGCCAGGTTGTAGCATGAAACATTCCAAACAATGGTTAACTAATCAGCTGACGACCTATCGAAGGTCGGCGTTATCGATCACCCACGTGCACATAATAAATATCTCATTGCATTAGATTACCAGGTTGATCAGATGGAATATATCCTAGAGAGAATCGATAAAATCAAAGATGAAGCCCTGGATGCATGATACAACATGGAGCAGACAGTTACAAAAATGTCTCCAGGGATGCTCAGTGAATCGTATAACTTGAGGGAAGTAGATGATACATTCCAATGCTTCAAGGCTATCATCACTCAAGGTTTGGCACCAGAGGTCACTTTCGACTGAGAGTCAATCAATAACCTCTTGGCCTGCCGTGATTTCATTGGCTTTTTGATCGATGCATGCGAAACTTTTTCCGAGTTACCTGACAAGCTCAAGAACGAGAAAGAAACTTGTGAAGTCATTTGTGACCATTTTAATGGTCCCAACCATGATCAACTTCAAGCAATGATCAGCAAGTTTATAGAATATCGAGCGCAGTGTCACATCGACTCTCCTGATCAAAAGCAAGACACCAAGTTTGAACAAAGGGATGATGAGGAGTAGTTTCTCCTCTCATGTGTGCATTGATCATTTTTGTAAAATATTTAAAAAGCATGTTGGCATACATGATGACATCATCCATGTTGCACCATGGGATGTTGCCGTCCAAAAAACTTGCTCAAGTCAACTATTGACTTTTTAGATATTTTGTAAATATCTTGTAAGATATTTTGTTTGTTGTTGGTTTGCTTTTGTCTTCTTTCCTCTTCTCCTTCTATAAATACTAGAATACTTGTTGTATTCTAAGGGTGGACATTTTTTTATGAAAAGAGAAGTGAGGAGAGAAAGACTTTGTGTTTTCTTGTAACAGAAGAAATATTAATACATATATTCAGACTTTGTGCTTAATGTATGTGTTATTTGCATCAGATCTTTCTTAAGTTAGATCTATGTTTTTATTCTGTTGGATTCATTCCTACTATTGATCATATGTTCATCAGTATTGCTTTAATTGTTTATGCAAGTAAGTTTGGCTCTGTTTACTACCAGCCCAAAGCATAAACCTTCTGACCTTTCTGTCTTGGAATTCATTTCTTTTCTTCCTTCAGATCTACCCTCCTCCATTCCTTCCCTCCTACCTTTCTGTTCATAGTTGGAACTACCTCTACTGGGATGAGATCCCAAACCCCCCTAAAGTTAGAATAGTGTAGATTTGCACAGATTCCTGCTTGATAGATTAGCAATAAACTAGTTTCGCTTTGCTGTCTCAAAGAGGGGCTATGCCCTACACTAGATTTTCAGACCAACTTGGTGCATGCAATGTCACTGAGGAGTGTGTGGACTAAAGGAGGACCGAATGTTTTGTTAAAAATAAATCCCTAAAGGGGGGATGGAGTGTGTTTGGTAGAAACCAAGGTACACACAAACAATTCGGCTAGGAAATAAGTATTAGTGCAAGCAAGATAATCACGTATATAGAAGACAAGATGTAAGCCAAGCTAACATGAAAGAAGACAATGTAAACACGTAAGAAGAAAAATCAGACCATGAAAGGTGGGTTTCAAACATGGGACATCACTCACGATGTCGTAAGAAAATCAAGGTCCCAGTGGTTGCAAGCATACAAGCAATCAGAGAATAAGCAATACATAGGACAAAGCCCACAAAAAAATGGAAAACAATGACAAGTAGTAATAAGTAAAGTAATAGACAACCATGAAAGCAAATAGATATACAATACAAATTCTACACATGAAGCACTCATTAGCATGTTAGAAAGATAAAAAGTGTGTCAAAGCATGTATAATTTGATATAGTAATGTGCTATGAAAAATAGAACAATAACACTTATGATGTGTACGAAAGTGGATGCCCCCGGGAGCCATTATGGGAATGGTAAGAGGTATTGCGCTATGCATCCATGCTACATGTATCAATCTATAGAATATGTAACGACAACTAGAGAGCAAGTGAATGCACATGTGTATATAGAAAGAGATAATGACATAAAATTTATATGTCTAGCATGAGTAAAAAGTGTACATATGAGTATAAGTAAGCAAGAGTAAATGCAACCAAGATATGTAGTATGTTGTGGATGAGTGATATGAAATGGAATACAGAGAGAGTATGATAGGGTCCCTGTTCCCCCCGAGTGAGTGTGAATGAGTATACATGAGGTTCATTTACACATGCCCCTTCAGCAATCAATGAACCGTAGAACAAGAGTGTGTCATCGGGAAATGGTTATAATTGTGGGCTAGAAAGATATGAACAATAGAGCGTAGAGCATATAGAGTGGGTGAATGAGTGAGTGAGTGAGTATGGTGAGGTCCATTTGAGATATTTACCCTCATAATTTGAGTATGGACTATGGAACTAGAGTGCATCATAGGGTAATGAGCACAATGTGTAGAAGTAGATGTCAGAAATATGTATCGTGAATGCGTAGAGTGTGTAATTTGTATAATACACAATAAATGTTGCGAGAAAGAGATGAGTGCACAATGTGTGAAATATGTAGTGTGTGATGTGTAGTGTGTGAGGTTCATGTGTATAGTATGCCCTCAACAGTCAATTGTGGGTACTTAAAATGATTCAATAAAATTTGTTTATTTTATTCAAATCTAAATTTAAAGAGTGCTACAATGAAATAAAAATGCTAAGAAAATTTTACCGATGTACTTATGAAAGTAAATGAGAGAGTTAGGGAAATTATCTTAATTTCGTTTATCCCTAAGTATGTCCAAGCTTAAAGAACTGTTGAAGCAGAGATTCAGAGTGTCACAATTGTGCTAAAAAAATGTAGAAGTGTTAGGAATGTCTAGACGGGGGGCATGGGTAGGGGCAAGGGCACCTGGGGCACCTGAGACCTCTCATGGGAGCTAGGGTCTGCAGAAAAGCTCGGATTTTGATCTATTCAGCGTCGCTAGGGTTTTTCTCTTTTTTCACCAATGATCACCTATATGTTGCACTTGGATCACCGAGGCACCTATAAATTTGTAACACAAATGACCTCTTATAAACCCCTCAAATTAGATCAAATACTAAAAAGGAAAGATGCAAAATGAACTATCCTCGACTATCAAACAAGTGAACTTACGACCGAGCGTTGCACTACATGTTAGACCCAATGTGCTTGTGTGTAAAATAGTGCTCCTAGGTTTCCCTCACGCTGGTGACGCCAAGATAACGGGTGATAGTTAGATAGAATGAAAATGTGTGGGATGGAATTCAGAAACTTCCCCTTCCTATACAGTATGTATATAGAGTAATGTTCCCAAATGCAGTCCCTTTGATATGTCGACAGATAGCCCTTGATAAAAAAATTCCCGCCATTATAATAGTATGTATGTTGTGTTTATATATGGATCTCTTTCTTGAATTTCTATACTAATGACTCGATACGTCGACAAAGACCTCAAGATAGGAGTAAGAAAACAAAAAAGGATGACCAAAAATATCAAAAATGAGAAGAAGAAGAAAGATGACACAGGTTCCCAGCGTGGACAAGAGCGCCTGGGTGCTAGCTTCTAGAGAGAATTGATGAAAAATGTGTGAAGACTAAAAAACATGGATCTATGTGACCTTACCAAAAGTGGGTGTAGAAGTGAGAAATATGAGAGATAAAAATAGAAAAACAAACATATGGACTAGACAGTGGGCCACTAGTGAATACTTTCCTTATGCAAGATCCATATATAAAACAACATACTTGGCAGTGTATTAGAATAGTAGTATGTGTGTAATTTTATGTCTACATTTTCCCCCCCTTTATGCTACTTGAATGAAATTCAAGTAGTGTAAAGGAAGTAAGGAACATACCCATGAGAATTCTAGAGGAGCCTTGTTGTAAAAGTATGCACAAAATGAGAGTATATAGCATGGAAAACCATACATCAACGTGTCAATCCATATGGCGTAATTAGAGATGACGAACCATTGTAAGGAGAACTTGATGAAATTGATGATTTTATTCGGATAATTTAGACATTTGGAAATTTTTACTGATGGAGATTCGAAGGAGGGCAGGGAGTGATAAACTCCCAACCCAATTTTGTGTGTGTGAAGAACAAAGGATTTGGGTGTCATGTCACCAAAGGAAGAGTGTTAGGGAGAAAGTTCTAGTTTTACCCTCCAACTTTGACTACATCCTCAAAAGTTCTAGCCGCTGCAGACGGAAAAAGACCAAATTTTGTTCATTTTGATCCAACAAGAATAACCCATATAGGAGCAGTATAGGAAAGGAAATGACATCTCGTTGCCCCGAATCCAAGGGTGTCACTGCGATGTGTATGGCTTCCATGTTAGGTCATTTGGAAGAAATGAAAATTGTAGAGTGGCTTCCATGTTACGTCATCTGGAGGAAATAAAAAATGTAGGAAAGTAGTGATGTAACTCCCATGTTAGGTCGTCTGGGAAAGTAGTGATGAAACTCCCAAGTTAGGTCATTTAGGAGGGTATAAAATACGTTGTGTTGTGTTGATTGATTGATTTGATTCGAGTAATATAAAATTTGTGTTGAGATTGAATGTGTATGGCGGATTACTCATGGAGATATTTTTTCACTTGTTGCCCCCGGGTTAGGTCATTACGGGGGTCGTTAAAAAGTGGTATGAAATGTCGCATAATGTATGAGAAAGTTTTTGATAATGAATAATTAGAGATTTGAAGTGATTGTGTAACAATTTTAGGGGAATCATAGAGTGACCCCAATTATATGCCCTCATTTCAGTGAAAGGGGGAGTGATAGTAAGCACAAATGTTGAGCTGAAAGTAGATGTGCAATAATGTCATAGCGAGTAAAATTAAGTGTAGTAAATGTCATAAAAGTGCGTGTATATCGAGTTTAAAATGTTTTAGATGAGAATATAGTGTTGTATAATGTGGAAAATATGATAGTATGTTAAATTATAACGGAATGGTGCAAACAAGGGATAAAATGGAGTAGCTAAGCTCAAGATACGATAAAAACCATGTAGCGTGTATTAGTTGGAAGAGTATGCACAAATAGTAACTATAGTCAAGTGGGAAATTATAACTTGTTATAAATAGCAAGAGTAAAAGGTGAATAGTAACTTCATTTGGAATTTTCCTAAGTGTGAGATTGATCTCTAAGATTGTGACGATGCCACAAGTTAGAGTGGTGAGATTAAGCTGATTCGAGATGGTGGCGATGGTTGTAGCGTTGCACACAACAGTTGAGTTGGTACATATGATTATTTTCAGAAAAATTGTATGAATTAGCTTGTTATGGTGAATTTTTATCTTTTGAATTTTTAGGCATTTCTGATATGGGAAAGATAGGCCAGGGTACTAATTTCCTTCAGGATACCAACGCCCAGATCTAGGCGTTAATGACCTGATCCTAGGCACCTGCATCTTGCTCCTGGGCACTGGCAACCCAGACAGTTGTTTTTGACTCATAATGTGATGAATGTGAAGATTAACATTGTTTGATGTTGTTAGTGGTTTATTTGGTGTGTATACAAAGTGCTAACATCACGTTTTGTTGTTTTTTGGTGTTGTGTAGAGGGATATCCATTCGAGAGAGTTCCATGGAGGTAGACACTTGAGTACATTACTGGGATTAGGCTTATCTAATGTAGAGTGCGATAGTTATGGGTGCGCCTGACCCTTCTTGAATTTTTGTGACTAGGGGAAAGTTACACAACTTTTTTCAATTCATTACAATCCACGGCACTTCACACAGTGGCTTTTACATAGCACATAGTCCTTCAGCACTCGTCATGCATGCACTACACTTCTCTTTCTACTTTCGCGTTAGATCGGAACTGTTCGAAATGGATCAGATTTTTACACACTATCTACAATGTTTTTCACATTTCAGGAAGCGGTTAAAGATTGGAGGATGACGCCAGACTTTTCTCCCTACACTTCTTCTGTTATTGGCATGAGATCACCCAAAAAACTCATATACAGTGCAACTGGTATGAGATCGCCCAAAATAATTATTCTTCTACAACATCTTTAGGATCCTTTGTACACTTTTTTCTCATTATGGATTGGGTGTACATATTCCTTTTTGCATTTATACATACTTTTTATTCATTTTTATCATATACATGTGTATTTGACTACTTGATCATTCTTATCTTTTGTAGGTTTGTCTATATGGGTAGTGGTAGTCACATCAATCACATCATCAATCACACATCATAAAAAACAATCGACATCAAAAACAGTTACAAACATGACATCTACACATATTATCTCACCCTAGGGTCATCATCATCATCATCATTTTTCACTTCCTCTTCTATAGATTCCATGCTTCACATTTTTATCACTCCACGCTTTTCCTTGTCTCTCGGCATGCTTTACACTATCGATCTACATGGTTATCAAGTACGCATCTCTTATCTACTTTATGTTATCAAGCATTCACTCAGTAAAACATAAAGTGGGGGAAAATGTAGACACTAAATCATGTACTTTGGGTATCTATCTAGTCATGATCACATACTACTATTCATATGATTCCTAAGCAAAAAAATTACTAATTGATCACTTTATTTGGCCATCTTTACTAATTGATCACTTTCTTTGGCCATCTTTGCTTACTTTCTGATTCTACTTTTGGTCTTACACTCTTTCTTTCCCATAACAGGTCTACAACACACCAGGTGTTTGTAACCCTCTGTAGGTGCCCCAGTCCAGCATATTCTGACACTCCTATATTTTTCTAGGTTCATTTGCAACAACCTGCAGTTTGGATTTTCTAGTTCTTCAGTTTTGTGCACCTTCGGGATCATTGGGAAACAACTAAGTCATTCTATCTCTTCATTTACAATCAGGATTTTAAAACTTAATTATTTATTTTCTTGGGTCATTTCTTTTCTTAATTGCTTGTTCATTTACTTCTACATAGCATAGATTCAGGCATATATAAATCCCATATTTTCTTAATCACAGAACCAAGTGTATTCTTATTCGGTTCAACTGATATTGACCATGACTTGTGTACGATGATCATCTTTGATCATAGCATTACCCCCGATCAAGTGAGAAAGATGTTTATTGTCCTCAATGAATAAATACCCATTTTTCCAATTGAGAACATTAGGTTTCCCTTATTTCTTGTTTTCTCTTCCACCTATTCCACCCGCATCTTATTTACCCATCCTATTACCATCCCATCCATTTCATTATGGCTGTCCCAATATGACCTCAGAAGGTCATGTGTGTCTAGGAGTCACACATTCATTCTTAGGCATACAACCACCCAAAAAAGTTGAAATTCCATTGGTTGGGACCCTTTTTTTGAATCAGCTACATGTCAATTGCAAGTGCTAGATGACACCATGTTTCTCGATTACTTTGATGGGAGTAGGCTGAAGCCCTACTATAAATAATCTTCTTTATGTTTTTAATAAGGCAATATTGTGACTTTGATTAGATTTTCCTTTCATGTTTTATTTTTTCTTTGCTTGTTTTGTTGTAATAAGTGTGTTTGCATGAAAAATATTATTACTATCTAGTGATTTGATGCGCATAGGACTAGGAATACATTTAGTGTGGGGTGGAAGTAGGTGTGACTATTGAACAAGAAATTTTGGATGTTTGAATTGCTTTGGATTTTTCTCATAGGTGCATGCGGCAATATAAAGAATAGGTGCTTGGTGAATGCAGATCAAAAACATGCGACATATGAAGTGAAGTGTTATAGGTGTTGCAGGTTCTTAGGATGATGGTGTTTAAAAGAAATTACTCAGATTGGAAACCACTCGAGAAAAAATCCGTGTAGCGTAACGTGAGGTAGGAAACAACATGACATACTACTTGGTTTATGGTGTAGAGGAAGATGGGTTATGGTGTAGAGTATTTCGTGTAAGGATGACTACAACCTGGGAAGTAGTGGTGTGCCAAAATGTTACGGTCATCGTGCATGCAAGATAGCATGAAAAAACGTGGAAAAAATAATAAGTGTATTTAAAGCTATAGTATGGTGGTAGGTGAGGATTAATAAATGCGATAAAAAATTAGAAATATATAAAATGGGCACCGACAGAGTTCATTCTTATCTTACCTTATGAAGATTTTGAGAATTCAAAGAGCGAATAGAGTGTGAATTTATGTAAATTTTTGAAAGGAAATGGAGAATTGAAGCAAACCAGATTAAGATAGTACATGGCCTAGTTCAGGAGCTCCTTCAAGTGTAATTTTAGAATGTGGGGAAGGTATAGATGATCGTATTCATCGAATAGGGTTTGCAAAGTTAGGGTTTTTAAAGACACATATACACAGAATTGAAACAAGGGAAAAAAAATGTTGAGGAAGACGAAGGTTTAGAGAAAGGAGGGTGGATGTGTTAGGAATATCTATGTTGTAGTGTGAACATAGAATATTATGCAAGTGATTATATTATCTAGGATAATATAATATGTGTTGTAATAATTAATTACATTATTGTAAATGTAATTATGAGTGGGTGAGTAAATATTGTTATGATTTGTTGAGTAAACAAATCATTAACAATATTAGTTTTGTGAGAAAACAAAATCTCACGTAAAATAGCATGGAGTTGTTTTAGGAGTTATGTGTGGAGATATTTATGGAGATTATATCTCCTTAAATGTAGGAACAACATCTCCTACTTAAATGGATGTAATACTTCCTATGAATGTAGCAAGAAGAAAGAGTAAGATTTCGAATTTTCTTTATGCAATTATGATATTAATTTTTCATTTGGTAACAGAGCAGGTTTGATGCAAGAAATTTCAGTGCTTTCATGATCAAATCCGTCTCAAATAATATATCATAGTTTTCATTTCCGGATGTGGGTTTTTCTATAATTTTACGTACAAAATCATGTGCTAGTCAAAAAACTACAGAAGATATTTCAATAGAACCCAGTACGTAGTTTGGAAGAAATACGGATTTTACTATGCAGCTATCAAATTAAGCACATCAATTCTTCTACTAAAAGTTTTCTCCAATTTTCAATAATGTTGAATTGTTAATACAAGTTCTTGACTTGCTTGGAGGTTAAAAGGTATTCAATATAAAATTTTAAAGTACTTGATTCAATTTTGTATTTTTTTATCAGTATTGTACAAAATAATGGAGAAACTAAATCTGATTGAAAAGTTTGAAGGACAAGATTTCCATACATGGCAACTACAGATGCAATTACATTTAATAGAAAAGGATCTATGTGATGTGGTGAAGTCTAATTCAACTCCACCCACTGGAGGAAATGAATTGGCAAAGTGGAATGCAAAAGATCAGAGAGCATTGGGTACCATTGGTCTGGGCTTATCAAAAGCCTATCTACATCATGTGGATTTCATAAAATCTGCAAAAGAAATTTGGGAGTCTCTTAAAAAATTGTTTGGTTCTGAAGCTGAAATGGCAAAGACTACACTGAAGCAACGCTTGTACGGGTTGAAAATGGAAGAGAACTCAACAATGGCAGATCATATAAGTAAGTTTCGTTCTTTGCTAAATCAACTAGCTGGAATTAAAGAACATGTAAAAGATGATGATGCTAAAGCTATTCTTCTTAATAGCATGCCTAAGAGTTACTCAAATATTGTATTTACTTTGAGTAAAATTACTATTAGTCTAGAAGGAGTGATTTCTACATTTTTAGAACAAAGCAGTCATGAAGAACATGAAGAAGTACTATATGTAGGAAACAAACCTAGCTCCTCATCTAAGAAGGAAAAACATAAACCAAAGAAGGTTCCTTCACATGGAAAAATAAAATGCTTTTATTGTAATGAGATTGGGCATGTAATACTGAACTATAAAAAGAGAGCTCAGGATCTTCTTGATGACAAGATAGATCAGAAAGCCCTTCTAGCCGAAGTAGAAACTGATTGGGAAGTCTACTCAACTGATGAAGAACTTTCATGTCCTAGTGATGAGGATTTCCTATGGTAGACTCTTTTCTTGTTGGAGGAAGGAGGAAAATCAGCGTCCTCTCATCATTCACCAACAATGGGGTCGCAGACAAATGTGGTGATATTTTATTTCAGTTATGTGGTGTGTTTATACACAAGGGGGTGAAACTAGCTTCATGTTTTGATTTTAATGTGTTCACATAGACTAACAACAGTTCCTGAGTGTCTATTTGGTGTGGAAGAAGCAAACTGCTTGACTCAGCTTACAGGGGCAAATCATCTACGTACGGTCCTCTGACTGCCATACTTCGGTGGAAGGTACTTCATTGGAAGGTGATCAGTCGATGAAGATGTTCATACGACAAGGATGATCATTAGCAGCAAGATCCAGATAGCAAGATCCAGTAGCAATGGCTACTCCGACAAGTTTGATGTTTCCAGGAGCTCTTACCCCATGTTCACACTAAGGGGGCGAATGTTAGGAATATCTATGTTGTAGTGTGAACATAGAATATTATGTAAGTGATTATATTATCTAGGATAATATAATATGTGTTGTAATAATTAATTACATTATTGTAAATGTAATTATGAGTGGGTGAGTAAATATTGTTATGAGTTGTTGAGTAAACAAATCATTAACAATATTAGTTTTGTGAGAAAACAAAATCTCACGTAAAATAGCATGGAGTTGTTTTAAGAGTTATGTGTGGAGATATTTATGGAGATTATATCTCCTTAAATATAGGAACAACATCTCCTATTTAAATGGATGTAATACTTCCTATGAATGTAGCAAGAATAAAGAGTAAGATTTCAAATTTTCTTTATGTAATTATGATATTAATTTTTCAGGATGGAGTGAACACTTGGCATAGGTGGTTGAGCAGAAGGTCATCTAGAAACTAGGGCACGAAGTTTTTGAATTGGGAGGTAAAAAAAGCACACAGTGAAACAAATGGCAACAAAGAAGGCAACCACTTATCACCCAAGGGTACGAGGAAAGGAAAGAATAGGAAACCTAAAGTGGAGGACATGCTGAAGGAGTGGTTCTCCAAAATTTAGTACCCATGTGAGGTCATTTCTAGATAGCAATGGAATTCACACTTAACTAAGTGCAAAATAAGTGATTACAACCATCGCTCAAAGAAACATGAAGCATACATTGAAAAATATACCATCATCAAGACAAACCAGGGGACTGTAGATGGAAAAATGGTCTGTGACAATACGGTGAAAAAGGACTTGGAGAGTGTAGGGGTACCCTAGTTATACGAGTTGAATTTCTTTGGAAAACCATAGCACTTGTATCAGTGGTTATTATCACGGTTCCATGAGGACTAATTTAACTTTGTGGGAAGGAGGATGTGCATCACCACATAACTAATTAGCAGGGTTATAGGATTACAAATTTCAAGCTAGGAGATAGAGCTTGACTTAGAGGATGACACAATAGTAGAAACCACTTCCATTTCCTTCAAATATCTTAGGGGAGGCTACAATATGGATATTGTGAATATTACTAACCCATCTGTAAGATTTTTTGTGCGCCTTGTTAGCTGCAAGTTAGGTGCGTCAGAAAGGTGGACCCAAGTGAATAAGAAGTGGCTTGATATCACGTAGAAGATGTCAAATAAAACTACAGATGACATTGTGCAGTTCATCACTGAATGAATCATTGAAGAAGCATGAATGCAGTTTGTGAAGGGAGAGAAGATAACTTGGGTTGTCATTCTTCTCCTTATTGTTTTTTGTGAGAAATGGATACTTGATGGGTCAGGTGATAAGGTATGGAAATACCAATGGATAATAAGTATCGAGTGAAAAGATTCATAGAGTATACCTACAATGGTGGGATAAACAATTCATACAAGCTTTGGGTGGAAAGATGGTATAAACAGATGTGCAAAGCATTCAAACATGAATGACACATGCCAAGGGAGCTACCTTTGGTCTTGGAAGGAAAGTTATAGTTTGCATTGTTCCAACACTATTGCCTTGGGAGATTTTACATGAAGATTAGGGAAAAGAGCCCGTGGTACAAACTACCCTTTGCATTCACTACCAATTATTTCCAAGCATCAGTCAATAGAATATTTTATGTGTGCAAGTTGAATTTTGATGCAGAAAAGGTAGAGGCTAACTTTCATACACTGCACACTACCTACGTATAACCTATAAAGTTAACCTATGTGGAAATAATGGTGTTAAATAACATAGATATCACTTATGAGACTCTGGTGGTAGGCAAGGAGGTATCAAAAGTATACATCTATTTAAGGCCTAGATTGAAAGAAGGAAGGTATATTTATGGAGAATACCTTCCTCTTCTAATCCACCTAAGGGAAAATAGGAAATGGGAACAAAATGAGCACTTGTAGCTACCCCTCCCTATCAAGAAGAGGAAGAAGAAAAAGAAGAGGGTAATGAAGAAGAGGTGGAAGGAGAAGAGGAGTCGAACCTCAACCAAAGCACAAGGAAAGAGACAATAAGAGCACAAGGAGGTAGGCCATGATGCGAGCACTTCCAGAGGGAGCAAGAATTTGCCAAAGAAACCAAGGCCTGAGAAGAAGACTCCAATAAAGAAGAAACCCTGAGTGGTTTCAAGTGAAGAGATATAGGATGCAGAGATGTTTGGAAATGAGGAGGTACCACAAATCCCCCTGATCATTCACAATGTGGATGATGATGATGAGGAAGATCATGATGCACGTGAGGAAGGTGTAAGGAAGAATGGTGAAGATGAACAAGGCCATGAAGATCCCTTCAGGGAGGATGTAGGTGGAGATCAGGATCTCAGATAAGAGCGTGACTTGCTGAGAGTGAGGAGGAAGAGAGAAATAAGGAAACCATTGATGAATAATACATAGTAATGGAAGAAGCGGTTGGTGTGGCTCACTCTGTTGTGTATGAGGTGTTAAAGGGGCGCAGAGGAAAGGGCAGAAAATGAAGGCATATTCCTCAGGGTCCTCTATTGTAATACAATGATGATCCTACAAAATTCCTATGCACAAGGTACCAAAGCTCAGCGGCCACATAAGACCTTTTATGATGGTCATTATTTGTAAAAAATGAGGCCCTCCCACACAGTAGGAAGATTATTTCTTGGGATTTCCAGTCACACATGGAAGAGCCAGTGTTCAAGGTAAACACAGAATCTTTGTAGCATACTCAGCTTAAGTCTGTACATGTAGAAGCCTTCCCAATGATTGACTCATGTATTCTCACTGACAAACAAGCATGTAATGCGCTAAACAAATTGGCGACAGAGGTTGGAGTGAGAATTTTTGACAAGGATGTTGTGATCAAAATAATGTGCAAGGAAGCTCAAGAGAATGATCAAAATATTGAGAAGCTCAAACAAGAGCTAAGCGAAGAGAAGGGACAGACATGCGCAACGTAAAAAAATGTGGAGTACATTGTGAATGTTATCACTACCGCATACCCAAACCTTACGGAACATGCAAAATATGAATATGAGATAGTGATACACTATTTGGAGGAATTGACGAGGATGATCTCATATGAGAAAATGAATGGTACATGGCCAATAACCAAGGAGATAACCATGTAGGAAAAGGTTGATAGCAAAAAAATAGAGAAACATCTTACACAGTATGAGGTGCTAGTTGTAGAGGCTAAGGAGGATGCGTGGAGGGTAGATTTTGTCTTTGATAATTGCTAATATTTTGAATAGGTTGTGATTGCGCATTCCACCAATGAAGAGGCAGAGTTGAAATAGATATAGGCTAACATGAAGAATAACAGGGTCAAGTGAGAGAAGGTGTTGGTTTAAGTGGTGTAAAAGATGGATTTGATAACAACTCTTAAATACGCACTAAGAGACAAATTGAAGGAATTGTTTCCATTGGTAACATGCAAGATGGATGCACTGGATAATGCAGCCTCGCAACTTGGAAGATGATAGCGGAGCTTAAGGGGAAGATTGACGAGTTAAATCCCGCTAAAGTACATACCATCATCGATGTCGCACTAGTCAAGAAAACAAAGGAATTATAAGGTTGGAGGGAGTTGGAGAAATTTTTGGATAAGGAATTTCCAAGGATCCTTCTGCCCAAAAAGACATAAATTCATGATTCTTTTGACACAAACCGTAATGTTATTCTTTAATTATTTCATTCGTGGAAGCATTATTTAATTTCTGAGGATAGAAAATATCCCTAGTGTGGGCTAATGTTGGTCGGGAGAATCACTAAGTAATAATAAAGCACAGAGGCTACACGTAGGGTACACGCACGTGAGGATCTGAGCAGTGCATGAGGGGTGAACTTAGTGGGAAAATAGGTCGTTACATGAGGCTGCACATAAGAGCAATAACTTAGCTATTTTTCCAGATTCAAGGCTAAAAATAGAAAAATGGAGATGGGGTGGAGTCCAAGCAAGGTTTATAATTAGAAAAAATAAAGATGGCTTGGGACGCACACAAAGGAAGTTATATTTGGAAAAATATCATGCACATGTCTAGCTAATAATAGGATTAAAGGAAGTCATATATTTAGGTTAATCTATTATCAGCATAGAATGTAAAAAATCATATAGGCTATTTTTGTACACATGCCTATTATTATGAAGGTGCATGAAGCGGTGAAGGGAAAGTCCCCACCCTATAAATATAGGTGTTGTATCATTTTTTGACTAGTGTGAATTGAGTCTATAGAGAGTGCTAGTTTGGAGCATACCTGAGTCTATATGGGTGTGTGCATGGTCCAACACATGGATGCATTGATCTATATTGTAATCAGCTACTTATTTATGTATTGACTATGGTATTTTGCAATAGATACATGATTGTAATTTTTTGATGTGTATTAGATCTTATATGTTAGCCTTAATGAATGATTTCCTTATTATATGTGTTTTTCAATTGTTGTGATTATGATATTTCTTTGTGCATGAATGGATGTTTAACTATGAATATGATGAACATGCATGCTAACATTCTGATAAGCATAACAAAAGAGGGACCTGGTGGCTGCACACATTTCGGGTGAGCATTCATATTTTTCTGGATGAAGTGTCAACACACATAACTATTGAGTGGGTAAACAAAGGCTACATTTGTCATCTTGGGTATGTTGTTATTATATCATTACACATAGTTAGCTAGATGTTAATTAGATGGTTGTTTAATTTGTACAAATTATGCATAATAAATTTTAGTGACAATATTGATTGAAAAATGAGCAAGAAAGACATCGGCTAAATGCGTGAAAGATGTTCCCAAATGAATAGGTAGATCATAAAACCACTACATAGAATAATCTTGAAGAATCCTAGGAAATAACTTAACAAGTAATGTATGATCATCCGCATAATCTAGACATGCCACATGAAAATATCAGAGATGTTCCTAAGGGTCACCATGTCCATTGAGAGTAGGAAGCTTAGGGGTGATAAAGTTGAGAGGAAGTGCATAAGAAGAAATGACGGGGTGAAAAATGAGCATGAAGAAGCAAGCAAGAGTCAAGAGGTGGAGAGGAGCATGAAGTAGCCTACTGAAGTTGATGGATCTGAACTTGTAAGTCCTGATAGAGAGAAGCTAGGTCTTATGGGCCAGAAGAAGAGACTTGCCTAGTATGAGAGATAAGATGTGGATTGAAATGCTTGGTAGGAGTAGGAACATACACATGAACAGTAGAAGTAGGTGGTAGGGTAGAAGAGGGAGGTTTTGTTTCAATAGGAATAGAAGTAGTATTAGAAGTGGGAAGGTTAAGCTCAGCTAGATTGGTGGCCTCCTTACAAGAAATGAATAAAATAATATCTAAATCTTGTGGATGTTTAGCACTATGAGAATTGAGATCACATAGGTCTTCATCAGAAAAGGGGGGATAAATTTAAGCCATTTTAAGAAGATGAGAATATGCCTAGAAGCTAGGTTGGGTTGGAACGATGGGTTCACTAAATGATTTAACAAAAAAAAAATTAAGTGTTAAACCCTAATTGTAGAGTCACATATGATAATAAATGCTAAAATAAAAGTTTGACACAAGCAATAAGCTAATAAAATATGAAACCCTATGTGCAAGAGAGAGAGAGAGAGAGGAGTGGGCTTATCTGATTTTCACATGATCCAAGACTGATGTAGACTAGAATAATTTCTTGATAAGAAGTTATTTGTGTCATTATTGCTCAGAATAAATTTTGTAGGTCACAAAATAGGTTGGACATGGGTGGCCACGGCGGGGCAGGGGTGCCTAGGCGCTGACCACCTCTACTGGGCACATGTGACTATGAAATTTTTCAAAACTTGATCTTCATTGTGTTGCCTAAGTTTCACAAATAATCTATGTTGGTTGCATGTGTGTCACACTTTAATCACTTATGTACATGTAACTTGCAAGCCAAAGATTCATTTGCACAACCCCCAAAACCACATCAAATCTAAAAAATAAATATGAAATATGGGGATTCATACTGACCCCAGAGGTCACCCATGAGAATGATCTTATAATTGAGTGTTACACTACATCTCAGACTCTATGTAGTTCTAGTGAGTGTGTGAAATATGCCCTTGTGCAAGTGCACTTGATAGTGGGCTAGCTAGATGTAGCAATGTAAATATAATGTGTGGATGGAAAAAAGAACTTCCCATTCCTATGTAGTGTATGTACAAAATGCAGTCCCTTATCCCTTAATTGAATGCCAAATGGATGCTTTGAAGTGCTTTAGGTGCCTTTTGAGTGAAAGCTTAGGCGATAGTAATGATGCTTAGAGCTTGGTCCTTTATTTTGGTCACATAACTATGTATTTATATGATTCCCTTGTTTAAATTTCATAATTGACAACTGGAAGGCTTACCCATAAGAAAATAAGGTGCCCAAAAGATAAAAGATGCCTAAAAAGAGAGATTAAGGTGGAAAGAAGTCAAGTTTCCCAGAGGGGACGGGGGCACTAGCATCTTGGCAGGGCGCTGGTGTCTGAAGTTATAAAATATAGACAAGTATTGACTAGGATGTAGGGTGTGCAATACCAAATGGAAAACATGAAACAAATAAAAAAGAAAAAAGACAGTTGTCAATTATTAGTTTTATTTCTTAGGAATCATATGAATGCTAGGATGTGTTTATGGACGTAGCAATGTACCCAAGTGCATAATTTTGTGTCTACATAAACCTTACATTAGCAATCCTAGAAGGATTGTGATCTCCGAGTTTACTATTTTTCCATCTTACTTTATTAGAATACTAACTCAAAATTACAATAACTTGAAAACCATTATATCATACTCTTTGACAGGGTACATAGAAATGTTTGTAAAGTCCTTACCTTTCAACAACTCTTCATATTACTTCTTCCTTCTCTAAATCACAAGAAATAATGCAAACAGTTGGTATAGCTCCTCCAATTTGAACTAAATCACTTCGCCACATGATTTATGGCCTAGAGCCCTAATTTCTTCTATTGTTGATGTCCTTGCACACTTTCCTTAACTTTCACAGTCATATTAATGCTCCCAAAATACAGAGCTTCCTCTCATGAACATGAACATGCATTGCAAATACCTCCTAAACTCAAAAAATAAGAACAACCTTATTACTAATTATCACCATTCTCATAATATATTTCTAACATAATAATATCATAGCATATAATCAAGAGAAGCATTAAGACATACATGGTCTATCGTGTATTCAACTCATATTACAAGAAACTCAAGATTTATATTTACGATATTTGTCTTACAAGATGAAAACGATCACATACATATCAATCTTGAGCCTCCATAGCTCTCTAACACCTTCTCCAAGCTAGTTTCACCTTCTATAAAACCTAAATTCCTCGCCTATTCGAATATCTCTCTTAAAATGCCCTAAAAGAGGTGGTTTCACACTAGTCAAACTAACTAAACCATATTGAGAAGTAACCATGGTTATGTAACCTTACAAGAAGGATGAAATACAAGTGATTACAACATGTGAGACTCTTTGAGAAGCATTACATAATTTCAAGCTTACTATTCTAACACCTAAACCTCTAAACACCGCTTAGGAAATTAAAATATTTGAATGAACAATTTTGGAGGGAAAACCCCAAATGGACTTATTTCGAACATGAAAGACCCAACTGAGTTGGGAAACATATTAACACACTAGAAAAATGTCCCTAAAACCTATCCCACTTCCAAAATTTTAAAGGAAACAAAAAATGGATATTTACATGCTTGATGCTCCTACATCACAAACCCTTAAATCCTATATTTTCACATATTGCATCTTATAAATTTTAGGGTGTTAAAAAAATGATGAAACCACCAAACAATTTGAACTGAAAGTAGTGGTTTTTCCTAATAAATAGTACAGAGAAAGAATCATAGATGAAGCATTTTCAGAACATTTCTAACCAGTTCATCCATATGTCACACCTATACCAACTTCTAGATCAATCAAATAGTCAAGTGCACTCATCTTCTCATGTCTATATATGTATGTTCAGACCTATATATTAATTTTTAATTAATAAATATAAATAATACATCTTATTTCTAATCCTAACATAAAATTTGAATAAGTTAGAAAGAATTATCACATTTTCCCTTTCCTTTCCTTGCTTTTTTCCAGAATGGTTCATTTGGTGAACTCACTTATTGATTGAATTATTAACATATTTACCCTAAGTCACCCTATTCAAAATTAGATCTCATGTTGTAAAAACCCTAAGGGTTTCATTTCAACTTTTTGTATGTTCTTCTCTATGTCATTATGATGTGATAATCAAATTAATCATACACTTGTTGAGCATGTCTAACTCCCATACATTTGGAAAGCATACACATCCCATACATTCATTTTCTCTTCCTATTCTAGATGTACCTGACAAGAATATCAATCAGAATGAACAATAGTTGAATCAATATCCTCTTGAAATTCAAGCTAACTTTCTTCCTCTTATAAGATCTAATGAAATCTATTTTGATGAGATTAATGATGTTGATCATGATCGGGTTAAATTGTTTATCTTATTTCTATTAAGACCATCTCCAACATCCACATAACCTTGATAAAATTCTAAATGTTCTTCTTGCCTCTAAGGTTTCCCGTGATGCTCAATCTCAACAATCTAATGAAGGGTTTCCTTTTTGGGTGCTTCATCCCATATCTATTATGACTATAATTATGGATACATCCAATATATCCCTTTAGCATGTTACAATGCATATCCTCATTTATGTTATTATCCATACATCTATCAAGCAGACCTATTTATTGATCATTACAAGTTGTGTGATCCAGAGTGACATACAACGATGGATATTTCTAGACAAGCGAAGGGCACATAAAGTTATAGAACCTCACTACAAGCATGTCGAAGACTGTATAATTAAGGAAAAAGATGTACAAATTTTGGGTAGAACCATACAATTCTATAGATAGACATTTTCTAGCCACATAGCTAGAAATGAAGTATTGTCAGGTTCATATATGCTTATTTACCTGTTCTGCACATCTAAATCTCCTTTGTTCCACTTTGTACAACTAAGTATTCATCTCCTTTTGATTTTTTTGGCTACTGCTGTATCATTTATCATTGTTGTAAGTATTAATGTGTTATTTTAATTATACATGGTTAATTGTAAATTAATTGATTCAGAATAACCCCTATTACAAACCCTTATAACCTATATTTTCTCATATTGCATTTTATAATTTCCAGGGTGTAACCATTTGGTGAACCCAACTCTTGAATCGAATCTATTGCTTGGTTCAAAACCTAGTTGCCACGGGGTTTCTTGTTCCTCATCGGTTTCATATTTCTCAATATTATAAGATTTGTACTTAGACTTACTTTTGTTTCCCATCTATTGCATTCCCTATATCTACTTTTCCAAATTTTCCCTAGGGCTTCTTGTTTGGTCCTTGCCTTTGGGCCTCTTTTTAGGACTTATTACTAGTCAAAACACCTTTTTCACATATATTATACAAAAAAACAATTTTCAAATACCTTATAGGTTATTCCTTATTTTAATAAATTGAATGAAAAGATATTTTTGTTTGGCATAAGTTTTAGCAAATTTCTTAGAATTCTAAAATTGTTAATTTTTAACAACAAGAGCATAATTTGAAAAATACATACTTATTTGAAAATCCCCTAGATGTTTTTTATCACAATATTTAGATCCTAAAATGCATATCTTGGTTTCATAAAATTCATGTTTTATGTTTATAAACAATTGTTTTATTAATTTGATGATGTTTTTTTTGCTAAACATCATTTTAGGTCATATCATTTATGGTCTCTTGATTGACAGCCTTTCATTTGTTGAGTAGTAAATAATTTCTTATCTAATTGGGGATTTTTTCTTATTTTGTGCTATCACGATCCATGCTACTAATTCACAATTATTTTTTATGTTTTTCTTCATTGTTATCCTACGTCCAAATATATCCTTTTAGAAGTATTACAAAAAAACAATGCTTCCTATTGATACAAAACCTCCTTACATGGCATCCCATTTAAGACATATTTCATCTAATGCTTTGGAATCCTCATCTTTAGCCCCTTATATTACTAACAATGACATCTTTCATAAGGATATTCTAGAATATATTTAATATTTACACCATGTTTTTCAAGTTATAAATACCGGGATCAAATCCCTTAAGGATAAGATAACGCATCTAAAGATCCCCCAACACGCTTATGTTGATTATGCTCTACACATCATGATCACTCTACATTTGAGGCTAAATGAAATAAATTTTATGCAAAAGATATAAATGATATATATGCTCATTCACATAGAGTGAAATTCCTACATGGAGGTAATAATGTATATGTTATAAGAGATCAATCTCGAATACTAAGTCAACCACATTGCAAAGAAAATATTTGGTTTGACAATAATGGTAAACAACATGATATTCTATATGAGCTACTTGGTAAGTGATTAGTCAATTTTGTACCTAATCATTATCATCCCCTTTATAGGCTTGAAAAAATCAAGGGCAAGCCATTTTGTAATTATCTTGGAATCAATAGACATTGTGATAATTATTGTTATACTTTGTAATGAATAATCCAACTTGAGCACAAACTTTTATTGCCTTTGATACACGATTTTCTGATAGATCTCCTGTAAAATCATCTCAAGTACCTGTTATCCCATTTCACCCCCTTGTGAAATGGGATGAAAATAAAGCTTGCATTATGTCATTAATGGGACCCGCTTGCAGGAGGAATAACATATCTGAGAATTCATCTAAAATATTCTCCTGGGCATCTCCTAGTTACTACAGTGCACCTGAGGAATCCCAAAATTTCCATAAAATGTCTAGAGGGGATATGGTTTTACAAGAAAAGTTTCAGCTCTTGGATTATCTCATCGAGTTACTCATGGAAGGGCAAGTTGCTCATTCATAATAATTCGAGCTATTCCTCCTAAGGGTAATCGATCTCTTGCTCCTGAGTCATGCATACAGGGTAGCCGAGTTACATTGAAGTCATTGATCCATATATAGTGAGATCGTATTGACACTGAGCTAAGTATGGTGGAGGCCAAGCCGTTTCCTTTAAAACACCGAGTTAATCCATCAAGCCATATAGTTCTAATGACAGCGAGGAAGGAGGAAGAGTTATTTAGGCTCGGCCCGAGTTAGTTTCCAACCCCGAGCGACTTTTGCAAAATCCTCCTTCTCAGCCAAGCTAAGAAGTCATAAGCAGTGCCTAGCTCAATCCGTGGCCGAGTTATGGAGAAGGCAGAAGCACCGAGATATTTCTTCAAGGAGGATGAGCCCCGTAAACCATGACCGAGCTCGTGGAAAATCCTACCGAGTTGCATTAGGGACTAATGCTTTGGTTTCGGGCTCATCAAATGGGGGTGGGTCGAGGCATTGACGAGTCGACCCATCAAGCCATATACAGAGAGAAACAAGCTCATAGTGATTCGTACGGCATTGGTAGGAGTCAATGACTCGACGTAACAAGAAAGGAAGGAGGGAGCGCAGGGTTTCCATGTGGTGGCACGGCGCAACATCAAGAAGTCAAAGGAGGAGGGAAGGTTGATAAATCCAAATAGCCCATGCCAAGATGGCACAAAATACAAAAGACATGTGGGTGCATAAATAGGTGAGCCCGCGGTGTGAGGAGAGTTAGCCCAGTGCATATATTTTTTGTCGAGTCAGAGTAATAATTTGGGGTCAACGATCTAGCGTGACTCAGCATCCATGCACAATGGGTGGCTTGCCAGCACAACATGTGGTTCAACACATTCTCCATAGAGGTATTCGGTGAAGTGGATAGGGGAGCCAGCTCGGCCAGGTTGGCTGAGCTGGCTATGTTCAATACAAAACTTTAAAACACATGACCCCCCAATCCAAGTAATACCAAGAATAAATGATGGACCCCACATCTCTAAATGCCCAAACCTTTTAAATATTTGCAAGAAAAATTGGGAAAGAGAGGAACATATTGAAATTATCTTTTCCCAACCAAAATTAATTCTCAGTGTCATGAAGAACAAACAAGCCTATGAAAACCAAAAGAGCAACATTCGCTTAGAGGTCCATAACTAGAGAATTTCTTAATGAAATTACACAAATTTGGTGTCGTTGGAATTGTGATTCCGATACCGACACACATAAATCAAGAAATTCAGACATTGATGAAGATTTGAGGTTGTATTTCTCAGAAAATGATCCCAGTTCAAGGAGATAGTTGGAGTGTGGTTGAGAATGCATTAAATGAGTATGGTCTTCATTTTCTCCAACTGCAGGTCATGGGGCAGTGTGAGGGAGATTTTACAAATCTATTTCTATCATTTCACCTCATTTATTTCATCTTGTAAGTGGTTGAAAAATATTTCCGGGATTTCACTCTTCTCTCCTTCTCATTCTATATATTGTAATGTTGGGCTCATTTTTGGGGGAGTTAGTCATTTTTTCCTTTCTCCCCATCTTTCTTCTATGTTAGGTTTTGAATGGAGAGCTCAAGTATTCTCGCAAAGCATTGTAATGGAATTTTGCTTACCTCTTGCCAGTTTTTGTTGTACTGTGCATAATTTTGGAGCAATATAATATCTCTTGTGATGCATTTTGTCCATCCTTTTCATGTTTTTATTGCCTCTACTTGCCTTTATTAACTACATGTATATTGTGCATGTTTCTAATGTTCACTACATGTTTTGGAAGCTGTGATTTATTTGTTTGAAATGGTGTTCTGTGTGAATATACCTTTGGATGATGGTGTATTTTGTCCACCTCTTTCATTGCTCACCTTTCTCTATTATAGGCAATTGGATTCTAGATTAACATCCTCATTTTCTGGTGTATAACCATTGTTAGTGTAGGCTTTAATTTTATGCACTCTCTCTCCTTGACCTCTTGGAATGTTAGATAGGATCAATTTTCTTTTCCTATACTAAGAATATCTTGTGGCAGGTAGTTTAGTAGCAGGAGCCAGCCTTCTCTGGAGGGTTATCTCAAGCCCGCAAGTCCCACAGGTTGAGAGATGACCCCATGTTGCCCAAAAGGTATGGATCCATAACCAAAAATCCCAGGGGGCTACTTTTTGGCTACAAAAGTACCTAAGTCTAAATGGTTACCCAAAGCTAAAATAACTATATCATATGAGCATAATGTAGTACTAAATGATATAAATTCATTTGTACTACAAGATCCATCTATTAAAAAAAGGATAAGATCAAACTACTTAAATAAATTAATGTTAGTGCACGAGTTACAACATACTATTGTTTAAAGATAAAAGGAAAAAATATGCATCCAACAAGATAAACTCGTACAAGAAACATTGTAAAAGAGAACATTGTGAGAAACACTAGTTTAAACAAGAGAAACTACACATGGATACAAAGAATTTAGAGTGCACATAAGAACCCAATGAGGGAAGCATGGAGAAAAAATTCATGGATGGTACAGGGTTACCATTACTAGTTGATTCTGATGAACAATGTAACTTTGATATTGGTTACTATGATATTGATGATGAGGAAATTGATATGACAAATGAGCCTTTGCGCGCAGTTCCTATTCATCAAATTATTTTTTATGCTTCTTGTCTTATATCTGATGGTCTTAAAAATTACCAAATTGATCATTCTAAAATCAAATCAATTCCAACTCATAATAGTTAGGCTCTTACCAGATTGAAAAAATCATAACATAAATTTTGCCTTGCTCTTGTTAGTTCTATAAACATATTTTTATTACACATGCTTCCTCTAGAGGATCTTTATCTTGTGGATTCATCATGATTAGTCTATCAATTATCACCTAATATTCACTAAAAAAGAATCCCTTCTCCAATCCTTAAGTGAATTTGAGGATATCCCTTCCTTCTTTCTTAAGAATAGGTTCCCTTATAATATGCTTTCTCCTATGTACTACACTAAATTCGAGGCTTACAATATTTTCATTAATACTTTTGATGCTATCTTTACTCATTACATGATATACTAAATCAATTCGATCATAACGAGTGTTATGAAGAAATCAACATCACTATCAATTAAATTTAATGTCATGAAAAAAAACGCTCAACCGAAAGTCTTGTGCATATACTATTTCTACTAGTTCTATCCCTCATTTTCCTCTGACTAGATCCTTTATTACAAATTATGTTAGTAGTGGGTCTTTCCATTATAGGCCTTCTTCAGTACATGTTATAGTTCTTACACAACTTTTACAAGATCCTCCATCACTTATGACATTTGTGAGGCTCAAGCCTCCTTCACTTTTTGAGTCCATCTCGCCTCCTCCTAAGGCTCTTATCAGGTAGCTCTTGTGCTATGCCCTTCCCTATACATAGTTATTTTCAAGATAATACAAAAACATTCAAATAATCACATAATACAAAAACATTCATATTTTTTTAGAAATAAAAATTTAGGATATGTTCATAGTTTTATTGGCTAGTTTTTTACTTTATGAATGTTGTTCTCCATATTAATTTGATGAATATCATATCTTTTACACACATACGTTCACAAGATATATTGATTTTGATGTGGGACACACATAAATTCATGCATGATGACAAGTGCTAACTTCATCCCCTACCAATGGCACAAATCTTTGCGGGGTTATTCTACACTATCCATGTGTTTTTATTTCATTTCATTTACTTTACACTTTTTCATTACACTTGATTTCATATATTATGTATATGCAATCTTTTTAGCTAGTAGGATTAACACACGTGTCTTGTGCAACACTACCATATCTTATTCTACATGTGATATTTCACTTTTTTTTATTTTTTTGTTACATTACTTTCCTTCCTAATTCATCATTGTATGCAGTCTTCATGCCTTGATTGTCTTATGACAACATTGGTGTCCCGTGTTTGTGGCATTATGCTTATCTTGTGTGTATACACTAGTTTCTCTATACGTAAACTCATTGCCTTCTATACGATTAAATTGTGACACTATTGGTGTCCCAGGTTTGTGGCTCTATGCCTTCGTGTGACTATTTTCTATTTTATCACTTATGATTAACTTGGTTGACTATATATTCACTCTTGTGCTTAGTTTATTCTATACACACGTGTGTTATCACTACTTTTGCTTATGTTTACTAGATTGACTATTGATTTACTTTTGTACTTGTTTTATTATCTAATGCATGATTATTATTACTTATCCCACTTAATACATGTTTCTTTATGTGCCGTGGTCTACACCATTTGTAACCCCCTTTTACAAGAACAAGTTCCCAATGGTGGCCACCATTACAACCTTCTTTTTGGTCCAACACAAATTATCACACTTATCTAATATGGGTGCACATATATTCTTTTGATTAACATACTTAAATGATTTATCACACATGTCTCAAAAGTGAGGGCATTCATTGGGATATATTCTACATCTACAACCAACACTAGAAAATTACAAGATATAGACATATGTTTTAGAGGGTATATATTCTCATAAATAGGTACATATACAGAAAAGTTACAAAAATCCACATTGGTCAAAACTGTACAATTTAGATCAACACTTCAATACGGTCCAAACCCTACTAGATGTTTCTAATTTGGGGTAGATTCTCATAAAATTACATTAGTTTCATAATTTTACAACTCTTTATAGAATTCCAGTACAAACTCAAACATAGGTGATAAAGTTTAGAGCATAATAAAAGGGCATGAATATTTCATCTTTTCTCCACTATACTACACAAAAATAGTTATAAATATAGGGTTTAGGGGCATCGTCCTTCTCATTTACATTATATCAGAATTTACATACTCATACTTAGCTATATAACACATTGTGGGGCATGGTGCATCGATTCCTTTTTTACTATGTGGTTTATTTATAAAATTGATCCTAGATCCATCTACAACAATGTGATTTGTGGGGTTTTGGAATATATCATAATAAATAAGTTCTTCATAGGTTGTCCTTCCTCTCCCCTTTCAGATTTATGAGGGAAGATATCAAGGTTACAAAACATGTCCGTCATACGATATTCTCTCTTAATGGGATGCCTCAATACCTTTCTCTCTTTTTCTCTTCTTTGGTGTTGGTTTGAATGCACTCAACACTCCAGTTTCTCCTTCATCACAATTGGGGACTAATCATCCCCAATACTTCAACATTTAAACAACTCCAAGTATCTAAAGTGTTACAAGAACAAGATCTCCTCCCTATGTAAAATGAACAGGTGCATTCCTTCCTTTTTTGCATCTCTTTTAATTTGATTTGTGTAAGTTAAATTTTACAAAAGTTACAAACATTATTTACATGTGAGTTAAATTTTAATTTATATTATAGACATTGACTAAATTTTGTGTTACATGCTTCACCATGAAGCATGTTAACACCAACACATCAGAATAAAACTATTGAGCAAAGACATCGTGTGTGTGTGTGTGTGTACTTTCATGTATGTGTTTTCTTTAAACATGTAATTTTAATTGTACACTTGAAGGGGGGTGAAATATCCCATGTGGGATATTTCTTAAAAATGCACAAAATATAGAAAATTTGCAGTGAAGTAAAATACTAATTTTTAATGAAAATGTCCAGCTGGGACAGCGGATGGTATTGAATTGATATCACACAAAATATTTTCCCACAGTGCATGAAATTACAAGGGAAGCTTACAATAATAATAATAAACATTATGCAAACATTTTATGGAATAATATATTGCTGCCCGAAAAGGTACAGAAATCCCTAGGAGGCTAGTCAACTTCAAAGGTCCATGACCCTCTAAATGCAAGAGCAAAATAAGGGTCTTTGAAAACAACCATGGCAGGTGTAAGGAATAGCATTACCACCTGCAGATCTGACTCGGTTGACTGGAAAGCCCCAAAATAGAGGTTGTGAGTCACCATGCTAGGAATGGAATCGCGAAATGAGGGAGGCACCTGCCACATGCTACCACGCCCAGCCTAGATGGCTAACGTGAGTCAGATCTAGAGCCCCTCTGATTGTCTTCCCCGAAAGCCCCCAAAAATCCTTGAAACCCTTCCTCTGACCCTCTGGAAATATCTCTATAGTACGGCCCAGAAAAGGGCTCCAAGATGACAGACTAGGGTAGATCTTTCATTACCAAAGAATGCCCTTCTAGTTAGGGACAGGTCTCTCACCAACGAAGCTAGGGTCCCTGTGGGATTTGACTCCACAAGCTGTAGAAACACAACAGTAGCAGCTACATGAAAAGAGGCTCAGAGTATGCGACAAAAATTCCCTTTTCTTCCTTCCCCTTCTCCATATATACCTTTCCTTGGAAAATGAGCCCCCACAACCCTAGCGCATTTCATTCCATGGAGGGGCCACTAGCATAAAATAATCTATAATTACTTTCTCCCTTTTTGATTCACCGTGTCCAAAAGTGACCCCCAAGCACCAAACTAGGACATTAAAACCACGGGTTCCCTTCCCACAAGCTTCCAGTGTCCACAGCCCCCTTGGGTTTGACCATGTTTTTGGGCCCGACTTGGCCCTTGGGCCATTTGGCATAGGAAGAAGGGGACATTACAATCCTCCCTTCCCAAAATTTTCTTGTCCTCAAGCAAACGCAAATTAGGATGCTGCAAAATCTACTTCCCCTCCCAAGTAGCATCCTCAAGTGGCAGTCCCTTCCATTGCACCAAATGCTCGGTGATTGCTCTGCTCCTGAGCCCCCTCCATCCAGTTTCAATAATGGCTTCTGGTTCCAGCACCAACTTCCCTTCCTCATCTAGTGATGGTAGCTCTGTAGATGGTGCAATATGCGGTCCGAGCACCTTCTTAAGGCATCAAACATGGAAGATATTATGTATCTTAATGTGCTCCGGTAGCTCTAGTTCATATGCCACTACCCCTACTCGACGAACTATTCGGTATGGACCATAAAATCGTGGTTTCAATTTCTCTACACCCTTCTACTTCAGTGAGGACTGTCTATATGGCTGTAAACATAGGAACACTAAATCCCCAGCCTCAAAAGACCTCTCTGTCCTATGTCAATCTACGTATACCTTCTGTTAATTTTGTGCCTTCTGAAGATACTCTCTGAGAGCCTTTAGAATATCCTGGTTCTCCTGCAACCAATCTCGAGCTTTGGGAGCTCGACTATCTGGTAATACCAAATCTACGAATGTCCTTACGTCATACCCATACAAGGCTCAGAAAGGAGTCATACATATGCTCATCTGGTAGGTGGAATTGTAGCCATACTCACCCATGTGTAACCATTTGATCCATGCCCATTGGTGTCCTATCACGTAACTCCGCAAGTAGCCTTCTATCCACTTATTGACTATCTATGTTTTCCCATCTGTCTATGGGTAGTAGCTAGTGTTAGGAGTTAACTCCATACCTGCTAGTCTGAAGATATCCTACCAAAATGTGCTCATGAAGATCTTTTCCCTGTCACTCATGATATTTTTAGGAAACCCATGTAGCCGAAAAATACCGGTATAGAATATCCGGGCCACATCCATGGCCTTGTGCCCTTTGGGTAGGGAAAAGAAATGAGCATACTTAGTTAACTGATCAACCATAACATAAATGTAGCTATGCCCATGCACCAAGGGAAGCCCTGTGATAAAGTCCATAGATATGCTTTCCCATTTCTATTTGGGAATGGGGAGGGGCTTAAGTAATCCCGCAGGGAAAGAGCCCTCGAATTTGGTTTGCTGGCAAACCATACATTCTCTGACATGATTTAGGACATCATCCTTCATCCCCTTCCATGCAAATCTCTCCCTGATGAACCTGTATGTTTTGAAATACCCAGGATGTCTAGCTAGGGGTGTATCATGTACTGCTCTAAGAATCTTCCCCTTCATTTTGGATCCTAGTACAAGGAAGATCTTACCCTTGTAGAAACTGAGATCATCCACTACTCTGTATCGGTCATCCTATATCATACCATCCATGATCCCACATGCAAACTGATTTTTGGAATACTCAACAAGTATATGAGCCTTCCAATCCATTGAAATCTCATACATAGAACTATGCATAGCAGTGAGGTAAGGCCTCCTAGATAAAGTGTCAGCAACAATATTATTCTTACCTCGAGTGTACTCAATGTCAAAGTCATATGTTTACACCTTGTTCACCCATCTCTGTTCGCGATCATTGATCTCTTTCTGTCCCAAGAAGAATCTCAAACTGTTGTGATCCGTACAAACCACGAATTTTCTTCCCACAAGGTACTGTCTGAATTTGGCTAAGGCATGCATAATGGCCAACATCTCCTTGTCATAGATTGAATACCCCCTCTCCATAGGTTTCAATTTTTGACTCTTATAGGCAATGGGATGCCAATCCTACATGAGAACTACCCCAACACCCTCTCCTAAAGCATCACACTCTAGGATGAATGGGTGGGAGAATTCTAGTAATGTGAGGATGGGACACGAACTCATTACCTCCTTGAGGTGGTAAAAAACCTGTTGAGTAGCGTATGACCAAGAAAAATCCCCCTTCTTGGTCAAATCGGTCAATGGAGCAGTCAACCGAGAGAAATTCTTCACGAACCTCCGGTAGTATGTGCACAACCCCACGAATCCTCTCAATTGTGTCAATGTTCTAGGTGGGGGTCAATCCAATATTGCCCGTATCTTCTCTCTGTCGACCTTCATTGTACCCCTGCCAATTACATATCCCAAGTATAGAAGTTCGGTCATGCCGAATTCACACTTAGAAGCTTTCGCATATAATGAATTAGCTTCTAATATCCCCAATATCTCACCTAGGTGCCTGATATGGTCCTCCCAAGTTCTGTTGTAGACTAAAATATCATCGAAGAAAACCAACACAAACTTCTGCAAGTGGCGGTTGAACACATGATTCATGTAAGACTGGAATGTAGCTGGACAATTAGACAATCCAAATGGCATCACCAAGAATTCAAAGTGACCGTAATGGCATCTGAATGTTGTCTTATGCACATCCTTCTCCTTGACTTTGATCTGATGATATCCGGAGTGCAAATCTATTTTTGAAAAATAGATTGCACCATGTATCTCGTCCAGCAACTCGTCAATGCATTGTATGGGATACTTTTTCTTTATTCTCTTCTTATTTAAGGCCTGGTAGTCCATACACATCTGTAGGGTCCCATCCTTCTTCTTCACCAAAACCACCGAAGAAGAAAAAGGGCTAGAACTTGGTCTAATATGTCCCATATCCATGAGCTCCTATATAGTCTTCTCGATCTCATCCTTAAACCACTTGGGGTGGCAGTAAGGAGAAATGACCACTGGTCTAGCATCCTTGAGCTCAATCACATGCTAAAATTCCCTATTTGAAGGTATGTCACCAAACACGGCACTGTGTTTTTCCAATAGGCCCTGTATATCCACAAAGTACTGTTGTTGTCCCTCCTCTGATTCCTTGGTCAAAAACAAGTAGTGTACTACCCAATCCACCTCGTCGTGCCTATAGATCCTCTCGATCCTCTTGGCCATAACAACTCAAGGTGCCCCCGAGGATAAACCCCTCAAGATCACATTCCTCCCTTCGGACTTAAACTTCAGCTCCATCATCTAGAAGTTAGTTTGAAAGTCACCAAGGGAATCGAGCCACTGTACCCCAAGCACTATGTTGGTCTCTCCAATTCCAAAAATATAGAAATCATTGGTAATCGTATAGTTACCCATCGTGATGCTCAATTAGGGAACTCATCGTGTGTATCTCATAGACTCTCCATTGGCTACAACCACGTTGAAGCCCTCAAATTCCTCTATCTATAACCCCCACCTCTCAACCAATGAGGCATCAATAAATTTTTGGGTTTCCCCACTATCAATGAGCACCACCACTCGTCCCTGTAAAACTCCCCTAACTTTGAATGCCTTGTACCTCGGGGTACTAGACAATGTGGCGATAGTCTCCTGGGGGAAAGTCTCGTTATCTTGCTCCACACCCGCACCATATGATGCCTCGTCATCATCATCCTCTAATGGTTGTGTGTTCAACTCTTCGTCACCATCACTCTCCTCAAATACCTCTATGTATTGGGCCCTCCCTCTACCCTTGCAATCGTGTCCTGGGACCCAAGGTGCATGGAAATCGAAACATAGTTTCTTTCACCTCAATTCCTCCCTGTCCTCACTAGCTCTGAATGGTCTCCAGGTTGTATCCTTCCTAGGTGGAGGTACCTTTGGCTACGAACCCCTGGTTCTTGAAGGGAAACCCTTAGAATGCACTCAAGGTGGAAACCTTGACTAAGGAGTGGATAGCTCTAGGTCACGAGCTCTCCTAATAGCCTCATAAAACGAAGAAGGCTCAAATGCTTTAACAAATCTAGCAAGAGCATCTGTCAAACTTGCTGTGAATAGGGAAATCAGCCTCATCTCTGTAATATCAAGTATCATGACCGATAATATCTAAAAATCAGTGATATACTTATCCACAAAACCGGTCTGTCTCAGATTGAGTCAGCTCTTTAAAATACCCGTCAAGGTCCCTCTTATCAAATCTACTCACTAGCCTCTTTGTGAACTTTGCTTAAGTCATGATGTATATGTGTCCTTGTGTAATCAACCCATGATGCCACCAATCATGAGCGTCTCCCTCTAGATGTAGGATTGCAAACTTAATTGCATCTTCCTCCCACATCGGATTCAGGTCGAAGTATGTCTTCAACTTTTGCACCCAAGACTGTGTAGTACACTTCTTAGAACCGTCAAAATGTGGAACAAAAATCTGTCCCAACCTCCTTTGCATCTCTGGTACTTGTGCCCGGTAATCTCTCCTAGGCCTGCTGCCAATTTTCATTTTACAATATTCCTGGAATGTTATGTTGTCATGAAATCCATCACTTAAAGTCTGGTACCTTTCCCAACAAGACTCCTCATCTACAACATCCCCTGGCTTCCGTACCTATGAAACTTCCAGATCCTTCAAGAAAGAAGGTTCTTAAGACCCCAGAGGCCTGGTAGAAGAATGGGGGGACCGCTGTCTTGAATGTTCACCCTCACCTCTTTGACCATATTGTCCCCTATTGCTATTTTCTCATCTTTCCACATGAGTATCAAACCTGTCATGTTCTAATCTCCCAGTGAGCTGGCTCAAATAGAGATTGGTAGTCTCCTGTTGCTTTACCATGTTGGTGAACAATTTTTTCATCAGCTCCACCCATATATCTTTATTGTCTTTATCCCCCATCTTTCAATCCCAACAGGCTAGAGAAACATCCACTCTAATACCACTGAAATATCCCTTGTGGGATATTTCTTAAAAATGCACAAACTATAGAAAATTTGTAGCGAAGTAAAATATTGATTTTTAATGAAAATGTCTAGCTGGGACAGCGAATGGTATTGAATTGATATCACATAAAATATTTTCCCACAGTGCATGAAATTACAAGGGAATCTTACAATAATAACAAGAAACACTATGCAGACATTTTATGGAATAATATATTACTGCCCGACAAGGTACAGAAAGCCCTAGGTGGCTAGTCAACTTCAGAGTCTGTGACCCTCTAAATACAAGAGCAAAATACGGGTCTTTAAAAACAACAATGGCAGGTGTAGGGAATAGCACTGCCACCTAAAAATCTAATTCGGCTGATTGGAAAACCCCCAAATAGAGGTTGTGAGTCGCCACGCTAGGAATGGAGTCGGGAAATGAGGGAGGCACCTGCCACGTGCTGTCATGCCTAGCCTAGATGGTTGTCGTGAGTCAGATCTAGAGCCCCTCTGATTGTCTTCCCTGAAAGCCCCAAAAATCCTTAAAACCTTTCCTCTAACCCTCTAGAAATATCTCTGTAGTATGGCCCAGAAAACAGCTCCAAGATGACAGACTAGGGTAGATCTTTCACTACCGAAGAATGCCCTACTAGCTAGGGACGGGTCTCTCACCACCGAAGCTAGGCTCCCTGTGGGATTTGACTCCACAACCTCTAGAAATTCAACAGCAGCAGCTACACAAGAAAGGCTCAGAGTATGCGACAAAAAGTCCCTTTTCTTCCTTCCCCGTCTCCATATATACCTTTCCTTGGAAAATGAGCCCCCACAACCCTAGCGCATTTCATTCCATGGAGGGGCCACTAGCATAAAAGAATCTATAATTACTTTCTCCCTTTTTGAGTCCCTGTGTACAAAAGTGACCCCCAAGTGCCAAACTAGGACATTAAAACCATGGGGTCCCTTCCCACAAGCTTCCAACGTCCACAGCCCCCTTGGGTCTGACCACGTTTTTAGGCCCGACTTGGCCCTTGGGCCATTTGGCGTAGGAAGAAGGGGGCATTACAAAAAGGGGACATTACAAGGGGACATGTAGATACTCAAATTTGGTAGCTTATCCTTTGGAAATGAAAATTTTGGTTATGTTCTCTTACTAAGACAAATACTCATATTCTAATTCTAATCAATGCATCTCACTAACTCTTTCTCGACTTGTTCATATCTACAATTTGCTTTTTCATTCATCCAGGGAATATTAATTAAGCAAAGTAGTAATTCAACCTTAGGCATCATTTCCAAACTTTTGATCTTACATCACTACATGCATAAGAAAAACCATATCATTTGGGACCATAGTGGAGTACAGTCTAGGACAACTTGTATATTCATAGATTCACCCCTATAATGATTCTTTTTCTAATTTGAGTATCTTAAGTGTGTCGTTTCATCTTCCTACGGTTGACCTTAATGTGATATTTCACCTATGAAAGGTTATATAGGCAAGTCAACATAACTTCATAAGTCACATGGCACTTTCATAAGCTGATATTACAAATAGCAATACAAAAACACTCAATACTAATCTGAATCTTCTTAAATTAGTTGCACATCATTTGGGGTAGTCACTACTAAAAGTCTGAAGCACTCAACTAGGACAAAGAGTCTAGATTTTTGTATTTCCAAGTATTCAAAGGTCATAGATCCATGTCTTAACAAGAGTAAAGTCACTACAAGAATTATCAAATGTCCTCAATGGATAGAATGGTTTAGCATAGTTTTTAAAACACACCTCATCACATTGTCTAGTACTTTGGGAATATTCTTTATTCTTTAGTTAGCTCACTATATTTGTGTCAAGATACATAAGGGCACACATAGGGGGTTGGATTACATCACATTCACACTTGTACCTACACATAAGAGACATGTACAAAGCTTGATATTGATTGAGGGTATGTAGTGTACCTCTTGGATTGGTTCAATAGGGGTTGACCGACAAGGGTATTCTAGCCTCAATCACACATTGATTTGTCTTTTTGTTATCTAATTTTTTAATGAAGGGTATTGTAGGTATTTAAGGTTTTCACTTGTTGCAGGTCATTACATGATGTATCAAGGTTGTGCGAGCCTAAGCGACATATAGTGACGGATATTTCTAGACAAGTGATGTGGACATAAAGTTAGTGAACCTCACTGCAAGTAGGTCTAAGACTGTACAACTAAGGGCATAACGTACAATCCTAAACAAATACATTTTCCAACTACAATACCAAAATGAAACATATTTGGGTTTATAGCTAGTTATACACCCATTCTACACATTCAAATATCCTTTGTTGCACTTTGTATAACTAAGTATTCATCTCCTCTTATATTTTTTATTTATCATTTATTATTTTTACAATTATTAATGTGTTATTTTGACTATGCAAGGTTAATTGTAAATTAATCAATTTAGAATAAACACAACTACAAACCCTTACATCCTATATTTTCTCGAATTTCATCTTAAAATGTTTAGCATGTAAACAAATGGATGAAGTTAGAAAATGGGTTAGTCTAAAATCAATGGTTTCATCCTAGAGAACAATGTAGAGAAATAATAAAAGATAAAACATTTGTAGTACATTTCCAGCCAGTTTATTCATATGTCATGCCATACCAACTTCTAGATCAGTCAAATAGGTAAGTGCACGCATCTTCTTATGTATATATGTATGTTCATACATATATATTGATGTTTAATTAATAAATATGAATAATACATCATGTTTCTAAACCTAATATTATTTTTAAATAAGTTAGAAAGAACCTTCAAATTCCCCCTTTCCTTTCCATGCTTTTTTTGGGTTGAATCATTTAGTGAAACAACTTATTGATTGAATCCTTAACATATTTGGCCTAGGTCTCTCTATTTAAAATTAGGCCTTCTTTACAAAAAAAAACCCAAGGGTTTTATTTCACCTATATGCATGTTCTTCTTCTATGTCATTTTAACACAATAAATAGATTAATCATATAGCCATTGAGCATATCTAACTCCCACCCACTTTTAAAGCACAAACATCTCATGCATTCCTTTTATCTTCCAATTATATACGTGCATTCTAAGAATATCAATCATAATTAATAATATTTGAACCAATATCCTCTTGAAAATTAAACTAATCTTCTTCTTCCCATAGGATATTATGAAATAAATTTTGATGATCTTAGCGATCTTTATCACAATTAGCTTAAACTATTATTTGCTTTCTATCAATACCTTCACCAACATCCAAATAACCTTGATAAATTTCTAAATGTTCTTCTTACCTCTAAGGTTTCCCATGATGCTCAATCTCAAGAATATAATGAAGATTATCCTTATTCAGTGCTTCATCCTACATCTACTATTTCCATATCTATCATGCCTATAACTATAGAGACATCCAATATATCCCTTTATTGTGTTACAATGCATATCACCATTTATACTACTATCCCTACATCTCTCATGCACAATTATAGGGCCTTGCAATCTTCATCTACTACACATTCCCTATAGCATCTCATACATGATTTGCAAACTAAGGTGTTGCAATTAGAAAGAGGTGTGTTTAGACCTTCTCATATCATAGATTCTAACCAGTTACTTCATAGTCCACTTGCACTCATGGTGGTTTATTCTCCTTTAACCATAGTGTTTGTTCATTTTATTCTGGTGTTACAAGAGTACATAACAATAAATAGGATGTAAGAGTTTGTACAAGGGATTATTATAATTAATTAACTCCCATAATTAACCATTCAAAACCAAAATAATGGATTAACACTTTCACTAATTGATAAAATGAAAAGTAATAGCTCAAATACACAAGAGGAGAAAGAAAATAAGTTGTATAGGTTAGAATAGAGAGGATATTGATTGATGTGAAAAATAATGAAATAAGTAGATCAAATATTTGATATGCCTTGGTGCAAATTCTGGAACTTGAAATCGAGCAGGCCAAGGTTGTATAACTGTTTTGCAATCTATACTAAATTTTTAATGTCCTAACCTAGATCTGTATTGATGTAGGAGCATCAACTCTAGCGTGTATATAAGGATAGAAACATCCAATTTTGGTTTTTCAAGTGTGTTCATAGGTCCTAGGGGTCATGAGGAGTCATTTAGATGTGATAGTTTGGGTCTTGGCTTTTTAAAATTTGAATATTTAACTTTCCCTTCAAAAGTGCAAGTTTGAATCTTAGAGGTCATTTTTGGTTTGGTTTGAGAGTTTTGATGCATTATTAGAGCTTAAAAGACTTGTAATGGGTGAATTAAGGCATAAAATGGGTATCTGAGGTCATAACAAGTTACTAGTCTTATAAACTAAGGACATCTTATGTAAAGAACCTCTTAATGGACCATTCATGTATGTAAACCCTGAGTATAGCTAACTAGAGGACTCCAAACCATGGTTAAAAGGAGTTAAGAGGATATTTAAGTCATGAGTATAACTGAAATACTCAATCCCATTTGAATGTTGTCATGTGTTTTTGCAAGGTCAAAATTCCACTTGAAAACATGACAACTATACCCTAGTGTCAAAATTTTATTTGTAAACCTCCCCGAACACCTTCCAGATCAGTTCATCCCTTGTCTCAGGAATATCCCCATAATTTTAGTGTCCTTGTGTATTGTTCCAACCTTTCCCAAGTGTTGGAAAGAGGAAATAAAGTTCATGGGATTCTTTTGAGAAAGTTTCTATTGAGGCAAATCTTTCAGTAGGCTTAGAAATGGCTATTTTCAGCCTTTTTAAAGCAAATGCACATTCTTCGGAGAAGTGTTCAAGTTCTAAATTCATCATGGAATGGTATTAATGAGCTAAGATAATTGTGTAAGTTATTTAGGAACATTTAGGAAAGATTTGGAGATCTAAGAGCAAGTTCAACAAAGGCAAATTTTTGAGGCCAAAGAAGCTTGCACTGCAAAAAATCACTTGAGCTTCGAAAGATGATTCTAGGAGATCTAGAATGAGTTGTAGGTAAAAAATATATCAATGGAAATTTGATTCAATTCTCTACATGGTGGTACTTTCAGATTTTTCACAAGGCCCATGTATTCCTTTCCAGAACTCATTCTTGGTAGGCACAACTGGTGATCCTGATAAAAAAATTCCATTTTTAAGAAGGTTTCAAGGTTAATAATACCTTAAGACCCATCTCATTCTTATAAAAATTCCTCTTTTAGTCAAATTCATATAAATAAGTGCTTAAAATGACCTCCTGGAGCTCCAGAAACGTCATTTTCAAGCTCCTTCTCAAGGTACAAGCTTCATCCTTAGTCAATTTTTTAGTGCCACATGGCAGCATGAGGCTAAGGCAGACTTTTGTGTGCTCTTCATCCCTTTCCAAGGGGACAAAGGGGAAAAAAATGTACCCCCACACCTTAGATCTTCTGGACCCACCATATGACCCTGGGAGGCATCTACAAGCACCTTCTAGCAATTTTCTAGCCCTTACTCCATGTCATGCATGCCCACCACTTGTCACCATGAGGCAAGGGCACACATTTATGCCCCATTTTTCCCTTTCTAAGGGGACAAGAGGGATAGAAAAATGTGCCCCCTCCCCACCTTGTTCATGTTTGGTCCCTCACATGACCTCGCTCAACTCCTAGGTACCGAAAATAAGCCCTTTCCTCTCTCTCCTCCGCCTGTGCATGTTCGCCACTTGTCCTCCTGGGGATAGGGTACAATTGTGTGCCCCCTTTATCCCTTTACAAGGGTACAAGGGGGGGGTAAATTTTCCCCCCCAAGGCATATAAATCAAAGGAGTTAGCCATTTTTCCATCGTCCCCCCATTTTTCTCAGAATCTACCCAGAACTGTGGATAAAAATTTCCAAAATATTCCACCTCCATTTTTCCTCTTGCATTCATCCCTTCATGTTTCCATGATCAGATCAGAAAGGTTTCCATGAAATTTGTAAATTTTTAAAGGCTTCAAATGCATTTTTTCACCTGAGAGACTCTGTAAACCACAAAGGAAAAATTTTCATATCTCACAAATTTGTGCATGGATAGAGGTGGGGTTTTTTGTGTTCTTCACCATTTCCAAGAACCTTCAAGACACAGGTGATTGCATTTGCATGCTTGTACCAGATTGTTTACAGTGAAAAAACCTCAAATTTATGCCCTAGTTTTGAATTTTTTATTTCCCGCCATTTTAGTGCTCAAATTGAGCTAAAATTATGTACATGAGACTGAGAGAAGAAACCTATTCCGGTGGAGGTGGTTTTGCTGCAATCTGAGGTTTGGAATGGAAATTTCCAAAAATAGTAAATATGTATACAAGCACTTACTACAAATAGTAAAATCTCAGCGGAGGGAAATTTTCTTCAAGGTAGTGTTCACATGGAACAACCAGGGCAACAAACGAGGTGATCGAAAGTGAAAAAATGAAAAAGACAATTTTTTAAAGATAGATAACTCTCATTCCAGGTACATAAGGGGTGCCATTTTTAACCATGAAATTCATGTTTGCGGGTCTTGGGCATGTCTTGGCTCTCTCATATGTGTACTCAGGTGTGGGGGACAGTGATGTCACCCACATGGATATAGAGTAACTAAAAGATTGCATGTTCGGTGGACCCAGAGAGTTGGTGGAGGATAAGGTTTTCATGAGTGGGTTGTATGCATTAGGTGGCCATCCAGTGTCAATGCAAATTGCAAAGTTGGTGTTGGCATGCTTTCATCACTATGAGCCAGACACTAGAACTATACAAGCAGATGATAACTCAACCCTGGTAGTGCTCGCTCCCAAAGCCATATCTCACTCAATACAAATTCCAATTTGGAACAATATGGTCGTCATCAGAAAAAATGTTATAGTGAGTGGATGGTCCAAAACAGACTCCTACCTTCAAGGCTTCACACTGGTTTCATGGTTAAAATGTTAGGAAATAAGGAATAAAATATGTGGAACAATCCCACTCATAATCATAATAGTAGAAAATAATATGCAGAAAGATATTACATATATAAAATAAGTGTAGAAAATAAAAGAACAAAACACAGAGACAAGATTTAACGTGGTTCACCCAATTTGGGCTACATCCACCAAGAATCACTTGCTCATATTTTATTACAAACCACCTCTTTCTCTTAATACAATACCCAGATCTGTTTAGAGTTGTGCTCAACAAACTCTCTTGAATTCACACTTGAACTCACACACCTATACAACCACATGCCTACCCTATCAAAAGCACAAAAGCACATCAATAAGAAATTGCTTAAGTAATTTTACAATATCATGGGTACCAAAACCATGGGCAAAAACCACCCCATAAACCTATGGGTCAAAAATACCGCTCATATGAGAAGATCGCGTATGTGGAAAGTGTACAATACTTTTAGTGTGCAATCTTCAACACTTCCACACATGAAAATAGGATCCACAACATAACAATCTACCACTTGGAGACTATTTTTTCTCTTAGCAAGCTTATCAACCCTTCACTATCGTCTGTGAATACCAACCAAAGTTGAACACAGCTTCAGTTTCTCCCTTGTGACCACCTTGGTCATCATGTTTGTAGGATTCTGACTGGTATGAATCTTCTCCAGCTACAACTTCTCTTCCTCTAAATTTTTCCTAATGAAATGGTACCTTAACTATATATGCTTCATCCTAGAGTGGAAAGAAGAGTTCTTAGCTAGGTGTACAGCACTCTAACTATTACTATGCAACTTCCCTTCCTCCTAAGATATAGCCAAATTGTTCCAAGTGCCTTCATTTCCAGCAAATCTCACTCTGCATTCGTCATGCTTGAGGGTTTTTTCCCTTTCTCAGATAGTGGAATATAAATATCCTTATAATAAAGGTAATCTTCCATCTACATATTCTAAACACTAAAATTACTCCTGTTGAATTTATCAACCTTTGATTTTTCATCATCTACCATAGCTCCCACTCAAGCTAAAACTTTCCTTGTGATTCAATACTTCATAAATCCAAACTAGGCTCTGATACCAATTGTTAGAAAAAAGGGGATAAAATATGTGGAACAATCTCACTCATAATCGTAATAATAGAAACTAATACACAAAAATATATTACAGATCTGAAATAAAAGTGCAGAAAATAAAAGAACAAAACACAGAGACAAGATTTAACGTGGTTCACCCAATTTTGGTTATGTCTACCAAGAATCACTTGCTCATATTTTATTACAAGCCACCTCTTTCTCTCAATACAATACTCAAATCTGTTTGGAGTTGTGCTCAACAAACTCTCTTGAATTCACACTTGAACTCACACACCTCTACAACAATATGTCTACCCTATCAAAGCACAAAAGCACATCATTAGGCAAGTGCTTAAGCAGTTTTACAATACCATGGGTACCAAAACGATGGGCCAAAATTGCCCCATAAACTTATGGGTCAAAAAACCCACCCATATGAGAAGAGCATGTTTCTCAAGATATCTGGAACATTTTTTTTAGGCCAAAAAAATCTCGAGGGTTGCACCCCCACTCGAGGCCGGGCCCGACCTCGAACCCCGGTAAGAAAACTATGGAAAGTGTATAGTACTTTTAGTGTACAATTTTCAATACTTCCACACATGAAAACAAGCTCCACAACATAACATAAAGTAAGGAAGAAAGCCTTCCCGCGTGCCAATTTTTGTCTCACAAAGTGAATTTCATGAAGGCTACTCTAACGCAATCATCCTTCTCAATTGGGTGATGGGAGAAGAAACCACAAAATATTTTCAATATTTGATGGCCTTATTCATGCTCATGATCATTGAAGGAAACTAGAGAATTTATTGGGGGAAAATAATCAGTGATAACTTACACCATTAGTTGCTCCAGGTACCGGTTTCTAAGAATTTCACGATGACTTCATATTTAGTATATGCTCTTGTGAGCTTGATACCATTCAAAGGGTTGGCACTTGCACAAAATATTTCTCCAAAGGCTTCGACATTTGAAAGGTACACACAAGTAATCTTGAAGGAGAGAAATTAGCATTTCACGAGGGTGAACGATGCCTTCACCATGTTTTCCATTAGGTCAATAAAAGGAAATCCTCACTCAAGGTTTTCACCACAAACGGCCTCTTTGATCAAAAGATATGGGTCATATTTCATCCAGTTTTCCAATTTCTCCTACATCCAAGTATCCAACTTCGATCTTTCTCCGCAAAGGCTACCTTGGTATCTTAGTGACAAGATTGTATTGTTCAAGCTATGTAGACAACTTTTCCATGTTCACGGTAAGCTCAAGAACCAGAAAATGAAGAATGTCTCTTTTCCCATCTCCCTTGGAATCTTGACTTGCAAGAGTGTCAGTGATGTTGCACACCTGGAAGCTACCTTTACACCTCTGAGCTTGTATTCATATACCCTGAAGCCAAACTTTGACATTCGAAGTGATCTAGAAAATTTTTACCTTCTTGAGTCATATCATGTTCCACAGATCAAAGATTATTGGGTGAATTGCATAGATGACTTTGACGTCAGGGAAAGATACCACATGCGGATGCCCGTCGGGAAAATGAAAAGGTTCAAGTTTGAATGGTAAAAGGAGGGCATTCAAGATGATGGTACAAAGTTGTATGAACCAGAATATCAAGTAGTAAAGGCTTCACATCTTCCACAAGTGACATGGAGTGTCCCTAAATCAGGAGACATAAGTGAGCAGACTGAGGTTGTCATCAAGAGATTGAAGGAATGGTTTAGAAAGAAGAATGCTACCTCCATTGCATCAGGTAATTTCCCTACCCTTCAAAGGTAGGGATCCCATCACTCTTCTTCAAAGGTCACAGAGAGGACTTCAGGCTCATTTCATCTTGGAGAAATCTCGAAGTGCAAGGCAATGGAATCAAAATCCCCCTACTACAAGAGGTTACACAAAAATGTCAGATCAACATATGTTCTTGTGGTAGAAATAGAGCTTGGGGAGAATGATCCAGTCCACCTTTCAGTTCCTCAATAGCCCCATCCTTCCATATTTCACTGCCAATCATATTCCTCCCGCACAAAATGTACCTTCTCACCCTGAGTAGGAAACAATGGTCATGTCAGTTACCGAGCCTGAGACAGATGAGATGTTCCCTTGGATGTAAGAAATGATCACAAAGGAGGCATGTATAGTCCAACAGGTGATAGTCCCTAATTTTTCTGCCATGTCATCATTGGTCAAAGGGAAGAAGAAAAAGTTTGCTGAAGCATCTTCTCGCTTTTGTAGTGGTGCCTCAAGCAATCAATATGTGGAAGTAGTCATGCAAAGGGTAATCAAGCCCATTGAAGAAATGACCCCAGCCGACAATGAGATGAGCACAATTTCCCTAGGCCCAGAAACCCACAATGGAGATGGACATTTTTTCCAGGAGTCTTTCACTCACCTTCTCACGAGGAACCAAGAGTACAAAGAGAAAATTGATCAGTTGGAATACCATGTGTAAAAAATCTCCTTGTATGTGCTCATAAACTATAATCCTTGGTTGTTTATTTTCACATATATGTAAATTTGTTGTATTATCTATCCCTGCATTTCCTAACATGGTCCTAGAGCTAGATGTTTGTGGTTGTGTAGGATAAACTTGGTTTGTAGGAGCAAGGTCCTATGTAGATTTGTTTGAAGAAGATAACTTGAAGTTTTCAAAACCTGTGAATGTCTAATTCTGTGCTTCGCAGTTTTTTTCAAGATCTACAGGTGTAAATTTTCAATTCCCTTTTAATTTGGAAGTTTTGAAAGTTTGAATTAAGTTTCGAATATCAAAATCTTTTGTTATTCCTTTCGCATCCTTCAGAGTGATTAGATTTGTATTTTTTGGTCATATGCGTCCTTCCTTAAGTTTTTCACGGGTTTTTCTATGTTATGTGGCATATTTGAATGGTTTGCAACATATCAACTTATTTTGTGGATTTTTAAGTCATTTGCGGATTTCCATCTTGCTTCCCAAGATTTTCCTTAGCTCCACAGCCTTCTTTAGACTTGTGCAGCCTATTTGTGTGTTACATGGTTTATTCTTAGTTTCACAGCCTTTTCAAAGTCTTGTGTGGTTTTTTGTGTGTTGCACAACTTTTTCTGTTTTGCAAACTCCTTATGTTCCATGACCTTCTTGTTTTTTCCCACGGAATCCATGTGTTCTGCGACCTTCTTGTTTTATTTCACAAAATTCCTTTGTCTCGTGGACATGTTTCTTTGTTTCGTGGAATTCATGTGCTTGGTGGCCTTTTTTCGTTATTTTGCAAACCCTCTCTTTGTCCCACAAACCTCTTGTTTTTCCCCGTGGTCTTCAAGTTTTCTATGACTTATTTTTCTAGTTTAGCGGCCTATTTTTTCCTTATCCCGTAGACTCCCTTGTTCCATGGCATGTTTCCTTTGTTCTGTGGCATGTTTCCTTTGTTCTACGTCTTTTTCTTTTTTGAGGAACTCTAAAAAAACTCAAAAACCCATGAAACATTGTTTCTTTGCTCTGCGGCCTTTCAATTTTTGAAATTTGATATAACTTTTTTTATATTGCATTGCGGCCCCTTGTGGCTAGTTCTTTGAGTTTTGTTTCCTTCCTTCTTAGTTCTTATTCTTGTTTGAAATGTGTTTATTAAATTTTCAAGTTTTTTATATGTTTTTTTCTTAATTTAAATCCGCAAGTTAAAAACATAACTTGATAACTGCAGCTGTTAATATTAGACTTTTTGGATCTCAGATGAAAAACAAATGCACAAGTAATTGCAGAAATCAAAATAACTAACAATAAGATGCAATATGATCAAGAAATTGCAAGGCGAGAATGGCTCCAAATCAATTCAATGCTCCATGAGATAGAATGATGCAAGTGATGTACATATAGGAGGTGAATGTGTAACTATGACCTAGATCAGTGGTGAATAACTCTCACTAACTGATACTGGAAGTAGAGTTGACTCCACACAACTAGTAAGCTAACTGAACACAACTGGTAACCTAACTTAACACAACTAGTACACCTGAATAAGCATATCTCATGAGTGTAGGAAAGCTCCAAGTAAATAAACAAATACAAAGAAAATGAATATCCTACACTAACAGTTGAAAACCACATAACTCTATTTTTTCAAATCTGTTAAGTTTTTTATAAAATATGGCTAGTTCATCTAACTTTTCTATGGATCAATCTCATATTTTAAATGGTTCCAATTATATTATATGGAGAATAAGGCTCAAATCCATCTTTATGGCTAGAAAGTTATGGGATTTAGTTAGTGGTGTTGAAAAATGACTCATTGGGAGACAAGTTACCCCTAAAAATTTGAGTATCTTCTCCTAAAAATCACAAGAGAACATGTCCATTTTATTGCAAAGCATCAAAGATACATTCTTGTTGCATATTGAACATATGGATTCTCTTGTTGATGCATGGATGCAATTGCAAACTATGCATGATGGCAACTGCTTCTCTAAAATCATTAAAATAATTATGGAACTATTTACAACTCCAATAAAAGGAGATGAGAAGGTAGTTAATTAATTAGTTAAGTTTAAGAACAGTAAGGCTCAGTTAGATGGTTGTAATTGTGAATTATTTCAAGATAAGTTGTATTTTATTATTCAAATTAACATTCATGATAAATTTAAAAATTATATCTCTATTTTGAATTTTAAATATCAAAATGAATCTGATTTACCTAGTTTGGCTACTTTGTATGCTCTTCGAGTTTAAGAAGAAAGAATAATGGAGAACTTTGACTCAAAATTGAATTCCTCTCAAGCATTTTTCTCCCAAAATCAGAAATATGTTAATCATAATAACAACAATACTAACCAGCAATCAAACTTTAAATCTAAGTTTAAAACTTATTCTAAAAAAATTGTAAAGAATAATAAGAATTTCAAGGTTAAGTTTGATGGTACTTGTACCTTTTGTGGTAAATTTGGTCATAAAAAATCTAATTGTTAAAAAAATGTTCAACATAAGAAAAACAAAAAGAAAAATAAGAACAAAAACCAAGCAAATATTGTTGAGCAACATATTGTTTAATGAAAATGATCTTGGTAATGTTTTTTATACATGTTTAATGTATTTGTGATTATTGTTTCATGGAGGCATATTTGAAACATGTTTTCTTCCTCTTCTCATAATGTTCTACAACTTTGGCATGAATGTTTTAGGAATGTATATACTATAGAGAAACCATTTTGTGTATTGACCTCTTATCAGTTTTCATAGATTTGGATATTGAGGGGGAGTTATCTCAAAATGTGTCTATGTCTACATTCCTTAATGGGCTCAAATATAGGTTTTATTCCTCTTCCTAATAGCCTAAGGAAGATGACCCGTAGATAACCTTCTTTTTATGCTTGGTTGAGGTTGTATCTTCTTTAAAGAAGCTTATCTTGTTGAAATGTTTTGAAACCTCTTTACATTTGGATTGTAATCCCAATCAGTCTCTCCAAACCAAATTTGAAAACATCAATTCTTGTGCAAAATATATGGTTCTCCTTTTATAATCCTAGTGTTGAGGTTTTCCTACGCACCCGAGAGAAAAAATGTGTATCTTAAGAAATAAAAGGTTTCATGATCTAAATTTGAACTCTTTAAGTTTTGTTTTTGTAACATCCTCATTTTAAGATACTAGAACAAGGGAATTATATATAAATTTATATATATATATATATATATATATATATATACGTTCTCTGTTCTGAATTATGTAATTCAAAACACACGACCGAGTTTTAATAATTGTTCTCTGTCCAATTATTGTAAATCGGATCACACAATTTCTTTTTAAAACCAATGTTCTCTGTTCACATATTTACAATATGGAACACACATTCAATGCCATTCAATCATATAACAGATACCATATGCTGCTGTAAATGACTCGAAGAACTACCGATCTCCCATTTTATGGCTTGGAGTTTCAGCGATCTCTCATTTCATGACTCGGCGACTTACCGATCCTTCATGTTAATCCATGCATTGTATACTAAGTATACAGGGTTCTCTTACCATTTCCGGTTATCGAAGTGTTCCATTTAAGAGGCCTATCTGAATATCTGTTACTGATATTCATCTGATATCCTGCTTCTTAAACTAGGTGATTAGGACAACGCAACTAGCAACTTGCGATACTTTGGCCAAAGATTTTCACATGCTTTGCATGATCATATTCCCAGACGTTATACACGTCAATGGAATATGTCCTTCACCTCACTTCGTCTGTTATCTAGAATGGTCTTTTCTGACCTCTGTCAGTCCTTCTGTCCAAAGTTAAGCTTTAACCCAAACTAGCAATATGAAAGAGTATAGGGAGGCACTCACGGTAACTAAAGGTACGCAGACATACTGTGTCGTCCCTAGGTGATTGCGTGTGTCTAGTTACCTTTAGCCCTCTGGAGTCACTCCGTATACGCGGTCACATTCCTATCCTCATCTAAGTAACTTAGTTCCAGCTTATGTAAACTTGATGATTCGATTCGGGAGGGCGTTGTAACATGTCAGCTACAACATTGTGTCGTCATGAAGGCCCCGCCTTCATGAAGACACCATATTGCAGCTGACGTGTGTCAAGGTCCTATGGAATCCTCTCATCAAGGAATACACATCCAGCTTGAGTGTGATTGGATTTAATCTTAAATATTTAAGATCAATTTTCAGCAACCGTGCTGATCCTTTATCCTCATTGTTCGTTACAGTTGTATATAGCTAAGAGAGACTCAATTTGTCTTATAGCTTAATATACGTTTACTCCTCCATACCGAAGGATTGCATATTTCCATCTTGGTTCTTTACTTTAAGCTTCGGACTAACAGTCCACTACAGCTTAATGTAGTAAGTTCAACCTATTAAACTTAACCAGTTTTATCCACAACTGTATTTAAATTCAGAATTCCATCTTATTAGACATCATTTGTACGAGGTCTAATTCTAAAAGAATGTATTCAATTATTCTCCTTAACCTTACTTCAGTTAAGGTTTGTTACGAATAGATATGTTTCCTCATATCTAATATCCTCTAAATTTAAACATTTCGAGGATATTAACGAAGTCTGAATACAAGGTTCAACTGTCTCTCTTTTTTTTTATTTGATATTCCTTAGCTTATAAAATAATCCTGAATATCGTTCAATTAAGATTTCATGTTCATTTAAACCCTTTTCAATGTCATTCTAAAATTCATATTAACCCAAGTATGAATTAATTGCACATTCCAACTTAAAAGTTGTATTCAAGTAAAGAATAGATATTATGTCCTTTTAAAATCTATCCACTATCATTTGAATAATTCCAAATCAATGAATAATATGATATTCTCAATCTTATTCAAACAGTTTCAAAGTGATACAGTCATTAAAATATCACACCTTTCCTTGTATTCAATCCATAAGATTTACAATCTATACAATTACCAGTCCAAACAACTGGACTTCATATATATCAAACAACATTACAACACATAAGGAAAGAAGAATGCAACTTCTTCTTTTCCCATTTCCTCGTAGAGGAATAATAAACTATCAAATACGATCCATCCTTAGCTACTCAGAAGAAGCATCAGAAAACAACCATGTCTTCATTTTTACTCAAGGAAACCATCTGCAAAATTTACTTGCACGGGTCAGTTCATTGAACTGAGCATATTAAGCACTTATCATTAAAATGAGGTGCTCTTAATTAACTGTCTCAATAAAAGAACCCTGCTTTTATGAAACGTAAAAAAAAATGAGATGAACATCATCCAAGAATTAAGTGCTGATAAGGATGAACAGCTTAACAACCCAATCATCTAATTACCATCACAATCAAACAAAAAGATTACTAACTTTCTCCCAAATAATTACTACAAAAGTAATTTCCTCTAAGTAGTTCCAGATTAAAACATCTGTATGAACTAATACACATATGTATATAATGTTGTTTCTAATGTATTTGTTGTCAGTTCCATTCCCTCTTTAACAGTTGAAATTTCAAGAGATATATTTTAAATAAGAATTCCATTAGAACTACTTCCTTTCATACTACTCATTCAATTTCAAACAATCAAATGCAGAAGAGAAAAGTAGTCATTCACCATGAAAATACTGGTGTCATTTCTCAAATTCATCAACAGCATAATACTTCTTTCAATTCAGAAAAGAAGGAAAACAACAATTAATTGCAGATGCTTACGCCTAAGGCAGTAAGAAATTCCTTCAATATCAAATATAGAATCTCAATCGTATAAGAGAAGAAATAATCATTACTTCAAATTATCCATCCAATGTTCTCTTCCTTTTCATCATAACTGTAATGAATAATTTATACAAGAAGTGATAAATCAGATAACAGCCAAAAGAAAGAACAATTAAACCCATAATCGAATGAAAAGAAGAAGTTTCATATTATCCTCTTCTCATTGCTTAGCCGATTATCAACTAATTAGGGTCGATCTGCACCCATAGGATAACTTCTTTTAACATTATATTTCAGTAATTAGAACTTACTAATCACCATTCAAGGAAGCATATCAGAGCTCATTGGCATCTGATTCCACAATATATAAAAAAAACAACAGAATCTTTCAATTAAAATCCTTTCCAATAGTTATTCCCCAAACGAACATTTCCAGCTAGGTCTGAACAAGCAAGAATGTACAGCTAGGTTTCACCAAAAATGAACATTCCAGCTAAGTTTGAACAAGCAAGAATGTACAGCTAGCTACAAAATCATGATTCTTATCATAATAATAAAAGAATCATTTTTCAACATTAAAGTAAGAATTCAACTTCAGTTCAATTTTAATGAAACAACAAAGAAGTCTAGAATGCAGTTCGTATATATATATACATATATATATACATATAATTTCATCATCCAATCCAAAGGAGACTGAAATAGTAAACTCTATTCCATCCGGCAGATACCCAGATACTCAGTTCCAGAATTAGGTAAATAATTCCTAAAACAAAATCTTTCACGGATTTCAAACCAAATATGGAGGCATTTAATCGTTTTAAATTGCGTAAGAGTAAAACGATGAAACAACCCACTGTCCCAAAGAATTTGTATTCTATGCACTGTAATACAACCAGAGAAAATAACTCACGCAACAGTTCCATCAAGCATTCTCATGGTTTTACCAAAACCATTCACGCACAGAACTCAGAAAACAATCTACATATCACTATCACTTCCATAAAACCGAACCCATAATGCACAATAAAATCCAATTACCATTACTTTCAGAATTCAAAACAGCAGAAAGAGAAAACTCGTTTCATTAATAATTTCAGTAAGGAAACACTCATTTTCTTCAAAACGCAACAAGAATACCCAAGTCGTGTTCGTTTTATAATGACAGCTCAAACCAGGGGTCATACCGAATCATTTTATCCTTCCATTTTTACAAGAATGCACAGAACTCTGAAAACAATACTCACATCGTTGGTACATTTACCAACTCGAATCCATAATGGGTAGTAGAAACGATTACACAATACTATCAAGCAAACTCATACAGCAAGAACAGGTTCATTTTATTTACCCATTTTGCAAAGACATACCCAAGTCGCGTTCAGCAAAAGAAAAATGACTCGACCTAAAAAATCACTTCACACAAATCAACAACTTCATTCAACTAAAACACCCATCATAAGGGCAGGGTTGTTTTAATGAGACGCTTAAACAAGAGCAAAACGATTTAAGGAGAAGGGCTCAACATGCCTGTTAATTTTTCTTGTGGTTTGAAGAAAACCGCGCCCACAGGAGCTATTTTTCTCCACGGCGTCCACAACAAAGCTTTCCCAACAATCCACTAACTTCCTCAGGCTCAAAAATAGCCGTGGCTACTCCACCAACAGCAACAATAACCAAAATAATAGCAGGTTCAAAATAACCATGAAAGAAATACAGAGCAGTCTCAAAAACCCGAAAGAACACAATGACCATCAAAATTTCCTCTATTCTCTTTCCAAGGCGAGCTGGTCGCTAAGACCAAGATCATTGAATGCATTGAATGCATTGTTTTTTCCTCAATTTTCACGCCACCGCCGACTCAGGTTTGGCGAGTTCATTCTTAAAAATTTTGTATGCAATTCCTTTTTAGCTTCATAGCTAGTTAGATGTCCCCAACTTTTCCCATGTTCTCGCCAAACTTGGCGTTGAAACTGCAAGGACATCATTTACTGTCCTAATAAATCTCTAACCTCTCCATCTTATCCGCTCACCAGCATGTGTCCATAGGTCCCCTCCTTAGATTAGTAATAGTTTAGGTTTTTCACCTAGGTTGCAAATCATTAGGATTTGCCTTAACTTACACCCCATGATATTTAAAATCCACGTAGGGTAGTAGTTAGGTTATAGGCTAAAACATAGTTATAGGTTAGAATTTAATCCCCATACTATTTACTTAATAGTTTCCTTAGTAAGTCTTACAACTTACGTTCACATTCAGCACAATGCAGGACGTTTCGTCCTATGTTCGACACATACCTGTGTCACTTGCATTAAGGCTCTTATTGTCTTACGCTGTCTGGCGTTACAACGTGTTTGTGGTTCGGGAATCGAACCTTTTCCATCGGCATCAAGGTACCAGATATTTATACCTGTAATCTGGTGCTGTAACATTTATATCAACCTTCAGTCTGGTTTCAGACTTCATTCCGTTTTAGAAGTAAATCGACAAAGCGATCACAAGAAGGCCACAGCATACCTTGGATCAATGGAATTGATTCAAGGTGTGCTGTCAATCAACGATAAGAGTTCATCAAACATACAACAAGTCTGCGATCTCATTCTTGCAAAACACAAGCTATAATAACCTCCGTTCCAAGTAAACAAATTACAGTAAACAAGGGTCCAGATCAGTAACACATTCCTTTTAAGATTAAAAGATATATCTTAACATAATTATCCTCATTTCTACAATTACAACATCATGAAAAGAGGTTATCATAATAGCTTATAAAAATCAAGACGTTACATTGACAAACCTAGTGGAAAAGAGAGAAATAAGAGGAAAGAGAAGACATAAACAAAACATAAAATTAATTAAGTAAAGATGTAATCACAATAGTTCACACAAACTTGAAAATGTCGATAATCGCATAAAACATGAGAAACAAAATTGAAATTCAAACTGAACAAAGAACATGCAACAACAAAATCCCAAGTTAAATTAATGATCAATAAACATTGAGGATACACACTAGAACCATACATGTTAACTAATCTCATACTACAACATGGATACTGCATTAGATGTCTCTTTCCATGGGTTTTTATTTTTCTACTTTTATGATGTGAAAATTATTATTATTTCTCTTTACAAATTCTTCCATTCATATCATGCTTTCAATAATATGGGAATAAAACTTGCATCTTATTTAGACGTGTATTTCTTCCCTACATTATAAGGCAAAATCAATTGAATATCTAAAATAAAAATTAAGTAAAAAATCTTGAGATCAATAATTCTAATTATGACAAAAAAATAGTGTGTTTTTACAATCATAGAATTGATTTAAGATCAATTGGTCATGGCTTTCAAGCATGGTAATAATGTCACACAACAATAACTATATATTAGTGAATAAGCATAAGCATTTGTTAGTATGGAGGAAAAACAATGAATTTACTAGAAAAACTATGGCATCATTGACATTATTCACTTTGCTTCTTCTTTTAAGCATGTGTTAACATGGAGAAATAATAAATTTTTAGCAATATCCCTTTTGCTACTAAATATGTCGAAACCCAAGAATCTCCTCATCATGAGAACTCACTGGGAATCATAGAACATTGATTATGTGCTACATCATTTATACACAAGAATAAAGAATGACAATATGTATATTATTCTCCCAATCAGTCACAATAATACAAATAGAGGTAGTCAATATAACAAAAATAAGAGTTGTGATTCCAACTTTGTTTTTGACTATTGTAAAATAAAAGTTGTAAACTAACTTCTAGGTCTGTTTGACTCAAGTTGAATTGACACGTGCTATCGCTTAGAATACGATGGAGCAATCAATGTGGAAGTATTATGGAAGCCGCAAATGATTAGCTGGTGTTACTTATCATATTCTAATCCTACAAGGTGTACACAAAGCAAACTTAGTATAGTTAAGTTAACCTAAGTCAACTTAATATTAGTTGCATGTACTAATATTTCAAACTAAACCAGGTCGGCTTTAAGTGTAACTTAAGGAGGCTTTTACAAAGTTGATAAGTACTAAAAATCCTCTAAAATGGGTCTCCAACAACTAGAACCTAATGAGGTACCCATGTACAATAATGTAAAACCTCAGAATGAAAATGTGGATGACTTTGAAACAAATGTCTCTGAAAAAAATGAGACCAAGTACTCAGGAATGATTACAGTAGATGGGATTGAAGCCATCACTAAATTTTTTTTGGATGGGATGAAAGCTTTGGCACTAAAAAATACACAATTGAAATATGAAGTGAAAAGAATGGAGGAATGAAGTCATAATTTGCACGAGTGGTTTGCAATCCACTACCTCTGATCAACCTAAAGAAGACAAGTTAGCATTAATATGCACCTAGAATAACTCTAAGGACACTGTTAATATGTGAACTATGAGGTGACGAAAGTTTACAAAAGTAATACACAAATAATATCATCAGATTTCCTCAAGTAGATGGTGTGATGTGCCAAGGGTAAGCAAGGGACATAACACACAAAGGAGCAATATGACTACAAACTTCCCTCGTAATACACTCTATGGGTGGAGTGGACAAAATGATTATATCTATATGAATGGTTTGAATCTACTACCCAAACACGTGAAACACTTGAAAAAGTGTCGTGATATTCAAGAAAATGCTCGCTGAACACTGAAGCAGTGTACCCTGACTATCTAGGTGTCAAACCAATGGATATAAAATGGTCCCTCATTTAATAACATGGCATGTAATAGTGATGGGAATACATAACAACGTAATGTAAAGTGGAGTGTGCAAAATAAGCCACGGACACATTGCAATAGTGTACTGCATGTTGTGAAAAAAATACCCCCATGGTACTTTATAAGGTTAGTGCAAGTATACATTCCAAAAACACTAAATCAAGACAAAGTTTAAGACATTGTAATACACCATAATAGCCCCATAACGGATATTTGACATGTATCTATCGCAGAAATACCAATATCAAAATGAGATTCGCTCCAAAATAAGGGAGCAATGTCATTTAATAGAGTTGCTCCATGGAACAAAGGGATTATTCCCTAGGCAGAATGCACAATTTATGGCAGATGTTGGAGATGTAATAATAGAGCGAGAAATTGTCTATAATAGCACACCGCCAAAGAATACAAATGATTTTGTCATGATAGATTTGAAATCTATCCTAAATATAAGCACTGAACTATTATATGCAACCATGTTTTCATGTGATCTGGAGGCATGTGCAGCTAAATGATACATGTGAAGAATGCATTTATATAAGTGTGAGTACCTTTATTATTAAAAAAATGAAATACATGATGGAATGCATGCCTGGATGTGGACAAGTGTGTGAGTGGATGAATCATTGTGATGTGAAGGCACATGGGCGAACCCTCCTAGTTTGACTGACTTTTCATGTTCAAAGCACAATAATACAAGAACTTTATTGGGATCCTAAGTTTCCAACCACTATTTTTGGAGAATCCAATGAGCCTTCCCACGTGAAACCAAAAAAAAAGGTATTAGCAGTCTTGGATAGCGCAGTGCATAGAAGACATGGTTATCCTCACAAGAAGTTCACACAGTCTCTCTTATGCAATAAACAAAACTCCAACCTAAATAGTATACATTTACACGCTTGACTCCCAACCTGTGTCAAAGCATAAGCTCTAAAAAAGAGTATGGACATCCATCAAAGCATATTGGAAATCTGAAAGCATTCCAGATGTCTCCCAGGTGAGCGCCAAAATGGGATTTTTTTATTTGCTAGATTTTGTAGTTGTAAGTGCCCTAGAAGATCTGCCTGCAACTTGTGGAAGCTTTCAAAAGGCATGTAAACTATTAGCCAAAAATACCTGAGAGGAATGTGGATTCATGAACTGGAACTACTACAAGGTTTTCTCAAAATGAATTTTTTTAAGGCTATAGTAACTTTCAAGTGAATGCAATCAGTAGTTTTAGTGCCAAATTTTCTTCTTCGCATCTAGTATCTCCTTTCCCAAACAAAAAAATAGCTGGAGATTGCATCAATTTTTAGATAGAATCATAAGAGAAATTAGAGTTTTAAATTTTTCCCTCAACCTTACCTCATTCTGATGAACTCCCATCATCCACGATGGAGACTTTGGACTGAGAGCTGATAGTGTGATAGAAAAGAATAAGACTTTGGTGAATCAGAGCATCCACATTACTAGGTTCAACTCCATTGCATATTTTTCTAAATAGAGAAGAAGACTAATGAGGGTATTAACGTGAAAACAATTAGATGATTCTTTTTCTCTTGGATTTAGTGTAGACTAGTTGATGGAGCTTGCAAGCCTCATTGTTACAACATCCGTAACAAAGGTTTACAGAACGAATGAGTACAACTGGGTGCTAATTATTTGTGGGCATGACAACAATGGTGGTGATGGACTGGTGGCTACACACCACCTTTATCATTTTGGATACATGGCATTTGTTTTCTATCCCAAACACACTGATAAGCCTCTTTACCGTGGGCTTGTTACTCAGCTGGAGGCAATTGTTGCTCCTTTCTTGCCACCAGAGGATTTTCCAAAAGAACTGGCCACTGATTTTGACATTATTGTGGATGCTATTTTTGGGTTTTCCTTTTGTGGCTACAAGCAAGTGAAATCGATGGGTGCGATGTCAACTCCTTGACTTTTGCCTTGCCAGTTCATTTCCAGGCATGGTTCATCTCTCCTTATCTTTCATAACTCTCATACTTTAGTTTTTTTTTTCATTTGCAACTTAATATAATTTTTAAAATATTAGGATTATAATACATTTAATTATTTTATATTAACTTGTTGCAAAACAATAAAATATCGTATTGTAACTCACGAAATCAAAATAACCCTTTTGTGTTAAATCATGAACTTCAACCCTCATTTTGAGGTGATTTAGAAAACTTCCTACCAAACTAGATCACTACAATATTGTTTTATTGACAAGACGCAATTGACTTCCCAGTAAAAATGTTGACCATCTCCCTGTTTGAATAGATATTTTTGTGCTTTTAAGAGACTCGTTAAGTACCCCTCGTAACTCCGAAAATGGGATGTTAAGCTTCATTCGTGTACCTCGTTATGTGAGGAGTCCCCTTAACCTTTGGTTTGACCTCGAATGAACATTTGTGATATTTTTGACGCCTTACTGGGAGCAATGTTACACTGGTTTACAACAGTAGTAAGAAGCTACAAAACTATAAATTTGGCTTTCATTTTGAACCACCATTTGAAACCTGGATAGAGAAATTATTATCCATTTTCACAAACCTCTAGTGTTCTTACTAGAAAATTACATGGAACATTCAGTTTGAGGAAAAACACTTTTCTGTATAGTTTGGCAAAGCCATTTTGTAGGCCTTCGGTCCCAGTTTGACGAGGTCAAATTGGACCAATTACGACTTGTCGCTCTAGAAAACTTGTCACCGTTTGAAAATGGTTTTCTAGTTCTCAGTCCCGTCGAATCTGATGAATTACCCTTATATAGGGGAACTTGTATGAAGTTTCTCATTTCATGGTCATCCATCGAACATCATTTTTGGACATGGTTTTCCAAGCCCTCGAGCTAACTTTTTTTCATTTGCAACTGGGTCAATTATGACCAGTGGCCCTGGAAAACTAGCCACCAAACGTAAACTGTTAGCTAGTTCTAAATTACGTCAGTTGCTATGAACTCTTGGTATATAATCAGGGACATGTAGAAAGTTCAATCGTGGTGTGTTTTCTCATCAGGAAGATAATGTTTGGAAGTGGTTTCTTAGCCGCCGAGCCCATTTTGAATGTTTTTGTAGCTAGTAAGAAAATGTAAAAATAGAAAGTTGTGGGACCCTCATCAGGTTGCCAAACCAACGTGGAAACTTTTAACACATGTAAACAATTGTTTAAAAACTATATAGTGTAACTTGTGTGAAATAGAACTTTTGACAAAATGGTGTTTTCTCTCTCTTCCCTTCTCTTTCTCTCTCATGGGTTACAAAATGAAGTGAAATGAAATGTAATGAATACATGTCTCTAAAAAATTTCTTTTGATTACAAATTGTACTTATTATTATATGTAAATGGGAAACTGAAAAATTTTAAGTATGTTAGATTAGGGTGGATGCCATGCTAGCGATTTATCGCTGATTTCATGCTCACGTGGTTTTGCGGGATGACAGAATGATGGCAAAAAGGTGATGTGTAATTTATTAATTATCATTATAATTTATATATTTAATTATAAAATGAATATATGTATAATGTAGTCTCAAGTTACAAAAGTTATAATTGATAATTTGCTAATCTGTATGAGATGCTACCTTTTAGGGATATCTAGGAAATGTGTATTTAATAATAGGTTCAATTTGATTCATAGTACGTATGGTAAAAAAATAGGTTTGATATATATATATATATATATATATATAAGGTAAATGAAATTGAAGTAATATCTTGTAGTGCATATTTAGTGTTCAATAAATGATTAATGAATCATCTTGTGCATTCTTACTTTGTAAATGTAATAAAGAGATTTAATCAAAATACTCAGCCCTTGTATAATATATGAGCATAACATGTCTTCATGTGTGCTAATTTTTACCGTAGAAGACATTGAAAACCATAGAATGAACTTAAACTCTGCACTCGATGGAACCTCCTAGTTTGGGTAAACAAGAGCCCAAGAATGGGTTTATCGTCTTTGTCGGTATGTTTAGTAACATTGTCATAAACTTGGCAGATAGGAGTGACACAATCAAACTTTATTTGGAGTATGTAGAGCTAACTCCTCCTTCGTATCCTAGTGGACTATCTTGTCTTCCGAAGATAGATTTAAAATTAAATTTCTTCATCGAATGAAATCCTTGTTGGATTCAAATGACATAAATGGAGATCGGGATATAGTTTTTCTATGTCTTGCATTCTTGTTAGTGAACTCTTTAGTCCCTCACAGCTAACTGTCTTATCTTTGGCTTCTGACAATATAGTTCCTTGATCTCTCATGAAGGGTTTATAGGGTAAATATGTTTTAACCTTAATCTAATCTATAATAGGGATTAAAGCCCTAAGTGAAAATTGGAATTAAACTAAACCTTAGTTGATTTGGAGGTTAACATGTGGGTAGAAAATTATAAGTAACTCTTTGCAAAACAAAATTGATTTGAAAGATGTTGACCTAAGAGAACCCAAGAAACCAAAATCTTGTCCCATAAAACCTTGTTATGTCATTTTATGACATTAAGGAATAAATAATATTTCACATGTGGAATCGTGAAATGCAGAAACATGGGACCTTACCTCAAACACAAATCACTTGTAGTTCATGTGTAGTTTATAATGCTCCTAACCATGTACTTCTTTAAGATGTCAGACAAGTACTTTCGTAACTCTTTTGTTTTAAAGCGATGGTAATAATGAGACCTTAATACGATGAAAATGTAAAGCATAGAAGAGTAAAAAAAAGAGATTTGAGGTTAGGAATAATGCCACTCTTGGAGTCCTTATAACTTAATTCAAAATTTTCTTGAGTTACAAAGAATATGAATTTCCTTGGTGTGATCAAACTTCGAGAAAACAAAAGATATACATATATAGCTATATATATATATATATATCAAAATGGAATTCCACAAGTCATTGAATTAGAATAATTATGGTAGGGAAATAACTATACTGTGATCGAATAATGTTTTTGGAAAAAAAAAAACTATCTTGTATATAAATCTTCCTTAAATCTTAATATTGCTTTCTAGACATCAAGTCAGATTCACTTGAGTTGCAAGGGTAAAAGGTAGACATTAAATAAATGTTATAGAAGAATATTCTTAACATAAGAACAAGATAATTAAGCACTTTATATGTAATTTGAATTATGCCAAATAAGTATGTAAGTTATGGAAATTTCCGTAAAGGATAAAAAGGCCAACTTAAAATGGTCAAACTATAAATTAATTGTGGAATGAACTTAGAATTTATAGATGGAAAAAGGAGAAAGTTTTCCTTGCTCAATAATTTTCTTGGAATGTTGATCATAACTAAAATGCAATTAAAGAAATCATGTGTGTGGGTTGCCAATCCTTGAGTCTTTTTCTTGTGGTTGGGTCATTGCTAGTATTCATTCATTGAGAAAAGTGTGGCATCGACATGTCTATGGTGTTTTCATGTGTCTATGTGAGTCGATGACTTATGTAAGTTTCATATGCGTTGTCACGTTTCTGTATTTGGAGCCCTAACTATGTTGTGTAGTGAGCAATGTAAGTCAAAAAAAAAAAAATTATCCTGGTATTTTACTGTTGTTTTTGTGTGTGTAAAATGTGGGGCATTACAAAAGCGAAATTAAGAGTGAATGTCATTATGTATTCACCTTTCTCTTTTGAAGTGTTGGGTTAAATATGTCTTCTCTGAGGTCAAAGCTTCCCCACAGTGATTTTCAGTGAGTTGATTTCAAAACAACTACTAAAGGTACTCTCATCTTATAGACTTATGTAATGTTGTGTTCATTGAAGATCTTGTTTATCCATGCAATTCTAAGATCTAATGCTCGATGAGTGAGCCAAGGAAAAAAAATCTTACTATCTATGCCCAGTATCTTAAACTAAAATCATTAGGTTGACACTGAAGTCCAAGTGAAGAAATATAGGCCCAGATATTGTTCCCACTTACCTATCAGTGACACCTCAAGTAATTAGTATGTTGTAAGCCCTTTTATGCCTAGAGTAATGAAAATACTATTGAGGATATGAATCCATAAAATGTATGAGTTGACCCAAATCTAACATAATGTCATTCAAGCAATTCACATGATAATGATTCTCATTATGTTTAAGGAATGGATCATTCATCACCTCCTCTCTTGGAACAGAAGTTTTACATGTAAACAATTGTAGTTATATGCTAAGGGACATGATAAAAGTTATTAGTGCATGTCCAACGAGGATAAACTTTCGGTTCAGAGATATGACCCAAGGATCTTCCTTTTCGAGTAAAAGGAATCCATCTATAAGAACATAGTTTTTCTATCCTGATATGTTTTAAGAAATCACAATGCATACATGATGTCAATGGGAAGGATAGCGGAGAGATTGGATTCTATAAAATACAATGTATCATAGGACATAGGCATTGTTTTCAGATAATGCATTTCTCTCATCAAGTACATTCTCATGTAACTTCAACATAAGTGGATAGAAGTACAAAGTTCAGTTTTCAAAAGAGGTAATTGAAGTTCTGCGAAATTGAGACTGTTTCCACTAGTATCGGAATGAGACTAGAGTCCAAAACCTTTGACTCTGACATCCTCCCGGGTAAGCCCATGTGTTTGCATATGCTGTGTTAGAACTTTAGGGTCATGGATTTGGATCCACATTATAGATAATTAAATATGGAATGCTCAAAAATACAATATCCGAGTTGGACTCTTACGGATGTACATATCTTTCGAATATTGAACGATGTGCATTCACAAAGCACAAGTTGAGTTCCCACCACTCGACTCTAGAGGACTCAATGTCATTAGAATAAATCATTGCTTCCTTATTAGGAGTTAATCAAGAAAGACTCCAAGGTGACTCTCGTCCTATAGAATGAATTTTTTTATAATCTGTTAGAGTCGACCTCACCAATAAAATCAAAAGCTTACATTGAACTGTAATATGAAATGGATCATGAAAGATGCAATCAATCAATGTAAGAACTTACCTTGGTGATGTATGCATCAGAACATTGACCAAGGTTGTTTGAGATCCTTCTCCTTTTCCTTCTTCTCAAGAGTGAAAATGATGGGTATAGTGAAAAAAGAAAGAATGAAGAAGTTTAGTCATTAACTCTACAGGTTGCTCTTGAGATTAATTTGAAAGTTGTGGTCTTCTACTTTTTTGTTGTTGTACAATGTACAAATTTCGATGCAATGAGACCTTAAAAGACAATTGATAACAAAATAGAGATACGATCATGTGGACATTGGATACAACAAGTTGTTCACCAAGTGTTTGTTGAGTGACTCGTTGACCGTGAATGAATCGTCATTGGCTAAGAAGTTTAGCCCAATCTCCAAAGTTCAAAAATCAAATTCATGGAGATGGTTGAATAGAATGTACTAGGCTTGTGGACCCTACTTGAGTCCATGCAAGCACTTAATATATCTGCAATCCAAATGATTGCCTTCAAGAAACACCATGTAGACCTCCCCATCCAGCTCTTCATTCAAGAAAGCACTTTGAGATACCCTCCAACCAAACTACGTTGTTATGGAGAGAGGCAATTAAGTGAGCATCTTTGCAGTAGGAGTGACAACCAACTTCGTAGTAGGAGAAATAATCATCACTATAGTGGTAGGGGGAATAATTGTCTTTTTTCCTTTGAGCTAGTACTTGTGATTGAGTGGCATGTCCTTCCATCTCACCATGCACCTCCAGGAGACCCTAGATAATGTATTTTCCCTCTGTAATTAATCGTGCACCTAAATGAGAAAGTTCCTCCTCCCAAGACATTTCAACCTTCTGCACATTTTGTATAGTGGATATTTCATCCACAACAAGTGCATGTAAATTGGTGTGTAAGTTGGTTGAAGTAGGGCCAACAAGATTACGAGGAATGGCATCCTCCAATACATCTTCAATAGTGGGGTCACCCTCCACACATGCTTTTGAGTTGATGATAACATAGTCAACTAGCCTATATTGGCCACCTTACCCAATGCCTAGGGCAATCATGCATCCCTATTTCACATCTGACACAAGACACATCTCCCCAGAAAAAAATACCACAATATTGTGACTCTTTGTTAACTGACAAATAGATGAGAGATTTTTATGCAAGTTAGGAACATACCTAACATTCCTTACTAATTGTTTTTAGCATTATCTATCACAATGTGTATATTTCATATCCCCTCAACTGCAAGTGACTTTCCATCAACCAAGACAACTGAATTAGCATAATTTATAATTGCAGTAAATGAAAGATATCAATCCCTTCTACATAAAAGTATATAAATGCTTCAAAGTCAATGATCCAACAATGAGTAGTACCATCATTCGAACATGATGTCGAAAGATAATAGAAAGCATGCTCTTCCTCAATCTCTTTCATCTGCAACTACTCCCACATTTGCCTCATTCCATTGCTTTTTGTTTTGTTGAGAAAGATCATATTGTCACTTTCGAAATTCCTTTAAAATTTTCCAAGTTTATGGCAATAATAACACTTAGGATTTAGGAGATGATCCTTTAAGTTGACGTTTCCACTTCCCTTTGGATTTAGCGGCATTAGTACTCTTAGTTTGTCTAGATCTAAACTCAAGTGTATGAGCTTGTCTATGTTCCTTTTGTAACAAATAGGAACCGACTTTATCAAAAGTCAAAATTAGACTTTTAACCATCAAATGTAGGGCTTCCATAAAGGATTCATACAACAACGAAAAAAAGTTTAGCACCAATGCCACCAGATCATCACCATCCACATTTTTGTTAATGGAGGCGAGCTAGTCCCGAAGATCTTTCATTTTAAGTAGGTGTTCTAACAACCTACCCTCTTGCATCCTTGTTGAAAAGAACAATTTCTTCATGTATAACACCCAACTCTTCTCTAAAGTCATGCATTTCCCCTTTAGATTGGGCCATATCTCATTTACCAAAGTGGTCATATCTCATTTACCAATTTGAATTGAATTGTATAGAAAAGTCATAATTTTGTCTCTAAACATTGTAAGTATAACTAGTCAACTTTTGCGCCTATGAGAGAACGAGATTCTATATATCTTCCATATAATTTTTAATATTTCCGACCCATAAATCAATGCAACAAAAGAAAGTACAATCTAATATCGAAATGCTTGAATTTTTAACCCAAAAATTGATGAAATTAATGAAAAATGCAATTTTTTGAGTTCTAAATTTTGACACATAAAATAATGCAACAAAACATAAGTACTATATTTTGATTGTCACACAAAAATTGAATGTAAAGAATTTTTTTAGTCAATTTTTTTACAACAAAAGAAAATGCACTAGCAAGAGTTTGTATAATTTCTACCCTAAACAACTAGCTATCACTAAAAAATCGCCAAATTGTGTAACCAAACAACGAATGACCCTCAAAAAATCACAAATATACTACATTAACTGTATTTTCTTCGTTTTTTCTTAAATACCATCAAAAGTCGTGTTTTTCCTCTTTCTTGTGATTTTGGACTGTGTTTTCTACAAAAAAAATGCCCTAACCCCTAAGATGAATTGGATTGTGCTCTACGTGTATATTTTTAAACACAACTTGACATCATACCAAGTAGAAAATCATGTTTTATAGGTTATGTCGTCAAAGTAGCATTTTACAAGTTATGCCTTCAAACTCTGCTTCCCTCTAAATGCCCTAAGGGACGTTATTAATTCATCTCTTTTAACAATAAGAGAAAAGTCTATATATATTTATAGCAAGCTGCAAAAGTCATTAATGTTTTTGTTATTGGGCCTTCCCATCGTGCTCTAGACAAGGTTCTCCTCCTTTAGTGAGATATGAGCCCTAACAGTTTCTAAAAATCGCGACTCCTTAATTTCATGCCCTAGCTGCACAAAGAGCCCTAAACAATCCTTCAAAAATCTGCAATGGCATTTTAATGGAGTCTTCCTCAAAGCCAAAATTTGCACCTTCAAAAAGCATCATCTACAATTCATACCAGCTTTAGGGCTTCCTAACTTCGATCCCCACAATTTTCTTCCTAGTTGTCCATACTCTATACTGAGAGTTTCCTCGAACTATGAGCCCTTCTAACACCAATGGCTCTAAAACCAATATTAGAATATATGAACAAAGAGAATCAAGAGAATATGGAATGAAAACTTAGGAGATTGTGTCCCTCGTTTTATTATGCAAAAGAGTTGCAAAATAGTTGAGAAGGTTACAACCAAACATTAGTTAATACTTAGCGGTTCATTAAGAGTTAATGTATATATTAAGAATACATTTTAATAGAAAGAAGAGCAAGACGAACCAAAACCAATACTCTGCTTAGCAAATATCACCAAGGTTGAAAGATGGAGCACGCGGCTATTAAAAGTCTCACTTTGTTAAGGAATTGTGGTCCTTTGAAACATTGAATTTTTACACTTCAAGAAGAGAAAAGCACCATGGAATGCTCCTTAGATATAATTACAATGTCGAGGAAAACCTGATTATAGTTTCCAATTTCCTTGAACCTAATATTGATTCTTTTGCACTTTAAGGAGAGAAAAGCACCATGAAATAAACGTTACATACCATTGCATTGTCGATAAAAACCTTATTATAGTTTCCAATTTCCTTGAACCTAGCTCTTGACACTTTTTGAAACAAGGGATGCACCCATAAATTGGTAAATCAGATTCCATTTAGAAGCCAAAGGGGGGTGTGGCAGGAAGTTAAATAAAAAAGGGCAAAAAGGGAAAGATTGGCATTGATTCAGAGCTATAGCTCATTATTTTTTGGGACTTTCCGCTTACTTTTTGCAGACTAGTGGTGATGTTTTGGCTAGATACTACTGGGGGTCTTAGTGTATAGCCCGCCTTATGATTGTTTTAGCTTAGGCTTTATCTTCTATCCTTTGGTCTTGTACAAGGCCTATTTATCTTACAATAAAAATAGAATTAAAAAAGCAAAAGGCTTTATCTTCTATCCTTTGGTCTTGTACAAGGCCTATTTATCTTACAATAAAAATAAAATTAAAAAAGCAAAAGGCGACTTCAGCTATTTACGATATGGATTTTGAGAGAACAATTATTTAACTTTCTATCTGAAAAAGATGGTTTTATAAATGTCTTTTCAGCATGCAAGTGTTAAAAATGGATATCTGGTAAAATCGCTGATTTGAAGGAATTTCAAAGGGTGCGGAAGAGGCTATTTCCTCGCATAAAAAAATCATGACAGTAAATCGGTTGGAAAGATAGTGTGATAGCAGCAAAACTGGATGTCGTGAAAATGGAAACCAAGGGTTTGAGATTACACTTAGAGCACTCCATCAAAGCCCTGGTTAAATTCTATTCAATCAGATTCAAAGTCAAAATAAAGCTCAACATCATTGTTACTAAAGAGTTTTGAGTATGCTATTTGATCCATTCACCTTCAAGAAGTTTGCGACATATGGCAAAAATGAAAGGCTACTTCCCTGCAATAGAACCAATTACTTGATTACCCAAATATTTTCGCATTCTCAATCAATTTCATGATTATCAAACATAAAAATGTCAAAGACAACAAGAAAACTCAAATAATGTCATCAAGCAAACTCAATATTTCTCATAGTTACCGAAGTTTCAAAGGATACATATGTAGCAGTATCCCTATTCCATACGACCAATCAAATCAGAAGAAAAATAACAATTAAAACAAGTCAACCACAATGCAAAATATCTCAATTCATGATTAATCTCTGATGGGTGTCAGAGCTAGTGTCTGGTTGAACCGGCAGTATTATAATCACATTAACAAAGCAGTACGCCGATATAATAATGTTGTTATGCTAAAATGTAGTAGATTGTTACTTGGTCTTCATTGGGAATTACATGGATTGTAACAAATCGGAAAATGTAATGTGTTTGAAGGCAGCATTCTCAAGCAGACTAGTATCCATCTTGTGGAAAGAAGCTGACCTATTTATAATTCTGATGAGAGAAATTTACATGATATCCTATTTTGCACGTGCATTGAAAAATGTTAGACTTCTTGTGTAAAGTTCTAATTACACAAACTTAAAAAATTAAAATATATCCAGTATAACAAGTAATGTAGTTCCTGAGTAATTAACCACCTGTGGGGTTTATTACGAAAGATCGCCCATTGCGCCATGATCCCATGCTTTCACAGCAATTCAAACTCGAGAACATACATAGAATTGTATGGAGCTTTTCTATACAATATGTAATGAAAATTGCATTAGCAAAAAGGTTTATGCAAAATAAACAATGCTACAAAACTCTTATAATAAAGTGGCGGTTGCAAAAGATGAGCATGCACACTAAAGTAATGGAACATCCACTTATCCGACACAAGAAGTTAAAAAATTCCTCAATCTAATCACTGCACCATGGCAATTCCTGAAGTCAAGACTGTATAGAGGTATCCAAAAAATAGAGAGCAATAGCATGACACGTGATGCTCAACTTCTATGACTATTTTTCTCAAAGATCCTAAAGCATTAGGCTTGAAAGTGCCTAAGCATGTACAATAAAAACTCAGCCATCACAAAAATATTATGTAAGTAACCTGGTGAATTAAAAGGTAATTGGAAGCATAGCAGTATTGCTGCAATGGCAATCTCTTCTGGTGAACTATAAACCTGTGCATGCAAGTCAATTATTAAGGTGTTACCCGTTGCCTGATAAAGTGCTCAATGTCGGATATTTTTCCAGATATAACAGATGCTTCAGTGACTGTGACTTTGTTGATACACTGAGAGAATGTAAAGGGCTGTCCTGTAACACCTAAGGTGACATCGTTGGCAATATCTGCATCTGATATAGCACTTCTTGAAGCACGCAACTTGTCTCTGAAAAATGATAAGCCCAAATGAATATCATAGTTCAATGGTGGCAGAAGATTCTAAAGAAATAAATTGGCTGAGTGTACTGTATATATCAACTGATATTGATTAGCATCCAAATGAGCACCTAAAGTTAACCACGCAAAAAATAGGAAGAAATAAGCAATGAAATAATGTACAGAAGAGATCGTGTATCAAGTAAAATATTTAGCCAGATCTAAGAAACAATAAGACATACATTTCCTTTTCCAACTGCTTTCTTATGAAATCCATCGAGTGGGCTGTGACTTTGTCCACCTTGTTGCAGACTATGAGTACTGGAACTTTGTTCTTCACGACAAGAGCCTTTGTCAAGACATCATAGAGATACCTTGAACCACCAGCTAGAAACTATTAGGTTATGATAAGTGCATCAATCAGCTCTAAGGCACTAAAAGACAATAATATTTGTGTCAGAAAACCACTAACAGTACCAAAATGATACAGAAATAAATGGCTGATCATCTGTGATCTAAAAGAAAGAACAGCTAGAACCAAAGATTATGGCATTACTCGGCTGTGACTCGACTGTTTGGCAGGAAATCCAAAGCATCAACAAGGAACACAATTCCAACAGCCTGAGGTAAGAATTCGTCCAGCTTGGGTTTCAACCTTGAATGACCTGGCAGATCCACAATGTGAACAGGTTTTATTTTTCCCTTCTGCAACAAAAGAAGCACAGGATAGCTTAGCTTAGATTTGAGGAAACAAGCATAAGTATGTGTGTAAATAAATCTTCATTCCTGATTTAACTTGTCAAAAAACAGCACATTGCATTACCAGAGGTAATAACTAATAACTAAATGGAAACAGTGATAAATCTTACATATACAAGAAAAAAATAGTGTAACAATAACCAAACTTCCTAGGCAATTAAGGCCAAGGGTTCCTTAACTGAAAAAAAAGCAGACTACTGACCGTGACAAAGTATGTTTCCACAAGAACGGGAGTCAGAAATTGTTTCCATAAGCAGACAAATGACACATGGTGACAACTAAAGACCAACCCAACTAGTTGAAAAGCAACTCTACTCTAATTGGAAAAAGTAATATCTTTTTTGCGGCGCCTGATACCTCTCAGAACACATTTTGCAGCACCAAGTGTTCTGTTGACCGTACAGAATGTGCAGGGCAATAATAAAGGATTTTCAAACTCTCCTATTTCAAGGCTTGGTACGAGTTACCTACATGATTACCTAAAACTATTGAATTTGAGAATATAAACTGAAAACTAAAATCTAAAATCTAAAACTTTCTACAACATGAATTAAAGCATCTACATGCAATCAATTTAATAACAGCTTATCCAAAATTGAAAAAAATCTAAATTAACAAATAACCCCCTTCAATTTTTTAATGGATTATGTAACTACAATCTTAAATATGAAATAACAAACATTCAGACAAAAGATTGAATCAAACAACTGTGGGAATTTCTCAACAAAAATCTGCAATTGGCAGATGCCCAGAGATGGAAAGATTTAAGCAATTACATGATAAACAATTTATATTAAATTAAATTCAAGAAATCTTTCTGAATATTGCATTCCCAGCAATTGGAGTTGGATGGACCACTCGTGGGGTCGAGTACAGGTGCAGCGCCAAGAGAATTCACAAAAGCTGAGTTGAGGAGCAGGTGGCATCAAAGGGTGTCTGGGCTCTCCCATCCTGAAGGAGGGTATCAGTGGTTCAGCCACTCACAGTTCTGATCCAAAACCTAACCCTAGGTTGAGAAATCACTACCTTGTGGGCACTGGAAGTTTTTTTCTTCAGGCAGCAGGAGACATTCCAGTTATCTCTGCAAGTATTGTGATCTGGAACCCACATTTAGTAACTTAAAGGAACTCTCTCATTTGCAAATTCCTTGGATTTTGGCCTCGGGTGGCTGACCTCAAGAAATAGCTGGCTAAGATGTGGGATATCCATCTATGTTGCCAGGATGCGGATATGGGTACGGCTTCTGCTGAGAGGATTCAGACTCTCCTCCTTCGCCGCTTCATCAGATGCAAACAGACGGTCCACCAACATATTATTTTGGCAGAGTTCGGAGCTCGACCTTTCCATCTAGAGACTATAGTTGACATATCAACATTTCTTCACCATATCAAGAGGTTTGGTGATCTCTCTGATGAGCAAGACAGGTATCCGTATCTCGCTTATTGTTCCTTTGTGAGTATTGCCCAGGCTGGGGGTCGTTGTTGGTTTGCCGAGACTTCTGCCTTGTTGGATTCAGTCGGCCAGATTGATCGTCTCCCCCCTTTCCAGTATTCCCTGAATGCTCTCATTCATCTCTTGCCCACCAAGCAAGTGTTGAACAGGTCCATCCGGGAGGATATCTACAAGGGCTTCATTCAGACTACTTGGGTGAACCCTCCTAGGGGTTTGCGCCCTAAGATGTCCTTTTATGCAGAGCACTTTCTTGAAATCAGAGATGGACTCATCATCCGCCCTCAGTACACCTCTCGTCACTGGGTGCATGCCCTCTGTATACCTTTGGGTCAATTTCAAGTCGGCTCCCACAAACTTCGGTGCAAGACTGATCACCACATTGATCGGGAGGACAAACTTTGTAGGCTTTGTAGCCTTCAAGAAGTGGAGCCCGAGACTCATTTCATCTTCCGTTGCCCCATATACTATGAGATCAAAGGACGGTTTCACTGCCTCTTCAGAGGGATTCAGACTCTCCTGGTCTTCTTCAGATATATTGACTAGCGGTGTCTTGCCCTCTACATCCGTGAGTCTTTGCTGTTCCGGGACCAGATTCTTCATCCCCCTCCGAGAGTCATCCCCACAAGACAAATTACAGCGTTCTTTCTAGCTCTACCCACAGGTGGAGAAACTAAACGACAAAGCCTTTCTGACCCAGATACAGTGCATAGATCAGTCTGTCCCTGGTTGGACCTTCACACTTCCCTCGATCACCGCCAGCAGAATCGGATGCACACACGTTCCAGAGGGCACCTAGCTCCATTCATCCCCTTGGTCGTCGCGTCAGTCTCAGATCTCAGCAGGGGAGGAGGTTTTCGCCCCCCTCTTCGGGTTGCTAGTCCATTAGGAGCTTCTTTTCATCGGCCTCTAATGTTAGGATGGGTGTGGCTACCATTCTCGAGTAGACCATTGGTCCTCGATTGCCCCCCCCCCCTTCATTCCCTTCTTTGTTTCTCTCGTCTTTCTCCCCCGCTTGCTCCATTGCCCCCGCTTGCGGGGGTATTGGCTTCGGGTTTCCTTTCTGCCTTGTCTTTTCTCATTTTTTCTGTTTTTGGGAACTCGTTTTGAGTTGCCCCCGCTCGCACTTTGTATATCGTTTGGGCTGCAGTCCCATTGACCTACTTTTGTGGTCATTCATTGGACATTAATATATTTATCTTATCTTATACTCATTTTACTCATTTTTTAGTCCATAAGAAATACAAAAATTGAAAATTATAGGAGGATCAACGTTCAAAACATTCAATATACTTGAGACTTTACATTTTCATAGATCATGTGGCTGCCATACATATGATAAGTCATCGAATATCATGTCAAAATGAATACAAAAAAAGATGATTAGCCTACTCGTAATATTAATACTAATATTGGTTTAGTATAATAATTACTATATATACTAAATTAACTTACTATATTAGTTAATTATTATTAGTATTATAACTATATAATAATAGTATATATAGTTATTATTAACTATATATATATATATATATATATATAGATAATATATATAACTAATTATATATATATATATATATTAATATTATTATAATATTAATAGATGTTACAACCTAATAAACTGTTCTTAATATAATATAGTCTGGTATACCGTATACCTATAATATAGTAATTAATAACCTAGGGATAGTGATAGTATTAATTAATTAATTCTAATATATGTATATATATATATATATAGTATTAATATGTATATATAATTATATATAATGTACTAATAATATATTATAACTATTAATAATTATATATAATATAATTAGTATTAGTAATATAGTACTAATATTATTAATCTAATAATTAATTACTATTAGATTATTCTTATTCGTTTTTTGGTCATTGACCAAGTCAAAATAATTTTTTTAAAGCTTTTTGGCATCCAAACCTATGGATCCGCCTGGGATACAACCCAAGTACGTCCTGGGTACGTTTCGACGTACCCAAGACGTACCTGGGTCATATCCCCATGCGGATCCCTATCCGTACCAGGACATATCCGTACTCAATACGTATCAAGCAGTGTACGGGGGTAGGGTGACGAACCCTGGTAACATAGATATCCATGAATCTTAGCTTCTTACTTCTGGGCTCTTTCAGATGACATTTTCCTCTTCCTTGAGACAGAGAATGCTCTCAGAAATGGGCCTTATTTCATGGAAAGAGCTAGAATTTATATGAGGCCCTGGGAAGAGAGTTTTAATCCAAAGGTGGAAGATCTCGCTATTGTACATGTGTGGGCATGCCTTTATGGCCTTACGGCAAAGTTTTGGAAGCAGGAAATTTTCTCCTCCATTGGCAATCAACAGGGATAGTTTCTTTGTGTTTCCAAGCCTCCCGGGGTTGGCATAATGGCAGTATATGCCATGGTTTGCATCAATATAGATTTGTTAAAACCCCTTCCCAAGGCGATTAAAATCCAATCTGAAACTCCAGTGTGGGTTCAAGACCTGGACTATAAAATTGTCCATTTCAAATGTAGGGTTTGCCAGGATTTTTGAGTGTCCTGCCAGGGCTGCTGCTCCTGATCGGGGCTTTATTACCCACCCCCCCCCCACAAAAAAACAGAGTTAGCAGCTCTTCATTAATCCTTTAGTAGAGGCAAGCGCTAAGGATGCTTTTGCACAGCTGTCCATTGAGGACAGAAAATACTGAGGTGCGGGTTATCACAGAAAAAGAATCGAGCCGTCTTGTTCCTGTTACACAGGTTTAATTACACAGGTTTAAGGAGCATCTGATGCTAATTTTTTGAACAGGTTATAGCCCCTCTCGTGTTGAATCTTATTTTGGACCCTGTTGTGGAAGAACTTCAGAAAAATGTAGCAGAGGTTGAGATTCATCCCTTTTAGGAGGAGGCAGTCTCCCAGGCTGGGAACTAACAGATTTCGGAAGCAGAATTGGCTTTGAAATCAGCTCAAAGCGTGAAGCGTAAACCAGGTAGACCTGTGCAGTCCAACAACAGGAATGTGGAGGCTTATATGAGTGTTACTTGACATTGTACGTTATTTTGTCGGTGTCATTTCTTGCTTATGTGATGTAAAATTACGACTTCCAATTATATGCTCCAAGCATTTGTCATGCAGTTAACACTTAGGAATAATGTTGTAGCATGGATACTATCTAATATTTAGTAGTGGTAGGCAGTAGCTTACTCATGTTGATATTATTTCGGTTACTGTATCATGATTTGGACTTTTGCTTGTTGGCTTGAGGTAGATGCTGGGCAAGACATCCCCTCACAGAGATTACACCCAGAGAAAGGGCATCAGAGAGGAGAGGGAGGCAGATTGAGGCAGACACCTCCACAACAAAACAGTTTACAAGAACCCCACACACATGCACAGTTCAGTTTGTTACCTGCGTGTCTTTTTTGTGTGCGTCATCACTTACTGTGATCAGTTCTTTTAGTGTACTTGTTGTGTTACTTGATGTTATATGTTGTTTTCTTAGCGTCGTTTCTTGCTTTGACATCTTTTTGAGTTGTTTGCATCTCAAAGAGCAAATATTGGTACTCAATACTTGGGATAGTCTAAGTAGCAACATCCACTCAGAATGTTCCCGGTAGCTCACACCCCTACTTGTAGAGCTTCACAAGGCGACTTCAGCACTACTTTAGTTATTACAACATTTGACTCGTTACCACCTAGACCCGTGACATTGCCCTAGTTGTGGTGACACTTGGCTTATAACTATAGGCCCTTGATGCAGGCATGATTCATTATCCCACTTGATGGGATGGTGTCTCATTGTAACCTGGCTCTTAAAATGGCGCCCTAGTTGTTGACAAGGCATCTTAGAACCCTGGCTCTAACATAACTAATAGACCCCACAGTTAGTGTGATGGCACCTCACCATAAGCCACTACTCATTCGGGTGGACTTGACCTTGTCTCTCAAACTATAGGGCTAATTATCACTTCAATTGTATTGACTAGCAATCCCTAATTACTAGGGTTGTGGATTTACCATTTTTCATGCTAGGAAACAAGAGGCAGAGTTTTGGGGTGTAACTCTCATTCAAGCTTTTTCTTGGGATACTCATTGGATATTATTGCTTTTGTTGTAACTAACACTGGACTTCAGTTGTTAAGAGGAGGATTGTATTAGGAAGCTCAAATCACGGCAGTAGTGGAGGGGACCCCTTAAATAGGCATGTAAACTTTGGCATTGAAAGTAGTGGAAATCTATTTAGCCCTAGCAGAGCATGGAGCTAGCACACAAGACTCTTACATTTGGATTTCTTTTGGTGAATGGGAGGTTTTGGTTCTTTATGATAAGCTTCTATTGACCAAGACACTAGACAACAAAGGCACGGGTTAGCTTGTTTGGAAGAAGTTACAATAGAGGAGGGTTGTGAGTAAGGGCTTGTGAAGATCCACAAAACTCTGCTGGTTTTGATTGCCTAGATCCTCCCATTCAAAGCTTGAGTTATTGCAGGCATGTTTCTTAAATCTTTTAACTCCTCCCATTTTTGAATGTGAAAGATATGGTGTATGGTTTTGTTGTTGTGAATCTTGCATGTTTTTCCCCGTTTGAGGGTTTTTCCTAGCCATTACTATCAAGCATAGTTGGAATACTCACATTTGGCAAATACTCGGCAAAAACTCACCAATACTCGGGAATCCTCGGCAATACTCGGCAACTTAAAAAATACTCAAATTTCTTTTAAGAAAATAAATTTTCTCGTACTAAGGAATACTCGCCAAAACTCGGCGAATACTCGGGAATACTCGCCAGTACTCACCAAAACTCGGCGAATACTCAGGAATACTTGTCAGTACTCGCCAAAACTCGGCGAGTTTTTTTTTTTACCTTTTTGGCGAGTTACTCGTTTTGCATGGTTTTTGGCAAGTTTTTAATAACTCGGCGAGTTATAGGCGAGTATTCCAACTATGCTATCAAGCATTTAAGTTCATGCTTGTTGCATTGTATTTTGGGAATATCAAAAACCCTAGAAACGCCTCTATTCTATGCTAGATAAGGGCCCTACTGTTATAGCCCTACTACTGATTTGCATGCCCGAGAATGGCATCAGTCATCCCTCTAGGACTTTGCATATCGAGCTTATTGCAAAGCATTTCTGGGCAATACCAAACCTATAGTAAATTGTAGCTCGAGCAGTTGGGGATGAACCCTTGGTGACTTGATATTCACCTTGTAAATTATATGAAGTTGATAGCCTATCCATCTGACTGGACTAGATCATCTCTCATGACTGCAATCTATAAGCATGTTCTGAACAGTCCCCTGGTAAAGGTGCTTAACTCATATGTTGGGGTATTACTTGTAAGTTTTATTGCTACCTTAGGGCAGTCATGAGGTTACGGCCTTGTGTGGATAACTCTGCACTCTTTTTAACTTGATAGTCACATAAGAATGACCGCAGCATATGATCAAACTCATAATGGCTTTTCTCTCGGAATGGACTATTAAGTGATGTTGGTTCTTGTAGCCTTAACTGTAGTCTGAAGGTCATGGATTAGACATTCATTTGAGGTATTATATTTTTGGGGACTGTGACTAGCATGATCGTTGAATGCTTTAGACTTCCTTGGAATGTAACTTGTGGACTCCAATGCCTTTGTTTACAGTCACCTTATGTGTGCCATGTAACGTGTATAAAGGCGTGATTCTGATCTTATGACTCTCAATACCTTGTGACTGTAATATGTGCCTGATCCTTCTCCTATATGGACTGAACTGAATTATCCCGTCTTGAATGGAGCAAACCTTTGAAGTTCTAGTAACTGTATTTCATAGATGTTGTCTTGAAAGTGGCAAGGACGGTGATGAATATTTTGTCCAGCCTAAAGGCAATTCTGTCCTAAATGGTGGATGTCAGTCAAACTCTTTTGATTGTCACTCTTGACTGAAATTCATTTGCATATACAGGACTTCTGAGGCATATAGATGGATTGTATTTCTTTTTATTCCCTCTCCTGGTGACTGCTCTTCCTCTCATATAAAGAACTGTGACGTTGTTGTTGATTAGTAATTCTCTTAACAGTAACTTATTATGCTGTAGCATTAATTTTGTTTTTTCACTTAACAGTCTTCTATGCATAGTTACCATGTTCTTACAAACTTGGTGAAAATTCGATTCGAACCATACTTTTTGGTCTGACCGAACATTATTTTTTCTTTTAATTAAAAAATTTAAGCGTTTAAATTAAAATAACTTCAACAGAAAACAAAAACGAAAAAGAAACACTAATACCTAAGCATGTAAAGGAAAAACTCCATAGATCGTATATTTATTTATTATTATGTGTAATTGGTTTTTCTTTTTAAATATCATCATATATGTATAGTATTTATTATTTATATATATTTTATATTTGTACATTTTCTAAACTGAACCGGACCGAACCAAACCTTTTGAAAAATTCTGAACTTTCGAACTTCTCAAACATGGTAACTATGCTTATATGGAATATGTAGTTTGGAAATGTTTTATGCCCTTGAAGACCACATGACAACCCTAGTCTGTACTTGCTTAAGACGAGTTGGATTTACTTGAGGCATAGTAGTTGTATAGAATTGTGTAATCACTTGGCAGCCACATGTATCTAGCTATACAGTGAGCTTATTTTGTATTTGCCTTGTGGTTTGGAAATTTTCAGGGTTTTTCAAAGAAGTCAATATTTTCTTTGCTCCTTTGGTTTCGTATGACGTAACGCTGGGGGTGACCTGGATTTGGCAACACCGGACAAATGCTGATTTCTTTGTTAAGTCAGTAGATTGCTTTAGATGACGTGGGAAATCTAATCAGTATTCAAGGTGTGAAAAGAGGAGTGAGTCTGCGTCAACTTTAGATGATGAGGGAAATCCAATCAATATTTAGGGTGTGAAAAGAGGAGTGAGCATGCATCAGACTTCAGCCATGCACTTGAAGAAAGCATGTAGGAAGGAATGCAAACTTCATGCAGAGCACGTCAATAATGTGAGTGATTTGAAGGAACCCACTTTTGACAACTGCCCCTTCTTGGGAGATTATTTAGACATCTTTCCTAAAGAGTTGCTTGGACTCTCTCTAAGAAGAGAGTTTGACTTCTCAATTGATATAGTCCTAGGCTTGGAGCCCATGTACAAAGCACCCTATAGATTGACGTCAACTGAACTTGTAGAATTGAAAGCCCAGCTGCAGGTGCCACTTTCAAAAGGACTAATTCATCCTAGTTTGTCACCTTCGGGCGCATCCATAATATTCATCAAGAAGAAGGATGGAAACCCTTGCCTTTGCATAGATTACAGAATGCTGAACAAGGAAATAGTGAAGAACATGTACCTCTTCCCCACATTAACTATCTCTTCAATCAAATGCACGGAGCAATGGTCTTTTCAAAGATTGATCTAAGAATGAGGTCCATCATGATGCACGAGCATCACTTGTACATGTTCAAATTTTGATTTTCCTAGTTGTTTATGTGTTGTAGGGTCCATTTGGATGTCTTGATGTGTTTCTTGTCCATTTTGACTCTTGAGCAATGTAATAAGTGTCTTTTGTGAGTTTCCCTCCAAAACCACATTTTGAATATTTGAATTAGTCGATAGGTTTGTTATAGGGTTAGGTGTTAGACTAGGTGTAATAAATGATGTAATGGGGTCATGAGATTTATTCACCACCTAGACATGGCCTACTTGACTCTACCAAGGCCTTAACTCATTGTGGTTAGCCTAATCCTAGGTAAGTTTGTTGGTTTGCACCCTACTACCTCCACTCATTCCATTTTCAAGAGGTATTCGAGTTGAGAAGGAGCTCTCTTGATGGAAAAACTGTGTATTGGTGTCTTATTGTTACTTAGTGGACACATGCTTACATACTTTGTATGAGAAATTTGATTTGTACATATTGAATCATTCTTGGCATCTAGTGTTTGCAAATGGTTATACACAGGTATATGGGGTGGTACAGTCCCTAGGAAGCATGAAGAAGTCTATAAAAAGGTGAAAATGTCAATGAAGACAGTCTAAGTGCAAGGAGAAGAAACTGTGTTAAGATAAGAACATGTCTATGATTGAATGGTAGGAAGAACTGTAGGTTGAGGATTGAATGGAGAATTGTGTGAGAGTCTAAACTAATGAAGTTTAGGTTTAAGAAATGACAAAAGGTGATCAAATGGTAAATATTCTTGCATGTGAGTTGATAAGAGTCAAAAATGAGATTCCGGATTTAACAGTCTTTTGAATGATTGATTGAGAAATATAACTTGTGTCATGGAGTGTGAACTGTGATAGGGTGCCTCAAAGGTCTGTAGAAGCATATTGAGTCATCAAGAAAGCTTATCAAGTACAAACAAGGTATGAACTAACAAGAAACTTCACTCAGTCTTAAAATACCTTGTTCTAGGGGTTTAGCATCAAGTAATTGTTTAGAGTTATGAGACAATGTTAATGGGGTGTTTAGAGTTATAATGATCAATGTGCAGTATCAAGCCATTAGGAGGGAGATTGCTCATTTCAAACCGTGTTTCTCAGTCCTGACTGTACCTGCCCAGTTTGAGGGTTTGGAGGATGCATATTTAATATAAGAATCATGCTCTTGAGACCTGTAGAGACCTGTAGAAGTTTGGAAGAGGGAGATAAAGAAACAAGAAGTCATGATAACCATTGCACATGTTAGAATACAGAGTTAGAAGAAGGAAAATATGAAATACAGTCTTGGCTAGGGTAAACACAGTCTTGTGACAGGCATAACTAGTTTAAGAATCAAATTTCCTTGAACAAAGGAATAAGGGAAAACAGTGATCTAATATGTTTGTGAATAGTGTGATCAAGTTGGGAGTCTTGAAAGTGAGGAGAAGTCCTTTAGAATCAAAAAACACAAAGAAGACCTTGACTGCCCTGTACAGTCTTTTGAGAAGCCTAGAACGTCCAAACAAATTTTTGATCAAAGTTGTCGTGAATGAGACTAAGGGAATGGAGTGAAGGAGCTGTTAAAAGGTGAGATGACAGTGAGGAATGGTGAGTGGTAGAAGAACTTAGAGGAAACTAACAGGAAAGGTCAAAAACAGAATTAGTGGACAAGAGGAGTTAAGGGCAAACAAGGAGTCTTAAGAACCAAAACATGAAATATTTGTGGAATGAAGCTAAGAGAGGGTATGAACAATGAAAATAGCATGAACAAGTTTGTTATAGGTGGAGTAAGGTGTGTCAGAGGGTGAAATCAATTGTCAAGTGCTAAAACCCTAAGAAGGACACTAAAACCCTAAAGAGACCTAGTTGGTAAGGGAAAGACGTGTTGGGTGAGTTGTTTTGTGGATGGGAGCATGAAATTTACCACAGAGAAAGACCTCCATAATGGGTATCCATAAATGTAAATATCTTTTCATGAAAGTTTGTAGATTATCCCAGACACAGAGCTTTGCATGCCTAAAGGGCTAGAAACAAGGGCTAATAGAGAACAGTAAACAAAGAACAAAATTGAGTGGGCTTGAAGATAGGCCCTGAAACTTTAGAATCACCTTAATGAGGAAAATGGGTATCCAAATACCTTAAGTCCTTGAAATTTGTTATATTCATCTAAAATTGTCTTTTTTGGAGAGCTACAAGCAAGTTTAAGGTCTAGAAAGGAGATTGATGACTACTGAAGTTATGAGACTTCTTGGAGAGTGTAATCCTGTTTGATGGGTGCAATTGAGCAGGAGTAAGACATTGTTAACCTTTGATTCAGTTATTTGTTGCATTTTGGTGTTTGTAAGCAAGGTTTGGGTCTTGAGAAGCTTTGGAGCTAATTGGCATAATTGATGAAATTATTCTCTTTTCTAACAAAGTTTGTGTTGAGAAGAGTGTTAGCAGGGTACTCTGCATCACATCAGCTTTGGGTGAAGGGAATGACATCCCGAAAACAACTTTCAAGACCACTACAGTCTCTGTGTGTTCAAGGTCTTACTATTTGGACTCGCTAACGCTCTAGCTACATTCATGAACCTCATGAACAGTGTATCCCGAGATCAGTTAGACAAGTTTCTGCTTGTATTCTTGGATGATATTTTGATATATTTAAAGAATGAAGAACATGTCTAGTATTTGCAGATGGTTATGCAACAATTAATGCAGAATAAGTTGTATAGCAAGCTATCAAAGTGTGCCTTCTTGCAAAAAAGAGTACACTATCTAGGTTATATCATTTCAGCAGATGGCATTTCTATTGACCCAACAAGGATTCAAGCAATCATGGATCGGTCTGCACCTCGAAATGTCAGTGAAGTTTGCAAGTTTATAGGCCTGACCAGTTATTACAATAAGTTTGTGCTGGGATTTCATAAAGTAGCCAACCCCATCACTTCATTGCAAAAATATGGCAAGAAGTTTGATTGGACAAAGAAGTGGAAGAGGGCGTTCAGTCTTCTCAAAGCGAAACTAACTTTTTGGCAATAGGTGGCAATTTTTCTTCTGGTAAATCCCAAGAAAAGATAAATCAAATTTGGCAGCTCAGCCAAATTAACTCCTAGATTAGTATGTCCTTTTGATATGTTGGAAGTTATCAACCCCATTGAGTACAAATTAGTATTATCCCCAACTGTCTCTCATTTGCAGAATGTTTTCCATGTTTCCTTGTTGAAAAAGTATACTACAGATATCGCACATGTGCTTGACTGGAAATCACTGCAGATTCAAACCCGAGCGTGGTGCTGATAGAATCCATTAGGGTGCTAAAAGTTCACAATCTTCACTTGCAAAATAGGGAGGTCTCTCAATGCAAGCGGACTGAGGCCGTCATCAAAAGATCAAAGGAATGGTTCAGAAATAAGAAGGCTGCCTTCATTGCATCAGGAGATTTCCCCACTCTTCAAAGGCAGGCATCTCATCACTCCTCTTCAAAGATCGCGGAGAAAGCTTCAGGCTCAGCTCAATCTAGAGAAGTTCGAAGCGCCATGCAGTGGAATCAGAAGCCCCTACTACAAAAGGTTGCACAAGAAGGTAAGAACAATAGATGATCCTGTAGTAGAAATGGAGCTCGGGGAAAGTGATCCAGTCCACCTTCCAGTCCCTCAGCAACCCCAGAGCTTCTCACTTTTCACTGCCACACCGGCCCCTCCTGCACATGATGTTCCCCCTCGCTCCAAGCAAAAAACAACAGTCATGCCAGTTGTTGAGCCCGAAACGAAAAAGATGTTCCCTTGGATGCAAGAAATGATCACAAAGGAGGCCCGTACAGTTCAACAGGTGACAGTCCCTGATTTCTCAGCTATATCCTCATTGGTCAAGGGAAGGAAGAGAAAGGTCGCTTAAGCAACTTCGTGCTTCTTTAGTGGTACTTCAAGCAACCAGTATGTGGAAGTAGTCAGGCCAAAGGTGGTCAAGCCCATAGAAGAAATGACCTTGGCTGACTACAAGATGAGCACCATCCCCCTAGGCCTAGCAACCCACGAGGGAGATGCACATCTATTCCAGGAGTCTTCCACTCACCTTCTCTCGAGGAATCAAGAGTACAAAGAGAAAATTAATCAGTTGGAAGACCATGTGCGAACACTCACCTTGTACGTGCAAAATTTCATGGACCCGAATGCCTCTTCATCTCTTCCAATTAAAGAAGTTACTCCCACCAGTAGCTTCGATCCGGAGTCCATTCAAAAGACACAGGGTTTCACCATGCAGGGACGAGCCAGTCACAAATGGGTGAACAAGGTTGTGGAGAAAGGGAAATTGCTGCTTCCAGAGATGATCTCATGGTACAGGTACATGTGCATGACTGTCACCAAAGTCCGAATGACAAGGGATGAGATTGAGAAAGAAAAAGAACATTGGGATCAGGTGTACCCACTGGTTGTGGAAATGGGGAAAGCTCATTCTCAGGTGTTGGTAGACAAAAAGATATTTGATTCTCCATCTGAGAATTTGTCACAGGTAAGGGCTAAGACTCTTGTCTCTTGGTATGAGATGTTGAATCGCGCTCTAGACGAGTTGGATTCAAATGAGGAGTGTGCTTCCAAGATGCAAGATGATGTCAACACCAGGATACAGAAGCTTGGGGTGCCCCCCATTGATGAGAGTACCTCGGCAGATGAATTGTTGAGGCCATTTGAGGAATATGTCAAGAAAGAAGTCAAGGAGCCCTTTTCTTTCAATGAGTATACATTGGAGTCTCTCGCCGAGATCAGAGCTACAATATCAAGCATTGCAAAGAAACATCAATCTTGGTTCGCTAAAAGCAAGAACATCAATGCCATCTCGAACGGTTGGCTCGAGTCCTTGAGTTGTGTCTGCATTCCTCAAGCCAAGAAAGTTGCACCTGCGGCAGCCTGGTATAGCAGAGAATTCAAAGGAGTGGAGATTTTTCCAGTTGAGCTTGGCAAGGATCCATCAGACAACAAAGCAAAATCAACAAGGACAACATCTTCATCGGACTAGTTATCTCTCTTCTTTCCTCTCTCTTCCCTCCCCCTTCTCCCTCCACGTTCTATTTCTTCGTTGGGGGTTACAATTTTCATTTTGTCTTATTCATTTTCGTCCTATTCATTTAAATGTGACTATAGTTGACATTGTAATAAGTCACTCGTAATTAATAAAATGGGACTTAATTCTATTCCTAGGGATACGAAGAGTCACATGTTGTAAAGGACAAATGAAAAGTCATGTGGGGGTAGGTGGAGATTGTTTATAAATTGTAATGACTTCTCCAATCTTAAGGGTTGTCAATTTTGTATGTTCAAGAGTAGATAACTATTTGTGATAAGCAAAAGAGATACTTATTTTCCTCCATTCTCCTTATATGTTCTTCCATTCTTCTCATTGTACAACTTTGTGAGAATGTTAGTAAAGAAGAAAGGCGTTTCATGCTTTTCTGGATGAGGGAATAAGTGAAACTTTGTGTTTCATAATTTCGTCTTGTCTTGGTGTTATTAGCAAGGTTGTTTTTCTTTCTAATTATGTGTGTTGATATGCTCTAGTTAATCTTTGTAGGTATCTGAGTTTCCTACTTGCAATATTAATCCCCCCTCCTGATTTCCCACTCCTATTTTTCCAGCTACCTAGCAAATTCTTCCCTTGCAAGAAATTGTAAGCCTTTGCTACAGGTGCAGTGGAGTGTGCATGTTGGATCCTCGGCCTCTAGGCCAACTACAAAGTTTTATTTTTGTTTGCACGCAATAAATGGAGTTGTCCCTTCCAAGAAGAGGGACCTAGTCCCAGAGCGTTGGCGGAAATCCACCAATTTGTCCCATCGAAAAAATTTCTCATCAACAAAACATGTATGATTTTCATCTTTGTACATAGTTTTTGTGGGCCTTTGTTGTTGTTGTACAGTCCAATTCAAAGAAGGTATCATAGTGGAAACAAGGTGTTTTCGGACAATCTTCAAGGTCATTCATTTAACCCCCAAGTTCACATGGAAATCAGAGTTCTCCATGCTCCTTCCTAGGAAAAAATCAAAGTTTTTGGGATAGTTGCAAGCTTTATTCAAAATCCCAAGAAATCCTCTTTCAAGAGCACTCTAGATCACTCTAGGTCCATATAAATCCGGGAGTAAAAAATTCCAAGTTTTAGATCAGATTTTCAAAGTTTTTCAGGCTTGACTCCATGCCCAATGGATTGCTTCAAGGCCACTGATCTTCTATCTAGCAGGCAAATAACCCCCATGAGCCGCCAAATTGTTGTCTAAAATAACCCCCCATGCTATTTTGACAACTCCAAAATCCAATTTTGGACTTGGAGAAATTTTGTTGGGAAAAGTTGCAGAACATTGTTTTTTGGTTTTCCGCGGATTGAAGGAACTTAATGTCATTGTTCTGCAAGTTCCCCCAACCCGTGGAACAAAGGGAGCATTTTTACGAGTTCTCCTAACCTTGCGGAACAAAGGGAGCATTTTTACGAGTTCTCCTAACCTTGCGGAACAAAGGGAATTCAGGCTTGGGAATTAGGTGGTTTTTTTGAAGAGTTAAGTGTTTTGCAGCCTTTAGTTATAGTGTTGCACAGAAAATTGGGAGATTTAGTCTTCTGCGGAGTTGGTTTGATAATGATGCACAACAAAGGATGAAATCCACTTAATAGAAATCATGTTACACAAAGAACCAAGTTTGAAGTTTTGCACGAAAATGGGAAAGAAGTTTAAACGCAAACAAGGAAAAAGTTGTGGAACACTAATTCAGTGTTCTCCAAACTTCAAAAGACTGCAGAACAAAGGATTATGGCCGCGGTTCAAAGAAAGTTGCACAATGAGGGATTAGTGTTCCGCCACATGGCGGGATATTCAAAAGGCCACATAGCAAAGCAAAATGCCGCCAAACAAACGGTAAACCCACGGAAGTCTTAAAAGCCGCCAAACAAAGAAAGTTAAGCGTAACAAAGTAGAACATAGGGAAAATCGCGAAACAAAGCAAGATTAGTTTTTCGGCCATATGTTTCGCTGTGGAGCTCCAAATTGCATGAAATTAGTGGCGTTGGAAATGTCTCCTCCGGGGCTTCATTTTTGGCATCAAGAAACACAAAAATTGATGGAGTTTAGAGGGTGAAAAGTGCAAACATGGGTTTTCAGGGAAAAAGGGAAGTTTTACTTGTTCAAAATGTGCAACCACTTCTACCACCGGAATTTATTGTTAAATGACGCCTATACCTTCTCTTGCAAATCTGATGGCGTAGAAGAATGGCCCTGTCAGGTGCCCATGTGTGTTTGTAGGCATTGATTGGTGATTAGCGTAAGGTTTTAGCACATCTCTCTCTCTTTTCCCTCCTTTCTTCTCCCATTTTCTTTAAGTATGAGGCTCACTCTCATTAAAAGAGATCCCTCTTTTGTTGTAATGACACCATGTCAAAATGGTGGCTGACTTCCCATGAATTTCAGACCTCAGATTTGGTCTCTGCAATGTATTTTCGGCTTCTGCCATTGAATGCAATTGGTGTGTGGATCATTTAAGCAACAATATCTTGTGTTCATGGCTCTTTTCTACTCCATACTCGTGTCATTGCATCTTGCCTCTCTATTCTTTCTCTGGTATGTTGTGTGTTTTCTACTTGCGGGGTTTTTCATTTTTGTGTTGTCAATGTATGGAAAGGTCAGTTAATGCGGTTTTGGGTCTGTGGCACGTCTGTCTATCATTCTCTCCTACATTTTCTTCCCTCTCTTCGCCTCGTCAGGAGTGATCACCCCTTTCTTCTGGTGCTATCATTGCCCTTTAGTTTAGGTTTTGTTTTTTTCTCTCTCTCTCCCTCTCTCCCTGGTCCCTTGGATTTGTTAATGTAGGTTAGCGTAGGTGTAGGGTTAGCATTAGGTTAGATAGGTAGAGGAACCAACCTTCTTTGGAAGTCTGTCTCAAGATGCAAGTCCCACATTTGGAGACAATCCCATGTTGACCCAAAATTTTGATCTGCCATGATCATATCTAGGGTGCAATTTTGAGCTACAACAAGAAGTAAATATGGTCAAATATTACTTTTAGTCAATAGACACTTAATATTAGTGTGAGATTAGTTAATTGTTATACTATTAGTATATTTGTGTGTTTATTAGTTATTGATATTGGATTAGTTAATATTTAATTATTATAATATTAATTTATTTATGTGTTTATTGATTATTGGTATGAGACTAATTAATTACTATAATATTGGTTTATTTGGTTTTTATTTAGGTTGTCAAGAAACGGAAACGGAAACGGAAACAGATACGAAACGCAGAAACGGCAATTTTCAAAAAACTTTGGATGCGAAACGTTACCGGAAACGTCCGTACAATATATTATATATAGTATATATATATATATATATGGAGGCATTTTGGGCATTCCCCATTGATCGTAGACCATAAGCAGGTCATTGATATATGCACTCGAAATCATTTTGTATTCATTGAAATTTGAAATACTAAAGAGTCATGACTCATCATTCAACATTGCCTGTACAATTTCACGCTTATCACAGTATTACTTATTCATGTTATATTAATAATATAGCCTTACCCCTTATTAACAATATATGTAGCTCGCAGTAAATTCAGCACAATAACGTATGCAATATGAAGGATTCATATAGCATATTATTAACATTATACATATTGATTAATACATTATATATGCCTATATTATTATTCACATGTATTATCATAATGCATCTAGGGCACGTGGCAGAAGTTTCAAGTTTCAATAAGACGTCAAGGAGAATACTGTTAAGAACATATTATTAAGGTATCAGTAGCCCGTATATGCATGCTAGTAACGATAAGGATAAACCCCTACTAAGTGACAGTCGTGATTTATTAAGAAAAGCAATATAGTTAGGGCACCGAATCTGCCACCTTATTAACATCAGGTAAACATTTAAATTAGAAATCTTGAGGTTTCAACCAATAAAGACGGGAGGTTAACATTTTTTTTACCTGTCAAAAACGTGAACCTAATTTACCAGTCACGACTAGGTCTCCGATCTAGGCCTATGATACAGTGCAAAGCACACTGGCGAGCTCAAAACCAGACGAGCAGCTATAGCTGTGAACACTGTAGCGCGAATACTGTAGCTCGAACACTGTAGCATGCAAATCACCTGTAGCTCGAACACTATATCATGAAGTACAAATAGCGCGAATCACTATCAGCCAGCTGTGAATACTGTAGCAGCAAAACCCAGTTCCTGGGCTTTAATATTTGCACACTCCGTTGGAAACGTGGCAGACGTTTCCAGCAAAAAGTTTTTGGGCTTTAATATTTGAAAATACGTTGGAAACGTGGTAGATGTTTCCGGAAACGTCTGCCACGTTTCCCCCCTCGTTTCCGTTTTTGAAACATCGGAAACGTTTCAGGGGAGAAAAGTTGCCCTTCCAAGCGTTTCCTGGCATCACAGGTTTTTATATTATAAAATTTTGACATGATAAATGGAATATTTATAATAAAGATAAAGATTTTGGTTGATGTGATGGATCCAACATATAATAAACATAAAGATGTTAGTTAATGTGATGAATCCAATATATATTAATAATAAAAATAAAAATGTTGGTATTAGACTAGTTAATCACTACGGTCTTAGTTTATTTGTGTGTCTTATAAAGTTTTGACATGAAATATGGAATATTCGGGAATAAGACTTCCAAGAATATTCTATTTTCTTCTAATAAACAAACTTTGGAATTACTAATACATATAGAAATACTAACACAAGATTGGTTAAAAACTTGAAATTATTGCATCTAATGGATACTATAAATATTTTCCCTTGGCAGGAATAATAAGTGATTGTTAAGGGAGATACTAATTAACATCAATGTTGTTGTCCTCTATATGATAGGCAGAACAATCACCAGAAGAGTGGACAAGAAGAAATACAGTTCATCTATATGCCTTAACAGGCCAGTATATGCAAATGAATATCAGTCAAGAGTGACAATCAAAAAGAGCTTATCTACCATTTATGACAGAATTGCCTTTAGGCTAGACATAACATTCATCACCGTCCTTGCTAGAACTTCGAAGGTTTGCTCCATTCAAGACGAGATGATTGCAGTCCATATAGGAGAAGGATCAAGCACAGATTACAGTGACAAGGTAGTGACATTCATAAGATAAAAATCAAGCTTTCATACAAGGTACAGAACACCCATAAAGTGATTGTCAATAACGATGAGTGCCTACAATTTACACTCCGAGGAAGTCTTAAAGTATTCAATGATCATGCTATTCATAGTCCCCAGAAATCTAATACCTCAAATGAATGCATGATCTATGATCATCAAGTGAGTTCTCAACAAGTACTACTATAGTTATGGCTACAAGAACCAACATCACAAAGTAGTCCATTCCGAGAGAGAAGTCATGATGAGTTTGATCATATGCTACAATCATTCTTATGTGATTGTCAAGTTAAAAAGAGTGCAGATTCATCCACAAGTTTGTAACCTCAAGACTGTCCTGAGAGAGCAAACAAACTTATAAGTAATACCCCAACAGATGAGTTAAGCATCTTTGCCAGTTGACTGTTCTGAACATGCTAATAAATTGCAGTCATGAGCATTGATCTAGTCCAGTCAGATGGATAGGCTATCAACTTTATAGAATTTGCAAGTTGAATATCAAGTCACTAGGGTTCATCCCCATACTGCTCAAGTTAAAGTTTACTCTAGGTTTGGTATTACCCAGAAATGCTTTGCAATAAGCTCAAATATGTAGAGTCCTAGAGGGATGAATAATGCCATTCCCAAGCATGCAAATCAGTAGTAGGGATATAACAGTAGGGCCCTTATCTAACATAGATCAGAGTAGATTCTAAGGTTACCTAAATTTCCAAAAAACAATGCAACAAGCATGAGCTTAATGCTAAACAATGATGGCTAGCAAAACCCTTGAATGGGGAATAACATTCAAGATACACAACAACAAAACCATACAACATCTTTTTCAAGATTTCACGTTTAAAAAGGGGGAGGAGTTCAAAGATTTAAAAAACATGCTAGCAATAACTCAAGCTTTGAATGGGAGGATCCATGCAATCGAATCCAACAAAGTTCTAGGGGTATTTCGAGCCCCTACTCACAACCCTCCATTGGAACTCCTCTTCCAAACAAGCAAACCGGTACCCATGTTGTCTAGTGTTTTGATCAATAGAGGCTAATCACAAAAAACCAAATCCTCCCATTCACAAAAGGAAATTCAAATGTAAGATTCCTGCATGTTAGCTCCATGCTCTACTAAGGCTAAATAGATTCACCCTACTTCCTATTCCAGAATTTGAAATGCTTATTTTAGGGGTCCTCTCCATTACTGCCGTGATTCAAGCTTCCTAATATAGTCCTACTAACTGAAGTTTACTAGCAGTTACAACAGAAGCACTACCACCCAATGAGTATCCCAAACAAAAGTTTGGGTGGGAGTTACCCACCAAAACTTTGCATGTTCTTTTCCAACATGCAAATGTTAAATCCACAACTCTAGCACTTAGGATTGCTAGTCAATACAATAGGAGTGATAATTGGCCCCGTAGTTCGAGAGACAAGGTCAACTCCCGACACAAATGAATAGAGCTTATGGTGAGGTGCCATCCCACTAACTGTGGAGTATATTGGTTATGTTAGAGAAAGGAGTCTAAGATGCCTTTTCAACACAAGCCAACTAAGGTGCAATTTTAGGAGCAAGGTAACAATGAGATACCATCTCACCAAGTGGGTTTATGAATCACGCCTGCTTCAAGAGCCTATAGTTATAAACCAAGTGTGACCACAACTAGAACAATGCCATGGTCTAGGTGGTAAGCAGTCAAATGTTGTAATAACAAAAGCAGTGCTCAAATTGCCTTGTAAAGCATTACAAGTAGGGGTGTGCGCTATTGGGGATATTTTGAGTGGCTATTGGCACTAAGAGTATCTCTAGTAGTGGGTACCACTACTTGCACTTGGAGGTGCAAACGACTCGAAAATATGTCAAAGCAATAAATGATGCCAACAAAACAACATATAACATCAAGTAACACTGCAAGTACACAAACAATTAATCACAATAACTAATAATACACACAAATAACAAACCAAATTGCATGTGTGTGAGGTTCTTGTAAACTGTTTTGTTGTGGAGTTGTCTACCACGATTTGCCTCCTTTCCCCTATGATGTTGTCCCTCTAAGTTAACTTCTATGAGGGGAAGTCTTGTCTTGCATCCACCTCAAGGTAACATGTGAAAATAAGTCTGAATCATGATATAATAGCCAAAGCAAATATCAACATGAGTAAGGTAATGCATACCACCACAAAACATTAGATAATATACATGCTACAAGATTATTACCAAAATTTTAATTGCATAACAAATGCTTATAGTTTATAAGTGAAAGATGCAATTTAACATCACATATATGTACATTGAAGCATGAAGTAAATCAGCACATAATTTCATTACATTTATTAAATCAATAATTAAGCCATTTTTATTGTCCTGATGACTAAACGCGATAACAATACTAAGTAAGCAAATGTTGAAAAGATTTGTGGACTAAATCTTAGTCCGCTTAGGTGGCACTCCTTATAATATTGGTCCCACTAGACCTTGCATTGAGAGACTTCATGCCACTAGTCTTCATGACAGTCAAACTTGAATCTTTTCATTTGCTTGACAGTCATCCTCATGTGGTCTCGTTCCCTGACATCGAAATCATCTATGCAATTCACCCAATAGTCTTCAATCTGCGGAACATGATATGACTCAGGGAGGTGAAAATTATCTATATCACTTCAGATATCAAACTCTTGCCCTCAGGGTATATGAATACAAAATCATAGCAGTGCAAAGGAAGCTTCTAGGTGTGTACAACATCACCAATAATTCTTATGAGAGAATATTTTAAGGGATTTGGGGAAAAAGATGTTCTTCATTTTCTGGTTCTTAAGCTTACCATGCACATGGGCAAGCTGCCTACATAGCTTGAACAATACGATCTTGTTGCTGAGATGTCCTAGTAGCCTCCACGGAGCAAGATCGAAACCGGACACTCGGATGTAGGAGAAGGTGGCAAACTATATGAAGCAAGACCCGTACCTCTTGATCAAAGAAGCCGCATTCGTCAACAACCTTGAGTGAAGATTTTCTTCCAGTGATCTGATGGCAAACATCATGAACGCATCGTTCACTTTCGTGAAATGCTAATTGCTCTCCTTCAAAACCAGTTGTGGATACGTTTCAAATGTCAGAGCCTTCTGGGAGATATTTTGGGCAAGTGCCAACCCTTTGAATGGCCTCCACCTCGCAAGAGTGTATACCAAGTATGAAGTCATTGAAAACTTCTTGGAGACCAGCACCTGAAGCAATTGATGATGCAAGTTGTCGTTGACAATTTGCCCCCGATCAATTTTATGTTTATCCTCGATGATGGTGAGTATAAACAAGGCCATCCAATCATGAAAATCTTTCGTGGTTTCTTCTCCCATTACCCTACTTAGAAGGATAATCGCATCTGAGAAGCCTTCATAAAATTCATTCTGAGAGAGAGACTTTGGCATGCAGGAAGGCTTTCTTCTTTGCTTCAACCACGAACCCAATGTGAGGCCCTGATGGTAGGAGTCTGTTTTGGACCATTCACCTGCTGCAAAATCACTTGTGATGACAGCCATATTGTTCCAGGTCGGAATTTGCATTGAGTGAGAGATTGCCTTAGGATGAGCACTGTCAGGACTAAGTTATCATCTACTCTTATGGTTCGGGTGTCTAGCTCATAATGATGGGAGCATGCCAACACTAACTCTGCACTTTGAACTGACACTGGATAACCACCCGCTGCGTACAACCCGCTTGTGTAGACCTTATCTTCCACGAGTTCCCTGGGCCCACCAAACATCCTATCCTTAAGGTCTTCTAGATCCATGTGGGTAACATCACTGTTGCCCACACCCGAGTAGTCAGATGATAGAGCCGAGACAGGTTCAAGGTCTGCGAACTTGAATTTCATGTTTGATGATGGCACCCTTTTGCACTTGAAATGAAGGCTTACTATTTTTAGAAAATTGCCTTTTTCACCCTTCCTCACTTCAGATCACCTTGTTCGTTGCCTTGGTTGTTTTCTGAGAACATTGCCTTGAGGAAATCTACCTTTTCTGAGAGTTTGCTATTTATAGTAAGTGCTCATATAGAGACTTACTATTTTTGGAAAGTACCCTTCCACACCTCGGATTGTGACAAAACCAACTTCACCGGGATAGGTTTCTTCTCTGGATCTCACGTACAAAATTTCAGTTCAATCCAATCATTGGAATGGTGGAAAATAAAAAAACAAAAACCAGGGCACGAAGTCGAGGTTTTTTCGCCGTTAAAAAATCCGGGGCATGCATGTATTTGTAGTCACGTGTTTTGAAGGCGCCAAGAAAAGAGGAAGATTGCAAAAAACCCCACCTCAATCCATTCATCGGTTTCTGAGATATGAATTTTTCACTTTGTTGGGTACATAGTCATTCAGGTAAAAATATGAACATGGAGCTTTGAAAAAATGCAAATTTTGTAAATGTTTCTCCTCTGTGATCATGAAAACATGGAGGGAGGAATGGAGGAAGAATATTCTGAAGAAATTCGTCAAAGTTTTGGGGGTATTTTGAGCAAATGGAGGAAGATCTTCGAAAATGCTATCTTTCTGGTTTTTGTGTTTTTATGGGGGGGGCGCATTTTTTTGCCCCCTAGCAAAGGATCAAAAGGGACACACAAATGCGCCCTAGCCCTATGAGGACAAGTGGCAGACATGCATTGCGGAAGGGTGAGTGAGAAGAGCTTATTTTTGGCACCTGTGGGACGAGTTCTGGTCACGTGAGGAACCATGTGGGAGCAAGGGGGGAGGAATCATTTTTTGTCCCCCTTGTCCCCTTGGCAAAGGGACGAATGGGACACAAAAATGTGCCTTAGCCTCATGGTGACAAGTAGTGGGCATGTGTTACGCGAGGCGGGGGCTAGAAAACTTGCAAAAAGTGATTACGGAGACTTTCCAAGGTCATGTGGTGGGTCCAAGAGCTCAAAAAGGGGAGGGGCGCATTTTTCTGTCCCCTTGGAAAGGAACAAGAGGGACACAAAAATGCGCCTCAGCCTCATGCTGACACGTGGCACTAAAAAAAATGACTAAGTACTGAAGTTGTACTTTGGGAAGGACCTTGAAAACGAAGTTGTCGGAGCTCTCGACGGTCTTTTTTGATGAACCCTTACATGATTTTGACTCCCAAGGACCTTCTGAAGAGAATATGATGGGTCTCAAGGTATAATTCTACCTGTAAACCCCTCAAAAATAGCCTTATTTCTCGGAATCGCAGGGTGTGCCTTCGAAGAATGAGCTATGGAAAGAAATGCATGGGTCTTGTGAAAAATCTGAAAATATCACTATGTAGGGCATTGAATTAGCTTTCCAATGGTATCTTGTTTGGCCTGCAACTCATTCCGGAGCTCTCGGAATCATCTTTCGAAGCTCAAGTGCCTTTTTGCAGTGCAGGCTCCTTCACCTTCAAAAACCCGCTTTTGCTGAACTTGGCTCCTAAATCTCCAAATCTCCCTAAATCATTTGCATTATGATCTCAACTCCTTGATACCACTGCCTGATGACTTTAGGCCTTCAACTCTGCTCCGAAGGATGTGCATCCGCCTTAAAAAGGCTAAAAATCGCCATTTCTAAGCCTACTGAAAGATTTGCCTCAAGAGACACCGTCTCCGAAGAATTTTATGAACTTGTTTTTATCTTTTCAACACATGGGCAAGGTTAAAACCACAGACATGAGCATTAAAAGGATTGGGCTAGGCATGACACAAAGATGGACTAATCTGGAAGGGTGTATGGGAAGGTTTACAATCAAAATTTTCGACACTAGGGTAAATTTGTCATGTTTTCGAGTTGAATTTTGCCCTTGCAAAACACACGACAACATGTTCCAAGAGGAAACATGCAGAGTGCACAATGCACTTGTTTTGCAATAAGCAAACATAATCTACTCCTACTCTAACCAAAGAAAAAGGGAGCTAAATGAAACCAGCAATTGGTTGGCAGAAATAGCTTCCCTTCCTTACAAAATTGGACCATGTGATTAGTTTGGCAACTAAACCACATGGTGGAAGTGCAAACATGGCCCGCACTTCGTTGTTTCTCAAAGTATCAGCTAGAAAGAGAATGAATACCTCCTCAAGTTGCTCTGCATTTGGTTGGAGGTGTTAAAGCTAACCTTTGATGCTTTGAAGCTCTTTCTCATGCTCTAAGGTAAGCATGATAGGTGGCAACTCTGATTTTGGCTCTAAACTAGCCAAGTATCTGATTGGGACACTCTCTTCTAAGTTGGATTGATCCTGTGAACTTGCCCATCTTCTTTGCACTTAGCTCCTAGACTGGAGCTGGTTGAGACACTTTCTTCCTCATGGTGGATGTTTGCAAGCTGGTTTGGACTTGGTCTTTCTTGCTCTTGTGCAAACATCTCTGCCTCCTTTGGATTCTCATTCTCCTCGTCAAGCAAAATGTTCAAGCTGATTTGAAAATATTGTAGTGTTTTTATTAAATCAGCTTTAATAAAAACACTAGAATATATTCAGGCATTCTGATTTGAAATAAATAAATAAATAAAGTCCATTTTTCCTACATATTGTGGTTGCTGTTTTTTTAATTAAAAAATCAGATTACTGCAGCTGTCATAGAAGTTAGTATTTCATATTGCTTCCCTAGGGTTTCGTGCAAATATCCAGATTTATCTAAAGTTATTGTGTGAAATCACATCAACTCTGCTTTTTTGAAATAAAAGTTCCAAAGACTGTGGGTGAATGACCACCGCTGATCTTGATCTAATGGCGGGTGTTGAACTCTGTGTTTCCCACCACTTGCATTGCATTTAATTTTTTCGGTTCAAATTTGTGTTGAAGTGAGAAAACAACCTTGTTTGCCTCTCATTAAACGCATGTCTTCATCACATGCTACCACAAAATGCATGAACTCACGGGGTTTAAAACTTAAGCATGGGATGATAGATTTTCCCCTTTTTTAATTCTGGCTTAGCTCACTTTACATATTCATGACTTAGTTTTCTTTAAGGATGCACACAGTAGAGACACTTACCTGCATTGCATGCCTCTACAAGCTTTTGCTCAATGCAGGATTTAATCAAGGTTTAGAGCTCAGGAAAAGAGAGGAAGTGGGTTTGGACTATATATCCTCATCTCATGTGCTCGCAGACTCGCTGAGGTTTCTATTACTTTGTTTAACTTTGATATTTTCTCGCGATACTGCTCCTAAACAGGATTGTGACACATACCACCATCTCTTGCAATGGGGTTTGAATTTTTTTTGTTCTACTTTCTGTAACGAGCAAAAGTAACCCTTGTTTGCATAAAGAAACTTTGAAAAGTAAAATTTCAATGTTAAGATAAATGTTTCAATTGTGGAAGAAGGCATTGAAAATCAATTCAGTTGATATACAAGATTAAGAACCAAATCTGCAGCAGGAAAAATGGAAAATTTCATCTTGGAACTGTGACAGTCTATCCAAAACTACAAGTAGCCCAAGTTTATTAAAATAAACTCCAAGTAGCCCCACATTCAGAATTTGGGTGTTAGCATGATCTTCAGAAGCTATCTCTATTATGTAAGTGTTCTATCATGCAAACGTATTACAGAAAAATATTTCCACAATGAAGCTATACCTATACAGTCCAATAATGCATATACCTTTGAAGATTCTGAATGTAACACAAAGCAATCTTCATTTGGTTCCATTGATGTCACAGTGCCTTGTGGAGGCGACCCATCCCGCAGCTGAAAATAAAAAACCATGAAATTAGTCTCTTAAGTACCAATAACTCATGCTAAATTGTCTGTCGAGAATGGGTACACCAGTAAGACCCAAATCATTGCAACTCAAAGTTCACTTGGACAAAAGAATTAGCTTTCTTTTAATGCTTAATTATATGACAATGATTGCTTAAGACAAACAGAAATACTAATATATGGAACAGGGAAAAACAAATGTTTAACAAACAATGTGCTCTGGCAAATGTTATTTGCACTGAGCATCTTTTAACAATTTCTAAGCAAATATTCAACAGGATTTGTTAAGTACCGCAATTCTAGAATAGTATTAAAACATGAGAAGAGGAAAAACACATGCAGTGTATTGCCCCTACAACACCCGAGACTTTTGTCCCTGGGTCACTTCTAACATGATGTCAAGTTATAGTTAGATTTGCTTAGCTAGATTTTATTTAAACAAACAAGATGTATTTACCCACTAATTATTGAAAGTGTGTAAACTTGTAAAGTGGGTCCACGGGTAAATAAGTTGCAGGGTCTACTAGCGTTCTTGAATCTTGGATATAAGTTTGTTAGTGGGGTGTGAAGGTTGAGCAGATGAGCCCCATTCTTATGTAAATTAAAAGGTTTCGGCTATAATTATTAAATCATATTTATCAGGCCCACGTTTTTACTAGAAATGTCTCAAGTGCGATTATCAACCCCAGCTTTTTATTAGGAATGTCTCAAGGCCACAAGAGTGCAAAGGTGAGCCCACCTTTTAGATTATCGACATGAAAGCAAGTGTGAAAAGGTGAGCCAACCTTTTAGTTTAGCTGGATGAAATAAAGTGCAAGTAATTAAGTTGTAGCCATTGGTGATTCACAGTTATGAAATTGTTATGTAAGAAATTGTAAGAGGTTAGAGGTCATTTTCACCACTTGGCCAATTTTGGCATTGAATAAAAAATTAAAACATTTCAAAATCAATGGAAAGAAGTGGAGATGGAAGATGGTGGCAAATACTTGACCATTTTTTTATATTCTTTCTTGTTTTGTTCTATGTACTTTATCTTAAAAAAATGATGTAACCTTTGACTTCAAATAGATAGAAAGTTTCTACCGTGTGATGGCTTGTTTTATGCAATGCTTTATCCCGTGTCTCATTATGCTCTGGGCCTTTGTTGTTGTGATGGGATTTTGGTTTAAAGCTACTCTTGAGCAATTTGTGGGTCATGTCAGGTTGCCATTATTTTGGGCTTTTGCTGTTGTGGGGGTTGGTGCCTTGTACTTTACATATTTACAATCTTGGGTAACTTTGATTTCATTGCTTTGGGCCTACGCTGTTGTGATGGTATTGGGGTTGTCACTCGTGCATGGGCGGCATTACAGCTTTCAACTTTATTACTTTGCTAGACATTTTGAAGCTTAAGAAGGTAGCCAACTGTATGTATGCTAAACTAACTAGGCTAATCGAAAGAAACTAACACCAAGTAGTCTCAAAACGAAGCTAGTCTACCATTAACATCAAGATAAAAGCTTAAAGGAAATAGCTACTCTAACGCATAAACATAAATGAAACATCTAATGTTAAACCATTCCTACTCTTGTAATGTATGATTGCTATTGACTATGAGCCTATTTAGATCATAAGCAATCAATTTGTATGTTGTCTCCAAAGTGAGGAAAGGATCTCACCAAGAAATGGCTACAAGGCCATATTTGGATCTTCTCCTACTACTCAATTATTAGAGAACAGATGCAAAGATGAAGAAACTATTCCAACAATGGAGAATGCCTTTATCATATGCCTATAGTAATCACTAGCAAAAGTGTGGTGTAGGTGCGAAAGAAGGTAGGAGGGTCCTTTATATAGTTTCCAATTTGGGAGAAGCTTACAAACTAGTGCATGTGGGATAAAGGATAAAGGAGAATTAGAAAGGATAAGTTTGATTAGAGGAATTAACAAGTGATCAACAACTCATGGGAATTGGAGATGATTTAATTAATCAACTAGGATTAATTAATAGGCTAGGATAAGATTAGAAAGCCATTTGGAGATGATTTAAAGGGAAATAGGTAGAATTAGAATGATGTAAAAGGAGGATTTAATCAATAAGAGGGTTTATTGATTAAATAGAGGATTAAAAAGGCTTAATTAACTAATAATTATTCAATTGGAAGAGGATTATAACTAACGAAGTATCATTAATCGGCATCCAAAATGGGTGAAGGGCTAATCAATTAACGAAATGTCGTTAATTGATCAAAATGTAGGGGAACGTTAGTTAATTAGCGGAAAATCACTAATTATCACGGAAATGATGGGAAAGAGGGTAATTAGTACAATTTTAGTAATTAAACTGCATAGGCGGATTTTAGGTGTCTACACCAGCAACTAAAGCTGGATTTCCGAGCATTGTTAGGTCTTGGTAACACGTACCTTAGTTTTTAGGTTCTTTGGGCCAAAAACAAGAAGGAATTTTGCTCGTTAAGTTGGTGTGTCAAAAGGCCCATCAGCACAGTTCGCAGAAGGATATGTAATTCTTATTAAATCAAAGAAATAGAGCTATTTATACTAAATATAAGGCCAAACTATACATCAATTGAAAAAATAGCATCGCATTTACTGCATGTTTATGTGATAGAAATGTCAAATTAACCAAAGATTATATAGAAATGTCAAATTAACCAAAGATTATATGCTTTAAATCTTAAGACCAGTGTGGTATGCAAGCGATGATATGCATGTATGATTACTTAAAAGATTAACACAGCCTATTCTGCATAGCATGATTTCTCAGAAGCATCTAGTCCCCCTGCATGCAACTCCTACAGCTAACCCTGCAGGTATTGCAAAATAAGCAGAAAGGCAAAAGTCCCCATAGAATTCTCTCTATTTATTACAGAACTACAGTGTGTCAGTTATTCTCTATCATGTTTGTTACCATGTCCTAAATCTATCTACATTTATTGAATCTCTCTTCTGAACATGGAAATCCATGTATAGCAGAACTTGATTTAGTAGATGAAACCTCGTGCAACAAATAACTCAAAATTGCTTTTATAAAAGAAAGATCAGGACAAGATTCCTGCCAGCAGCTGTATTTACAGCCTTATTTATAAATAAGTGTGAACAGTTAGTTATACCCAGTTGCCCATGTCAAAATGCTACAAAAAACAAATTTGCAAAGTTCCACTAGAGACAAAAAAAGTTATATCATATAGCTTTACTAGGACCACACATATTTTCAATCATTAGTTTCTTAAAAGAGACTGTTACCTGGTAGAAAAGTACTGTCTTGCCACCTCCACTTAATCCTACCAGCAAAATGGTGTTTGCCTTCTTGCGCCTCAATGTCCTTATAACTGTAAAGCCATCAAAAAACAGGGCAAAGTTACATTAGGTTCCCCCCCATAAAATTTAGAATGGTAAACCCTTCAAAACAAAATGTCAAAAATTCTAGTAAAGTCTGGCTAAAGTATCCACTAAATATTTAGAAACTGCAAAGAGAAAATATGTTGTAAAACATAAGATATACGTGTACAGGAATGAGGAAGCAATTAGGGATGACAATAATTCAATATAACCATATTGTTGCAAACATCATTTTTAGCCCTTTCCGGGAATGCATCCATGAAAAAGAATATTCCGCATGGGAGTACAATAGGGTACACAAAATCTTAGTTGAAACGGGTAGTAAACAAAATATATAAAAGTATTTTATGTTCCTCATTTGAAAGAATGACAGAACTTGTATGACACCATAGCATGTGTGAGTATGATAGCTGAGAGATATTATGAAATATAAAACTAGCAAATAGCCCAGCAATGATGTTAACAAGAAAATACTGTGACATGCATGCTCTTTCAAATACAGCTTACTGCCACCCGCAAGGCAGTGCATACCATTAGCAAAGGAGCTATGCTACAACTTTAGTCTGCTCAAGAAAATATAGTTAATATATATCTGAAAAAGAACACTTAATAGAAATTGTAATTTTTCTTGTATTCTCCTAGTGTTAGCGATATGTTATCTTGAAAACTATGAAAGGAAGATTTTAACAGCAACTTCTACTTTTCCTTGGTAGCTTTGGTAAGATTCACTCTATTGGGGATGTGGCTGATTGGAAAGTTGTCTCGCAGTCCACATCCTTTGACATCATCACTCCTAAACAAAATACAAGTCCAGGACAAAGTTTCAAAATAATTGTTGCTTTAACCCTATATTCTTCTCTGTTTCATCTTAGAGGCGAAGGATCAATATGGATGGGAATTTGGCATGCACAACCCTTAGGCTAAGCGTAGTCAGGTACGCAGTGGGGTCTCATTTTAGCAATGCATAGTGGACCTACACAGAAAATTAATCTTAACCTTACCCATGTCATCCAATGTCTGCATTACCTCAGCACATCTCATAAATGACATACAAACATTGGTTAAATCCTCTTTTTCTTTACTTGATAAACTCCCCTTGAGGAGTGACTTTTGGCTTATAGATAACCAAGGGGTATCTTTTTCACCAAATTCACCCAGCCTTATCCGTTGGGATACACCACACCCAACACATTAGATGAGGTATTTTACTCAATTTTACCAATTTATCAGGTCTCCTAGGGGTTGGAACCCTTTGGAAGTCCTGTGCTTTTTACCCTTTGAACTCATCGCATTTGACATTCACTTCATCATATTTTAATGAAATTTCCTCTTCCCTTTAACCTGCATTAATTGCAAGACAGAAAATAAATGTTTTGGAGAGGATATGGTTATTAAATTTTTATAAAACTAATGCTTATATATAAATTCCCCTTGATGAGTGACCTTTGACTTATATAGATGCCACGATCAAGGGGTATATCTTCCACTAAATTCACCGGCCTTGTCCATGGGAATACACCACATCCCACATGTTGGATGAGGTATTTTACCCAATTTCAACACCTTATCATGTCTCCTGAGGATTTGAACATCGGGCTTCTCTTCGGAAGTCCCATGCTTTTAAGTATTTACCCTTTGAGATTGTCTCATTTGACATTCATTTCATCGTCTTTTATATGATTTCATCTTCCCTTTATACTACATTAATTGCAAGACAGAAGATCACTGTTTTGGAGTTGGAGGATACAGTTCTTAAATTTTAAGAATGCTAATGCTTACATATGCAATACTAAGTGATGACATCAGCATGACATCAGAATGCTAACAAGCTGAGTCAACGTGGATTAAATGTGGTTCTCTCATACGCCCTATCTTGTTTGGAGATGGACTTTCCTTTCACGTGGTTCTTTGTAATGTTTGTAGTACGGGGCATTATCATTTTGACCTACTTACAATTTATCTGCTTTGGATTCACCTCCCTCACTGGCTAGGTTCTTTATTGTTCTGCATTTAATTTAGTTTTTTTCAGTAGCCTCTTTTTGGAGCTTATTTTTGTTCCTCCATGCTATTTCTATTGGTTGCATGTTCAAGTACACTTGACCTAATTTGGTCATTTGTGGACATTAATATAACTTTTTGCGTCTCATAACTATACAGATGATGAAGCCATGGAAGGAGCTTTTTAGGGGCCCATGACAGTCTATCCTCGATGACATTGGCAACTAACGTCACAAATCTACAAGGGTGATTGTCTACATTTGGCTGCTATAAATGGTCCCAATATCTGCAAAATCCAAGTAGTCATCATCACAGGTATGTTTAATTCACTTAACTACAAGAAATATTTTGACCTAGTAAACTTCAGATTTGTTTACTCCCATACTGTTTTCTTGATTTCCATGATAATATAATCATAGTCTTTTCAGAAAGTGAGACCTGTGGATCAGCCACACAGAACAAAAGTGGGAAATACGGCCTATGGGCAAAAACAAAGAACTTGCAATTTAAATATAATCATACAGAGACAAATATTCTGCCAGCCAGCAGACACAAATATTGAATATAAGCCTACAGGACCAAATACTAAAAATATGAGTTACCCAACAGGCTATGTCATAAGGTTCAAGTTCAAGCTCATGTTCGATGATAATAAAGTTCGGTTCAAGTTCGCCAACTGATTAAGTTCGGAAAAAAATGTCTTTAAATTTGAACAAAATTATTTTTTACCATTTAAAATTTCTAAAAACAATGTTAAATATGTCAGAGGAACATAGTAGAGTAGAGAAAACTTTCTATTCTCTGCTTTCACTTGGTATATGTATGCATATACATATTTATAAAATAGTGCAAAAATCGTGTCAAAAACTTTCCAGTTAAGTAATGGATAACATTCAAGTAATTGTTCAAAGGGAATAAAGTTCAGCGAGCTTCGAACATTTTCCATAAAATCCGGCGTACCTTGTGACGGAGCCTACAGCTACATGCATTGAATAATAACACCTGTCGACAAACCTAGCAGCATAAGAATTGAAAATAAAGATTTACAGATCATGCTATAAAAACAAATACTAACATACGACCTGCGAGCCAGCCTACAGGCACAAATACTAAAACTAAGCCCTACAAGTCAACCTAAGGGGAAAAAAGAAAAGATAGTACATATAAGATCTGCAAGCACAAATACTACAAATGAGACCGATGAACACAATCACTAAAACGAGACCTCAAAGTAGTAAGCACAAGCACTAAAAATAAGACCTGCAGGTTAGTCAACAGTCAATTGAAAGGCGTTGATAGTAAAAATAAGAGCTAAATGTAAGCATTCACAATTCCTAAAAATGAGACCTGCAGATCAGCATATGCACAAATGTTGAAAATAAAACCTACCAGTCAGCCTTTACACAAATATTGCAAATAAAAACTACCAGTCAGCCTATGAGCACAATGGCCTACAGGCAGACACACAAACCCAATTGTTGAAATATAAGTCTATGGATAAGCATATATTATTAAAGCCTCGGGCTTTCTTAAAATTTAATTGTTGATTGAGCACTCTCAAGGTAACCAGTTAGTTGGGGTCCCTAATTATTGAGCCATAGAATGCCAACATGATCCACAGAGAACATCAAGAGACGAACATCCATGAATGTGGTTTGGTGACAGTCACTCTTTATACTAATCTCCATGTTCCCTTACTAATCATCTTTGCACCGAATGAAGATCTCTAAAAAATATTAGTGTTTCAAAATATTTAGTTTCTACATAACCCGATCCATGCAATTTTAATTTCTAAATAGTTCTCTTTGAAGTTTGAACCTGCATTTAGGTTGAAAACATCAATAAATAATCCTGGGAAAAAAGCAATTAAAAACATAAACTATGCTAAGATATAATAAAAGGAAATATATATTGAAACTGGAGGGCATGAACTCAAAATGGGTAACTCCGGGAAAATCAAATCCACACGACCCAAATACAAATATAAATAACTAGGTGAGGGGAAGGCCCCTGAATGACACATAAAGATGATGGAGACCAATGCTGGAGACCAAGACTAGAGAGCACAGTTCGCTCACATTTGTATCAAAGCTCATGGCAGAAGAAAGATACTTGAGATCACCATCCACCACCACAGGGCCAATACAAGATCTGATAATGTCCATATGAGAATGACTGGTGCTACAAAGGCCGAGCAGAACAATCCCAGTAGGATACCAGCCCTAGAGCCTCTCCTAATTATCTCTACAAACCATCAAGGGAGAGAGAGAGAAGGGCTGCATCATCAGCAAAGATTAATGTCATAATCAATAAGAGTGTTTTAATGAAGGAAATCCTCAAGCTCATCTACGTAGATCCAAACAAGAGTTAGCAAGAGATGATACCCCTGTTTGAGTCCAATAGTTATATTGATAAGTCAAAGAGTTCATAAGTATACCAAAACTGACCAGCAATTTTCTCATAGAGCCTCGTGATCGCGGTAATAGATTGGATATAACAATAGCGCATAGCCTCTAGGATAAGTGTCAGGAAATAGAAACAACAGACTTTCTAAAATCTTTAAAAAAGCATGAGACTTAGAACACCCAAAACAAGCCTCCTTTAAATACATGAAGAGTAAAAATGCAATCAATAGTCTGAAAACCTCTTATAAGGACTGCTTGCTTCCTCACTCTGAATGTAGCCTGCACTAGAGGATATGCGTTATTGTTAGATTGGATATAACAATAGCGCATATCTTCTAGAATAAGTGTCAGGAAATAGAAACAACAGACTTTCTAAAATCTATAAAGAAGCATGAGACTTAGAACACCCAAAACAAGCCTCCTTTAAGATACATGGAGAGTAAAACCTCTTCTAAAGACTGCTTGCTTCCTCACTCTGAATGTACCCTGCACTAAATGATCCGAAAAACTCATGTCCAATACCGTGGCCTAATTTTGACAATTGCAAGCTCAATTATAATAGTTTTGTAATTATTCAGCTATCACCTGACTAATGAACCAGAAGAATAATGTTTCCTGACTAGAGAGGAGAAGGCCCGACCAAACAATCGCAAGAAACAAATCTACAATGGGAAAAACAAGTGATTCCGCACCATATTCAAGAAGCATAGAAAAGAGGCTTGGAAAGAAAGTTGATCAAAATAGTCATAAAAAGACTTGGCATGGGAGTCGATTTCTGAAAAGAGGGTTTCCTTGGAAGAAGGTTGCACCCAAATTCTTGAGGGAATCAAAATCTCATCAACAAGAAAACAAAAGAAAGTCTCCTGCGAGTAGAGGATATTCCTGCACACAGATTAGCATTATTCATCATGCCATGGAGCAAGTTGATCGTCTCCTATGAGCAGAGGATATTCCTGCACATGGATTAGTATTATTCATCATGCCATGGAGCAAGTCAATCTCAAGTGACAAACTATATGAAGAAAGGGCTCAAGAGCAGCCTCCAAAAGTCATAAGTGGTTGTAACCAAAGAAAAATATAGTCAAACATAAGCTTAGAAAGGAATTCAACATAAACATCAACAATGCAAGCATCAAATGAAGTGGTGATGTGGATATTGAAGGGGCACAAGGAGAGAGATAGAAATTGAAAACATTGTGATCTGCCAAGGGGAGCCTATTATAAATATGAATACAATAGAATTGACCTAACTAGAGAAGGTTCAATTAGTTCCATTGAATTCTCAATGGAAGGGCTTTCATTTCAACCTATTCAAATCAAGGAAACAAGGAAGCCTATTAAGAATATGAATACAATAGGATTTACCCAACTAAAAAAGGCAATTATTTCCATTGGATTTTCAATGGAAGGGCTTTCATTTCCAACTGATGGAACCAATTTTTCTAAGATGCACATTTGTAGCCAAAGAACTCATGGTTGAACTTGAGTCAATGTGAGGATTAAATGAAGAGTGCACTAACTGTTTTTGTCTTGCCCACGTTTTTCTTACTGAAAAATCCCAGAAACCTTTACTGCTACCTCTGGAAAAGTATTTGTGCTAAAATTATGGGGCATAGAAACATCAAATCAAAAATATATTGAGACTTGATGATTTATGATCATAAAAGACAGTTTCGTCACATTGGCGTAGCATGGGTATGAAGCAAAAAAGTAAAACTGCAATGCAAATAATGAATTTTTCAGCCACGGGCAGAAATATAGAGCATGTTCAAAGTGCAAAACTCCAAAAGAAACCTAGGAAGCCATCACTTCATTGTATGAACAAAAGAATGATGTCATAGTTATAAATTTTTAATGTTAAAAAATCAACTCTTCAATCTCAAGCCAAATGACAATATGGGCTTAAGCTTCAATTAGGATTCCCCTACAGGCTCCAGTCTTTGTGTCTTAAACTTGCAAGCAATTGCTTGGTCTAGTTTGGATGTGTTCTCACATACAAATGTGATGATAGTTATTATATCCCTCAAGTGTGGCATGCTCTTTCGTAACTCTATTGCCTTCACCAGTATATTTGTTTGCAAGCCTTGTCTTGAAATCTCCTTACTGATTCAAGTGTCCAAGTCAATGACTTTGTTCTTCAAACATTGGTTTCTCCCCCTCAACTCTTGCTTCAACTAGTCTGTCCTTTTGTATCCTTGGATTGGGTACTATGTTTTCTTCACTTGCGACTGTAAAACTGCCATGACTTCGTCCTCTACTCCATCAATCATGTTGACATTATCTCATGGAGCTTGATTAGGACAATTTGTGTCTCTATCATTCCTTGGACCGCATCACCAATAAATAAGTACTGCATTGTCCAGTTGGACGCAGTGATCACAGTATTTACAATTTTCTATGAAATTTGTGATACGCAACTCAAGTGACACAAATTTTGATTGTGTATCTCCGTTGATTGGCAATATTAGAACCGCTTGACTGAATCCAATTCAAACTATCGGAAGAAGCAAATAGTACACAAAAAATTGGCATTGCTATTCCACTATAATATTGTTTTGCTTTAAAATCCAACCCCATCTATGTGGAATTTCCCTTTATCAACTAAAATTGTAATCCACTTGTCAACTTTGTCCTTTTCTAATAAGAAAGCAATGAGTTTTGGAATTTCAAATATTAATGAATAGTTTCTATTCAAACAGCATTCTAGAAATAAACTTGCTAAATGAAATCAGAAACGGTTTGACAGAAGTAACCAACCATTGGCACGTCCCTGAGGTGATTGAAATCGTCACTCCTTGCTTTCAAGAAAAGAGTCAAATCATCTAGGTAGATGATGGGCTCCTCCAATCCAGCTTATAGAAATCACAGATGAAAAACACATATCTAGGAATGATTCCTGTGGGATAACTCTACAACCAAAATGTGTTTCCACGTAGCACACTCCTACTGGCATAGAATTATAATTGTTCGCAATGAATAAGGAAATAAGATATGCAATGATAATTAGATTTATCAACCGACGGTGTATATATACTAATCCAAATAATTATAAATAGATGAGAATGAGTACTCAACTTATTAGGCTAACTAATACTTATAATAATGAGGGCATCTTTTGGGATAATAAAGATAAGTGAGGATTGCAGATAAGAGTTTCTTTTTATAAAGAACTCAAGATAAGTATATCAATGTGAATGGGAAAAAAACCAAGTTTCTAGTGGTGGAAAACACTTTTTCAAAAGGCACGTAAGGGAAGCAGATGATATTAGTGAGAATACTCAAAATTTGTATAGAGTCAAGGGCTTAGGCTTAAGCTACTCATGGAGACCAATAATTAATTTGTTGGCGCTTGTTACCTAAGGAGTAGATCATCTAATGATGGTGAATTAGTCGTCAAACTTATAGAGTAATTATGATGGCTTATATCCGGTTCATAGCTCCGGTCAAAAGCGTTTAACTATCTAAAAAAAATTATGATGGCTTGTTCATTTAATTATTTAAGCTCTGAAAGTTGACCCATAACGGGCATTGATGTACTTAATGTAGATTATTTATAAAAGGAGCTCGTCCGCAATCCATATGTATCGTATTCTCATGATGATAGATTATAAGACCATGATACAAAATGTTGACGAAAAACTAATGCACAGTTTATTCCAAAAGTTGCCCTCATTATCTTCATTGACATTTACTGTAAAATAAAATAAAAAAATATCTTTAATAAAACTTATAAACTGCAAGGGCAAAACATAGCGCCCCACCCCCTCTTGGGAGTCTTTATCCCCAAAGCCTTTATAGTTTTGGGAACATTTGCATAAATTCCTTCGGCTCCCGAGTAGTTTCCTCCCTTGGTATTAATTCCCATTTGATTAAAATCGCTTAATCCATCTATTCCTCAACCAACCGTTGACAAGTCTTTTGAAATAAAAATGAATTATATTATGTATTTTGAATAGGTAAAAGAAATGCAAGCAGTGAGTTGGAATTTCATGGATTAATGAACAGTAACGCTTTATATTTGAACAGCATTCTATAAGTAAACAATTTGCTAAATGAAATCAGAATCTGTTGTGACTGATGTTACCACAGTCTAACCAACCATTGGCAAACCTATTGAAATGAAATAAAAATTCATTGTGTATTTCTAAAAGACAAAAGGAAAAGCAATGAGTTGTAAATTCACACATCAATGAATGGTAACAATTTATATTTGAACAGGATTCCAGAAATAAACAATTTGCTAAATAAAATAAGAAAAAAATTGAGTGATATTTCCACAATCTAACCAACCATTGACAAGCCTTTTACAATAAAATAAAAAATTATTATGTATTTCACAAAGGTAAAAGGAAATAAAAATTTGACTTACCAATGAAAACCAGAAGAGAGGTAAAAATAAGAATGCCAACAGTCACATAAAACTCCAATCCTAATTCTAAAAACTGCTGCAGCAGTGCCTCCATTTTCCTCTTCACTTCCTGGCCCCACTCTCCGTGACTATCCTGCACCGAAAGAAAATGAAAAATAGGACTTTTGTTAACAAATTGAATTCTGTTTATAAGATTCAAAGATCCAGTTGAATATAATGTGCTAACGTGCTACAAGAATTGTGGCTTTCATAAAATTATAACAGAGCCCAAGTTCAAATCAAAAACATGACCACATTCAAGTTGTTGGTTGTAGCATAAGCCAAAGGACGAGGCCAGACGGAAGAGATACCTTTCCCAAATGGTAATTAAGACAGATCTTACCCAAAAAAGATTGCCAAATTAAAAACATACAAAAAAAAAACTCTAAATAGGGTAAATTCATAGATGAATTAGACAGGAGATACCATGGGCCATGTTAAACCCAGATCTTACCCAAAAAAAGGAATTTACCAAATGGCAAATTATTTTCAAAAAAATAGAAAATCCTATGCTTTGAAAAAAAATCCTGGATGAATTAAACGTAAGAGATACCCTCCAGCATGGTAATTAAGCCAAAATTGAAAACCTAAAAAATAATTATTAAGGAAAAATTCTGTAAGGTAATTATTAAAAATAATATGTACAAATCAAAAATTGCAGCTCCAATAATAATTATGTCAAAAACAAGCTGTACAATGGAAAATCTGCAGGTCCATTGCGGCACGTCTTCTGATTGTAAGAGGAGAATCACGGGGCGGAAAAAAAAAGAGGTAATCCAAACCCTACGCTCTAACAAAGAGCCTTTAAAGGAATAAAACCATTTCAGATCGCCGCGCATACTTACATACATTCTACGGGTAAGAAACATAATTTTTTTCTTTAATTACTCTATAGCCCAATAAAATATTAATTTATGTTTATGCGTGTTTAAATCAATGAACGCACCTCGGCCGCCATTGCCTGGCACTCCGCCCGAATAATCGAAGATCATAAACTTCCAAAAAACTCTAAAACCCTTTTGTTCTTCGGGGCTCGGAACCTTTGATCTCCGAAGCTTATATGTGGTGATAATTTGCAGGGGAATCTTTCGAACCCTCCAAGACTTGCAGAGAAAAATTAATTCTGGCAATTGGAGCCCCACATGGAGACAAGTTTTCTTCTCTAAATTGTATTCGAGGTATTCAACTTTCCCGAATCAGAATTTTTGAACAACAATTTTTGGTTGGTCAAAAGAAAATTCGGATGAAAGGAATATGGATCGCTTTTTTTGGGCCGCTTGCGGAAGGGAAGGTTATACAGCTTTCATTAAAATAATTTATTTATTTATTTTATTTTTATTTTTTTATTTTTTTTTTAAAGGGATTGATTGCGCACTTTTTCTAAAAAAAAAAAACTACCTGCCACCTGCCAAGTTGTTTTCAGAATTCTTTCAATATCAGAGCTCTTGCAATGAATCTTGATCACAAAACTAGCAGTCTTGTTAAGTCTTGCTTCTTCAAATAACTCGCTCAAGTTATCCACTTTCAGGTTACTTTGGATACGAATATCATCATAAGTTGTACATTCCATGAGGAAGTGTCATGCTGCATCCACCACTCCCTTACTACAAAAATGACAAGAAATCCTCTCCCAATCCTCCTTAGGAATAGTCCATCTACCGATCTCACATCAAAGATGATGTGATCCAGTCCTCATCTACGCAACTAACATCCTTGTTTTGCCCTTGATGATCGCACCTAGATATGTTTTTTAATCATGTTCCGAGGAGGAATTAAATTCTTTGATGTAATTAGCTTTCTTTTGGCCAATCTACTCTGTCCACATGGCAGTCCTAAATTTGTCTATAAAAAATAAAAACAAAAATCATTCGTGTTAGGACACTCTTGCAAGTTGATGCCCCATTTAGTCATCCACTTGATGTTCTGCTTTATCCAAGTTTTCTTTCTACATCCTACTTTCTCCTCTACAACCATTTTGGGCCAGTGATGGTTATCCATGCTTTCAACGTTTTTCACATAGCTTAGCATCTGAGTTATTGGCGATGCCTTCATCAGAAACATCCCTACTTCAACTAGGAAAATATCGTATGGTACTGTTGTTTTGACTTTGAGGGTGCTTGTGATTAGATGCTTTTGGATTATTTCCAATTGTCTCCAACCGTGATTAGACATGTTACTTCCCAAACTTTGCAACCATATAGGGCAACTGGGGTGACCAACAAGCCAAAGAGGGTTTGCTTGGTTTTCCAACCCCGTAGCTTAACTTCCCTGCACCTGTTTTGAAGTAAGACGTTTTCCAACCTCCTTGTATCCTTTTCACTCTACACATCTCCCAACTGAGTTTGTTGTGAAAATCAATCCTAAGGTATTTGTACTCTTTCATTATTTCGAACGGGCTCCCTTCGAAAAGAAAGTTAACTTGAGTCTCTTTCTTTTTAGCAAAAAAATATGACTTTGGTCTTGTTGATGTTCACTTGCATCTTGACTTCTTGGTAAAACAGTTCTAAGACTTTCAACTATTCTACCGACCCATGGGCTATTTTTGAAATTAGGACAATATTGTCGGCATATAAGAGTAACTTTACCATTAGCCCACCAATTAAACACCCCCCATCAATTTTACTAAACCATTCTTCAAGTTTGTCAATGTGTAAACCAAACAAAGTGGGGGAAAGAGGGCAACCTTGCTTGACACTAATGTCGTTACCAAGATATTCATACATACACTCTTTAGTTCTGATTTTAGCTTTGACCTACTCATATAATCTATGCATTGTTGCTCTATACTCGTTTGGAATACCAAGTTCTTCCATCTTGTTCCAAAGTTTGTCTATGGACACTATGTCAAAGGCTTTTTTAAAATCCACAAACCAACAGAAAGCTTCCTCTCCTTAAGTGTCCCATATCTTTTCAATCAAGTGTCTAAGGGTGATACAATGGTCAATGGTCGAGTGCCTTGGCCTAAAGCCTGCCTGCCCTTTTGCTCTTTTACCCTCACTTTTAGCCCAACTACTAATTTTGTGTTCTATCATGCTCCTAAAAAGTGTACCTAGAAGAGGATTTACCATAATAGTGTGGTAATTAGATGGATTATTGATATCACCACTTTTATAGAGAGGAATAACGACTCTAGTCATCCATTCCATAGGGAAGTTGCCATGTGTGATGTCATTGAACATTCTTTTGATGTGTGGAGCAAGGGTCTCAATTCCCCATTTTAAAAATTCAATCTACATCCCATCTATGTCTTGTGTTTTACCACTTGTCAAGTTCTTTATGTTATGTTTGATATCTTCTACCAAGAAGAGGTCGGCTGATGTGCTAATTATGGGAGGAGTCTCCTTCTATTAGGGCCGCAAATAGAGGAGCCTCACATACTCTAATTAATGGGAATCTGTGATATTATTCTTTGTGTTTTTTATTTTGTTGTAACTCTTTCTAAAAGCATTTCGGATTGTGTTTTCCGAGGAAAATTAATTCTTTCTTCTTGTGTTCACATAACTTTATTTTTTGGATTGTACTAATTTCTCGTAGTTCTTTTAGTTTTCTTTATTAATCCCACTTTCTTTCAATAAACTTTTGGCAGCCTTACACTCTTTGTCATACCATGGGTTAGTCGGGAAAGTATTTTCCTCTCCCTTCCTAGGCCGAGATCTTTTGCAAGCACTTGATGCCTCGTGAATTAAAGGGATCAACAAATTACTAGAAACAAAACCACTTGCCTCCTTGGTTAACTCATTTCCTATGTTATTCCTTATCATCTGGAGGTGTTATTCAAGGGTTGCAGAAAAGATTTCTTGATATTTCTGGCTTAAGATGATTTTACCCTGAGGTTGAGTCTTCTTTTGTATGTGGTAGACTTGCTTGCATTGTTGGTTATTTGATATAGTGCCAAGTTTGACAAGGAGATTTTTATGATTAAATTTTAGCCCGATAGGGAATTCCCCAATTTCAAACTCCTACTGTGGCCCCTGAAATATTAGCTAAGTGCAAAAGGGCGCGTAAGCGCGCAAGACCTAGTTGAAGAAAGGCGCGCAAGGAGAAGGCGCACAGGGAAGGGTTTAAGGAAACCCATGGCGCGTGCACGTAGACAAAGCCAAGGTTCCAGGACTTAGCCATATTGGGAATTTTGGGTAGGATACGAGGAAAACATGACCTGACTGTGCATGCGGAGTGGATAAGGTGTCAGCCTGGTGACAGGTTGGCCCAGGAAGGAATATGCCCTGCGGTAGAGGCTTCTAGAAGGACATCATGGCACGGAGTGGTGAGCTCAGGCCTGGAGGAGCATGCGCTCCTGGAGGACCACATTCAGACACTTGGCGATGGATCTGAGGCCACATGAGAATGAGTTGGCAGATCAAAGAGGCTATATATACAAGTGCCTGTTGAAGTAAACATGACATATAGAGAGAGGGCGGAGCTCTACAGAAATACTGCAAGGACTCTATTAGTTTGGGAAAATAAGGGTAGGAAAGGATGTATCAAGGGTTGGGAATTATAAATTTTCTTTTGAGGGCCTAGTTATATGAGTCCAGTTATAATGCATGACTACGATCTGCCTTTCTGTGACATTCTGTAATGGCCTAATGAATGTAATAAGGTTACCAAGTTGATATGAATATGAGCATTAATGGTTCTGATGCATACATCCTTCTTCATAGTTCTTTTTCATTTATGTTTATGAACTAAGTATGAATGCTTGTATGATTTCCTTTCTATATTGATGTAAGTTCTTTAATCTGTTAAGCACTTTATGTCTGGAATAACTGCAAGGATCTAGAAGCCATTCTGAGCTCTATGGTGCTTGTATGTCTTATTTCCTTTCAAAATCTCTTACACTCAGATCATAGATGATGTTTCCCACTAAACTCACATAAAAGAGAGACTTGGCACCCGTGCGTGCCTCGGGTGAGCGCCCAGTGCCCACTAGGTGATAGGCCAACGCGCATGGGATTTCTTTCCTTTGTGATGGGTGTAAACATGACTACATCTTGGTTCCATTTCTAGGACCTCTTTTCAAAGTTGTAGTGGGAAATGGCATACATCATGATCTGGGTAATGAGTAATGACAGAATGTTTAACTCTGGAAAGTGTTGAATCATGGTTCAAGAGCACGAAGGATGAATTTTCTCAGAGATTCAGCACTGGACCTAAGTTTGATGCACGTAGGTGGGTAGAAGAGAACCTCTACCATGATTTATATGAAACATTTTTCTGTTGCTTCCCAGTAGAACTCTATGAATGGCTCTCAGCATATGCATCTAGATCAAGATGGTATTATAGATCACGCGCGTGGACCCAAGAAGAATACCAGAGGCTACAGGATGCAGATATGACGTGGACTCATGTTGTGGATCATTGGTGGAAAGGTGTGTTGGCTAGCTACACTCTGGAGTACGTTATTTCTACATATTCTTGTCTGGAAGTTGTTGAGTTTGAATTTATGTGGGAGCCCAGAGGATCATTTCTACGTGTTATCCCTCTGGCAATGAAGATCTTGATTGTTACTTTGAGTTTAGAGGCATTTCCAATGGCCGGCTAAACCATTCTGAGCATTGGGTGAGGAAGCTAGGGTGGAGGAAGATGGCAGATATTACGATGGAGAAAGAAAGGGAGGAGAGATGGCTCAAGTATAGTGAAGTGCGTGAAAGGGAGATTGTTAGATGACGTGAGGCTACAAGTGTGATGGATCTATGGAGGTAGATGTTGTGGGAAGGAGTTGAGGTTCACGCAGAGGATGTGGAACCTGAGCAGTCTGTGCTACCCCATCTTGGCAAGTGCGTAAGAGAGACCCCTTCGGCTTCTGATGAGAGTTCATCACACGGAGAGAGAAGAGTCATTGGCACGTATCTGAACCCACCCAGTGACCAAACCCTGGCACTTGGTTTTCCAGATCAAGGAAGGAGTATCGTTGACCCAGTTGGTATCAGTGGAAGTGACAGATCTGTGCCCAGGAGATACAATTTTTCAGTTCCCACTTCTATGGCTACGCATATTCCAGTATTTGGAGGAGTTCTTTGGACAAGGAGCAAGTACACAAGCCTTCGGTCTCATGTCTGGGAGTGGCACGAGGTACAATAGTGGTAGTGGGGCATTATCACAGACTGTCGTCAGCACACAGTTCAGTGGAACCTTGGGGACACTTGGCACGACCACTACAAGACCTGGTGGTTCTGGTGGATCTGGTGGGTCAGGAGGAACAGGACCTAGTGGTTCTGGTGGATCTGGTGGCTCAGGAGGCACAGGACCTGGTGGATCCGGCGGTGGAGGAAACACCAGAGGGAACCAAGGCTCTGGCTCAGGAGGACAAGGGCCCCAGCCACCCCCTCAAGTCTTCTTTGAGATGTCTTTACATTTTCCAGATTACAGAGGTATTGAAGATGTTACAGAACATGTTCACAAGTGTGAGCTGCTATGGCATGCAAAGGGGATCACAACCTCAGAGTGGAAGGCTAGTCAGTTTGTAATGACGTTACAGGGGCGCACGCATAGCTGGTATAGGAAATATGACCCTCATCAAATATTGGTGGATTATACTACTTTAAAGAATGCCTTCTTGGTAGAATTCCACATCCCTGAGTTTGAACAGAAGAGCATCAGCAACCTGAAGGAGAATCAACAGGGAATGGTAGAGAGTGTGCGGGAGTATGATGCATGCTTTAAAACTCTCTTGTCTAAATTATCATATGATATTCACCCTTCACAGCATGCTCAGTGGTTTGTTGGAGGGTTGATCACACCTTTTAGAAGGGCCTTATCTCATAAAACTTTCACAGACCTGTGAGGTGTTGGAAGCTGCTCTGCGCGCCGAGGCTGTTGGAAGTGTTGACACTGGTATTAGCCCATTTTTGGAGGCTCAGATTACTGTTATGGCTAAGCAGCTAGAAAATTTATCTGCAAACTCAGCCCATGAGACTCGCAGTGGTTTATGGTGTACAGATTGTGAAGTAGAGGGGCATGTCAAGGATAGTTTCCCCCAGAGGATAGTACGCACCGTGACAGTAGACTGTGAGATTTTTCATGGGGACCATGATGCAAGTAGATGCCCCTTGTTACAACATGTAATTCAGAAGAATGTGTCTTGCTACTGTAAGATCTACACCTCTACAACCCATGATACTAAGGATTGTAGGCTTATTGATCAGATCCATGAGGCCATTGATCATGGGGTGCGCCAAACCAACATTGCCAGTAGTTCTAAAGGTGATGATCACCGTTATGAGGAGCGTGCAGATGGAGGCACGCGTGGAAGGGGATTTCACGGAGGATTCCGTGGTCATGGTAACCATGGAGGAAGAAGTGAGTTCCCATGTGGAACCTATTTTAATTGTGGGTCTACAGAGCATTACAAACGAGAGTGCCCAGACCTATTGCAGTGCTCATGGTGTGGGAAGAAACACAAGTATGAGGAGTGCCCTGAGTTATTTGAGCACATGAATCTATAGCAATGGAAAGACAAGGGCACTGCAATGGTAAGCATTAAGAAGACAGACACACAATGGATGCCATGGGTAACACGTGATGCAGGCTTAGAACCTGTTTTAGTAACAACAAGAGCAGAGGCCATGCGCACAAAGGAAATACCAAGGCAGAGGACTCTGGTTTCAAGAGAAGAAGTGGTGCATGGAAAGTACCCAGATCCTGCTCATCAGAAGGAGGTATATCAAGATACCATGGATGTCATTTGGAGTTTACAAGGAGAAATCCAGTGTCTAAAGGAGCAGTCCAGGAGGGAGGAGCAAAGGAGGAAGGTCGAGGTGCCAAGAGATGACCTGGATGAGGTTAGGGAAGTATGTAAAATGCTAAGGCAAGAGAATGTTATTCCCTTGCTAGGAGCATGGTTGAGGGAGAAGGTACCATGCGCCAGAGAAGAGCGTGAGAGGTAGGTCCTACATGTAAACCTTCCCCCTCACAGCCTTGACTATGATAGAGAGATCATGTTAAATGCAGTAGTGGATGGATGGCTACTGAGTAATATCCTCATTGACACAGGCATGCGGAGGTCAATGTTCTCACATTGGATGCATGGCATCAGATGGGAAGGCCTGCATTACAGCCATCTTCGAATGTGTTGTATATGGAAAACAAAACAAAGGCAATGCCCATTGGTGTCTTAAAGGATGCGGCTATCACCATTCAGGGAGCTAAGTTTACTGGGGACTTCGAAGTCTTGGAACTCGCCGAGGTAGACAATTTCCCAGCACTACTTGGGCACCCATGGTGTTACAAGAACAATGCGGATCTTTGGTTCAACAAAGGGTACATCAGCTTTGAAAATGAGGAGGAATGAGTCATCATACCCCTGGCTGATGGGAAGTCAACACCCTATACTGAACCTTTGGGAGAAGAGGTCCTGGATAGAATATATGTGTGCTCAATCAGGGATCCAGAGATAATCCATCCTACCGATGGAGTTATCCAGTTTGAAGATGCTCAGTCGGTAAGTGACACCACCAGTCTAGCATGTGATAATTGGGTGCATGGGACCTACAAATTGATCAGATGACATTTAAGAGGATCGGTGACAAAGGTGACAAAGGCGCGCACAGTCAGGCGCCTAGGAGGAAAAGAGCTACCTAAGTACTTAGGAGGGCCTCCCCTGAGGTCTTTTTGTAGAGAATGGAAGCTCAGTGGAAGGAGGAAAATGAAAGAAGAGGGATGTTAAGTTACGTCCTACTAGGAACTGTTGCGCGCTGGTGGGCAACACATCGGGATAATCTATTGGAATGGTGTGAAGTGAGAATTTCCTTCTATGTTCGTTTCTCTAGAAGCAATGCACCCACCACCATCAAGGACTACCATGGTAAGGAGCCCACCTCTTTCCACATCCAAGCCTGTGAAAGAACCTGGAGGGAAGGTGCGGAAGCTTTACCACCATCCCTCTGGGTGCACAAACTATATTCTACACTGCAGGGTTACGTGCGCGTGCATGGTACATACATTCTGAGACACACCACCAAATAGGGAATTGGCAAGAACTAGTGGCTGACCTAGTTCAAACATTTGAGTATCGAAGTACCAAGCCATCAGTTGATAAGGCATTGTAGGTTGTCAAGCGCTTACCATGGGGGATAGTGCCATGGTAGAAGATAGGCTGCTGGACTTGCTTGGTGAACCAGGTTTGGGGGAGCACTTTGAAGAAGAGGAAATAGAGGAGGATCAGTTTGAGTGCACATGTGTGAAAAAGGAGAAAGGAAAGCTTGTATATGTGATTGATGGGGAGGAAGCAGAAAGCTTGGATGTTAACCATTCTGTAGGGATGTGTGAGGTAGTGGATAGTGTTGATACTCATGCGCGCACCTACCATAAACCTTTAAAAACTAAAAAGGTTAACATCAGCTCAGGAGAAGAACCTAAGGAAGCTATCATTGGAGATTACTGGTCAGAGAAGGAAGTCTCTAAGATCATTGATCTTTTGCGTGAATTTGAGGATTTATTTCCACGTGGGTACCATGAGCTCAAAGGCATCCACCATTCCTTGGGGGAAATGAGGATAAAGCTGAAGGATGGTGCATGCCCAGTCAGGAAGAGACCCTACCGGATGAATCCCAATTTGTGCACGTGAAGGTAAAGGAGGAGATAGACAAAATGATAGCATCTGGGATCATTGAAGCTGTGGAAGAATCAGAATGGATAAGTCCAATGGTAATCAACATCAAGAAGGATGGGCAGATTAGGATCTGCATGGATTATAGGGAGCTGAATGTAGTTTGTGTCATCGATCCTTTTCCAACCCCCTTCACTGAAGAAATTTTGGAGGGAGTCGCTGGGCGTGAAATCTATTCCTTTACGGATGGATTTTTGGGGTACCACCAAGTCCGGATTGCAAAGGAAGACCAGGAGAAGACAACTTTCACCACTGAATGGGGAAGTTTTGCATACACAGTCATGCCCTTTGGGTTGAAGAATGTGCCTATTGTTTTCTCACGCATAGTGGTACAGGCGTTCCAGGACTTCATCCACAAATTCCTTCAGGTCTATCTGGATGATTGGACGGTGTATGGGCTAGTAAAAGACCATTGTGATAATTTGAGGCTGATGTTTGAGAGGTGTCGGCAGTTGAGGATATCCCTCAACATTAAGAAGTGTGTCTTTGCTACCCCCTTTGGAATGTTATTGGGGCATATCATATGTAAGGAGGGCTTGCTAGTAGATCCTGCCAAGGTTGCAGTGATTGTGGGATTGGGGGAGCCTACTAGCCAAAGTGCAGTGTGGGTTTCTTGGACACGTGGGCTACTATCGGCAGTTCATCAAGGGGTATGCCAAGATTGTCACACCTTTAGAAGAATTACTCAGACATAAAAGTGCCTTCCATTGGGGAAAGGTGCAACAGAAGGTGTTTGATACATTAAAGGATAGGCTTGTCACCGCGCCTATATTATGTTTTCCCTCTTGGGATAAGCCCTTCCATGTTCATGTAGATGCCTCTGGAATGGCCATTGGGGCAGTGCTTGCACAACCTGGTGAGGGAATTGTTGATCATCCCCTATGCTTTGCAAGCAGGAAGTTGACACCAGTAGAGCAGAATTATACTACGACCGAGTGCGAAGCATTGTCAATGATCTACGCACTTCACAAGTTCAGACAGTATCTACTGGCAACTCCCTTTGTGTTTTACACTGACCACATGGCGTTAAAGTACTTGGTGAACAAGCCATTCTACAAGGGTGCATATGTCGATTGGTGATTTTATTTCAAGAGTTTGAGTTCACGGTAGTTGTGAAGCCTGGAAAGAGTAACTGTGGACCTGATCATTTGTCAAGGATTGATTCAGGGGAGGACACGCAGAGCATTGAAGAGACAATGCCAGATGCACAACTATTTAGGTTGCAACAGCATGTGCCCTCGGATTTGGAGGAGATTGCAGTATTTCTAAAGGAAGGTGTGGCACCAGAAGGGATGAAGACATTAGAGAAGAAGCAACTAGCCATACGCGTCATGCCCTACATGTTGATCAGTGGGGACTTATACAAATTAGGGCATGATCAAGTTTTTGTAGGTGTGTACTAGAGCATGAGTACCTCGCCATCATAGAGGAAGCACATAGAGGAAGTGCAGGTGGACATTATGCAGGAAATGCCACTACACATAAAATATTAATGATAGGCTTGTGGTGGGAAAATTTGTATAAGGATTGCAAGGACTATTGTAAAGCATGTGACCACTGTCAGCACATTGGCAAGGTAGGAAGAAGAGATGAAATGCCTTTGCACCCTATCCCTAGCACTGAACCTTTTGAGAAATGGGCAATAGACTTTGTAGGCCCTATTGCACCAGCAGCGCGTAGGACTGGATCACGCTACATAATCACTTGCATGGACTATTTGACAAGGTGGGCAGAGGCAGCCCCAACTAAAGACTACACAACAGCTACAACAACAAGGTTTTTGTGGGAAAACATTATCACAAGGTATGGATGCCCTTTAAGTTTAACCAGTGATAGGGGTACACATTTCTTGAATGAGACCGTGAGGATCCTGTTAGCAGAGTTCATGGTGGCTCATCACAAGACTACACCTTATCACCCACAAGCAAATGGAACTGCGGAAGCATTTAACAAAATACTGAGTCATACCCTGACAAAAATTTGTGATGTCGGAAGACAAGATTGGGATGACAAGGTATCAGTCGTATTATGGGCTTATAGGACAACTTATAAAAGGTTGAACAAAGCCACACCATTTCAATTGGTGTTTGGCATGGAAGTTGTTCTGCCGGTTGAGTTCATGATACCTTCTCTGTGAATAGCGTGTGCAGGAGGGCTAGCTGATGAGCAAGTGCTGGAAGAGAGAATTGATGAATTGATGAAGCTGGATGAAAGACGATCACTCGCCAGGTGGAGCCAAACAACAGAAAAAGCAAAGCAAAAAGCATGGCATGATCGCCACATTAAGAACAAGAAATTTGAGGTTGGGCAGATGGTCTTACTGTATGATTCTAAGTTTTTGTGCCATCCTAGGAAGTTGAAAGTCCATTGGTTGGGTCCCTACACAATCTTGTACATCCTTGATACGGGTGTGTGCCAGTTACAAGCGCTGGATGGAATGGAATTTCCTGAAAAATTCAATGGGAGTAGGCTGAAGCCCTACTATAAATAAGGCTTCTTGATGTTTGTAAATAAGGTAGTTTTTATAGGTAGTTTAAAATTTTCTTTATGCATTTCCTCTCTTGTATTTCCCTTTTGCGTTGTTGTTTTGTTTTGTGCCTTGGGTGCCGGTAACCTTGTTACTTTTTGAGGTTTTTGAATGCGTAGAGGGCCACACATCATTTAAGTGTGGGGTGGAGTGATGTGAAGGAAAGCATGGGTAAAGTGCCAAGGAGGATTCTGTTGAAAATCCTGGTTGAATGGCCCTGTTGAAAGAGGTGCATGAAAGAAAAGGTGGAAAAGGATGGTTGGTGTCAAGATAAGGCTACTTTCAGATCCCACGTACAGAGAAGGAAGAAGTGCATAAACAACACGAGGTAGGTGAGAGAAAAAATCATGACAGAAGAAGTGCCTTCGGCAGTGACGTGCACAAGAGTCTCCTGTCAAGATGGATTGGTTGCATGCCAGAAGGTTGGAGATTATCCACGCAAGGTTGGGTGCGTAAGTTAGGGTGCAGAAGTCAGGCTTTGTTTGAAAAAGTCACTTTAAATGTTAAAAGTATGGTGGTAGGTGAAGTAGCATTTAATGCTTAAAATGGGAAAAAACTATAAATAAAGGTTCGGGCATTTCATTATTCACTTTGTGTATAAGGAGAAAGAAGCGCTTGTGCATCTTTGCAAACTAGGGCTTCCAAAACTGATCCGTGTGAAGAAAAATTTGAAAAGTGTGAGCGTGAGTCACTAGTTTGGATTTGCAAACCAGAGAGAAGGGATTTCATGGGCGTAAGAGAAATTGTGAGAAGGCATCGTCTTGTGAAGGAACTATCCCAGTTAGGGTTTGAAGAACTAGGGCATGGGTTTAAGGGGTTTTCTTCACAAGTTCAAGATCTAAGGTTGGAGGGAGTGGAAGAACAGAGTAACAGGAAGTGATTGAAGTGATAAGAGAACCTAGACAATGGCACCCAAGAAACCAGTTGGCACACCTAAGAAGGGAAAGGGCAAGGGCAAGCAACAAGAAACTGTTGCACATACAAATGAAGAGTGGTACGCAGAAATGCAGTACCCAGATGGAGTGTTGCTGGGGAAGGAGTGGGAGTCCCATTTGAGAAACATGTCTGTAAATGACTACAATCATCATTCGAGCACAATCGAGAAGGAGATGGCACTGGAGTTAGTGTGCCCAACAAATAAAAGGACACCAGAGGGTTTGCTCATCTATGATGATGATGTAAAGGTCAAGTTGGAGAAGTCAGGGTTATTGCAACTCTTTGAGTTTCCCTACTTCGGGAAGCCTGAGCGCCTATATCAATGGTTGATGTCACGCGTGCACGAAGACTACTTCCACTTCACAGGGTGCAAGATGTGCATTACCCCTCAGCTCATTTCACATTTCACAGGCCTCATCTGTGAAGGAGATAGTTTAGAGGATGACTTAAGTGACAAGGAGGCAATTAAGGAGACTGTCGTTGCCTATGCATACAAAAAGGGGTCGAGGTACTTTGATATCACAGACATCAAGGACCCAGTGATGAAGATGGTCGCGCACCTCATAACAAAGATAAATGGCCAGGAGAGATGGACCCAGGTTAACAAGGTTTGGTTGCATGTTTGCAGGAAAATTTCAGAGGGCACCATCTACAACTTGTCTGCATTCATCACAGATGAGATTGTCAGCAGCGCAAAGGAAGGTGATAAAATCCTTTTTGGTAATGTCCTACTAACCATTGTATTTTCAGAGATTGGAGTGTTGGATGCATCAGACAAATTCGTGTGGGAGTACCCTGCTGAAGACCCTTCGCCCGTGAAGAGATTTGAAAAGTACGCCTGTGACAGTATGACGACTGTGCACAAGGCGTGCTTGGAGAAGTTGTATACGTGCTTGAGGAACACATTTAGGGTGGAATGGAGGATCCCTGAACAACTGCCAGTGGCCACCAAGGGAGAGGCCGAGTTTTCTGTGTACCAGCATTTCTACATGGGCAGATTCAAACTGATAGATGAGACATGGAGCCCATGGTGCAAGCTCCCTTTTGCCTTCACAGCTCAACACTTCCAAGTGGGAGTGAACAGGTTCAGAGAATCCAAGAAGTTGAGGTTGGACCTTGGTAATCTAGACCGGGACCATAGGGAAATGCACAAAGGGTTGGTCTACCCCAACAAGTGCATATGTGGAGAGGTACGTGTCGCATGAGGTCCAAATGGTGAGACCCATGACTTTGCCCATTGTAGGAAGATCTGCGGCGCACGTATTCCTCTGCATAAGACCCAAATTTGAGAAGGGCGTGTATCTGGAGAATGAGATATCCATACCTAAGGACCCAATTGGTAGGAAACGACCTGCACCCACGCAGGAGGAAAAAGAACCAGAGAAGAAAATACCAAGTGTAGTGGATACACAGGTAATAGGTTCCCCTAGGACAAGCGCCAGAACCAGTATGTATTCACGTAAGAAGAAGTCCATAATCAAAGAGAAGACTCCAGAGCCAGAAAAGTTGTTAGACAAGGAGTCATCGGAGGAAGAAAAGACAGAGTCACCTACACCGGAATCCCCAGTTAGGAAGAAGTAGAGGATAGAAGAAGAGACCACCTCAGAAGAAACTGAGAGTTTGGAGAGGTACATAGGTGAAAAGGATGATGATAATGAGGAAGATGACAGTGAAGAAGATGATCCTGGAAGAGATCAAGAGCCACCCATCTTCAACGTGCATGATTCAGAAGAAGAAGGTGGAGAAGAAGAACAGGGGTTCCTTTTCATGTGGCACAAGGGTAGTCAGGAGGGGGAAGGCACCCAGGACATAGGAAGAAGTGAGGAGGTTGGTGTAGAAGCAGAAGACTCCAAGCCTTACACAGGAACAAATAACCAAGGTGGAAGAAAGAGAAGCAAGAAGGTCATTGAGACCTTGGTGGAAGAGGGGTTGGAATGCAGTAGCGTTGAGCTGGTGTTGAATGAGGATAAGGAAGAGAGCACAGAAAAGGACCACGACAGCACTGGAGGCCCCACTTTGACTGTAGTTATTCCTAAGGGCACATGCATGGGAGGAAGGCACGCGGAGGAGGAGAGGCCAGGGATGGGTTATATTAATGACCCCAACAAAGTGTTGTGCACATGGTTCCAAAGCACAATTCCAGTAGAGGAGCTCATGGAAATGTCATCTTTTGATAAGGAGGTTGCATACCCGTGGACAAGGAAGATGCTCTCATGGGCATTTGAGTCCCATCTTGATGAGCCAGAATTTGAAGTAAGCAATGGGGAAATTATAACATTTCCAGAATCAAAAGGAGACAACCCATTGGTGAATGCTCAAGCAGCTCTCAGATGAACAATTGTGCAACGTGCTCAAAAAGGTCTCCATTGAGGTTGAAGCTAGAATCTTTGGGTGGAATGATAGAATCAAAGATCTGGAGGATGAACTGAAGAAGAAAGAGGAAGAGCTAGCTGCAAGGACAAAGGAGCTAAGTCAAGAGAAGTTGATCAACACCCAGTGGCAGTGTGAGTTAAGGGATGAAAAGGCTAGAGTGCATGAAGTTTACAAAAAGGTGGAGTCCATTACAGATGCCATAGTGTTGAAGCATCCGGACCTAGCACCTACCGCGTGGAAGTATGCATCTACCCTGGAATGCCTGGAGGACTTAACAAGAACCCTCACCATGGAGAGGCAGCCGCTAGCTTTGGAGTCTACAGAAGAAGTGGCCACGTGCTTAGAGAAGGAGGATAAGTTGAAAGTCATGGTGCTCATAGCAGAATACAGCAAGGTCCTTACTGATGTAAAGATTGCCTCCCGGAATGTTGAGGCCGCGTACGACAACTGCATGGATAGAGACAAAGTGGCGAGCATGCTGGTTGCCAATGATGAAGTGGAACTTAAAGAGTTCCAGGAGAAGAACAAGGGGAATAGAGCAGAGTGGGAAAATATCCTAGCTGAGGTCGAACATAAATCTGAGGCCATTGAAACCTTAAGGGGTTCAATCAAAAACCGGTTAAAGGAACTATACCCGCAGATTACATGAAGGATGGATGTGCTGGAGGATATAGGAAAGGAGTTAGAAAATATTGTTGACACCATGAGTGCACAAGGGGATGGGCTAGGTTTTGATCAGGTGAGCACCTTAGTGGGTGATCTTTTCTAGAGAGCACAGAATGAATTCGATGCCTGGAACAAGTTGGAGGCCGACTTACAAAAATATTTTCCTAGCTTATTACAGTGATGCCATCACTCTCCCATTCTTTATTCTTTCCCAAATTCTTCATCCCCTTATTCTTTTCCCAAGGTGTAAGCCTACTATGATTCCTTATTCATTTAATAAGTGTTCCCCGGGTGGAGAACAGGTGTAGTGTGGGGTGATGTTGGGCCCCTGAAATATTGGCTAAGTAAAAATGGCACGTAGGCGTGCAAGGCCTAGTTGAAGAAAGGCACGCAAGGAGAAGGTGCAGGAAAGGGGGAAGGGTTTAAGGAAATCCATGGTGCGCACGGGGACAAAGCCAAGGTTCCAGGACTTAGCCATATTGGGCATTTTGGGCAGGATACGAGAAAAACGTGACCCGACTGCGCATGCGGAGTGGATAAGGTGCCAGCCTGGCGACAGGTTGGCCCAGGAAGGAATATGCCCTGTAGTAGAGGCTTCTAGAAGGACATCATGGCACGGAGTGGTGAGCTCAGGCCTGGAGGAGCATGCGCTCCTGGAGGACCACATTCAGACACTTGGCGATGGATCTGAGGCCGTAGGAGAATGAGTTGGTAGATCAAAGAGGTTATATATACAAGTGCCTGCTGAAGTAAAAAGAAGATATAGAGAGAGGGTGGAGCTCTGCAGAAATACTGCAAGGACTCTGTCAGTTTGGGAAAATAAGGGTAGGAAAGGATGTATCAAGGGTTGGGAATTATAAATTTTCTTTTGAGGGCCTAGTTATATAAGTCCAGTTATAATGCAGGACTACGGTCTGCCTTTCTGTGACATTCTGTAATGGCCTAATGAATGTAATAAGGTTACCAAGTTGATATGAATATGAGCATTAATGGTTCTGATACATACATCCTTCTTCATAGTTCTTTTTCATTTATGTTTATGAACTAAGTATGAATGCTTGTATGACTTCCTTTCTGTATTGGTGTAAGTTCTTTAATCTGTTAAGCACTTTATGTCTGGAATGACTGCAAGGATCTAGAAGCCATTCTGAGCTCTATGGTGCTTGTATGTCTTATTTCCTTTCAAATCTCTTACACTCAGATCATAGATGATGTTTCCCATTAAACTCACATAAAAGAGAGACTCAGCACCCGTGTGTGCCTCGGGTGAGCGCCCAAGTGCCCGCTGGGTGATAGGCCGGCACGCATGGGATTTCTTTCCTTTGTGATGGGGGTAAAAATGACTACAATTCTACCCTCATTACACAAGGGAAAAATAACATGAAGTCAAGGGGATGAAATGTTAATAGTTAAAGGAGATTTAGAGTCAAGTTACCTCTTCCTATTAACTTCCCTCCACTAGGGTACTTTATATTCCTTTTATAGCTGATATATTTCACTCGTTCGTTTGAGTCAATTCAACACTTTCATATCCTAAAATTATATATATAAGAGTTTAAGTTTGTTCAATTTTTTTATCTCATTAAGGGCAATGCATATTAATTTTTAACAACATGAGAATTCCTAATTAAGTTATAAGGACTTCAAAATATAATTTACTCTTATACTCTTTTCACTTATGTCGTACTTTTGTCTCACTTTGGTCCCACTATTAGCATTGTTTTAGAACAATTGTAAATAAAATAGCACATAATTTACACTAATGGATTATTAAATGCATATTACAAGCGAGACATTTAATAAAAATTTCATGCATTTCAAATACCTTCTAAGGAACTATTTCAGTCATTGGGTAAAAATGCATTGGAGTTTCTTTAAACAATAACCTTGAGAGAGGTCCCACAATCTATTAACTTCAAAATCATTTTAGGGTGGACACTACACCCTATTACAAGACAATAAAAGAGAGTTCTAATATCTTTAACTCACAAAACCTTCGAGCAACACGAGGTAATCCGCTACCACACACTAAGGAAATACTTTTATATAAGAAGGTCAAAAGGGGTTCAACACAAGAGTTTATTACGTAGGTACTTGGACATGTAGACTCCATTTGTGTCATTTAAATTTTACCATGATATCAATCGTAGGAATATCACTAACTACTTTTACTTGGTTTTGGCCACTCACCAGGGTTCTAAGGGTAATTACTCACATGGGTTTACGGGACCAAGTTTTCAGTTTCCCCATTTCTCTTAAGTCAACATCTTCCAAAAATAATTTCATTTGCTAAGAGTTAGTTACAATTTCCACCTGCAAGTTGACATCGTAATTAGTTGAGGTTTAGTTTAATTCCAATTGCACTCAAGGATCTACGCCTAACTATAGATCAATTTAAGGTGAGAAAACATATTTATCCGATAAAACCTTTTATAAAAGACCAAGGTGTTATGTTGTTATTAGCCAAGGTAACACATTTATCTGTGAGGAACTAAAGAGATTGTTAACAAGAGTTTAATACATAGTACAACTAGTTCACTAACTCCATTTGTGTCATATGGATCCCACGAAGAGTTCATTCGATGATGAAGTTAATCCTAGATATAAATTCATAAGAATTTGGTGGTCCACTAGGATACCAAGGAAGTGTTAGTTCTAATTACCCCATGTATGGTAAGGTCACACCGCATAGTTGTTGCTTTGAACAAGGACTCAAGTTATAGAAATGGTCTTTTGAAGACTTTTCTTAGGTGTAGAATAAGAAGTCTAGTTGTGAGGATTAAATTATTTCTTAAGACATTAGAGTTTTGCAAACTTGGATGTGACTAGATTGACAGGGAGGGTACAACAAAGGTTAAATACTAACTTCATTTATATGGTTTAATAAAAATAAGTTACTACCATACATTTGAGTTTATGTATGAACCCAAATAACTATCCAGAAAGTGATTTCTTCTATCATCTAAATCATAAGAAGCACATTAAAATCCAAATGAACTTAACACTCATGAAGTAAACGGTACACATTTTACCCATTTACATTGTCAATTATCTCCCTCATTTATCTAGCTAACATAGTTGGTCCTACATTCATTATGTGACACTCCTACTAGTATTCAAATGTTAGCTTTAAAATAAAGCAAATACAAACCACCTAGTTTTCCAAGTATAATGCTTGAAACATAAGAATCCAAGAGGAATAACAATTTTTGACATAATAAATGTAATAATGCAATTATATTTAATTCACTTATATCTAACATTTTTAATCCATATCAATGTACAATATTTCACCGTCATCTCACTAATTACAACATATCACACTCTTAATCCTTCTTGTTCAGAGTACCTACAACCAACGTTGCATCAGTCCTAGGACTGATATAGAAATCCCTTACACTCAAGCATGGAATAACACATTCATCATTTCAAGTAATTCAAAACAAGGCAGAGAAGATATAGAGAGAGGGAGATAGGGAGAGAGGTCATTTCATCACACATTCACACTTTCACATTCCTTTGTACTTTTTTCTTTTTCGATTATAGAGAGTAAGGAAGAGAGAGAAAGTCTAGAATTTATTTTATTTTCTATTCACCATATCATAACCACATACATCACGTATCCATTTTCATTTCGTTTTAAATCCATATACATTTTCAAAAGCAATCAAAATTTTATAATTATTTCCAAAGAGAGAGAAAGGAAGAGAGAGAAAAAAATTATAATTTTCAAAAACCATTCATACAAGAAATTAACCAATTCATACTCTATAAAGTATGATATGATATTTAAAAAGGTTCCACGAGTAGTTAGAAGCCAAATGAGACCCTCAGAAGGTTGGTCTAACTAAAGTTGCAATTTTGTGAAAGCTGGTGAAGAAAGTTAAAGTGCTTATAAATTGGGCACCAAACATGCTCAATTTAACTTTAAACACAAATTTTAATGATTCCTACTTGCTCACTTGTATACAAATAATTCATACATCCGACGGAAGTTTATTACGATGAGCAAGGATCAAGATACCGAGGTAACTTTGGGGTTGTTTATTGTAATAGCGTCAAAAAAATTTGTTACACAATGACCAGTGGGCCCCAAAACCCACTTACAAAACTAACCTCTGAAATCATTTTTGTTGAACTGATAGTTAATTACAGTTCTCCTAATGGAGGTCTAGAGGTAGGTAGGAGTAGTTTTCAGTATTTCCAAATTGACATGGTAACCGTAAGCCAAAACTAATTGCATTTTCCTAAAATGGAAATGTTACCACAAGTGACTGAAAATCATAATGTGATTCGACTCGTCTCAACAAGGCATCAAAATGAATTCTAAATTTTATATAAGGTCCCTCATGGTGTCATGGATCAACATGAATCATGTTATAATTTTCGGTCGATAAGACAATTTGGCATGGCGCTCCATGTGTGTGGTGTCTAAGGTCAATCATTTTTTTTTATTTCTAGGAAGGGTAAGAATTACATTGTTCATTTGAGTTGCATATTCTATTATTCTACACATTTAATACCCAAAACAAGAATGATAAAATGTGAAATTTGGATGCAAGAGTAAGGGAAATCCATACATGTTTTTTGCACAACCTGTGGAGTAACCAAAAGATTAAATACATAATTAACCTTTGCCATTATTCAATGGAAAACCCATGCATATATATAGGAGAAACGAGTCCTATATTTAAGGAGGTTGTTTTAACAACACTCCTTATATACTTATTTACGTGATTTTGGTTTAACAACCAAAACTCGCACATAAAAATATTCTAAACAACTCACAATATGAGTTGTTATTATAGCTTGCCAAATATATAAACAAACCCAATTAATTACTTTCATATTATATTATCATTTAGATAATATAATTCCACACATAATTATTGTTCACACTAATATTAATTTCCTAGTATTCCCCCCTTAGTGTGAACATGGGAAGAAAGCACATCTCAAGAATTGGAAACAAAATCATATGCCTCTACATACTTTTAGGTCTGCATATACTTGGCTTGGATCTTGTTGCACATTGTTAGCGTTCATTTTGAGCTCGCACTATGTTTTGAAAAATGTCCTAAAAAAAATTGTTTGCCATGCTTACCAAGGTTTGTAACACATGAAAATTTGTATACCTTCAAAAACAAATTGATGTTGAACTAAGAAAGGTATTGAATTTATGTGTAAATTTGTTGTGCTAAATTCGAGTATCCATGCCCATATTTTTACGTAGAAAAGTCCTTCTGAAAGTTTCCAATGAACTGTGTAAATATCCCTGTAAAATTCCTTGTGTGTGGATTCAATCTAAATTCTTATGTAGATTGTATTTTATTCCCAGATGTTCGAAAAAACATGGCATGTTTTGGTATGCTTCACGATATCAGGCCTGATTTTGAATGTTTATAGAAGTGACATAAATTTGGAATGTGTAAAATAATCCCCAAGGGCCGATGGAATATTCTAGGGAATATTCATGAGAGCATAATGCAAAATGTAGACACAACCCTGCTCCCTGAAAGGAAACACATATAAGGATATCATTGGAGTGGGGAAACAGGTCATTTATTCACCTTTGCATTTTACACCCGGTAAAGTGCAAAATGCATTTACAAGTCCAAAGCCCGAAGGGGGACACATGTCAACTCTGTAATCAAAGTCAACAACGAGTGATCAGGTCAAATTTATAGTTTTTCACCCCTTTAACAAATGAACAAAAAGAAAATAATATGTGAAAATCGAAGGTAGGGAAGCAGGAAAAAAAGGGAACAAAATCTTATGATTCTTTGAAACGTGAAATTGGTAAAAACAAACCTAAGGCCCGACGACTTAGGTACATGGACTAAACATATGGCATACATGGGAACGGAGAAAGAAATACATTTCACATGTTACAAAGATGGTGTGTGGATCATTTTACAAAAATCTTCTGAAGCCTGTTAAAAGCTAAAAGGGGGTTCATTAATGAGTTATCCATACAGGAGTAAGGCCCATTAATGCGAAGGAATCGTGTAAGGGAGATACACGGATGATAGGACGTGAAAAGATTACAATGGTTGAAAAGAAGAAAAAAGACAAGAATTACAAAAATTCCCCGCAAATGTAATCTTCGGCATTAATGCATGAATCCATGAGTAGTTAATGTTGTAACTTGTTATAAAGTATTCTACTGGTACTCAAAGGTTTGATGTTCTAAAGGATTTTCAAGTGGTATTGAAGGAGAGTTAAAGCAAGAATTAGCCCCAATAATTAGATTTTGGTTGTAGTACTTTTCAGTCAAGTTCCGAGTAGCGACCAAATTTTTGTTAAAAGGTGAGTTCATCAGTCCATATCTTTTGTGATCTTTTGAGAATTGGTTTTAATAGGTCTGGGTTTTTACGAAAGGAGGTTTGATAAAACTATATCGGAATCATGAAGCTCCAACTATTTCCCATGAAAATAAGTTCCAATCTTAGCTCCCCCTAGACAAAATTGTAGATTATAATATTGCATCTGTCCACCTAGAATATTTTAGGAAGAGGTTATATTCCCCTTAAAGAAGTAATAACATGACCCGAATAGCCAACAATTGTATTGACCTCATTGTTGCTTTCCCTCCCACTGCGTCATGCCCGGAGCTTGTATGGGTGTGTGCTCAACACTATAATCCTATAACTAGAGAAGTTCAGGATGGGAAAGGAGATTTGGTTTTATCTTTCTAGGAGAAGGCGTTTGATAGAATGTTGGGTTTTCCTCCTACAAGAGAAGAGGGGGCTATTACCAAGGATTCAACATTGGAATACTTGAACTCGTATTTGAAGAAGTGAACAAAGTTTATGAATGCCCATTGGCTAACCAATCCGTGAAATTATGCCCCTAGAATGATAAAGAAGTTGAATAGAACTGAATTTATTGAGGAAGTTAGAGATGTGATTATATTGTTGAATCGAGTAATAGTTATTGAATCTATTGCCTTTTCCAGGAATGAATGTTTCAGTTCATTTAGGTAATACTTACAAACACAAAACCTCTCCCTTGGGCAAAGATAATAAGTAACCGTATTCATGAACAAATGATGGGAGTTTCCCAGATTGTGAGAGGAGAAAATCTTGGTATGACATAATTTTTCTTGTCTTCTTACTTGGTTTATAATATTTCCTTTCATAGAGATTTTCCAGAATTACTGATGGATGGTGAGCTTAGAAGCTCCAAGGTGTATAATGTATTCTTTCAGCTGAAGCTGACAAACTATGAAATACATTACATACATAATGATAATTACTTCTTTACACCCACAATTTATTCGTACCACCTTGACTGGGAGACTGAGAGGTTTTCCCCTGATGCCAAGAGAGTTATTACTCAATATGGGTGTTATTTTATCCAATTTAGGACCTTTTCATATATCAGGGTTAGCTATTTTGATGGGAAACCCTACTTGCTCCCCAGGTGTGTAAATGACAAATGGGCACTGATGGAATTGGTCAGGAAATTGTTATTAGTACACCAGTTCATTTCCCAAAATCATCTAACATCCCCTATCAAGTTCCCCATGATCATTGGGAATTACACTTTCCCAAACATCCAGAAGGAAAAAACATTGGAAGGAGAAATGAACAGATGTATGCAGGATAGATTTGAGGAAAGAAAACATTATGATATAAAGCATATTTTACATAGTGTTTCACCCACTCAGATAGAGCATAAACCTCATTATGAGGATTTCTGGATGAATTGTGAAGATGAAAGGGAAGTTAGATGAAGAGAACATTCAAGAATGACATTGTCCCAGATGATTGATTTTGGGGTTATCCAAGCTCCTGAAGGGTTAGAAGATGATGGTAATGTGATTAGTGAAGATTACATCTGGGATGATATTACTTCTCAGCCTTTTCCACCAGTTAATTGGGACGTTGATGAGAAAAAATATAATCAGGAAAAGACTGAAAATATCATCTGACTTTCCTTAAGGTGGTTATTTTCAAAAGGAGTGGATGTAAGTTACCAACATACCCCAATATTAAGGGAATACAGGGCTACCAAGCTTATTAATGATGTTCTTCCCCCATATCGAAAGGTTTATGCCACTAGGGATGTTTCATGGAGACAAAGGCTTAAGATTCCTTCTAGGAGGTTGGAATCTATGCCAATAATGAGTGATGAAAGTGCCCAAGTTAGCAGAAATGGAACTCCCCTTCCTCAAACAAATGAGAAGAACTGGAGAAATGCTTCAAGAAGGTATGGTCGAGGGCCTATTGTTCATGCTACCCCCTTACAGGTTGTTCCAACATCTATTTCAGGATCCAAAGGAAAGGATAAAATGATGGAATCCACTCCTAAGAAGCCTAAGGAAGAAAATTTGTCTGAAACACCTCATGAATTTCAAACACCAAAGACTGGTCTACAAGAATCAGAGGAGGAGGAACAAGTCCATCTTCGGAAGAGGAAGAAAACTAAGGTGTCCGAATGGGTTGATTTAGAGGAGGCAAAGACCACTAGACAAACGGTAGATCTTGATGTCCCTGTCATTTCATTTGTTATCACCCAATCTCCTACAACTATGCTCATTGAGCAACATGTACCTATGATGACAACCCTTTTTGTTCCAACAGCTCCAGTTGCTTCGCCCATCAAGGAACAACCATTGTGAATGCTCATGTGCTCGATGTCTTAACTCTTCTACAACAACATACTTAGATTACCCTAGAGTAAATTCTAAGCATTAGGGTGGAAGAAAAAGAGTAGATTATTGAACACAAAGTACAACCTCACATCGAGGAGATTCTAGTACAAACAACATAGGGAGAAACTTTAGGTGTCACAGTTGCAGCAACACCTCGGGACACTAAAGTGATTGTAGAAGTTCTTGAAGCCCATATTCCCACAACTAAATTCATTCCCCAGGAACTTTGTGAGACGGTCCTTACTCCTAGTAAGAAAATGGGTGAGGACTCGATATAAACAAAAAAGGAAGTTGGTGACCAACAACCCCTGATAGTTGAAGAAGTAGGAGACCTATCCGAGTTTATGGATGGAATTGAGGATCAGGGTAGGCTTACAAAACCAGGCACTCAAGAAGAACCAATGTATGCAGCTCTAAAAGGTATGTCTATGCCTTCTTCATCTTCCAAAGCCCTTACAGTCATCCATGTAACTCTAGTTTTACAATCACTTGATGAACATGAGTCTCCCATAAGGGAATGGATAGATAGTGCTATCCCAAAGAAGAAAAAGGTGGAGATACAGTTGAATGATGATGATTTACAAATCCTAGCTCTCCTCAATCTAGCAAGACCACCCAAAAAGGAAAAATTTATTTCTAGGATGACCCTGAATAAGAAAGGAGAACGATTCATAGATGTTGCAACTCCCAAAGATGATGTGCCCCGAGGAGAAGCATCCATGTCTAATTTTCAAGTCTCCAAGATCTCATTAGGTAAGCCTTCTACTAAGGAAATGAAACATGATTTTTCTGTGGCAGTAGAAGGAGTGTTCCAAAGGATTGATGAGTTCAAAGAAACCAAGAAATATTTAAAGGCCAAGAATGAAGCATTATCCAACTTGGTTAGAAAATTGACCAAAACTCACAAAGAAGGGCAGGTTGAAATCCCTGAGATCACCAATGATGATATTAGGTGAGTGAGTGACTTGGGAGAAAGAGGAGAGGCCACCATCCAATGGGAAAATAATTTGGTCACCAGAGGTGAAGAAATAATTAGGGAATCTGTGAGACATTATTCCCATATTTTTGAAAAGGTTGAAGCAACCAGGGAATTAACAGATAAATGTGAAATTGAGTAATTAATGTGGACTGATATGCTGCCAAAAATGGAAGCTATCAAAGACTTAAGTGATGACTTGGTTGTTAAGGAAGGGATTGTATCTCTCGAGTCTATAGGAAATCAACATGAATACTACGAAGCTACAAAAGTAAGAGTGGAGATTTTGACAAAAATTGTTGAAGTCCTTGATGAGTTAAGAGACAAAACAATGGAGTATATTGACGTAGCCTTCATTCCCTGATAGAAAAATTAATTGGGACAAACAGTGGAGAAAAGATCAGAATGGAGATTACGGAGAATTTAATCACACTTTTTAGGAATCATGCTTTAGGTAAACTTGGGGAGCCAAGGGTTTTCAATATATCTACCATGCAGAAATGGGCACAAATTGAATCAACAATTGATAAATTGTTTCAAGGAGGATAAAGAAAGAAATATTTGTCTTTGCGGAACTTAATGACACAGGTATGAAGCATGAAATCATTTTCCACTATCACTCGGGGCCCGATGAGGAAATTGTCACACAAATGATTGAAAGGTTTGATGCTTACAAGAAAAGGGTAGGGGATAGCTTGGTGAATCAGCCAACTGGAAAGGACCTTGAAAAATGAAGAAAGAAGACAAAGATCAAAACAAAATTACCTTCACAATACATTCTGGATCGAAGATTTCTTCAAATAGAATGCAGTTTGCTAAAAGACAAAAAGTTTGTTAAAAATAGAAGAATATCCTTTTCATTTCTCCCATGTGTCACCATGTGGTTCCTCCTTCACCCAGCCCAATCATAAACAAAGGAATATTTTTTGTTAAAAGATACTTCCTTTGAGAAGATTTTGAATTGCATGGAGCTGAGTTCAAAGGATCCTTTGGGACATTTTTGGGGGGAAATTGAATCAAGTAGTTGTATAAGTATGAGGGTTCTGTCCTCATACTAGGGGGGTTTTTATTAAGCTTTTTTACAAAAAGAAGAATTGAGATATTTTGTTGTGATACTGCTTAATTGTCTGGAAGAAATACATTTTAAGTTTTTACTCTTTCAAATTCTAATGTTAAGATGATTACAATGTATAGTCATTAGCAGGCATTGAGATCATTTGTTTTCATGTTCCCTTGTCAAGAATTTGATAGATTTAAATGAAATTTGTTTGATTATGAGCTTACTTTACATGTTCTGGATTTTTTATATCGAGCATTTGGTTGATCAATCATATTTTCTGTTGCAATTCTATATTTCTTGCTTCTCTGAATTACACTGGATCTGTCCTTAGTGATTAATCTTTGGTTATTTGTTCAATATTGTGGTGTGAGCATTTACTTTGCAATATTGAATGAAATTATAAAATCCTCACTGAAATCATTTTGTTGATGGATTTTTGTAATATTTTGAGTGAATCTTAAGCGTATGAGATCAGAAGCAAGAAACACTTCATTGAAATATTTTCTCAAGCCTTTTTGCTAAGTATTTTAAGGATTGTGTGGAACATTTGTGCTAATTGAGTATCAATGAATGAAAATCTTCCTTTAAGTAGAAACTGTGACTAATTGGTGAATTATTCTTTATTATACAGAATGTTATATGCACGTCTGGGTGAGTACTGTAAGTAGTTGTCATTTTAAAGATCCATTATCTTACAATTCCCCATCTTTACAAATATAAACATACTTCTAGTCTCATCCAGCAATACAATTCCTTCGTTCATCATTATGTTGTCTTACTTACAAATATCAATCAAAGGAACCTTTGATTTCAGTTTCCTTTATCAAAAAATACAACAACAATGTAGCTTATCTACCTATAGTAACCTATGTCTAGTGAAATAAGCATATACATCACTTTGTGTGACAACTTGTGAAAGTAAAGTGTTGTGTTTATGGCCATGCTTATCCCAGATTGATCCATTGTTCTAAAGAAATAGAGAAGTAAAATATTTATCTCTCCCACTGTGTTTCAGGTTACCCCTTGGGTCCTCTCACCCTGGTCAAGAGCTAGGACCAAAAGTAGCAAGGTTGGTCATTCCTTTTGTACGTGTCACCCGATCCATTCAAAATCCAGTCTAAATAAGTTTTCTAGATGTCTTCCCCAGCTATAAACGACATAAAATTCCAAGTCTGCCATTCTTAAAGTTCTCCAACTTACTTGCTAATGCTTCCTGTCCCCAAGGAAGTGTAAGATTGGGTACCAACACACACAACCAATCCACTTCACCACAGTGAATCCCTTACCGAATGATCACACTTCCACAAATACACCTACATATGTGAACTCAAGAGTTCCTGCTTTCACTTCTAGTGAATGCTCTTTCATCAGTTAATCGATGAAGAAGTTTAACAGTCAAATAATCTCAATAGTTCATATGCTCTCCTATGTTAGGAAATAAGGGATAAAATATGTAAAACAATCCCACTCACAATCATAATAGTAGAAAGTAATATGTAGAAAAATTACAGATATGAAACAAAAGTGTAGAAAATAATAGTACACAACACAGAGACAATATTTAACGTGGTTCACACAATTTGGGCTACGTCCACCAAAAATCACTTTCTTAGATTTTTATTACAAACCACCTCTCTCTCAATATAATACCCCAATATGTTTGGAGCTATGTTGACAAACTCTCTTGATGTCACACATGCCCCAATGATGATACAGGTCACCTCGCAAGGTGTTTGGGATCCAGAGAAGCTCACGAAGTATATGTTAACATCCCAAATGCTTTATCCAAGTTTCTTGTGCTTTGTTTTGTTCCTCTGCCTTTCTTTTCTAAGCCTTTTGACCTTTAGTGACGAAACCGCCACCCTGCCAGGGTGGCGGTCCTGTAACCGCCACCCTGCTCAGGGCGGCGGTCCTTCACGCATTTTCCAGCACGCTCCTTTGATCGCGACTTGCGTAAATTTTCAACTTTCACCAGCTTTTCTCAACCGCCTTGGCTCGTATTAATGTTTTATGTCCCTTGGAATAGTGTTTCTTCATTGTTTAATGGTAAAAGAGTTCTAATGGGAATTACCTTTGGGTGAATGTGAAATCTATAAGTATCCAACTTGTTTTCAAGCAAATGGCCCCTCAACTTCTCATTTCCATTGTTTAGTCTGTCAATTTCTTGTTTAGAGCTCATTTTGTTTTCATGTTTGCATCCATGCTAGTTTTCCTTTGCTGTTGGAAGCCATTCGATCTTCTTGCTTCAGTCTTGTTCATTGTTGTTCATACAAATTAGTTTAGAGCAGAGTAGTGTCATTTGTAGATTGAATCCATTAGAGTTGCAGGTTGTGTTCTTCACAGAAGGTAGATTCTAGAATCTCTCGGTACACTTGTGTTGTATTCCCGCAATAAATCTTGCTAGGAATTGCATACGCCAAGCTCTGTCACTTGCGCTATCCCTCTCCTACTCGCATTATATTCGGTCTATATCCAAAGCTGCCATTGTTCAAAATACCTTTTTCTATTGATGCTAGCATATACATGCTCTTCTGGATTCACGTGAACATGAAGGAATGAGGAGATCATTCTGAGGGGACAAAATCATACACTACTGGATTCGCCACTGTTCTGCAAATTCCAGGTTTTATCTGTCAAAGTTCTAGTTAAAACATATCAAATAGAGTAGTGAAATATTTCATTTCAGTTAAGTTTCATTTTCGATATTACCAGGGAAGCTGTGGGGATTGATAGTTTCTCAGAAACTATGATTCATTCCTCACTTCTGAGGTAGGATCGAGAATCTTTCAATTAAGTTAATCAGCTATCTAGTTATTTAGGATAAACTCACAACTGCACAGGCAAGTAGCTACACCGGGCTACCTTGTTTGTTTTAATTTTGTTATTAGATTAGTTGTCATTTTCTGAATATATTAGATTAGTTGCTCTTTCAATTCTATTAAAATTCTATCAAAAATACAAAAATAGAGGAATATATATATGTTGTAGATATATCTTGCATAATTAGTTTATTTTCATTTCAGTTAGGTTTATATTGATCTTGTATGACAATCACGGGACCTAGGGAGCCCAGGGAATACGTTTTTGAGCCAATCGTGCCTCAACTAAATATTGTTGCAACAATAACTGACATAGACCAAAATCTCAGAATTCAGGTCTTCCGAACAACCATAGACCTACAAGAAATCAGCACAACTAAGAGTATTAAACATAGAAGATGACAAAGCACACACGTTCTGGTCAAATCAGCCAAATTATAGACTACCTTGATAGATATCCATATGACTGTAGAAGGACCTGAAAGAGAGCAAACATTCGGTTGTGATTCACTAGTACCACAGCTAGATGCAGGAGACCTCCTCATTGATATAGACACTAGCTTACGCATCCAAATTGCCAGAACACCTGTTAGGTACTCCGAGAAAATTGTGCAACTTCTAGTTCTAAACGTAGAGGCCGAAAAGGCATATGATTACTGGATACTTGGAAGAAGGAATTGATTCTTCACATGACCATAGGAGGTCCACAACAACCACGAACTTACGGTTGTGATCCACAGGTCCCACAACCCAACGGGCCTACAAATCAATCAAATATTGACTCTGGTTTGCGAACATTAGTGTTTAGGTCCTCTCCATTGCCACCAGACATTATCACACAACTATCATTATTAAACGTAACAGCTAATCAAGCTAAATATTTCTGGACTAGATCAGAGAATCGTCCATAAAGCACCAAAAGATCCACTACACATTTTAGTCATTCCATTTTCATGACCTTGACGGGAGATATATACGAAGTACCCATAGGTCATCTTCCATGTATTCCACAACCCATAGATCGGATCATGGTAGAGCTCGATATTGATTGGAGCCTTCGAGCAGCTATCCTCGCCGAACGATCTATCACACTGGTTCAGGTTAGGAGGGCCTTCTTTGCCTTAGATTCACAGATCCCATTATTGCGTGTTGAAGACATAAGATTACCTAACTAGCTTATCTGCACCCCACGTGTATTCCATCCCCACCGGCTGTCTTGGCACGACCTCGGGAGGTCGGGTGCGAGGAAGAGTTACTTGTAGATTACCATGCTCGCATGTCACTTTTCCATCGTACAAAATTGGTGAACCCGACGCGAAACAAACAAATGTTCTTCATCTTCTCTACCTCATCAGCCTTCACATCAGCTTCACCAACAAAATTGGTGAACCCGACGTGAACAACTTGGTGAACCAAACTTCCTACCTTCTGGTTCGGAGTCTTATTTCTACTTGCTCTTCTAATTAGTTTACTTTTCATATCTTCCACCTCATTTAGCCTTCACATCAGCTTCACCAACAAAATTGGTGAACTCGACGTGAAAGGAACTATTGCTTCACTTTCACACTCTTCTTTTTAGTTTTATCCACCTTCACTCTTTCCCATTATTCTGCGGGTATTCATATACCCCCCGAATATGTCGGGATATGATGCATATGGCAGACCTCTCCTAGGTCTTGAAGCATACTACGATCAATTAAATAGACAACCATCACCCTCGCTCTCAGCATGGGGTGACAACTATTCAACTAACCGATTTTCAACACAAACTCCGCCTCAAAGGACTAGATATAGTTCTTCTTTCCAAATAGAGGAGTTGGATCAGCTCACTCAAATGCAACAACCAGAGCCTTCAGGCTCGAACAATATGACGCTCACTGGAGAATCTGGTTCATCTCCCCAGGTGTTGCTTAGACCACAAATTAGTAGACAGTCAGATCCATATCTGTTGTTAGATGACGAATACTTAGCACGTTATGCTAGGAGTGAACAATGCTCTCAAAATATGTACCCATCTATAGGAGGTTTGCAAACACAACCCGAGGTCTCATTCCAAGAAAACACCCCCATTCCTCCACCTATGGGAAATGTCCTCGGTGAAACTTGGCAGGGCACCGATCAATTCATAGCAGGATACCATATGCCTATACAACCTCAAGGTATACAACAAATGCCACTAAAGAAAAATACCGTGTCTTCACCAAACGAGGTCATCTCAGCCTTAGTTGAGAAGGTTAGAGGGTTGGAACTTGCTCAAGCAAGTCAAAATTCACAGTTCATGCAAGCAGGAACTTCCAATCCTCCACATCATCCTAGCCAAGTAGACCTCCTCACAGGAATGGGCACGTTGGGCATGCCTCCTCAGTACTTACAAAAAACACCAACTAGAACCGCGTTTTCTAATGCCGCTCCAGTTGAAAATATAATACCCCCCAGTTTAGTACAAAACAATCCATTCCTGAGCAATGCTCCTCCATACTTAAACATGTATTCCAAATCACCACAGGGAGATATGTTCTCTTCTCCCGGCATGTTCGCTCAACCACAGGGATTCCCTTATGCCCCTGCAAATACATATGCTACGCCATATCAACAACCCATTCCACCTCCACCCCCTCAGCAAACACCATCAATGGTCGAAACCTATGCAATAGGAACTTATTCAGAATATTTGAAAGAACCTTTGGACTTCACTATACGAAGCGTCATGCTTCCAAGACCTCTCCCCGATCTACCCAAGTACAAAGGAGAGGGAGACCCAAATGCACATATTAAGGCCTATGCCACAGCCATTCGAGAACTGCTCCCTTGGGATGGAGTTGTTGCTAAAATATTCCCCAAAACTTTAGAGGGTATCACCCTTGATTGGTATTACAGAATACCTGAAGCCTCAATACATTCATTTAAACAACTCGTGTCAGAATTCATCAAGGCTTTTGACATGAACAAGTTGTTGAGAATAGGGATCAGGGAATTCTTGCATATTAAGCAAGAACACAATGAATCTGTTGCTCATTTCATCCAAAGATGGCGTACAGTCCTCTATTCTTCAGCAAGCGCTCCAAACATGGATCAGATGGAACTATGTGATTTATTCCTTCATTCTCTCAGCAGAGAGATAAAGGAAGAAGTCTAGAAGTTCCCACTAAGAACTTATGATGAAGTGCTCGAGAGTGCTCTCCGAATAGATCAAGCTGCAATAGATAGTGGTCACAAGACATATGGAACAAATGGGAGGTTAATCATCCCCAACCAAAACACTACGACTTATCCTACTACCACAAATGCCAATCAAGGACCTAAAATCCTTAACAAAAACCGCAGAGTGACAACAGATGGAGTGACTGACCAAACTAAAAAAGCAAATGTTGTAAATGTTCCACCACCAGTTAACAACCAACGAAACAACAATTTCACCCCAACAATCAACGCGGTGGATTTTAATCGTCCCCAATGACAACAACAACAACAACAACAATGGCAGATCCAGACACAGGGTCCAAGTCAAAACTCAACTAGATATCAAAACCAAAACCAAAGACAACAAACACAAAACTTTAATCCTAATAGTCAACAGTTTAATCAGAGTTTTGGACCACAACACGTGCCAAACCAACAACCTAGGAATTATAATCCCAACTCGTATTGTGGTTTCCACAAAATTCGAGGCCATGACACTAGGACTTGTCGTGATTACAATAAGTTCATGCAACGTTTTCCAGAAGAACAAAGACAACTCTTCATAGATATGTTCTTAACAGATTCTGTGACACCTATGCTGAATACTTTCATAGGGGTAGTTTCCCCTCAAAACGCACCTCTCAAGATCTTTAATGATCCACTCCCAAATCACAATAATAAATTAAATCTGAATGGGACAAACAAAGGTGTAATGACAGGAAATAATGATCATGAAGCCTCAACTTCACTAAATCCACCTGTCGCACCACAATTAGGGAATCAGCCATGAACCAAGATAGTTGGTCTAGTGGAGTTAGATACTGAGCTACACGTAGAAGCCATAACAAGAGCATGAGAATATTCTTCTCAACCAAATCCAATCTATCCACTAGAGCCAGATAACACTCAACAAACGTTGGTAAAACCCGTGGGTGCTTATGATTTAATTAATGACTTAACAAAGACCTTCTCTCACATCTCCTTTTTGGACTTATTGAAAAACTCTCCTGCCCATAGGGCTGCTCTTTTAGAAGCACTAGGTCTGGGTCATTTAATTAACATCACTCCACCTCCCGAAACACAAGTAAACCATATAGACTTCGATATCCACCCTCCAGGGCAGCCAGATAGGGATACCGAGTTTATATTCGACATAAACAAAATGCCAACAGATGCTGAAATTACACGTAGAGGTGATCCGGCCTTGCATTTACAGGTGTGGGTTTACAATAATTATGTTAAATGTGCAATGGTTGACGATGGGGCAGCAGTTAACATTGTCCCCTTCTCTTTCCTTCAAAAGCTAGGATATGGAGAAACAAACTGTTCCACAACAAGAAATACGCTAAGAGGTTATGATAGCCTTAAAGCTACTTCAATTGGGACTATAATATTACCAGTCACCTTAGGACCCAAGACAATCCTCATTGAGTTTTATATCATAGATCGGGAAACCAACTATAATATGATCCTCGGTCGACCATGGATACATCGCATGAAAGCAATCCCTTCTACGTTATTCCAGGAAATAAGATTCTTACACCTAGGAAAGATATTCATAGCAAAAGGTGACCCAAAACCATTCGACATACACCTAGCAGACCTGAAGAAAAGACCAGGCGTTCACTCTGAGTTTGAACTCCCAACAAACCAACTTAACAAACCAATCGACTCAAAACCGGAAGAAAAATTAATACCTACAACAGAACTAGAAATTACGAACCTAGTCAAGGGCATCCCAGCCCTCAAGGATGAAGCTAACGTTGTAGAAACAATGTCATTAGGAACTACTGCAAAAATTGTTGAATTACTGGAACAAGATCTACCAATTTTCCTACCATTTGATTCCACAGGTATGGGATGTACCCTAGGGGTTGGTTCTCTTCCAGCAGAGGAACTTTGCATGGTAGAAGTAACCGAAACAGAAGAAACAGACGCAAAGAATGTCCCAGCATCCATTTTTCCTAGTAAGTATTGGACTCTCCACTTCGATGGAGCTAGATGCCGCTATGGAGCGGGGCAGGTGTGATCTTCACTTCCCCTGAGGGAAAGATCCTACCTTTTGCTTTTAAGTTAAACTTTGAATGCACAAACAATAGCACTGAGTACGAAGCCCTCCTCCTTGGCCTCATCATAGCCAAAAGGATCGGTGTTAATAACATCAGAGTGTTGGGAGACTCGCAATTAGTTGCAAACCAAGTCTCTGAAGTATATGAGACTAGAGCTGAGCACTTACAGCTCTATAAAACAACGGTATTAGATCTAAGCAAAGGATTCAACTTCATATCCATTGAGGCAATCCCACGAGAACAGAACCTTCTCGCAGATTCAATAGCAACCTCAGTTTCACGTTTTACCCCAAGTAATGAGTTGGAATATACAAGTTTCAAGGTATCGCTTCGTAATGAACCATTGGTGAAGAAAATCTCAAAAAACCCTCTTCTAACACATACAGCTAAGAATGAATCTTCTATCTTACATCATGTTGACAGTAATAAAGTCACTCTCGAATATCTAAATGCTTATGCAGAGCTACACCTTGCTCACCCTATAGCTGATCTTTCCCTAATACCACACTCCTCTTCCTACTTTGGAAATCCCATGGCGGAGCTCTCCTCACAAAAGAATCTTGATATTTACGAGATAGAAAATGGAGAAGACTTGGAACTACCTCCGGCCCTGCCTGAATTTGAAGAAGGTAATGCTTCTTTAATCGAAGGAACGATTGATATAAACATCGGAACGGAGGAAGAACCAAGGATCTTGAAACTAGGATCTTCGCTAACTCCAGAAGAAATAGAAATACACACTCAAATTCTCAAAGAACATCAAAAGGCTTTCGCATTTAATTATAAAGAAATGACAGGAGTTGCACCGCACATCGCAGTACATAATCTTGTCACCAAACCAGATGCAAAGCCAATTAAACAAAAATCAAGACCAATGAAACCAAAAGTAGCTCTCATGGTAAAAGAAGAAGTGATGAAGCTTCTCCAAGTAGGATTCATCAAACCAGTCGATTATTCACAATGGGTATCTAATATCGTCCCCATTCTAAAAAAGAATGGGAAGATATGCATTTGCATAGATTTTCGGGATATTAACAAAGCTTGTCCCAAGGATGATTTCCCATTACCATCCATTGACGTCATCGTTGACGCAACAGCTGGATTTGAGATTTTGTCTCTCATGGATGGGTTCTCGGGATATAATCAAATCAAAATATCTGAACAAGACCAAGCCAAAACCACGTTTATAACTCCCTGGGGAACTTATTGTTATGTTGTCATGCCATTTGGTCTTAAGAATGCCGGCGCTACGTATCAGCGGGCAATGACTTATATATTCCATGATCTTATCCATAAAATTGTGGAATCATATGTGGATGACTTGTTGGCCAAGGCCAAGAAGTGTTGTGATCACCCGGAAGTACTCCGCATCATCCTCTCACGATTGATTGAATATGGAGTCACATTAAACCCAGAGAAGTGCGTTTTTGGTGTAACAGGAGGCAAACTTCTAGGATACATTATATCTTCACGAGGGATTGATGTTGATCTGGCCAAAATACGGGTTGTTCTCGAAATGATCCCACCTTCAGACGAGTCTGGAATCAGGTCATTTCTTGGGAAACTCGGTGCAATCTGAAGGTTCATCCCAGATTTAAGCTTTGCCATTCATCCAATCAATAATTTACTCAAGAAAGATTATAGTATCGATTGGACTGAAGATTGCAATGAGGCCTTCGAAGTAGTTAAGTGCTTCTTGTTGTCACCACCCACGCTAATGCCTCCCAAGCCAGACCACCCTTTGATCCTATACTCACGAGCCACTCATGTCTCGCTGGCCTGCATGTTGGCTCAAGAAGACGATGATAAACGAGAACGCGCAATCTATTTCATTAGCCGAACGTTGCTCGATTATGAAACACATTATACATAGGCAGAAAGAGAATGCCTTGCCATAGTCTTCGCCACAAAATGTTTAAGACATTACATGTTAAATCAAGAAACAAGGGTCATTGTGAAGACAGACCATTTACGGACATTCCTCACGCAAGGGTCCTTGTCTAAGAAGGTTGGACGTTTCATAACCCTAATGGGAGAATTTGAGTTAACATTCGTAAACCAAAAATCCATTAAAGGACAAATCATTGCAGACTGGTTGGCTGACAATCCACTAGATGGAGGCGAGCTGGTAGATCTAGACTTTCCCGATGAATGTGTATACTTTGTCGAAACCAGACCCCCCATCTCTACATGTCTCTGGTATACTGATATTATCAATTTTATCATGGACCATATGTATCCAGAAGGTGCCATGCCACAGCAAAGAAGGTGGTTACGCATTATCGTAGCTAAATATGTTGTTTTAGACCAAGTACTCTATCGTAGAGCCTTCGACGACATGCTTCTAAGATGCATCGACATAGAAGAATCCAAGAGGATTCTTCATGAATCCCACAGTGGGATATGCGGGGGCCACTTTGGTGGTCACGCCACCGCTCGCAAAATACATCAGATGGGCTATTTTTGGCCCACTCTCAAGCATGATGCAGTGGAATTTGTACGCAAGTGCCACAAATGTCAAGAATTCTCTCACGAGATTCACATGCCAGCACAATCCCTGCAACCAATAGCGACTCCGTGGCCCTTCTCCACTTGGGGTCTAGACTTAATAGGGAAATTCTCTCCCTCATCAACCTGATGGCCATAATTTTATAATCACAGCCACAAAATATTTTACCAAATGGGTGGAGGCCATGCCTCTCACCACTGTACCAGGTTCGGTGATTGCCAAATTCATTTTGAACCAAATTATCTGCAGGTATGGTGTCCCACAAGTCATTATCTCAGATAATGGCACGTCCTTTAAGAATGACAAGGTTCGTGAGTTATGTAGCAAGTTCAAGATAAACCATCACACAGCCTCTCTTTACTACCCTCAAGCCAATGGGCAGGCCGAAGCGACAAACAAAACATTGAAAGCTATTCTCCTTAAAACAGTCAAGGAGAATAAACGAGATTGGCATTTAAACTATATCTGGCCTTGTGGGCCCACTGAACCTCAATAAGAACACCAACATAAACAACTCCTTTCTCGTTGGTATTCGGAGTAGAAGTAGTTTTCCCGCTTGAGGTTGAAATACCCAGTCTCTACATCTCATTACAAGGGATTCTGGATGAGGAAGCTTACAGGGAGGCACGCTTCTCTCAACTAGAGAGCCTTGATGAAGCTAGGCTAAAAGATGAACAACGACATAGAGCCTATGCTGACTGGATGTGCTGGCAGTATAACAAAAAAGTCTATGAGCGAGAAATATATGAAGGAGATCTAGTTCTAAGACTAGATAGCTGGATCGATAAGAAAACCGGCGAAGGAAGAAAGTTCCGGCCCAAATGGTTGGGCCCATATCGGGTCATGAAAGACTACGGGAACGGTGCGTATCTCTTGTGCACACTGGAGGGTGAGGAGTTCAATGAATCAGTCAATTCCTTGCATCTTAAATGATTTTACGCATGAAGCATCGACACTATTTGTATAATTATATCTACATTACATATTCATTTAGATAGGTTCATTTTGTTCACTCGTTTCATAAAATTTGGTGATCAAGGGACTTATTCTTAAGCAATTCATTACAAACTTCTGATAGTATTGGTAGGAGCATTCAAATCATACTTCTTCATTTTCATAACATCATCAACTGTTTCAGAATCATTTCATCAATTAAAGCAAGATATGACAAAGTCCTAACGGTAGCCATACCAAGGCCTGCATGCTTGTTCTCACTTTTTGGTTTCTTCCTAGGATAGGTGTCTTGCCTATGGTCTGTTCTAGAAGCTTCATGGTGTCACATCTATCCCGTGTATATATCTCGTTGGAAATAAGAACATCCTGACATTTTGCTCAAGTAAGTAAGTCAAATGTAGATCAAACAGAAAATTTTACTTTTACACATTTCCTTGCCCTACCAACCTTCGGTGTTGAGCTTGCATCTCTTACTAGTGACGTAGGGTTGGGAAAGGATGGGAATGCCTTTACTCGCCTATGCCTTGTCCATGGTGATAAGCCCATGCTTCCTACTAGTAGCATGGGGCAAGGTGTAGGGGGTCCACTTGACAGAAAATGTTAAAAGTCATAAGCAAATAGTTCAAACAAACCTTTGAAATCTTGAGTCAAAAACAAATGAATCAGATGTCCAAAATTCCAAGAGAGTTCAAAACCTTGAAAACCAGATTTTGTCAACCAAGTGGCCATCTACGGATCTAAGTCTGGATAAACTGCAAAGCAAGTTGCATTCTAAACTATGGAGTCACTTGAGTAAGATAGGTTTGTAGCGTCCTAATTTGGTTCCACCAACTCTTTGTCTATCTCCCATCATTACCATTTCAACACACCTCATAGCTTGTGCCCTTTCTAGCTCTCGGTGGTGAGCCCTTGCATCTTACTAGTTGCGTGGAGTTAGGAGTGGGGCAAGTTCATCTGCTCATCATACCAGCTCATCATCACATTTTGTCAAAACAATATGAAGTACCGGAAAATTGCTTATAGAAACTAAAGTTCAAGATCACATAGTGTCCACATCATCATACATCAGCATCACGAAATACAAAAAGAAAACATTTGTGATATTTGTTCTCCATTGCATACATTCTGAAAAGCATATAAAAACAATTTTTTTTATAAACATCTAATATACATGTGAAAATGAATCACAAAACTCTAGGTACAAAGAGATCTAGATCCAAAAAAGAGATATATATATATATATATATATATATAATCAGGTTTTATGTACAATGCCATCATGCACTAGGCATGGTCAAAATGCTCAATGAGCCCGAAAAATACAAAATGGTCGTATAAACAATCTAGCAAGAGTCACTACAAAAGGAGCCAAGTGGCCTCTCAATCCCTATGAGATCCCTCAGAAGGTGCATGATCACGCCTGGGACTCTGGCTACGCCGGCGCTCTGAGTGCACTGAGGGCTTGCGGTCCCGAACAATAGTTGTAGCCTCGCTATGAGAGCGGCTCCTCCTCATCAGGTGCTCTGCAGTCCTATACCCAGCTAACTCGGTACGGAGGGAGGTCACCATCTTGGCCACATGCCAGACAGGGGCAAAAACATCGGTATGCCTACCGGCTGCTGAAGGCTCCCCTGCATCCATGGATAGCTCGGCACGAGTCTTCTCCATGGGGAGCATCAGGGTGTCAGTACATACCCGGCGAATCAAGTCTCGCCACTCATCAGTAGTCTCTGCAAGCAAAGGAGAAAACAAATTATAAAATGATCAAAAGGTGAAACCAAGGATGAACAAAAAGAGAGATAACAACTAAGGCAATCCTAGCTAAAAACAAATATCAAAAGAAGAGTGACAACTCACTCGGATCTCCGGGCCTCCAAGAAGGATCTCTGGGATCCGCACCTACCACGGATGCCGCCACTGACTGGTGTCCCCCTCCTACGTCTGGGACAACATGGCATCCTACCACAGACTCGTCCTCTCCACCTAGGTCCTGAGAAAGTAACTCCTCTGAGACTAGAGTCACCCTCTCTACGCTCTGCTCTGCCCTCTCAGCCTGTAAGATCTCCTGAGTATCATGCCACTCAGGATCGCTATCCTCTTCCCCACCCGACTCACTGATCTCCATGTCCTCGGTCTCCTCCTCTGTCTCTCCCCTTGTGAACTCCTCAGACTCAGAGTCTATATCAATGGGGTCATCACTGCTATGGGTAGGACCGACGACAATCCGAAGTAAAGGTGCCTGAGGAGCACCAACTCTCTCTCGAGTGCGTACCACCCTCCTGGCTGCAATAGGGATGCCAGGAGTAACAACAGTCCAACCCCGGCCTCTAGGACCTCCCCTAGCCTCCTGAACTGATCTGAACACTGGCACCACTAGGGGAAGCATGTCAATGTAAGCAAGGCCAAACTGCTGAGGCACTCGATCAAAGGGGTGTGTCTCTACCTTCCCCATCCTATCCACAAGTTGTCCTGTAGTAGAGCAGGAAATCAAAGTAAAGGTCTCCTCGCCCCACAACCCCGCCATGGCCTGATAAGGTGTGGCCTCCATATCCTCAGTAGTCAGGGAAGCAACTGGCTGGTGGGGTGCTCTAAGCACCGTCATCTCTATCCATCTAGCTGCCCTCACAGCCCCGGGATCCTCCACCTCTACGCCCCTCCCATAAGGGATAATGCGCTTATAGACCTAGCTCATAACTAAGCTCGGATGGCTCAACGACTGTCCCTGTAATCAAACCACCCTGTATAAGTCATGATAGGTGGTCCTAAGTATATCGGCTCCCCAAGCATAAATCTGACTATGTGCCTCAATTTGTGTAGAGAAAAGTATCCCCTCCCTTGTCTCCGATCAATCTCGAAGCAAGGATGCCCATAATGACCTGACGGATCAGAGGGATGGGCAAGCCAGGAATAGAACGAACCTTCACCCCCTTCTTCGAACTAGTGGAGATAATTGCGTCTCCCATATAGGTGGCCCATCGAGTCACCTGAGCTCTAGATACTACTGTATCAAATGAAAGTCTCCTCCTAATAATTGGGACTCCCAAAATGCAGTAGACATCCTCTAGGGTGATAGTCCACTCACCCCTAACACCTGGAAATCGAAAAGTGTTCCGATCTGCATCACAGTAAGAAAATAAGTCACATAGTATGTGACTGGTAGGTGCAACATGGGCGACCCGTGTGATCCTCAATATACCTGCCCTCTAAAGAGTATCTTGCTTAGCCTGAGAGAGAGCATCTAACACTGCTAGAAGCCAATCACACTCCCTCTCTCGACTCCATCTAATGTACTCTTCCTTCTTCTGCAAAACACCCAAAAACACACAAAAAGAAGCAAGTTAGCATCAAGATTGCATTAGAAAAATCATTAAAGCAAGTAAGGACACTAAAAATGCAAAAATGAATTCAAATTAGTGTTGTTTTAGCATTCTGAAGAGAACCACCGCCCTGAGTAAGGCGACGGTTCCATAATTGCCACCTTGGAAGGCGGCAGTCCTGTAACTGCCGCCCTGCTCAGGGCAGCGGTCCTGTCTCGCGACTACAAATGGGTTGCATACCCTAAAAATGTTTAAAAATACAAACAATTGACCGTTTTAGCTAAAACAAAAGCCTACCCATTAGGCACCCCCCCTAAGAGACACATTTAAAACCAACATTTCTAAAAATAACCCCCCACGACAAAGTTTTCATCATTTTTGCATTTTGGGTGCAAAAATGTTAAATCAAGAAGAACTAACCTGAGATCTCATGGGTTGAGGTTCTGTTCGCGGAGGCATGATCGCTATCTTGATACAAACATTTCGACTATACTCTCGTTGAAAACCGTTACCGTGGGTCTCAAAGCTCAAAAACTATCAAATCAACACGCATAAATGAATAGGAAAGTGGGCCCATTATATATATATATATATATATATATATAGTGTTTTGACTTATTTTGAATGCCCCTTTGGTGGGTTTAGAGCACTGAGGGAGGTAAGTTGGCAAATGGTAAGCCCTCATTACATACTAATTTAGTATTTATTTTCGATTTGTTTTATCTATCTGCACTTGAGTATTCTTTCCATTTTGCAGGTAGCAGGAACTCGGATGACAAAATTTCGACACATGGGTGTGTCAGGTATAATTTCTAGCTTCCCATTTTGGGACTGCCATACTCAGACCCACTGTTTTACGCCTCTTCATGGTTAAAACGCTTCTCCAAGGGGGGAATATGTACGTACCCAAAATTGTAGGGTACTGTACCACCGAAATGATGTCACACATGCCCCAATGATGATACAAGTTGCTTCGCAACGTGTTCGAGATCCAGAGAAGCTCACGAAGTATATGTTAACATCCCAAATGATTTATCCAAGATTCTTGTGCTTTATTTTGTTCCTCTGCCTTTCTTTTCTAAGCCTTTTGACCTTTAGTGACGAAACCGCCGCCCTACCAGGGCGGCGGTCCTGTATCCGCCACCCTGCTCAGGGCGGCGGTCCTTCACGCATTTTCCAGCACACTCCTTTGATCACGACTTAAGTAAATTTTCAACTTTCACCAGCTTTTCTCAACCGCCTTGGCTCGTATTAATGTTTTATGTCCCCTAGAATAGTGTTTCTTCATTGTTTAATGGTAAAAGAGTTCGAATGGGAATTGTTATCCAAATTCACCCCCAGGGTTGATTTGATAACATACATCAGAATTCTCAAGTCCCAGGCAAATGGATGGATTCAGGGCAAAAATCATGTTTCACAAGTCCCCACACTTGGAGAGAGGTTTCCATGTTGTGCAATCACACTGGATGCTAGAGTGATCAACCTAGAAGCCTGATCTGTATCCAGGGGTGCTGTGAGTCTGCAACAACAATTTTGGCACGCCCGGTGGGACTAGAGGTCTCATTTTTTATTGTAGCAGGGTTGATGTGCGTCTGCTGCATTTTTCTTACTTAAAAAGAGCTATTATTTGCATATCTGGCGACTCCAAGGGGAAGAATCAACTGGTTCCAAGCTCAGGCCTGAAAACTCATGAGAAGAATCACCACAAGGTCAAGAGTTGGAGAAGAAGAAGTGTTGTTTGAATACCTGCAGTTATCTCCAAGAAGGAGGCAAAGAGGAAGAAGGATTCAAAGGTCTCCATCTCCACCAAACAGAACTCTCTCAACTCCTCCGCCTGGTAGGCCTTTCATTCAGTCAACAAGGGTTTTAAGACCAATTAGAATGGCTCAGAACAACCCCTACGTCAACTTCACAGGTAGCAGCCCACTTGCTCTCAATGCACAACATCCAGTTCCTATTGCAGCCTTGAAGAACATTCCCTACTTCACTGGAGAAAATCAGACTACTCCAAGTGATCATGTTAAAGATATTGCTAACCTTTGTGCAATTCATGAAATCAATGAAATGCAAGTGGCTGTCAAGTTACTGACATCTTCATTCAAGGGTAAAGCATTGCAATGGTTTAGGAGCCTTAGAGCTGGTTCTATCACAAACTGGAATCAGCTGTGTATTGCACTTCACGAGCAATTTGGAGAGAAGGGAGACAACTTGTCTCTTTTGGAGCAGCTGACAACTATCAAGAGAGCCCCCAACGAGCAGCTGACTGACTTCAACTTCAGATTTCAAAGGTCTTGGGATAGGATTCCAGTGGCAGTCAGGCCAACAGCAGAAGGTGCTTTTCTATATTACCTTAAAGCTTTGAATTCTGATATTTCTATGTTAATTCAATCTATGGGAGGCACAACCTTACCTGTTGCTTATAGCATTGCCATTAGAGCCGAAAACTATCTTATTCAAGCTGGTAAACTGGCTCCTAGGCCTCCCATGCCCTTGTATCCAAACTTAGAAAATCCAAGCACTAGTTAAGCACCCACTTTGGCTCCTGTTCCCACCCCTAGAAATCAAAGTTCAAGTGAAACTTCTACTTCATCCTCTAGTGCTTCAAATGAACTCCAAGAGGTCATGAAATAGTTGCAAAACCTAGGCAATGAGCTAGTTACTCTCAAGAGGCAACAAGCCCAAGGTTTCAGACCTTCTTATCAACCCCAAGATCAGCCTAATAGGCAGCCATACCAACCACAAAGACCACCTAATCTAGCTACAAATATGAATCAAACAAGGCCTCCTGCCAATAGACCATTCCAGCCCTATAATCCAAATGCCATATCTGCCTCTAAGGCATTAGTGCCAACACTGAACAACATTGCTCAGGAATATGATTGGTGTTTTCCATGCAATGAGCCTCATAACCAATCCATGTGCTTCAATGGTGCTCTCAATCAAGCATTGATGGTGACAACTACTGGTGTGGAGGGCGAGGGAAGTCAAGGAAACAGTCAACAACAAGAAACATTCCAACAACAATCAGCCCCAAATGACACCACATTGGTGAACTGGCAAGCAGAAGATTTCTGTGGCATGAATCAAGCAGTTTCTCAAGGTGTTGCAGCCAACACAAGGTCAAAGAGGAGAAACTTGGGTGAAGAACAACCATTAGCCCCAGCCAATCCACAACCTTCCACGGCTCCAGAAATGATTGGCAAGCAAAATCCAGTTTTAAATGCACAAGGGCAGCCAAGAACAGCCCCTAGGCCAACTCAAATACCAGTTGTTACTGCCCACATGCAAGGAGTAAATGTGCAAACCAAGGGACAATAGAGAGATCCTTCATCACCATTCAGTATCATTGATCAGATGAAGAAGACAAACGTCAACATATCAATGTGGGAATCCCTATCTATCCCAGGCCAAAGAGATCTGCTGCAAGCTGCCATGAAGGATTGGCCAACTTCAAATCAACAGGTTCAGATGCAAGACAAAGTGCTTACAAATGCTGCCCAGCCTGAAGGAAGTCATGGAGGGCAACAAGGTAAAATGTTGAAGCCCCCTCCTTTCTATGTTTCATTAATCATTGGAAATCAGCTAGTACATAATTGCATGATAGACTCCGGGGCAAGTAGCTCAGTAATGCTTAAACAGATAGCTGATCAGCTAGGGCTCCAGTATGAAATAACATCTAAAGGGGTAGTGCAGCTAGATGGGACAACAATAGCAACAATTGGAGTTATTAGAAATTTAAGTCTTACCTTGCACGTATGTCCAAATGTTGTTGTTTTACAAGATGTATCAATCATAGACCTTCCACCACTCTTTGCCCTTTGCTTGTCAAGGGACTTCACAGCCAAGATTGGGGGGTATTTGTCTGCTGATTGGTCACACATGCTATTCAGAACAAGATATGGAACTAAGGCCACAATCAGATCCAAACCTATTGCAAACTTCCATATTGAGCCTTACACTCCAAGTCAGATTAATGCCAATTGCTCAGCATTTGATCAAGAAGATCACCCTAGCACTGATGAGAATGACACCAAGATTGGAAGTATCCCGGATCTAACTCTTGACGAATGGGCAAACAAGATACATGCTTTTGATCCCTATCAAGAAGTAGAAGAATTTGCGCTAGGAGTTTATTGTTTACATGAAGAGAATCAACCTCTCCCCAGCATCACCAAGCCAGATCATAAAGACAAGAATGAAGTATGGAAATTGTTCTTTGATGGCTCAAGCAGTAGACAAGGTGCAGGAGGAGGAGCTATGCTCATCTCATCGCAAGGTATAAAGTATTACTCAGCCTTCCATTTTCAGTTTTCCTGTTCAAACAACACGACTGAATATGAAGCCTTGATTCATGGACTGCACTGGGCAATGAAGAAATGCATCAAGAATTTACAAGTATTTGGTGATAGTGAGCTGATCGTAAACCAAGTCAAAGGAAAAAATGTTGCCAAAAATGATCTGTTGAAGAACTACAAAAATCGGGTATGGGATCTTATTGAAGATCTTGAAGCTTTTAGCATCAATTCCATCCCAAGAAAAAAGAATGAAGCCGCTGACAGACTTGCAGCAATTGGGGCTGCGTTTGATGTTGTAGAAAGTATCAAAAGTGAAAAATCTCAGCCTCATATCAAAGTGGTTGTGAGACCAGCTGTTCCGGATAACAACACAAGTTGGCAAGTCTTCGAGAATGATCAACAGATTATTAATTTCTTGCAAGAAGAAGCTGAGTTCTCCGCCAGGAATCAAGACAAGCTGCATCAGTAATATGTTGACCAAGTGGTGCAGCTGAGAACTAACAAGTTACCAAAAGGCCTCATAACCTTGGAGTCAATCTTCAACCCGAATGATCAGTTCCGGAAGGAGAAAGCGAACATTCAAGTAAAGGGTGAAGATTCAGAGCCTATTTTAGTGGAAGAAGGCAAAACATTGCAGATTGGCAAAGTAAGTACCTCACAAGAGAAATCTGATTTTGTTCAGCTTTTTCAAGAGTTCCCAGATGTCTTTGCTTGGACTTACAAAGATCTAAGAGGTTTCAACCCAAAGTTGGCACAACATACTATTAAGCTGGATCCGGAATCCAAGCCTGTCAGGCAAAAGCAAAGGCCAGTGAATCCCCATATTGAACCTCTCATGAGAAAAGAGTTAAGCAAGCTTATTGAGGCCAGTATCATCTTCCCCATCAAACACTCAAGTTGGGTCGCCAACTTAGTCCCAGTCAGAAAGAAGAATGGAGAGATCAGGTTGTGTGTCGATTTTAGAGATTTGAATAGAGCCTCTCTCAAGGATCATTATCCACTCCCTTCCATGGAGCAAATATTGCAGGTTGTAGCTGGTTCAGAAAGGTTTTCACTGCTTGATGGCTACTCAGGCTATAATCAGATTATGGTGAGGGAGGAAGATCAGTTCAAGACAGCCTTCACAACCAAATGGGGAACATATGCCTACAAGAAGATGCCATTTGGCCTATCAAATGCTGGAGCCACTTTCCAAAGGGCAATGGATATGGCATTCAAAGGCTTGAACAAGATAGTGCTGGTATACCTAGATGATATCACTATCTTCTCAAAGAATGCAGCAGACCATCTCTTTCACCTCAAGCAAGTGTTTCAGAGGTGTAGAAGATTTGGGGTATCATTGAATCCCAAAAAATGCATATTCCTGGCTCATGAGGGGAAACTTCTAGGCCATATTGTCTTGAAAGAGGGACTGGTAATTGATCCAGAAAAGGTTGAAGCCATAAGAGCACTACCATTGCCAAGTCACAAGAAGGCTCTTCAAAGCTTCTTGGGAAGGATCAATTTTGTCCACAGGTTTGTCCCAGATTTTGTAGCCCTTGTCAAGCCCATCACCAAAATGTTAAAGAAGAGCATGGCTTTTAAGTGGACAGCAGAAGGCAAGGAGAGTTTTGAAGCGATCAAAGAAGCTATCTCTCAAGCACCAACTCTCATCAACCCGGACTTCTCCAAGGATTTTATCCTCTATGCATTTGGAGGTAACGACACTATTTCTGCCATTTTGGTACAGCAGAAAAAAGATACTGATGAGCAGCCGATTGCCTTCTTCAGCCAGAGTCTAGATGACTATGAGGTGAGGTACTCTTTTATTGAGAAGCATGTGCTTGCAGTAATCAGAAGCTTGAAGAAATTCAAGCATTTAATCTCAAACAACAAGGTCCAGTTGCTGGTCTCACATGCTGGAGTTAAGGACTTCCTCCTCAACAAGGATTTGAATGAGAAAAGGGCAGGTTGGATCACCCGTGTCATGGAATATGACATTGAGATCAAGATCACCAAGCTGGTAAGAGGGAAAGGATTGTGTGAGCAGCTGGTTTTGGGGAAGCAAAAAGAAGTATGCAACAAAGAAGAAACTGTTTTGACAGTCCAGGACAGCCATGAGCCAAGTGGCAATCATGAAGAAGACAATGCTTCCCCCACTCCTTGCTGGACCCAAGGTATTATGCACTTCCTAGGCACAGGCCTATGCCCCCCAAAGATGAACAAGACCCAAAGGAGACACTTCAAGTTACAGGCTGTTCCGTATGCCATTGTTGATGGAGTTTTGTTCAAGAAAGATGTGAATGGAGTGCTGCTGAGATGCATTAGCACAAATCAGATTCAAAGGGTGTTGGAAGAGTTTCATGGTGGACCAGCTGGTGGCCATTTTGCACCAAGAGTGACAACTCTAAAAATCATGAAGGTTGGTTATTATTGGCCTAAAATATTCAGTGATTGCTATGCATGGATCAAGAGGTGTAATAATTGTGCATTCTTCACAGGAAAAGAGAGACTTGCTGCCCTCCCATTGCATCCAATCTCAGTTGACCAACCATTCATGCAATGGGGTTTGGACTTCATTGGAGTCATTAATCCCAATTCAAGCCAAGGGCACAAATGGATTTTGACAGCCACATACTACTTCACCAAATGGACAGAAGCAGTAGCACTCAAAGAAGCGAATGAGTCTAGCATCTTAGACTTTTATGAGGGGATAACAACTAGATTTGGTGTACCTGCCACAATAATCTCTGATAATGCATTGGCATTCATTGGATCCAGGGTGACTGAGTGGGCCGTCAAGAACGGTATTTACCTAAGCACTTCATCAAACTATTACCCTTAGGGTAATGGCCAGGCTGAGTCTACAAACAAGAACTTGTTGAGGATCATTAGGAGGACTCTTGATGAGAATTAGAGGTCTTGGCACACCAAACTGAAATCAGCCCTATGGGCTGATAGGATAACTCCCAAAAGATCCACAGGTAACTCTCCATTTAGGCTTGTCTATGGAAGAGAGGCAATCTTGCCCATGTCACTTGAGTTGCCAACATTGGAACTCATGAAGCAGCTGGAGTTGCTTGAATTTGAGCCCATGGAGGTGAGGTATGCAGAGTTGATGGAGCTGCAAGAGATCAGAAATCAGGCATCCCAAGCAATGGAAAAGGATCAAGCTTTGATCAAGAAGACCTTTGATAGAAAGGCCAAGGATAGATCTTTTCAAGTTGGAGATCTAGTGTTGAAATGGGATGTGGACAGAGCAAAACCAGGAAGGCATTCAAAATTTGATGCCATTTAGAGTGGCCCATACGTGGTCACAAAGTGCAAGAACAACAATGTTTTCCAATTAGCCTCACTGGAGGGTGAAGAACTGCAGATTCCAGTCAATGGAATCTATCTCAAGCGTTGCTTCTAAAGGGAAGTTCACTACCTCTGTAAATATTAGATTAGATTTTATTTCCTCCAAGTGCTTGTGCACATTGTTTTGCTGTAGGTTAGTTTTGTTTTCCCTAAATGCTTTGGCACAGCTTGCTGTCCATGAAGATGTTAAGCAGTCCTTGCTTTCATCAGGTGACATTCCATCTTCCTCCTTGCACATTCTGAGTCAGTTAGGGTTCTGAACAGAATATTTGATGACTCCATGCCCAATGGACTGCTTCAGGCTACTGGTATCTTCTACTTAGCAGGCAGGTATCCCCGCTGAGTCATCAAATTGTTATCCAAATTCACCCCCAGGGTTGATTTGATAACATACATTAGAATTCTCAAGTCCCAGGAAAATGGATGGATTCAGGGAAAAAATCATGTTTCACAAGTCCCCACACTTAGAGAGAGGTATCCATGTTGTGTAATCACACTGGATGCTAGAGTGATCAACCTAGAGCCTGATCTGCATCCAGGGGTGCTGTGAGTCTGCAACAATAGGAATTACCTTTGGGTGAATGTGAAATCTATAAGTATCCAACTTGTTTTCAAGAAAATGGCCCCTTAACTTCTCATTTCCATTGTTTAGTCTGTCAATTTCTTGTTTAGAGTTCATTTTGTTTTCATTTTTGCATCCATGCTAGTTTTCCTTTGCTGTTGGAAGCCATTCGATCTTCTTGCTCCAGTCTTGTTCATTACTGTTCATACAAATTAGTTTAGAGTAGAGTAGTGTCATTTGTAGATTGAATCCATTAGAGTTGCAGGTTGTGTTCTTCATAGAAGGTAGATTCTAGAATCTCTCGGTACGCTTGTGTTGTATTCCCGCAATAAATCTCGCTAGGAATTACATACGCCAATCTCTGTCACTTGCGCTATCCCTCTCCTACTCGCATTATATTCGGTCTATATCCAAAGCTGCCATTATTCAAAATACCTTTTTTATTGATGCTAGCATATACACGCTCTTCTGGATTCACGTGAACATGAAGGAACGAGGAGATCATTCTGAGGGGACAAAATCATACACTATTGGATTCGCCACTGTTCTGTAAATTCTAGGTTTTATCTATCAAAGTTATAGTTAAAACATATCAAATAGAGTAGTGAAATATTTCATTTCAGTTAAGTTTCATTTTCGATATTACCGGGGAAGCTGTGGGGATTGATAGTTTCTCAGAAACTATGATTCATTCCTCACTTTTGAGGTAGGATCGAGAATCTTTCAATTAAGTTAATCAGCTATCTAGTTATTTAGGATAAACTCACAACTGCACAGGCAAGTAGCTACACCGGGCTACCTTGCTTGTTTTAATTTTGTTATTAGATTAGTTGTCATTTTCTGAATATATTAGATTAGTTGCTCTTTCAATTCTATTAAAATTCTATCAAAAATACAAAAATAGAGGGATATATATACGTTGTAGATATATCTTGCATAATTAGTTTATTTTTGTTTCAGTTAGGTTTATATTGATCTTGTATGACAATCACGGGACCTAGGGAGCCCAGGGAATATGTTTTTGAGCCAATCGTGCCTCAACCAAATATTGTTGCAACAATAACTGACATAGACCAAAATCTCAGAATTCAGGTCTTCCGAACAACCATAGACCTACAAGAAATCAGCGCACACCTAAGAGTATTAAACATAGAAGACGACAAAGCACACACGTTCTGGTCAAATCAGCCAAATTATAGACTACCTTGATAGATATCCGTATGACTGTAGAAGGACCTGAAAGAGAGAAAACATTCGGTTGTGATTCGCTAGTACCATAGCCAGACGCAGGAGACCTCCTCATTGATATAGACACTAGCTTATGCATCCAAATTGCCAGGACACCTGTTAGGTACTCCGAGAAAATTGCGCAACTTCTAGTTCTAAACATAGAGGCCGAAAAGGCATACGATTACTGTATACTTGGAAGAAGGAATTGATTTTTCACATGACTGTAGGAGGTCCATAACAACCATGAACTTACGGTTGTGATCCACAGGTCCCATAACCCAACGGGCCTACAAATCAATCAAATATTGACTCTGGTTTGCGAACATTAGTGTTTAGGTCCTCTCCGCTGCCACCAGACATTATCACACAACTATCATTATTAAACGTAGAAGCTAATCAAGCTAAATATTTCTGGACTAGATTAGAGAATTGTCCATAAAGCACCAAAAGATCCACTATACATTTTAGTCATTCCATTTTCATGACCTTGACGAGAGATATATATGAAGTACCCATAGATTGGATCACGATAGAGCTTGATATTGATTGAAGCCTTCGAGCAGCTATCCTCGCTGAACAATCTATCACATTGGTTCAGGTTAGGAGGGCCTTCTTTGCCTTAGATTCGCAGATCCCATTATTGCATGTTGAAGACATAAGATTACCTAACTAGCTTATCTGCACCCCGCGTGTATTCCATCCCCACCGGCTGTCTCAGCATGACCTCAGGAGGTCCGGTGCGAGGAAGAGTTACTTATAGATTACCATGCTCGCATGTCACTTTTCCATCATACAGAAACCATGCACCATTTTATTATGCACACACCACGCAACTGAAAAAGAGATGCCACCATACCAAAATGTGGCCCCATCATTGGTGTCTGACGAGAGGTGTTGATCACACTCTTTCCTCTGTTGCCTCCATCCTCTAATTAGTTTGTTGCTAACTCAACTAGATTTGATCATGAAGCTCATTGCACAATTTATCTCCATAAGATGGACGCCGCGTATAAGTGAAAATGCATCCAATTATTGAAAAGTGAAGCAAATTATTTTTATTTTTACAAATGTCTGAACAACTCTTTCTACAACTATGACAATGTCAACACACTTTTATTGACATTATAAAAATGACTCTTAATTAAAAGACACAACTTAATTAACCTTCGATATGGATTTATGACCTACAACTTTATAAATATAGCTTTCCTTTATCATTGACACATCTAAGGATTAGAAACTAAACCTATCGACTCAACAATATTTATGAATGTTAGGAATTAGTGCTCACATTATTGTTTGTAAGAGTTAAATGTAATATTCATATATTACATTAGTAAGTTAGTGTGTTCGTATGATATTAATATTGATATATTAATATCATATTTGTGTGAGAAAAATAAAAGTTTGTAATATTATTAATATGAGTTATTAATTAATTCATTATTAATAATATAGGATAATGTGTATTAGTTGTGAGTTTGTTGAATAAACAACTCACGTAGCTATTTGGGAGTTGGTGTGAGAGATTGTTGGGTTTGGGAGTGATTATAGGAGAGATATGTGAGGATATTATGGGATTAAAGATTGGAGTTGAATCCTTGTTTTAAGGAGTTCATTCTCCTATATATTGTAATCTCTCTCATCATGTAATTGCTGAAGTTTTAATCTATCAATTATTTTCGCTATTTTATTTGTCTCTGGATTTTTTCCTATTTTCATGTGCTAATCTCAAATTGTTGTTGCTAAATTTTATCATCAAATCTGGAGTTTTGTTATCAATGAAAATATATTTTAAAGACCCAAAAACAAGTAAAAAAAATTAATACCATATCCCAAATGGTAGGAGAAACTCAAGGCATAGTGGCAGAGAGGTGAGCTTTTGAGCCTGACATATATTCTAGATAAGGCATTGTAGATTTGCATGAACTATGCCAAAATAGATTGAGAACGTAGAGTACAAAGATATGCTAATCACCAAATTTGTGTAGAATGAATACATATTTGACTTTATCCATGTATTGTCAGTAATGAACACCCAGGAATACAGACTAGTCAAATGTATTTGACCTGCAACTATCTAAAAAAGTGATCTTCTGGCATACAAAACCAATACATTGTTTATGTCTAGCGTTCTTATAGTAGAGACACATATTTGATGGAGCTTAGATACACCACACATTATTTTGTCAACAACCCAACAAGCTATGCGTCATGTCTAATGGTGAATCAATGCGTTTGTAGCATAAAATAAAATCACAAATTATTTGTGAGACAATGTAGGATTGCATTCTCAACACATCAACAGATGTGTCTTTGAAGATAACTATGCTTCTAATCTGTTGTAGTTTGGATGAAAGTTCATGGCAGGGGCTCTACACAAACATGAAGATAGTATAAGCTGAGTTTCTATTGTACACAATAATATAAAGCTTTAAATTCCCATAATTGAATTGATATCGTTCTGATACCAGATGTGGAGCAACCAAAAGATTCAACATATAATTAACCTTTGCTATTATTCAATTGAAAACTCATACATACATACATACATACATACATACATATATAGGAGAAAAAATTCCTATATTTGAGGTTGTTTTAACAACACTCCCTAAATACTTATTTACATGAGTTTGGTTTAACAACCAAAACTCACACATAACAATATTCTAAAAAACTCACAGTATGAGTTGTTATTATAGTTTGCCAAATATATAAACAAACCTAATTAATTACTACAATATTATATTATCATTTAGATAATATAATTCCACACATATAATTATTTTTCACACTAATATTAATTTCCCAACACAACCCGCATCCTATAACTGATGAGACTACATCACCTTTAGGCATTCCAGAAAACAGTTGTGGGCTTGTTCATGCTTGCTCATTTTGGTTATAAACATTCTAAGGTATTTACAACGACAACATTTGACAGAAACCCACATTTCTTCAAGTATTTTAGCCAAATAGTTCACGTTCTTAGTCTAAATCTCTCATTTTGGCGCATGCTGGGAGAAACTAGCAAAAAATCATTTTTCCAATGTGTTTTGATGGTTTTCTATGCCCTGTCCCAAGGTTGTTCAACCAACCAACCATTTTGTATAAATCTGGTAATCATAACACTTCATGAGAGGACATTTGGATGAGACATTGTTGAGACTGAGAAAATAGAGGGTTTCACGCAGAGGAGGAGAGAAAGAGACAGACCTTGCAAAGACATACATGGGATAACAGGAAAGGGCACTCCCAACGCCTTAATCCATACACCAACTACTCGAAATAAAAGATAAAGAGCTGGAAAATGGAGTGGTAGGAAAAAACTACCTTGAGAATGGTGTTGCAAGGGCTAAAGTGCACACAACACATGTGTTCAAACACAGAAGAAGCTAAATCAATACGGCTGGACATTACACCCCATGAAGTACCTCATCAACCTCAATCTTCTTCTTCCTCTGCATACAACAAACAACCCAATGATAGGCAAAAAATCCTCTCAAAGACACTGAACCCACCTTAGACATAGATACAAATCCAAATCGATCTATTTTTATATATTAAAACGGAGGGGGGATATTGGTGTTATAGATTTATCTCCATGTGCAGGGTTGACTTAACCCATAATAAGATTGATTTTAGGATGGTTGTTAACAGAGCCCCATTTAACACAGCTCCTTGCAACATTCTGTTTATTTAATTAAAAGAGTGTAACAACTTGCACATTCTGCAACTATCTAATTACTGCTAAACTTGCAACGTTAACTTGGGTTTCATCATGGTTAATGCCTCGAGATCTCAAATAAAGTGATTGTCTTATTATGCAAGGAAAATGACAGGTTTGAAAAGGTGTTTAGGATTTTTTTCTCTCCATGATTTTATTTGATGGGTGACTATACACTGCCCCAGTCTCGATTAACATGCCAAATAATACACCCCCTGTGAAGTTGTGTTATTGGGTAGGGTACTACATCTCCCTTCCCTTATAAGAGCATCGTCCTCAATGTGACACAAAATAAACACTAGATGGAAGGATATGTGGAGGATAAAAGGGTCAACAATGTATAAATTTACTTAGCAAAAGAACTTTGTCACAACATGCAACCACCAAGGAACATCAAAATCTATAATTTCCTCAAAATGGCTAATTTTCTGTGAAGAATGGTTTTTCTCTCTATTGTTGTAAATCTAAACCAAATTTCATAGTCATATTCAAACCTATTTGATAATGTTTTTCCGTAAGCACAAATGGGTTGGATTGACGCTCCACAATCATCCTTTACCAATTTTATCTCATTACTTATATTGTTTTACAAGTAATTTTCACTTTTTTTACAAGGTTTTCAATAATACAATACAACACAAGGTCATCCAAGACTTAAAACCATAACATAGACCACTTCACATTTTCACGACAGTAACTCAAACAAGACCTTTATCCCAAGTAAAGACAGACTCCATATTAAGGAAGTGTATACACATAACATTCACCACATCAATGTGGAAGAGAAAATTATCTAGACACGTCTATGAGGACACAAGCAAATTACCATAAAAACAACACCATTCCTCACCAAGAGGAAACCACATACAAATGAGGGGAATTTAGCATAATACCCCAAACATAGTCCCCCACTGATGCAACCTATTATCTATTGTGAATAACCCAAGCGCGTTAGCACATCACTTAGTCTGAGCTGAGCACTCACCCGAAGCACACAAAGGTACCAGACCCCTCTTTAAAGTTGCTTGTGTAGGATGTTAGTGTGATGGTGATAAAACATATTCAGATCCATAATTAAACATAAACATTCCACAGTGCATAATCTAGATCTAGATCTTAGAGAATCATGAATTAAACAATAACTATAATAAGATTAACCATACATGAACCAGATTTAGTTACATTTAACACCATTATCCAACCAATATTATCCATTACATTAAACATTGTAAAACACATAAGATTCTTACATTATAAAGTATATCCATAAGTCATGCGTGCATCAGATCCAACAGCATAACTCTATAATAATTTCACACTCTCTAAAATACATAGTTCAATACATATTTATAGAGGTGGGGACTTTCCCTTCACCACCTATGCACTTCTCAAAATAGGTCGCATGCTGATAATAGCCACGCACCTTTACAATAGCATGCATACATGCAAGTGTTCTAATAATAGATGTCATATAGTTAACTGGAAAGAAGCAATCCTATTATTATCTCAAACCATGCATGGCACTTATCAGCCGCTCATTCCCAAAATACCATTGCATGCCATGTAAGTCTCCATCTCTATGTGTGCTCTGCACTCTATCTTCCAAAAATATCCCTTATCCATAAAAATGGCTAAGTCCTGAGCCAAACTGTTCTGGCACGCATTTCCTTCCCTATCTTTCCACGCCTTCAAATGTGCCTTGTTCCCACACACACATATCTTTTTTGTGCCTTCTCCTTAGAACAATATTTTTTCTACTCAACATTACCCCACACTAAAGTACATTATCATCCTAGACAATGGGAATTCTTTCTGATGTTCCCAAATAATAAAGAATAAGTGATGAAAGAATTAAAGAATCACTATACAAAATAATGAATCTTCACTCTGTAGCACCCTCTTCTTCAACTAGGAGGATCAACTCTGGATATTCAATTTTGATTTCAGCCTCCAATGTCTACCATTCACTTAGCAGGTCCTTGTCTTCTTTGGAATATCTGTGGCTATGGCATCTAGTTCATCCTGAGTGATCTTTTCTTTCTCATTCTGCAGTACTCAGACAAAATTGGCCATACCTGACATAATTCCTTCCATGAGATCCATCTTTTGCACTATGAGCTTCCCAATCTCATCAATCCTCTCCTTATGTGGATCCTAGGCTACTGTGAGGGCTTCACACTTTTGTTTCACCAGTGCCAATCTTTCTGCGTGCCCTAATGTCTCATCTTTCATAACTTCCAGAACTTCATTATCTTCTACAAGAGTTCTGGTCCTTATTACTACTTCTGGTGCTACACACAAATTAAGAGCTTGGTCTGATTTCTTCATCTCATCCTTTAAATTTTGGAGCAATGCCTCATAAGTTGAAATTTTTCTAATCATAGAGGCCCTTTCCCTCTCTGCTTCTTGTTCAACATCTTTTGGTGTGGGCATTTGAATTGGTCCATCCTCTAACACCAAATCAACCAAAGTGCGCACATAATGCATAACAGAAGGAAACTTTTCAGGTACCTTAGGTTCTAGATGAGGCCTTTCTTTGAGGATGTGATCACCAATCTCCTCCACCATGCTAATGAAAGCCTCATTCTTTGTTTGTTCTCATTCCTTCTCTTCCTTTAGGCACACTATCTCTACAGTTTTATCCTTGTTATCTTCCATCAATGCTTGAATGGTGGTGGCCTTATCAACATTTCTCCACACCACCTCAACAGATACCTTGACCAAGGCATTGTTGACCTGCTCATCAGACATTAGAGTAGGCTTTATCATCATGTTCCTACTTTGGGGTGACTTCTTCACTCTTCGTGAGACACAAGACTCCTCACACATGTCAAAATCTAGTTCATCCATATGGGTCTGCATCGACTAGGATAACTACTTCCTTGTGCATGTAGTGGACATATCTGGATCCATCAACTCCCACCCATATAACTCCTTAAGGCCCACAGTACTCTGAAACTGGGTGTGGATGATTTTTCTTGTGTCCTCAGCATAGCCCATACTAGGGACAACATAATCTTCACTTGTTCTTTATATTTTTGTTCTTGGCCCCTTAGGAAGCTAGGCGCCAAGATCTGGAGTTGGTCCTTCTCCTACCTGAGTCATAACATGTGTGTTGGGCTGCTTGTGAATAGTTTCTTTTACTTCTTTCACCCCTTCCTCTTCATCTTTCATTTCTTCGTCCTTGAGTTCCTCCACATTTTTCGGTTGAACTGGGGTTCCTAGTGTGCTCTCTTTGGACTCCTCCACCTCCTCGTTAAGATGTAGCTTTCTTATTTTATTTTTCTCTAATGCTTCTTTATTAGGGGAGAGTCGAGGTGACCTTTGTAAAGGTTGTGATGTTCCTGTGCCTTGGGTCCTAGTTCTTCTGAACACCTTCTTAAACTGGTGTTCCTCTTGGACTATATCTACGTCCAAGTCTTCCTCTTCCTCTTGTGCCTGTGGTGGAGTATCTGTGCACTCACTTTCCACTTTATTTTTGGGCTGCCTCTAGCCTCTATGGTCCAAGCCTCCACTATCCTCATGTTCTTCTTCTTCATCTATCTCTATGGTCAAGGTAGGCTTTGGAGCTTCCACATTCTCAACTATGTGTTTTCCCTTAGGTGGCCCTGGGAGCATAAATTCATTCTCCACATACTTTTTATTCTCCAACCTAGGATTAAGCTGAAGATATATGAGTGCGGCTCCACTATCCCCAATAGCCAAAATTACCGGCTTCATATTTATAACATCTGAAATGAACCTCTCAATGTAGGAAGATTGACCTAGATATACATAAGTTTTTTTGAGAGTATGGTAGTCACAATCTACCTTGTTCCACATTAAATCTCAACCAACATGCATCAATAAACCTATGAACTAAGGCCTAGAAATAGTGTGCTATGAAGGCATATGGTAGTTTACACCATGGACTCCATGTCCCATCCTTCATTGTAAACCACGATGATGCAAAAGTGCTGATACACCGTGAACTATACTACCTTACCCACTACTGAAGGTAAATCCTTTGGAATGCACCATTCCTCCTCAAATGATGCATGCAGTCAATCATACCATAGTTATACCCTTTGTTTGAATGGGCCACTCATTGTTCCTTCACACAAATACTTCTCAAATATCTCTGTGAGGGACTTCTTCTTTGTAGGGTAATGCCAAATTTTGTTCTTTGGCCCATCAGGCACTCCAATTTCTACAAACATTAGAGATAAGAGGATAGCACCAAAACTTATCTTTTCACCTGTGTGTGCTTCCTCAGTAATTGTTTCTATGCTATGTAGCCCGCTAGATTGTAGACTTCTCCTTGTGACATCTTCTTTGTGATATGTAACCACATTGTGTTTACTTATGACCACCTTTCTTGATCATTTCAACTTAGTGAGAAGATGTGCGGCTTCCTGCACCACCAAGGTAATTCCTTAATTTTTAGATGTCCATTCCACACAGACCCTTAGAGTATCCTAACTCCTTGCTTGTGGCTATAACAAATACCTTATCAGTTAGATCACTAATAACATCTGTCCCTATGCCCTTCAATCCTTTCAATGTAGCAATTAAGGTTATTGTGATCCATACCCTCTATCCAAAAAAATAGAAGAAGTCCTCATGGACTCTGCTCATAAGCCATTGGTATAAAGCTTTTGGTTTTCCAAAATATGGGAGTTCATACAGCTGATAAACCCCTACCTTCTTGAGCAACTTCTCCCCAATGTTGTCATACACTGGCATGTCATCCACTGTGTGCTTGTTGGTATTCTTATTCAGCAAAGCATCCAACTCTCCCTTGTTGTCAATGGTGTGGTGGTTGTAATCACTTACTTTGCATCTGTGGATATGGGAATCCCAATCCCATTCGATTATAACTCCCTGGATAATACATCTCTGAAAAATTTCTCTCGGGAGAAACTTCGACCTTGACTTCCACCTTTTTCTTCCCCTTCACACCTGTTGTAGGTGCTTTCTTTGGTGCCATGGTAAAAATATCACCTTTTCTTCTCTTTCGAGTAAGCCCTCATGTTATTTTATGCCCTAGCTCAAAAACACTAGCTCAAAACCCCATGCCCTAGCTTGAAAATGTGATCCCTTACTCCTCAATGTTTCTGCTTCACTTAAACCCTTCTCTAATGGGGACATAAGCCACTTCTGTGCACAAATCCACTCTCCACGTCTGGTTTCGCCACTCTCCACACCTCAACATGTTTCGCTTGGCTTGGTCACAACTAGCTCACTTGAATACTTGTGATCACAAAGGTAAAAATGAACCCTGCATCACATCCTTATATAGATTTTTGAAAATTTATTGCATTTATTACTCCTTCACCTACCACCAATCCTCTCATTAATTGACCATTTTCCCAACTTCTGTGTGGTACACCTTCGTGCCCCTAGCTATAACCTTCTAGCGTGCCTTCCTACCTTCTGGCTGTAGACCTCCTTCTATGCACTTCCATGCCAAAGTACCTCACCACTGCACCTTCCCCTGGTAGTTTCCATGGGCACAACTTACCTCATATTATATTGTTCATTCATTTATTTCCAACTATGGTCTTCTCTAGGATCAATCTTCTTTCTAGCAGCTCCTTTCCATCTTTAAATAACACATGTAATAGTATGTTCTTATGTGTACCCATTTTTGAATAACAAATAACAACCACCCCACACCAATGGTATGTGCAGTCCTCTGCGCATAAAATACTTCAGATTGTAATTAGCTTCTAGCGCGCAAACACGCTTATTACACAAAACACCAAACTAAATTGACAAAGCATAGCGATGAAGAAGGAAATACATTAAAATAAATACAGAAAGGGAAATCTATACTAAATGGCAATACTACCTTATTAAAAACACCAAGAAGACTTATTTATAGTAGGGATTCAGCCTACTCCCATGTTAAAGTAACTAGGTAACGATGTTCCATCAAGCGCCTCTAACTGACAAGCCTGATTCAAGGATGTGAGTGATAACATATGGTCCCAACCAATGCACCTTAAGTTTTCTTGGATGGCATAAAAACTTGGAATCATAAAGAAGTACCATCTATCCAACATCAAGCTTCTTGTCCCTGATGTGTCTTTCATGACATGCCTTCTGCCTGGAATTTTCCTGCTTCTGACTCCAACGTGCAATGGCGCGACTCTCATCAAACTATATTAACTTGTCAATTCTTTCTTCTAATGCTTTCTCATCAGCTAGACCTCCATGTGTGCAATACACAAAGAAGGTAACATGAATTCCATGGGAAGAACTACTTCTATGCCAAACACCAACTGAAAGGGTGGGGCCTTATTCAACCTCTTGTAGGTTGTTCTATGCCCAAAGTACAGAAGAAACTTTATCATCCCAATCTTTCCTTCCAACATCACAATTTTTTTTCAAGGTCTGGCTCAATATCTTGTTGAAAGCCTCAATAGTCCCATTTTCTTGAGGGTGATAAGGTGTAGTCTTATGGTGCGCGACCATAAACTCATCCAAAAATATCCTGATTGTCTCATTCAAGAAGTGTGTGCCCCTATCACTTGTCAAACTCAACGGACACCCATACCTAGTAAGAATATTTTCCCATAAGAACCTTATTGTTGTAGCTGATGTACAATCCTTTGTAGGTGCTACTTCTACCCACCTTATAAGATAATATATGCAAGTGATGATGTAGCATGATTTGGTTCTACGTGCGGCTGGGGAAATAGGACCCACAAAGTCTATGGCCCATTTTTCAAATATTTCTGCACTAGTGAATAGGCCTCAAAGGCATTTCATCTCTTTTTCTAGGTTTTCCAAGGTGCTGAAAGTGATCACACGCCTTATAATGCTCTTTATAATCCTTGTATAGGGTCTCCCACCATAATCCAGTGAGTAGAATCTTGCGCACGGTGGCGTCACCTGTATAGTGCCCACCTACAATACAACCATGATCATCTTTCATGATATCCATGTGCTCATGTTCCAGTACATACCAACACAATACTTCATCTCGTCCTAGTTTTTATAAGTCACCACCGATTAACATGAAAGGTGTAGCATGAATTGCAAGTTGTTTCTTCTCTAAGGCTTCCATTCCTTTTAGCATCATACCTGTACGTAAAAAGACAACAATATCCTCTAATTTTGAAGGCATGTGATGTAACTTGTACAATTGTGCATCTGACATTGTATCTTCAACTGTCTGCGCATCCTCCCCTGATTGAATTCTTGACAAGTGGTCTAGGCCATAATTACTTTTACCTAGTTTTACTATGACTGTAAAGTCAAATTCTTGGAATAAGAGCACCCATCGACATATGCACCCCTGTAAAACTGGCTTATTTACCAAGTATTTTAACGCCATGTGATCTGTATAAAATACAAAAGGTGTTGCTAGCAAGTACTGTATGAATTTATGTAACACGTAGATCATCGACAAGGCCTCACGCTCTATAGTTATATGATTTTGTTCTGCAGGAGTCAAATTTCTTCTAGCAAAAAAGATAAGATGATCTATAATACCTTCTTCAAGTTGAGCTAATAATACGCCAATGGTCATGTTAGAGGTGTCCACATGTACATGAAATGATTGGTTCCATGAGGGAAAATGTAGAATAAGCACTGTAATAAGTCTCTCCTTCAATGCCTCAAATGCACACTATTGTGGTTCTCCCCAATAAAATGTTCCTTTTCCTTTTAGTAACTCTTCCAAGGGTGCGACAATCTTTGCATATCCTTTAATAATTTTTTTATAATACCCTGTGTGGCCCAAAAAACCGTGCACCTCACTTTGATTGGTAGGCTCCTTTAAGCCTACAATAACTGCATCCTTAGCTAGATCTACTAACAAACCTTCCTTGCAGATGATATGCCCTAACAGAGTTCCAAAAGGTGTAGCAAATATGCACTTCTTGATATTTAAAGAGATGATTAACTGTCTGCATCTTTCAAACATTAAGCACAAGGTGTCATAATGATCCTTAATAAGCCCATATACTATCCAATCATCTAAGTAAACCTACAAGAATTTGTGAATAAAATATTGGAATGCTTGAACAACTACGCACGAAAATACAACAGGCATGTTCTTCAACCCAAAGGGCATCACAATATATGCAAAACTTCCCCATTCAATGGTGAAAGTTGTTTTCTCTTTATCTTCCTGTGCAATTCTAACCTGGTGATACCCAGAGAATCCATCCACGAAAGAGTAAACTTCGTGCACTACAATGCCTTCTAATATTTCCTTTGTGAAAGTCATAGGAAAAGGATCAATCACACATGTAACATTCAACTCCTTGTAATCCACACAAATCCTAATCCGACCATCTTTCTTTATACTAATTACCATGGGGCTAACCCACTTTGATTGTTCTAGGGGCTTAATGATGCCAAATTTTAACATTTTGTCAATTTCTTCTTTAACTTTTATGCGCATGTTAGGGTTCATCCTGTAAGTTCTCTTCTTGACCGAGTGCGATCCTTCTTTTAGCTTAATCTTCATCTCACTTAATGACTCATGTACCCCTTTTAACTCATGGTAGCCCCTTGGGAATAAGTCCTGGAATTCACGTAGTAACTCAATTATCTTTGCTACTTCAAAATTAGACCAATAATCCCAAATTATGGCCTCCTTGGGTTCAACATCCATGCCAATGTTCACTTTCTTGGTCTTCATAGGTTCATGATAGGTGCACATGTTTTTATCTGCACTGTCTAAGACCTCGTGCGTACCTGCTGAATGATCTATGTCAAAATATTATACTTCTTCATCATCCACTATGTAGACCATCTGTCCTTTCTTCCTATCAAAGAAAACGTGTGTAAATAGTTCGGCATCTTTATCATCTTCTTCATCAGAACTCGTTCCTTGTTCTTCCCCACCTAATAACTCCTGAACGAGTTCGTCAACCTTTGCACTGTATCCCATAGTTAAGTGCTCCATAACCCATAATGCCTCTCTTAGTAGAGGTTTAGTAGAGAAGTACTAAAAATTCTGGGCCATTCCTGTAATTAAGTATTTCTAATTTCTAGTCTCCCTATGCAGTTCTGCATAAACATACCGTGCGCGTGCGTAACTGTACGTACCCAAAATTGTAAGGTACTTCACTACCAGAACAATGTAACACGTGCCCCAATGATGATATAGGTCTCCTCGCAAGGTGTTCGGGATCCGGAAAATCTCCCCAAGTGTGCGTTAACATCCCGCATGCCCCGCTTAGCCCCTGTGTGCTTTGTTGTTCTCTTTTCCCCTCTTTTCTTTCAGTTTTGCTCTTTAGTTACGAAAGCGCCGCCCTGGCTGGGCGGCGGTCCTGTAACCGCCACCCTGCTCAGGGCGGCGGTCCTTCATGCGTTTTCTAGAATGCTCTTTTAACGTGACTCACGTAAAATTTCAACGTTTACCAGCTTTTTCACCACCTTTGGCTTGCATTAATGATTCTAGTTCCCTAGAATAGTGTTTTGGCATTGTTTATGGTTTAAGAGATCAATTTGGTTTTTACCTTTGGGTAAATGGAAATTCTATAAATAGTTGGCTTGTGCTCAAGCAAATGGCCCCTCAAATTTGCCTCTCAATTTCTCATTTCGATAACTTAGTCTTCCCTTTGGTCTAGGATTCATAGTTTTTGTTCATTACATGCTTAGTTAGTGTTATTTTGCCATTAGAAAGCCACATATCCATCTTGTGCAAGTGCTGTCATTACTTCATGCAATCCATTAAGGTAGAAACAATTTAATTTTGAGTAGGAATCCATTAAAGTTGCAGGTTTTGCTCGTAAAAAAAAAGATAATTTTAGGTTCTGGACGTTTTATGCTGCATGACTCGCAATAGATCCCGCTAGGAATTGCATAAGCCAAGATTTGTACTCTTGCGTTATCCCTCTCCTACTCGCATTGTATTCGGTTTGTATCCTAAGCTGCCTTTATTCCAAATATCTACTTTTGTTGATGCTAGCATTACACACTTTTCTGGATCCACGTGAGCACGAAAGAACGAAGATATCACACTAAGGGGACAAAACCACACACACCATTGGATTCGCCACTGTTCTGCAGAATCTAGGTTCTAGCTTTCAAATTTCTAGTTAGAAGCATATCAAATAGAGTAGTCAATCATCTTATTTCAGTTAAATTTACTTTCGATATTGCCAGGGAAGCTGTGGGGATTGATAGTTTTTGAGAAACTATGATTCACTCCTCACTTCTGAGGTAGGATCGAGATTCTTTCAAATAGATTAGATCAGTTATTTCATTATTTAGAATAGACTTACAACTGCACAGGCAAGTAGCTATACTCGGCTGCCTTGTTTGTTTTAATTTCGTGATTAGTTTAGTTGTCAATTGCTAGATATTTTAAATAACCGCTCTTTCATTTTCGTTCAAATAGTTCGTCAAAAACACAAAAATAGAAGTTATATATGCTGTAGATATACTTTATATAATTAGTTTTACTTTGCTTCAGCTATATTTACATTGTTTCTTTTGTACGATAATCACGGGACCTAGGGATGTTGGAACCTAGAGAATACATATTCGAGCCAATCGTGCCTCAACCCAATCTAGTCACAGCAATAACCGACATAGATCAGAATCTTAGAATCCAAGTCTTCCGAACAACAATAGATTTGCAACAGATCAGCTCACAGTTAAGCGGGTTAAACATAGAAGATGACCAAACGCATACGTTTTAGTCAAATCAGCCAAACTACAGATTATCCTAGATAAATATCCGCATGACTGTAGAAGGGATTGAAAGAGAGCAAACGTTTGGTTGTGATCCTTTGGTCCCACAACCAGACGTATGAGATACTCTCACAGACATAGATACTAGTTTAAGAATTCAGGTTGCACGAATGCCTGCGAGATACTCTGAGAAGATTGCACAACTATTAATTCTGAATATAGAGGCCGAAAAGGCATACGACTACTGGATACTAGGGGTTAGGGATTGATTCTATGTATGACCATAGGAGGTCCACAACAACCTCGAATCTACGGTTGTGATCCACAGGTCCCACAAACCAACGAGTCCACAGGTCAATCTGACGTTGACGCTGGCTTACACACATTGATATTTAGATCCACTCCGCTTCCACCTATCATCATCACACAGTTATCCTTGTTAGACGTAGCAGCTAACAAAGCTAAGAATTTCTGGACTAGGCCAGAGAATTGCCCATAGAGTCAACTATATTTACCATCCACCCTATGACCCTTTCTGGAGACATACACGAAACTATCTCAGGTCATTTTCCGCGTATCCCACAACCCATAGACCGAATTACGCCAGAGATTGATATTGATTGGAGCCTTCGAGCAGTCATCCTTGCCGATCGATCTATCACACCAGTTCAGGTTAGGAGGGCCTTCTTTGCCTTAGATTCACAGTTTCCACTGGTACGCGTCAAAGACATAAGATTACCTAACTAGTTTGTCTGCATCCCACACGTATTTTATCCCCACCGGCTGTCTCGGCACGACCTCAGGAGGTCGGGTGTGAGGAAGAGTTACTTGCAGATTCCCACACTCGCTTGTCACTTTTCCATCGTACAAAATTGGTGAACCTGACGTGAAATTCCTACTTTCTGGTTCGGAGTCATATTTCTACTTACTCTTCCAATTAAAATACTTTTCATCTTTTCTACCTCGTTAAGCCTTCACATCAGCTTTACCAACAAAATTGGTGAAACTTAGGTGAAGGGATCAATTGCTTCATTTTTTGCACTCTTCCTTTTAGTTTTACCCCCCCTTCACTCTTTCCCATTATTCTACGGGTATTCATATACCCCCCGAATATGTTGGGATTCGATGCATATGGCAGACCTCTCTTAGGTCTTGAGGCATACTACACTCAACTGAATAGACAGTCATCACCCTGGCTCTCAGTATGGGGTGACAATTATTCAGATAACTAGTTGTCAACACAAACTTCACCTCCAAGGACTAGATATACCTCGTCCTGCCAAACAGAGGAGTTGGATCAGCTCGCTCAAACACAATAAACAGAGCCTTCAGGCTTGAACAATATGACGTTCACAGGAGAATCTGGTTCATCTCCTCAGATGCTACTTAGACCACAAATTAGTAGACAATCAGACCCATACCTGGTTTTAGATGATGAGGAATGAAAAATGCTCTCGGAGTATGTACCCACACATAGGGAGTTTACAAACGTAACCCGAGGTCTCTTTTCAAGAAAATACCTCCATACCACTACATATAGGAAATGCCCTTGGGGAAACTTGGCATAACATCGATCAGTTCATAGCAGGGTATCATAGGCCTATACAACATCAGGATATACAACAAACACCACTAAGACAAAATATCATGACTTCACCAAATGAGGTCATTTCAACTTTAGTAGAAAAAGTTAGGGGGTTGGAACTTGCTCAAGAAAATCACCATTCTCAATTCATGCAGATAGGAAATTCTAATCCTCCACACCATCCTAGCTAAGTAGACCTCCTCACAGGAATAGGCATGTTGGGCATGCCTGCTCAGTATTCACAAAAAACGCCAACTAGAACCGCCATTTCTAACACCGTTTTGATACCTCCCAGTCTGGTACAAAATAATCCATTCCTGGACAATACCCCTTCATACTTAAACATGTACTCTAAATGACCACAAGGGGATATGTTCTCCTCTCCCGACATCGTTGCTCAAACACAGGGGTTTCCTTATACCCCTGCTAATGCATACGCTACGCCATATCAACAACCCATTTCACCGTCGCTCCCTCAGCAAGCACTATCAATGGTCAAAACCTATGCGATAGGAACTTATTTAGAATATTTGAAAGAGCCCTTAGATTTCACCATACGAAGCGTCATGCTTCCAAGACCTCTTCCCAATTTTTCCAAATACAAAGGTGAGGGAGATTTGAATGCACATATCAAAGCTTACGCCACAGCCATTCGAGAGCTACTCCCTTGGGATGGGGTTGTTGCTAAAATATTCCCCAAAACTTTGGAAGGCATCGCTCTTGATTGGTATTATAGAATACCTGAGGCTTCCATCCATTTGTTTAAATAACTCGTTTCAGAGTTCATTAAGGCATTTGACATGAACAAACTATTAAGAATAGGAATCAGGGAATTCTTGCACATTAAGCAGGAACACAATGAATCTGTCGCTCATTTCATCCAGAGGTGGCGTACAATTCTTTATTCTTCAGCCAGTGCTCCAAATATGGACCAAATGGAACTATGTGATTTATTCCTTCATTCTCTCAGCAGAGAAGTGAAGGAAGAAGTCCAGAAGTTCCCACTAAGAACTTACGATGAAGTAATTGAGAGCGCTCTCTGAATAGATCAAGCGGCAATAGATAGTGGTCGTAAGATGTATGGAACAAACTAGAGGCTAATCACCTCCAACCAGAATACTACGGCTTATCCTACTACCAAAAATGCCAATCAAGGACCTAAAGTCCTTAATAAAAATCACGGAGTGACAACAAATGGAGTAACTGATCAGGCCAAAAGGGTAAATGTTGTGAATACTCCACCACTAGTGAACAACCAACGAAATAACAACTTTACCCCAACAATCAATGCAGTGGATTTCAATCATCATCATCAACAACAACAACAACGGCGAAACCCTACACATGGTCCAAGCCAAAAATCAACTGGATGTCAAAGCCAGAATCAAAACAAAAAACAACAAATGCAAAAATTTAATCCTAACAGGTAACTGTTTGATCAAAGTTTTAGGCCACAGTATACACCAAGCCAACAGACTAGGAATTACAATCCTAACTTGTATCGTGGTTTTCACAAAATCTGAGGCCATGACACTAGAACATGTCATGACTACAATAAATTCATGCAACATTTGTCAGAGGAACAAAGACAACTTTTCATAGATATGTTCTTAGCAGATCCTACGTCACCGACACCAAATACTTTTACAGGGGCAATTTCCCCTCAAAATGCACCCCTTAAGATCTTCAATGATCCGCTCCCAAATCACAACAATAGGTTAAATCTGAATGGGACAAACAAGGGTGTAATGACAGGAAACAACGATCATGAAGCCTCAACTTCACTAAATCCATTAGTTGCGCCATAATTAGGAAGTCAGCCGCGACCCAAGATAGTCGGTTTAGTGGAGGTAGACGCTGAATTACCCGTCGAAGCTGTAACAAGGACACGAAAGTATTCCTCTCAGCCAAGTCCAAGTTACCTACCAGAAATAGATAACATCCAACAAATATTAGTAAAACTTGTGGGTGCCTATGATTTAATTAGTGATCTAACAAAAACCTTCTCACACATTTCTTTTTTGGACTTACTAAAGAACTCTCTTGCCCACAAGGCTACTCTTTTAGAGGCATTAGGTTTAGGTCATTTAATTAACATCACTCCACCTCCCGAAACACAGGTGAACCATATAGACTTTGATATTCACCCTCCGAGGCAGCCAGACAGGGATACTGAATTCATATTCCAAATAAACAAAATGCCAACAGACGCTGAGATTACATGCCGAGGTGATCCAACCTTACATTTGCAAGTATGGGTTTATAACAATTATGTGAAACGCGTGATGGTTGACAATGGGGCAACAGTTAACATAGTCCCCTTCTCTTTCCTTCAAAAGCTAGGGTATGGAGAAACGAATTGTTCCATGACTCGAAATACACTAAGAGGCTATGATAGCCTTAAAGCCACGTCGATTGGAACTATAACACTACCGGTCACCTTAGGACCCAAAACAATCATGACTGAGTTTTATATTATAAATCGGGAAACCAACTATAATATGATCCTTGGCCGACCATGGATACATCGTATGAAGGCAATACCTTCTACATTATTCCAAGAAGTAAGATTATTGCACTTAGGAAAGGCATTCATAGCAAAAGGTGATCCTAAACCATTCGATATACACCTAGCTGACTTAAAGAAAAGACCAGGCATTCACTTGGAATTTGAACTTCCAACAAACCAACTTAATAAACCCACCGACACAAAACTGGAGGAAAAGCTGGTACCTACGATAGATCTTGAGACTATGAGCCTAGTCAAGACAATCCCAGCCCTCAAGGATGAGGTTAAGATTGTAGAAACAATATCATTAGGAACTACAACAAAAATCGTTTAATTACTAGAACAGGATCTACCAATGTTCCTACCATTTGATTATGTAGGCATGGGATATACCCTAGGTGCTGGTTCTCTTCCAATAGAGGATCTTTGCATGGTAGAAGTAGAATATGTTAACACATCAAATATCCCGATGCCCATATTCCCAGCTAAATATTGGACTCTCCATTTCGATGGAGCTAGATGTCATTACGGAGCTGGGGCAGGTGTAATCTTTACTTCTCCCGAGGGAAAAGTCCTACCATTTTCCTTTAAACTAAATTTCGAATGTACAAACAATGGTGCTGAGTACGAAGCCCTCCTCCTTGGCCTTGTCCTAGCTAAGAGGATTGGTGTTAATAATATCAGGGTGTTAGGAGACTCACAATTTGTAGCAAACCAAGTCTCTGAGATGTATGAAACCAAAGCCGAGAATTTGCAGCTCTACAAAACAATTGTATTGAACTTAAGCAAGGAGTTTGACTTCATATCAATTGAAGCAATCCCACGAGAACAAAATCTTCTCGCCGATTCAATAGCGACCTCGGCATCACGCTTCACTCCAAACAGTGAGTTAGAAGATACCCGTTTCATGGTATCCCTTCGTACCGAACCATCAGTGAAAAAATGTCAAACCCTCTTTTAACAAACAGAGATGAGAAAAAATCTACTATCCTAGATCACATTGATAGTGATAGAGCCACTCTGGATTACTTAAACGCCTATGCAGCGTTACATCTCACCCATCATGCAGTAGATTTATCCTTAATCCCGCACTCATCTTCCTACTTCGGAAATCCCATGACAGAGCTTCCCCCATAAAAAGACCTCAGCATATACACAGTCGAGAATGGAGATGATCTGGAACTACCTCCGGCCCCGCCTGAATTCGAAGAAACAATCGATATTAACATCGGAACATAGGATGAACCAAGGATATTGAAGTTAGGATCCTCGTTAACTCCATCAGAAGTAGAAATACACACTCAAATCCTCAAATAACATCAGAAGTCTTTCACATTTAATTATACAGAAATGACAGGGGTTGCACCACACATCGCAGTACATAACCTCGTCACTAAATCAGACGCAAAGCCGATTAAACAAAAATCAAGACCAATGAAACCTAAGGTAGCTATCATGGTGAAAGAGGAGGTTTTGAAACTCCTCCAAGTAGGATTCATCAAACTAGTCAATTACTCTCAGTGGGTATCTAATATCGTTCCCGTTCTAAAAAAAAATGGGAAGATACGCATCTACATAGACTTCTGAGACATTAACAAGGCATGTCCTAAGGATGACTTCCCGTTACCATCCATAGACGTCATTGTTGACGCAAAAGTTGGATTTGAGCTTTTGTCTCTCATGGATGGATTCTCAGGATACAATCAAATCAGAATATCCAAACAAGATCAAGCTAAAACCACGTTTATAACTCCTTGGGGAACCTACTGCTATGCTGTTATGCTATTCGGTCTCAAGAATGCTGGTGCTACATACCAGCGGGCTATGACATATATATTTCATGATCTTATTCATAAAATTGTGGAATCCTACGTAGATGACTTGTTGCCCAAGGCCAAGAAGTGTTGTGACCATCCGGAAGTGCTTCGCGTCATCCTTTCACGTCAAATAGAATACGGAGTCACGATAAATCCAGAAAAATACGTCTTTGGTGTAACAGGAGGGAAGCTCCTAGGTTACATTGTATCGTCACGCGGGATCGATGTTGACCCAACCAAAATTAGCGTTGTTCTCGAAATGGTCCCACCTTCGGATGAATCTGAAATCAGGTCATTTCTCGGAAAGCTTGGTGCAATCCGAAGATTCATCCCAGACTTAAGCTTCACCATTCATCCAATCAAAAATCTACTCAAAAAATATTATAGTATTGATTGGACCAAAGACTGCAATGAAGGTTTCGATGCAGTTAAACATTTCTTGTTATCACCACCTATGCTAATGCCACCTAAGCCAGACCGCCCATTAATTTTATATTCACGAGCTACCAATGTCTCGCTAGCCTGTATGCTGGCTCAAGAAGACGATGACAAGAGAGAATGCACGATCTATTTCATTAGCCGAACGTTGCTCGACTATGAAACACGTTATACACAAGCAGAATGAGAATGTCTTGCCATAATTTTTGCAACCAAATGCTTAAGACATTATATGCTAAATCAAGAAACAAGGGTCATTGTAAAGACAAACTATTTACGAACTTTCCTCACACAAGGGTCCTTGTCTAAAAAGGCTAGACGCTTTATAACCTTAATGGGGGAGTTCGAATTAACATTTGTAAATCAGAAATCCGTTAAAGGAAAAATCATCGCAGATTGGTTAGCTGATAATCCACTAGACGGAGGCAATCTAGTCGATCTGGACTTTCCTGATGAATGCGTATACTACATCGAAACCAGACCTCCTATCTCTGAGTGTTCTTGGTATACTGATAGTATTAATTATATCATGGACCATACGTATCCAGAAGGTGCTACACCACAAAAAAGAAGATGATTATGCATTATCGTAGCTAAATACGTCATTATAGAGCAAGTGCTCTATCACAAAGCGTTCGATGGAATGCTTCTAAGATGTGTCGACACAGAAGAATCCAAGAAGATTCTCCACGAATCTCATGGTGGAATGTGTGGAGGCCACTTTGGTGGCCATGCCACCACTCGTAAAATACATCAGATGGGATATTTTCTGGCCTACTCTAGAACACGACACAGTAGAGTTTGTACGAAGGTGTCATAAGTGCCAAGAATTCTCCTATGAGATCCACATGCCGGCACAAGCTCTACAACCAATCGCTACTCCATGGCCCTTTTCTACGTGGGGCCTAGATTTGATAGGGAAATTCTCTCCCTCATCTACAGACGACCATAATTTCATAATCACGGCCACCGAATATTTTACCAAGTGGGTAGAGGCCATGCCTCTTACTACTGTACCAGGTTCTGTAATCGCCAAGTTCATTTTGAACCAAATCATTTGTAGGTACGGTGTCCCAAAAATCATTATCTCGGATAATGGGACTTCTTTTAAGAATGACAAAGTTCACGAATTGTGCAATAAATTTAAAATAAGCCATCATACGGCCTCCTTGTATTACCCTCAAGCCAACGGACAAGCTAAAGTGACAAACAAAACGTTAAAAGCCATTCTCCTTAAAACTGTGAAAGAAAACAAACGAGATTGGCATTTAAAGTTATATTCGACCTTGTGGGCCCACCGAACATCAATAAAAACACCAACAGGAGCGACTCCTTTCTCGCTGGTATTCGGGGCAGAAGCAGTTCTCCCACTTGAGGTTGAAATACCCAGTCTCCGTATCTCATTACAAGGGATTCTGGATGAAGACGCTTATAGAGAAGCGCATCTCTCCCAAATAGAAAGCCTAGATGAAGCTAGGTTAGATGCTGAACAACGGCATAGAGTCTATGCTGACCGGATGTGCCGGAAGTATAATAAGAAGGTCTATGAACGAGACATATATGAAGGTGATCTAGTTCTAAGGCTAGACAGTCAGATTGATAAAAAGACCGGTGAAGGGAGGAAGTTCTGGGCCAAATGGTTGGGCCCATACCGAGTCATGAGAGACTATGGAAATGGTGCATATCTCTTATGCACACTAGAAGGTGAGGAATTTGGCGAGACAGTCAATTCCCTACATCTTAAACGATTCTACGCATAAGCAACCATCATTATTTGTATAATTATATCTACATTGCATCTTCATATAATTAGGTTCATTTTGTTGTCCGCTTGTTTCGTACAATTTTGTGATCAAGGAATTTATTCTTAAAAGCAATTCATTACAAACTTCTGATGGTATTGGCATAAACACTCTGATCATACTTCTCCATTTCCATGATATCATCAACTGTTTCGGAATCATTTCATCGCATAAAGCTAGATATGACAAAATCTTAATGGTAACCATACCAAGGTCTGCATGCTTGTTCTCACTTTTGGTTTCTTCTTAGGATAGGTGTCTTTCCTATGGTCTATTCTAGAAGCTTCATCGTGTCACATCTATCCCGTATGTATATCTCTTTAGAAGTAAGAGCATGCTGACATTTTGCTCAAATAAATGAGTCAAGCATAGATCAAACAGAAAATTTTAATTTTACACATTTCCTTGCCCCACCAACCTTTGGTGATGAGCTTACATCTCTTACTAGTGACGTAAGGCTAGGAAAGGATGGAAATGCCCTTACTCGCCTATGCCTTGTCTATGGTGATAAGCCCATACTTCTTACTAGTAGCATGGGGCAAGGTGTAGGGGGTCCTCTTGACGAATAAATGTTAAAGGTCATAAGCAAACAATTCAAATATTGAAATCTTGAGTAGAAAAAAAAATGAATTAGATGTCCAAAATTCCAAGAGAGTTCAAAACCCTGAAACCCAGATTTTGTCTACCATGTGGCCATCTACGGATCTAAGTCTAGATAAACTGCAAAGCAAGTTGCATCCCAAACTATGGAGTCACTTGAGTAGAGTAGGCTTGTAGCATCCTAATTTGGTTCCACCAAAACTTTGTCTATCTTTCATCACTATCATTCAATACATTTCATAACTTGTGCCCTTTCTAGTTCTCGGTGATAAGCCCTCGCATCTTACTAGTTGTGTGGAGTTAGGAGTGGGGCAAGTTTATTTGCTCATCATATCGGTTTATCATCACGCTTTGTCAAAACAAATATGAAGTACCAATAATTGCTTATAGAAACTAAAATTCAAAATCACATTGTGTCTACATTATCACATATCAGCATCACGAAATACAAAAAGAAAGTAAACATTTGTATCATTTGTTCTCCATTGCATACATTCTAAAAAACATATAAACATAACATCATAGTTTATGTGAGGAAATGGAAACAAATCCATAAATGCCAAGAGTCTGATCCAAAAAGAATATATATATATATATATATATATATATATATATATATATATAAACGGTCAAAATTCCTGTACAATGCCATCATGCGCTAAGCATGGTCAAAATGCTCAAAGAGCCCGGGAAATACAAAATACATCATACAAATAGTCCAAAAAAGCCAAGTGGCTTCTCAACCCCTATGAGATCCCTTTGAGGGTTCACGCCCACGCCTAGGACTCCGGTTACACCGGCGCTCTGAGTGCACAAAGAGCTCACGATCCTGAGGGGTAACTGCGGTCTCGCCATGAGAATGACTCCTCATCAGGTGCTTTGCTGTCCTATACCCTGCCAGCTCAGTACGGAGGGTAGATACCATCCTGACCACATGCCAGACAGGGGAAAAGATGTCGGTATGTCTACCAGCTGCTGAAGGCTCCCCTACATCCACAGATAGCTCTGCACGGGTCTTCTCCATAGGGATCATCAGGGTATCGGTGCATACCCTACGAATCAGGTCTCGCCACTCATCGGCGGTCTCTGCAAACAAAGGAGAAAACAAATTAGAAATAATCAAGAGATAAAAATAGATGTAAACAAAGGGAGAGATAGCAATTAAGGCAATCCTAACTCAAAGAAAACATTACAAAGAAGGAAGATAACTCACTCGGATCGCCGGGCCTCCAAGATGGATCTCTAGGGTCAGCACCTACCACAGATGCTGCCGTTGACTGAGGTACTCCTCCATGTAGCTGGAGCAATGTAGCATCCCGCTATGGACTTATCCTCCCCACCAAGGCCCTAGGAGAGTGGCTCCTCTGAAACCAGAGTCACCCTCTCCACGCTCTGCTCCGCCCTCTCTACCTGTAAAATATCCTGAGTGTCATGCCACTCAGGATCACTGTCCTCCTCTCCACCTGACTCGCTAGCCTCAACCTCGGTCTCCTCCTCCGTATCTCCCCCTGTGAACTCCTTAGACTCAGAGTCTATGTCAATGGGGTCGTCACTGCTGTGGGCAGGACCGGCGGAAATCTGAAGTAAGGGTGCCTGAGGAGCACCGACTCTCCCTCGAGCACGTACTACCCGCCTAGCTGTAATAGGAACACCAGGAGTAACAACTGTCCAACCCCGGCCTCTAGGACCTCCCCTGGCCTCTCAAACTGATCTATATACTGGCACCACCAGGGGAAGCATACCCATGTATGGTAGGCCAAACTACTGAGGAACTCAGCCAAAAGGATGTATCTCCACCCTCCCTACCCTGTCAACAAGCTGCCCTATGGTGGAGAAGGAAATCAAAGTAAGGGCCTCCTTTCCCCATAAACCTACCATGGCCTGATACAGTGTGGCCTCCATGTCATCAGTGGTTAGGGAAGCAACTGGCTGGTGAGGTGCTCTGAGCACCGACATGTCTGTCCATCTGGCTGCCCTCACAGCTCTAGGATCTACCACCTCTACACCTCTACCATAGGGGATGAAGCGCTCATAAACCCAGCTCATAACCAGGGTCGGGTGGCTCAAAGACTGCCCCTGTAAACGGACCACCCTGTAAAAATCATGGTAGGTAGTCCCAAGTATGTCGGCTCCCCAGGCGTAAATCTGGCCATGTCCCTCAATCTGTGCAATGATGGGGGACCAACAATATAATAGAGTGTCTCCTCCCTTGTCCCCGATCAATCTCGAGGCAAGGATCCCCATAATGGCCTAACGAATCAAGGGGATGGGCAGGCTAGGAATAAAATGGACCCTCACCCCCTTCTTTGAACCAGTGGAGATAACTGCATCTCCCATGTAAGAAGCCCACTATGCTATATGAGCCCGTGAACCTGCTGTCTCAAGGGTAAGCCGCCTCCCGATGATCGGGACCCCAAGGATATGGTAAACATCCTCCAAAGTGATGGTCCACTCACCTCGGACCCCTGGTAATCAGAAGGTGTTCTGATCAACATCCCAATATGAAAATAAGTCACAAAGTATGTGACTGGATGGTGCAACATGTGGGACACGTGATATACACAGTATGCCGGCCCTCTGAAGAGTGTCCACCTCATCCTGTGAAAGGGCATCTAATACTATTGGGAGCCAGTCACACTCTCTCTCTCTCTCGGCTCCATCAAATGTACTCCTCCCTCGCCTGCATACACCCAAAAACACACAAAAGAGAGCAAGTTAGCATCCAAATGACATTTGAAAAATCATGAAAACACATAAAGATACTAAAAATGCAAAAAAAAATTTAAACAAGTGTTCTTTTGGCATTCTGTGAAGAACCACCGCCTTAAAGGTGGCGGTCTTGTAACCGCCGCCCTGAACAGGGAGGCGGTGGTGTAACCGCCGCCCTGCCCAGGGCGACGGTAATGCCCTAAAAACCCATGCGGGTTTTGTACCCTAAAAATGCCTAAAAACACAAAAAGGGGACTATTTTGACTAAAACAAAGCCTACCTAGTAGGCGCCCCCCCTAGATAGACCTTTTAAAACTAACATTTTCAAAAATAACCCCCCCACGACAAATATTTTAGCATTTTAAAATTTTGGGGGTAAAAAAGGTAAATTGAGAAAAACTAACCTGTGATCTCGCGGGTCGGTGTTCCACTTGTGGAGGCATGATCACGATCTCGTCCCAAACGTTTTGACTATGCTTGTGTAAGAAACCATCACCGTGGGTCCCAGAGCTCAAAATCAACCAAATCAACACGCGTAAATGGATAGGAAAATGGGCCCACTTTTACATATATAGCAACTTGACTTGTTTTGAATCCCCTTTTCACAGGTTTGGAGCGCCGACGGAGGTAAGTTCTTGTCCCCACACAAATGGTATGTCCTCATTTCATATTATTTTAGTATTTATTTTCCAATCTATTTTGTCTATCTGCACTTGATTCCTCTTTTCATTTTGCAGGTGGCGGGAATTTCAGATGGCGTCATTTCGACACACGGACGTATCAGGTATAACTTCCAACTTCCCATTTCGGGACCGCCATACTCGGACCCACCGTTTTACGCCTCTTCATGGCTAAAACGCTTCTCTGAGTGGCAATATGTACGTACCCAAAATTGTAAGGTACTTCACTACTGAAACAAAGTAACACGTGTCCCAATGATGATACAGGTCTCCTCGTAAGGCGTTCGAGATCCGGAAAAGCTCCCCAAGTGTGCGTTAACATCCCGCATGCCCCACTTAGCTCCTGCATGCTTTGTTGTTCTCTTTTTCCCTCTTTTCTTTGAGTTTTTCTCTTTAGTTACGAAACCGCTACCTTGGTTAGGCGGCGGTCCTATAAACGCCGCCGTGCTCAGGGCGGCGGTCCTTCACGTGTTTTCTAGAATGCTCTTTTAACGTGACTCACGTAAAATTTCAACATTTACCAGCTTTTTTCACCGCCTTTGGCTTGCATTAATGATTCTGGTTCCCTGGAATAATGTTTTGGCATTGTTTATGGTTTAAGAGATCAAGTTGGTTTTTACCTTTGGGTAAATGGAAATTCTATAAATAGTTGGCTTGTGCTCAAGAAAATGGCCCCTCAAATTTACCTCTCAATTTCTCATTTTGATAGCTTAGTCTTCCCTTTGGTCTAGGAGTCATAGTTTTTGTTCATTGCATGCTTAGTTAGTGTTATTTTGCCATTAGAAAGCCACATATCCATTTTGTGCAAGTGTTGTCATTACTTCATGCAATCCATTAAGGTAGAAATAGTTTAATTTTCAGTAGGAAGCCATTAAAGTTGTAGGTTTTTCTCGTCAAAAAAAGATAATTTCAGGTTCTGGATGTTTTATGCTGCATGACTCGCAATAGATCCTGCTAGGAATCGCATAAGCCAAGCTCTGTACTCTTGCACTATCCCTCTCCTACTCGCATTGTATTCGGTCTATATCCTAAGCTGCCCTTGTTCCAAATATCTACTTTTGTTGATGGTAACATTACACGCTTTTCTGGATCCATGTGAGCACGAAAGAATGAGGAGATCACACTGAGGGGACAAAACCACACACACCATCGGATTCACCACTGTTATGCAGAATCCAGGTTCTAGCTTTCAAAGTTCTAGTTAGAAGCATATCAAATAGAGTAGCCAATCATCTTATTTTAGTTAAATTTAATTTCGATATTGCCAGGGAAGCTGTGGGGATTGATAGTTTCTGAGAAACTATGATTCACTCCTCACTTCTGAGGTAGGATCGAGAGTCTTTCAAATAGATTAGATCAATTATTTCATTATTTAGAATAGACTTACAACTGCACAGGCAAGTAGCTATACTCGGCTGCCTTGTTTGTTTTAATTTCATGATTAGTTTAGTTGTCAATTGCTAGATATTTTAAATAACTGCTCTTTCATTTTCGTTCAAATAGTTCGTCAAAAACATAAAAAATAGAAGTTATATATGCTGTAGATATACTTTATATAATTAGTTTTACTTTGCTTCAGTTATATTTACATTGTTTCTTTTGTATGACAATCACGGGACCTAGGGAAGTTGGAACCTAGAGAATAAATATTCAAGCCAATCGTGCCTCAACCCAATCTAGTCACAGTAATAACCGATATAGATCAGAATCTTAGAATCCAAGTCTTCCGAACAACAACAGATTTGCAACAAATCAGCGCACAGTTAAGCGGGTTAAACATAGAAGATGACCAAGCACATACGTTTTGGTCAAATCAGCCAAACTACAGATTATCCTAGATAAATATCTGCATGACTGTAGAAGGGCTTGAAAGAGAGCAAACGTTTGGTTGTGATCCTTTGGTCCCACAACCAGACGTAGGAGATACTCTCATAGACATAGATACTAGCTTAAGAATTCAAGTTGCACGAATGCCTGCAAGATACTCTGAGAAGATCACACAACTATTAATACTGAATATAGAGGCCGAAAAGGCATATGACTACTGGATACTAGGGGTTAGGAATTTATTCTGTGCATGACCATAAGAGGTTCACAACAACCTCGAATCTACGGTTGTGATCCACAGGTCCCACAACCCAACAAGTCCACAGGTCAATCTGAAGTTGACGTTGGCTTATGCACATTAATATTTAGATCCACTCCACTTCCACCTATCATCATCACACAGTTATCCTTGTTAGACGTAGTAGCTAACAAAGCTAAGAATTTCTGGACTAGGCCAGAGAATCACCCATAGAGTCAACTGTATTTACCATCCACCCTATGACCCTATCTGGAGACATACACGAAACTATCCCAGGTCATTTTCTGCGTATCCCACAACCCATAGACCGAATCACGCCAGAGCTCGATATTGATTGAAGCCTTCGAGCAGTCATCCTTGCCGATCAATCTATCACACCAGTTCAGGTTAGGAGGGCCTTCTTTGCCTTAGACTCACAATTTCCACTAGTGCGCGTCGAAGACATAAGATTACCTAACTAGTTTTTCTACATCCCACATGTATTCCATCCCCACCGGCTTTCTCGGCATGACCTCGGGAGGTCGGGTGCGAGGAAGAGTTACTTGCAGATTCCCACTCTCGCTTGTCACTTTTCCATCGTATAGTAACCTTGCAACATGGAATAAAGTTTGTGTACCCATAGTGAAGGTGATAAATCTTCCTGCCCCTCTGTCTAGAATCTCTAACACTACTAAACATAGTGCTAGACATGTTTATTACTATCATATGTGCATATTTGAGTAGGTACATTGCTCCTGAGAAACTGGGTTGTCAGAGCAATTCTTACTTCATTCTATTATATGAGATTATCCTTATGAACCACCCACCAACGCATTGTTGTCTCACGTAGGGTATATGCTAACATATTTAATCTCTCCACTGGATCTGTCCACTACTCCTCTATGGTGTGTAGGAATATCATAGGGTTTCCTTCTCCAGTATACCGGGGTATAGAGTTGTTACCTATCCTCTTAATACAACGAGGTTTGTTCCTCCATGCAAATGCACTTCTTACTTCATGCCCAACCATCTCATAGGTGTCATGTGCCAAATTATCACAAGCAATACTTGTAGTATCACTAATAGACAGTGCATCTTCCCACTGAAGGATTCCTTCCTTAGATGGCTCAAGTACTTCTGGACCCCGAATGGTGCGCACATAAATTCAGTTAAGGTATTCCTCACTCAAAGACTCAACATAAGCTGTAAACTTTCCATCTGTCAAAGGGATATCAACTCGTTCTTCCTTGTTCTCAAAACTTATATACCCCTTGTTGAACTGTAGATCAACATTATTTGTATAACACCAAGGGTGCCCAAGTAGAGCAGGGAAGTTGTCTACTTCTGCAAGTGCTAAGACCTCAAAGTCCCTAGTGAATTTGGCCCCTTGTATAATAATGGATGAATCCTTTAAGACTCCAATTGGAGTGACCTTAGGTTGATTAGCCATAAATAATACATTAGAAGATGGTTGTAATGGAGGTGTGTCCATTTGTACCCATGTATCTAAAGTAAGCACATTCACTGTTGCGCCTGTGTCAATCAATATATTTCTCAAAAGCCACCCATCCACAACAACATTCAGAGTGATTTCCTTGTTATAATCCAAGCTATGAGGGGGAAGATTAACATGCAGGATCTACTGTCCATTCTCAATACCTGTGCGTAGAGTGTCCCCCTTTAGCCAATTCCCTAGTAATGGAGTAATATTCTCCTAGTGCAACATCTTACATACCTCTTTCAAATTATCAATTTCCGACTAGACCATCTATGCTGCCTTCTTTTGCTCCAACTTCCATGACTGTTCCTTTAAACATTGTATTTCACCCTGAAGATTTCTAAGTACCTCCATGGTTTCCTGATAAAACTCCTTCTGGTGTGTAGGATCTGGATACCTTGCATGTAAAACCTCCTCTTTAGTGATGGTAGGTTTGTGCTATAACATCTCTCTGGAACGTGCAACTTCAGTGCATGTAGTAATCTTCACAGGTAATACCTCAGGTTCCGGTGCCAACTTAGGCATCCACTGATTTTCTATGGCATGTTGTATCCTAACCATCCCTACACCCTTGTTTTCCTATTTATGCTACTTGCTAAGATGCTCATATAAGTCCAGACATTCCTCATAGTTATGATTCTTCCCACAAAAAGAACAAGTAATATTCAAGGTCATTTGCACCTGTAGTGGTTAGGAGATCTGCATGTAAAACATGTTCCATGAGGAACTCACCTCTCACACCACCACAGCCTCAGCCCCCGAATCCACCATGGTATCCTTGACCTCTACCATGAATTCCTTCAAAGTACCTTTCATTATGATCTTAACGCACTTGAGTGTGATCACGATCATGGTGCTCAACTTTAACTTTAGAGTTATAAGTTATACTTGTCTATCACACACCAAGACCTATGAAATCATGGATTTGACCAATCAATCTACAGTCCTTTGTATCATGAGTCGTGGACTGGTAAATTTTACGATAGAAAGATACATTCTTCCTTATCACACATTGTAATAATGGGCAATGGATGACATCATAGTCCAAATGACATATCTCACAGTCTAGCAATAATGAATGCTCACTAACCTGTCAGGGACAACTATAATTACTATGCCATTCCACTTCACAATCTATACACCAAATCCCAGTGTGCATCTCATGAGTTGAATTGGATGATAGTTTCTCCAACTGTTTTTCCATAGCTGTAATTTGTGCTTTTAGGAATGGGCTTACTCTAGTGTCTATACTTCCAACTGCATTAGCACATAAAGCTGCATCAAGTGCTTCACACGGGTCCATATATGTCTTATGTGAAAATGACCTCCTACAAAGTGTGATTAAACCCCCCAAAACCACTGTGCATGCTAGCTTGCATGAATATCATAAGAAAGTTTAGACAATAGTGTTTTGAAATGAGCATCATATTCCCGAATTCTCTAAGTAGTGCCTTGGTTGATATCCTTGAGCGTGCTTATACTCTTCTGATCAAACTTAGGGATATGAAACTCCTTAAGGAAAGCATCCTTTAATGCTGCATAATCTAGACAAGTATGATTAGGGTCAAACTTCCTATACAAACTATGTGTACGTCCCTGCAATGTAGTTACAAAATGACTTGCCTTGAGCTCAGAAGCCATAACTCATTTTGTGTGCAATAGTATCTCACACATGTGCACGTGTTCGGTAACATATTCTATGCCCCTATTCTCTGGAAGATGAAGAGACATCTCCATGTAAATTTTTTGGGGTTGGTGTGGACCCTACCCATCTGATCCAAAACCTATCTGTGTTACCTTGTCATCTAGAACAACAAGATCCACCAAAGCAAGAGCCACCTATACCCCCTGATCCTCCACCGGTAGCTAGAATTGGACCAGTGGATGTACTTCCATGTGTCCTAACAGTGGTACTAAATTGAACTCCTATAGTCTGCGAAGTGGTACTACTCCCAGAAGTGAGTCCAAAATTATACGTGCTTGAGTTCTGTGCTGAGCGATGCACCTAAAAAGGTACCTCAAAAAAACAAAGAAGATGATTTCCCTACTATATATGTACATGCTATCTTGAATTACTCCTGATCTTTTACTACCCTAAAATAGCTTGCTGACTACTGGTTGTACTACGATACTAGAAAACCAAGCATGCAAGGGCTAGGTTGTCCAAGTAGATTTAGATGTGCACCCATGGCCCATTGTGTCATCTATTGGTGGTGCACTCCCATGTGAGGTAGAGGAGGGTTCCCTATTATGCTTTCCCAAATGGGGAAGTTCCAGATGCTCTTGTCTCCATGCATCCTATGTGAGCTCCAAATCCTTCACAAGCCATCTCTCTCCTCACTGCCATCTATTACGTAATATCATGTTGCTTTTCTATCTCCCTCTAGCACACACCTCATTATACTTAAGCCACCTTTCTTCTCTGTTACCTCTCTGCCGACTAGGTAATCCATCTCTTCACCAAACCTACTTCTTTCCCCTACACGTGGTGGGGTTTAGCTAGCCATCAGACTTTTATTTCAATTTTAGGGTTACCATCAATATTTTAATTTCTAGTGGAATGCCTTGCAAATAAGGTCCCCTGGGATAATGTAGAAACTAGAACTTAGCTACCTCTGGGAAAGAGTAAGTGGAAATTGAGTACTCCAAAATATAGCTATTTAAAACACCACCCAACCAAGTATCCACAACGCACATCCAAATCAGATCAACATCATAAGAGGGCCTGAAATTATTCCTATGTGCAGATAAGTGTGCGATAACTCAAATTCCTTTCAGACATGCATAAGCAACCAGCCACTCATACAACTCTATTGGAAAGATAACAAAGAAGATCTCATACAAACAACCATAACAAATTCTTCTCCACCCACATGCGTGCATCAAATTCAGATCCACCATGTTGAACCTCCAAGCGTATTCTTCTTCTAGATCTTTTATCCACTCCTCAACACTTGCTAGGGTCAACTAGTATGTCTTCATCATGAAACATCCTGAAAACAACTAAAAAAGAGGTCTTGACAACAAAACCAATGATGCAACCTAGAATCTACTATGAATAACCCAGGTGCGCTAGCACATCACTCAGCTTGAGCTGAGCACTCACCCAAAGTGCGTAAAGGTACCATGCCCCTCTTTAGAGTTGTTTATGCAAGATGTTAGTGTGATGGTGATAAAACATATTCAGATCCATAATTAAACATAAACATTCCACAATGCATAATCCAGATCTAGATCTTAGAGAAGCATGAATTAAACAATAACTATAATAATATTAACCATAGATGAACCAGATTCAGTTATATTTAAAACCATTAACCAACCAATATTATCCATTGCATTAAACACTGTAAAACATAGAAGCTTATTACATTATAAAGTATATCCATACGTCATGCATGCATCAGATCCATCAACATAACTCTACAATAACTTAGTCTCTCTAAACTACACAGTTCAATACATATTTATAGAGGTGGGGAATTACCCTTCAGTCGCATGTTGATAATAGCCATGCGCCTTTACAAAAGCATGCATACAACCAAGTATTCTAATAATAGATGTCCTATAGTTAACTGGAAGAAGTAATCCTATCATAAGTGTCTCTCCACCATAGGAGGACTGAGTGCCATAAAATTCTCTCAACCATAGAGGACTAAGTATCATATGTCTCTCCACCATAGGAGGAATAAATATCATAAGTGTCTCTCCACTGTAGGAGGACTGAGTACTATAAAAGTCTCTCAACCATAGAGGACTAAGTATCATATGTCTCTCCACCATAGGAGGAATAAATATCATAAGTGTCTCTCCACCACAGGAGGACTGAGTACTATAAAAGTCTCTCAACCATAGAGGACTAAGTATCATATGTCTCTCCACCATAGGAGGAATAAATATCATAAGTGTCTCTCCACCACAGGAGGACTGAGTACTATAAAAGTCTCTCAACCATAGAGGACTAAGTATCATATGTCTCTCCACCATAGGAGGAATAAATATCATAAGTGTCTCTCCACCACAGGAGGACTGAGTACTATAAAAGTCTCTCAACCATAGAGGACTAAGTATCATATGTCTCTCCACCATAGGAGGAATAAATATCATAAGTGTCTCTCCACCACAGGAGGACTGAGTACTATAAAAGTCTCTCAACCATAGAGGACTAAGTATCATATGTCTCTCCACCATAGGAGAAATAAATATCATAAGTGTCTCTCCACCACAGGAGGACTGAGTGCTATAAAATTCTCTCAACCATAGAGGACTAAGTATCATATGTCTCTCCACCATAGGAGGAATAAATATCATAAGTGTCTCTCAACCATAGGAGGACTGAGTACTATAAAAGTCTCTCAACCATAGAGGACTAAGTATCATATGTCTCTCCACCATAGGAGGAATAAATATCATAAGTGTCTCTCCACCACAGGAGGACTGAGTACTATAAAAGTCTCTCAACCATAGAGGACTAAGTATCATATGTCTCTCCACCATAGGAGGAATAAATATCATAAGTGTCTCTCCACCACAGGAGGACTGAGTACTATAAAAGTCTCTCAACCATAGAGGACTAAGTATCATATGTCTCTCCACCATAGGAGAAATAAATATCATAAGTGTCTCTCCACCACAGGAGGACTGAGTACTATAAAAGTCTCTCAACCATAGAGGACTAAGTATCATATGTCTCTCCACCATAGGAGAAATAAATATCATAAGTGTCTCTCCACCACAGGAGGACTGAGTACTATAAAATTCTCTCAACCATAGAGGACTAAGTATCATATGTCTCTCCACCATAGGAGGAATAAATATCATAAGGGTCTCTCAACCATAGGAGGACTGAGTACTATAAAAGTCTCTCAACCATAGAGGACTAAGTATCATATGTCTCTCCACCATAGGAGGAATAAATATCATAAGTGTCTCTCCACCACAGGAGGACTGAGTACCATAAAAGTCTCTCAACCATAGAGGACTAAGTATCATATGTCTCTCCACCATAGGAGGAATAAATATCATAAGTGTCTCTCCACCTTAGGAGGACTGAAGACCATAAATTCTCTCAACCATATAGTACTAAGTATCATACACCTTAAGAGGATTGAGTACCATAAAAGTCTCTCAACCATAGAGGACTAAGTATCATATGTCTCTCCACCATAGGAGAAATAAATATCATAAGTGTCTCTCCACCACAGGAGGACTGAGTGCCATAAAATTCTCTCAACCATAGAGGACTAAGTATCATATGTCTCTCCACCATAGGAACACTAAATATCATAATTTTCACTCCATCATTAGAGGACAGAGTACCATAAAATTCTCTAAACTATAAATGACTAAGTATCATATGTCTCTCTATGACAAGAGGACTAAATATAATAAGTGCTACTCAACCATAGGAGAACCGAGTACAAAATATCTAAGTGAGGTTAGGTCACTTCCTTTTCATAGACACATCAAGGATGTCATCTCAAAACCATTGGTATGTTACTGCAACACCAAACATGTAATCATAAAACCTTTAGAGTACCCCCATATGACATGTGCATACCACACAACAAGATAGAACCAACTCATCAAGCAAGAAAGAAAATGCACATTACAATGTTGAAGACATTTAGCTAAGTGGCTTCAAAACCATAATATTTGAGTTCCATAAATAAATAAAACCCAGAAATCTCGAAAACCAAATAAAATGGTAAAGTTTTCGCATTAAAATTCAAAAATATTGCAAGAAAAAAAATAGAACAAGATTCTTCAAGTTTCTTAATAAATTAATTAAATAATATGATGGTTTTATGGAAATTCCAAATTATAAATAAAATATAAATATAAATAGTCACATAACATTCAGGATATTGAAAATATCATGTAACTACCATAATTTATGGTTGAGTCAAAAATCCCACAAGATATCTGCATGGGTCAAATAAATACATCTATATCAAGCAATAACTATATACCCGAAATAACCTCACCTTGACTAGGAAAAAAAAATTATCTTTGAAAAAGGTTATCACTTAGAAATTAATGTGATTGCTAATGTAAAATTGTCCAATGATGTTTGTTGTGGTTGTCAAAGAGTTAAAATTTAGAGGGTACGAGAGGAAAATAGAATTAGTCAATGCATTAATGCTAGATTGAATAACATGGAAATTTTATGATTTGAAAGAGAATTCATATCATTATAATTAGTCAACCATAAAATTCTAGAGAGACATAGTGTCATCGATGTAAATATGGGTAAGCTTTGTTTTATTGTTAAATTCATAAGAATAGGGATAAGATATATATTCATAGAAGCAATTAATTTACCGTGATTAGTCATCGTAATATCCTATAATCTAGCATGAAAATAGGTGGAAATGGTAAAAATCGAAGTAAAATAATCCAAGGTGGAAACCAAATCTCTAAAATGTAAAATACTACAATGTATTAGATATTCTAACTTTAAAATGTCAAATGCAAACGTCACAACCACTGACTGAAATAATTCATGAATGAAACAACCAACTCTTGATATATTTCACGTAAAGATCTCCTAAGTGTCATCCATAGTGAAAATAGCCAAAATAATTTTAGTAAGAAATGAATATACCAAAATATGAAGATATTTTTGGTTTCTCTTACAATACAAGTCTATACAAGGAATTGGGAACCCACATATACCATATAATCGGGATACAAGGAATTGGGAGCCCACTATACCATATAACTCGTTGGGAGCCACATAACAAGTACTACAAGTGTACCAGGGTGTATCACCATGACTGCACATAAAATGGAAACATGGTATGCCATGATACACATTCTACTCACACATAACCAAATACTTGATATTTACTACCAACTAATACCATATCTTCAAGTGTTTGAACCTCTATTTGATACCAAATGTGATGTCCACAAATATGCACACAATAATTCCATAACTAAATAAACCAGGATAAAAAAAATTTTTACTTTCATTATTTTTTACAAGGTAACAAATGGTTTTACTCAAAAAACTCCACATCACATGAGACACTTGTACAAACAAGGACCCACTCATACAACAAGATAAAATAACATACACATCAATGCCTTACTCAAACGACATAAACCACGACAATGACCCAACTATATTAGGAAACATATGGATATGAATACTACACAAATGTCCTTTTCGTGGTTTACATATTGATTACCTTTAGGTTTCCATTGTATGACCTTATTGTTTTTAAGATAAGTAAACAACTAAGGTGTAAAATTTTATGTTTTTCATACTTCAATTACTTGATTTCGTAGAGCACTAGTATTTAAAGGAGAATCCACTATTAGTTCCTTTCAAAAATTCCATAAATTATCCATAGCTCATTTGTTCATTAAATTTAGTTTAAACAACTGCCAGTATCCTACTATTTGTTATTATGTTAGAGGTTTGTTTCTCAAAATATGTTTAGTTGACGTTTAATTATAACCTCATTACACAATGGAAATAACATAAATTCCACGAGGGGAGATCTTATCATTCAATGGAGATGAAGGTTCATGTTACGTCTTTCCTTAAAATTCCCTCTATTAGAGCATGTTTATTCACATGTAACAATTTTTATAGTTTAAAAGTTAGTTTAAGTCAATTTAACATTTACACGCTATGAATTTTTTTTTAATATAAGATTTTTTATTCTTTGAAATGCTTGATTTATTTGAGAACTATCCAAATTTATTCTTATACAGCAAGGGAATGCCTAAATAATTTATAAATACTTAAAGTATAAAATTTATTCCTAATTTAAATATATTACTCACTTTTGTTTCCATTACACTTACATGGTTACATTGGTCTCTTATTGACATCCATTTCTGAAAACATTAGGTAAAATGTATTTTCTTAACATCTTTAAGAATACATGATTTGCAGCATTTTAAACTAAAAATGAATCACAAGAGATTTTTGCTCCTGGGAAGAGATAATGTTTCAGTATTCCGTGATCCTTCTCGAGAAATTTACGTTATCAAAAATTTCATAAAAGGGCATAGCTAGGGGTTAGAGGAAAAAAAATTCAATCTCACTATTTCTCTTAATTCAACATCTTCCAAAATTAGTTTCATTTGATAAGATTTGGTTAATATTTCTACCCGCAAGTTAACCTCTTAACAGCCATAGGTTTAGTTTAATTCCCATTGCACTCAGGGATCTACAGCTAACTATGGATCAGTTTAAGGTAAGAAAACATATCTATCCTATAGTTTAATTCCACTCACACTCAATCTACATTTGTATAAGACCAAAGTGTTATTTTTTTACAGGTAAAGATAGGCATCACAATTATCTGTGAGCAAACTAAAGAGATCATTAACGAGAATTGAATCCATAGTATAACTAGTTCACTAACTCCACTTGTGTCATCTGGATCATATGAAGAGTGCCCTTGACTGTATATATGGATATGGTTAATCCTAGAGTGATAACTTCATAACAAGATTATCCACTAGGTTGTGCAATGGGAAGCTTCGTCTAGGAGTTACCCCATCTACAAGGTGTTAGACAATAGTGCCTAGGTATGGACAGGAATCACCCAAGGCGCTAGTGTCTGATCTAGGCAAATGAATGGTCTTGAGGAGTCAGATCTGGCTCTTTTAGTGTTTGATGGATGTTATCCTTGTGGGACCTTATTATGTGTGCATTGGGATAACCCTTTAGGAAGAATCACACATTACCTGCAATCCTATCCTAGCTACATGCACAAGACTACCGCACACATTTGAAATAAAAGATGAATATGCTTGAGTCAGATTGACCTCACAGTCACCCCAATATGATTGTCACTGAGCGTTACACTACATTCTAGACTCTTTAGTTTTGAGGTGATGTCTGTGATAGGATCGTTGTCCCTACATGAACATAACAGGTTTACTAGAACCTTGTGCAAGTTACACCAAGATAGTGAGCTACAATAAGTATTCCCCCAATGAAAGATCAGAAATGTGCAATATAACATAGGAGATTTAGACAATTTACCCTTCCTATGTAATGAATTATGTACTCTCAAAGTCCATTCCTTATAGTACATCACATTTTAGTAGATAACAAATCAGTGACCTATTTTACATTAAAATAGTTTATAGGGATGTTATATATGATTCCTTTGTTTGAATTTCTAGAAAGAACTTAGTGACACCAAAGGTCGGCCCCAAACATTTTTAAGAATTTGAAAAAAGACCCTCACAATATAATTTGAGGCACCAAGTGATAATTTGAAATATTAATCTCAACCACTGGACAAAAATGCACTTAAAATCACACTACGCAATACTGGCGCTGTGTCCTCAAAACCCATGGTCCACTATTACTTTTCTTTACCTTTTAGAAAATTATAAATAAAATAGACAAAGACATATCCTTGTGACATTTTGGTAAACAGAAATCTAGAAAGTGTAACCTAAAGTCACAATACGAAATCTGAAATCGATAGTCAAGGAATTAAGCCAGGTCTCAAGTATTTAATGCATATTACATTAGGCGAGACATATAATACTCTGATCATGCAGGCATAATGTACCTAGTAAAAACTATTATTTTGAGTTACAGGATTCTAAAAATGTGTAGGACATCAAAGTTGTCACTTTGTCACAACCTTAAGAGAGGTCCATCAAACTTTTGAACTTCAAAAATTCTTGGGTGGATTCAATGTTGACAATTTGGGTTTAAAGACATTAAAATATGATTTCTAAAGCAAGAACCTTAAATACAAAAATCGCAAAACCTTTAATTAAATGAAAAATATTCCATTTACTCACCAAGGGAATAATCTTTATTAAGAAGGGGAAAAGGAGTTCAAAAACAAGGCTATTTTGTCCAGGTGCACCATTTGGGGTGACTCCACTGGTGTCATTTGTGATGTGTTTTAGGTTATTATGAATTCACCAAGATACCTTTATATCTCTGGTTTTGGCCATCACTAGGGTTCTAAAATTAATATTTATGTAAGTATCTTGAAATCCTGAAGTTCAAATTCTAGCTTCAGGATTTGAACTTTAAGTTTCAACATCTTAATATATCATATTTTCTTGTTGTTCAAGTATTTTGACCTTGCTATTGGTTAACCACGAATGTTAAAGTTTACATTTAATTAATTGCACTTCAAGATCTATGTAACTCCATTTCAGTTTAAGGTTGAGAATAAAAAGCTCATCCTTGACAAACATTAATTTAAAATGACCAATTATCCGAAATATGTTGTTACAGCCAAGATAAACATTTCAAATGAGGAACTACAAGAGATCAACAATACTAATGCATAGTACAAATGATCGAAGTCCACTGTATCATTGACTTGCACAAATGAGTTACCAAAAATGTGTTGCACATGCATAGACAACCCTCCTATTTTTAGGAGGGACATGTAGGTTCATTCATATGCCATATATTTGGCACCTAAATTGCCATATATTGGATAACATTTTACACATTTACATAGTTACGTTGCTTTGAAGTAAGGCAATCTTAAGTTATAGAAATGATATTTTTTAGACTTTTCTTAGCTGCAGTACAAGAAGTCTAGTTATGAGGATTAAATTATTTCTTAAGCTGTTAGAGTTTTACAAACATGGATGTGACTAGATTGAGAGGGAGGGTAAACAAAGGTTAAATACTAACTTCATTTATATGGTTTAATAATAATAGATTACTACTCATGGATTTGAGTTTATGTATGAACTCATATAACTATCTGGAAAGTGATTGCTTTGATCATATAAATCATAAGAAGCACATTTAAATCCATATGAACTTAACACTCATGAAGTAAAGGGTACACATTTTACCCATTTACATTGTCAATTATCTTCCTTGTTTATCTAGCTTAACATAGTTGGTCTACATTCATTATGTGACACTCATACTAGTATTCAAATGTTCTCTTTAAAACAAAGAAGATACAAACCACATATTTTTCTAGGTATAATGCTTGAAACATAAGAATCTAAGAGGAATAAATGGTTTTTGACAAATAATTTTAACTTTAATGAAATTCTGTTTAATTCACTGTCTATCAAACATTTGTAATCTATATCAATGTACAATATTTAACTATCATCTCACTGATTACAACATATCACACTCTTAATCTTCTTGTTCAAAGTACCTGCAACCAACGTTGTATTAATCCTACGACTGGTATGAAATCCCTTACACTCAAGCATGAAATAACACATGCCCAATCATTTCAATGGTTAATTCAAAACATGGCAAAGAGAAAGAGATAGAGATAGGGAGAGAGGTCATTTCGTCACACATTCACACTTTCATATTCCTTTGTCTCTTTTTTTGTTTTAGATTCTATGCCAGAGAGTAAGGAAGAGAGAGAACGTTAGAATTAATTTTATTTATTATTCACCATATCATAACCACATACATCATGTACCCAAGAGGGGAAGGATTTCATATCCATATACATTTTCAAAACCAATCAAAATTTCATAATTATTTCAAAAGAGAGAAGGAAAGAGAGAGAAAACATTATAATTTTAGTAAAAACCATTCATACCCATAAATTACCAATTCATACTCTATAAAGTATTCACAATATTTAAAAAGGTTTGTGAGTAGTTAGAATTGAATGTGTGCCCTCAGGAAGGTTCTTAGTAGCTAAAGTTGCAATATTTGTGAAATAATGGCCGAAATAATTGAAATTACTTATGAAATGATTTTTTCAAACATGCTCGTTTTAACTTCATACAATCAAAGTTTTTAAAATTCCTAATTACTCAATAGTATAATAGAATTCATCGCATTCGATGGCAACTTGAAATTATCAACGAAAAGGCTCAATTATACTCAATGAAACTAAGGTTGTTTATTGTAATAGACATAAAATTATTTTGTCACATCAAATTAATAGTGGGCCCCAAAACCCACTTTTAAAATATTTAACCTCTGAAAAATTTTTGTTAAAGTGAGGATACGTTACAAATTTAATGGCATAGAGGTAGGTAGGAGTAGCTTTTCAGTTTACCAAATTGACTAGCTCAACCGAGCTGCAAAACTAATGTACACATTTACGTTAAAATCATGTCACCGACAAGTGACTGAAATTGCACTAATGGGTTTGGAATGATCTGAACAAGGATCTCTTATCCCAATTTGATAGTTCATACAAGCGTCCCTACAAGGTGTCATGACCACTATGGAACATGTTATAATTTTTGGTCGATAAGCTGATTTGGTTTGAGGATTTTCTGTGGTGTATTAAGGTCTTCCTTTTATCCAACAAGGAGGGTACCACAATTGATTGTTCACATGTTGCATTTTATGGTTCTTATCACATCCTATACCCAAAACACGCAACGATAAAATGTGAAGTTTTCACCAAAAACCCACCTATCTCATTACCACCAAATGAGGTGGGACCGACGACACCGATGTCATCCAAAAGCAAGATCCACTGGTGTTCTCTTATGAAGAGTTGCAATGCATGAACTACCTCCACATTTCGTTGTACGAGTGCATGCAATGATGGTAGTAGAATGGATATTATAATAATAGTTAATCTAATATAGGAAGACTAAAACTTTGTAAACCATTATGTTAAAATATATGGAATGATTTTAAATAATTATATAAAATGAAATTAAAACAAATATTGACGAGTATGTTAAAATATGTAAAAGGAAAGGATATTTAGTTGATTGTTAATATGTAACAATCATAGGTTTTCATAGGTATGACTATGTGAGCATTATGGAAGTAGAAATAATTCACTAAGGGGTCCCTTAGAGGAACATGGATCTAGAAGATATAACAGACTGCAACTGCAAAATGATCTGGAGCACCCCGAGGTGCCTTAGTCCTGAAAAATAGGTGCCTTGGTCTTCATAAAATCTCAAAAGGATCTTGGAAGTGTCACAAGATGCTAAAATAATTACCATTCCTATTGCACTTTGTTGAGGACCAAAATGGCTGGGTATCCTGATAATATTTTATTAATGACCTGAAAATAAGCAGATTACAAAATGAATGGTTGCAATATTTATAGATATTGGACAACATACGGGCTTACAAACAAATGCACTACATTTTAACCAAAAAGTTATGGTGTGTGTGTACATGTCGTGCAAACTCTTATGATAGTTGCTACTTTGTGAAGACTCACGTGAGCAATATCATAATAATGGAAAAATAATAATGTGTTATAACAATATAACCATATAACCCTCCCCCTATGTTGTGTGTGTTGATGCAATCTATTTAGCCTTGATGCATGAACTAATGTTGACCAGTAATAAATGGATGTAACTTTAATGGGTAAGTAATGCATAAAGCTTGGACCCTCATTATGGTCTCACTAATTTATACCTAAGGGTTCCCCCCTTAATTTTGCATTAACCCCGAAGGGATGAAAAGAGGAACTCTTTAAACAACTCGAACTTGACAAAAAAGAGGTGGGAAAATAGATCGTGGATCAGGGCACCTCAGGTAGGACCGGGGCACCCCACTAAAGGTATGAGCACCCCGGTTTAGGCTAAAATGACAGAATAGTTATGAAATATGTGGGCATGCATATGAAAATACATAGGAATGATGAAATAAAAGATAAAAATAAGATGGCAAAAATGTGGGATTAATTAGTACTTTATTCACTTGAGAACCCTCTAAATAGTAGTATAAGATCAGTCTAAATAATGCCTAAAGTGCATGATTTTATGACTACAGTTAAGATATATTTATCATAGACAACCACCTCGAGTTTCACGATCCTTTGAATCTTATCTAGAGTGCAGAAAGATAATTCAAATTTCTCAAGTAATACACATGATATTGGTGTAGATACCAAGCTGATGTTGTCACCTTTTCATAAGGGTGTGGACCATCCTTTTCAACATTATATATCTGCAATTGTGTGTAGATTACTTTCTGCCACTAGCCTTCCTAAGCCCAAATTGATCTTAACCAGATTCTGTGTACTCTAGACCAATCTCCATATCGTACTCTTGAAGTCTATTCACCCATCTACATCAATTTCTTGACATATCCATTTGTGATAGGATGTGGGTTCACCATTGTATGAGGCACATATGTAATGATTTTGGAACTCACTGAATATAGGGTTTGAAATTTTAGTATCCTTTATCAAGCCAAAAGCTTGTTTCTCCATAATGGAACTATCATAGAATTTAGATTTACCTGCAAGGATTTGGTGAAAAATAAAATGGGTTTTTTGTGCCCCTCTTCATCTTTCTACAATAGGTGTAGCAATAAGTAAATGTATCATCCTAAAGAAAAAGACTTCTCATATGAAACATCCTTATAATTAGGTTTGGTTCAATATGAGGGGCAAATCTGTGAGTGCCTCCTTCTGTCATCCTTCAAATTCTTGGACAACCCCTTCTACCCAGCTTAATAAATTGATCCTTTTTAAACATGCTTGTGATGGGGATAGTGAGAGATAAACCTTCTTACAAAATTTATTTGTCTAAATAAGTGATTGGATAAATCCCTTCATTACAACAATAGGGTCATGGACCTTACCAATTGATTCCAACCTTTTAGGGTAGAGATCATGGGACTCCTATGCGACACTATATGTCCCAAAATTTTTTCCTTTTGTACCCCAAAATAACATCATCTTAGGATTTAATGAAATCACATATTCTCTACATTTGAGAAAAATCTTTTCAAGTTGCCCCAAATGGTCACCCATTTTTCTAGAGAAGACAACTATATCATTTTGATATACTGCAGTAAAATCATCTAATAAAACCAAAATAGGTCACATCCATGGCTCTTTTAAATTTTTATTAAACATTCATTAATCCAAAAGGCATCCTAGCATAGACATATGTTCCCTAAGGGGTAGTGAAAGTGGTTTTGAATTGTTCTGATTGTTTCACCACTACATGGTTATATCCTAGAATCCATCCAATGTATACAGTAGCTTAGATCTTGTTACATTATGTAGCATATTGTCTATGTTAGGTAATGGGTAATTATCTTTGAGTGATGCCCTTTTCAGATTCCTGAAATCCACACAAAGCCTAATATCCCTATTCTTCTTTCCGACTGGTACCAAATTTTCCACCCATAAGGAGTACCTACTGGGTTGGATTATCCCACCATCCTTTAAATTTTTTAACTCCTCTTGCATTTTGGTTGCAAGGATGGGGTTGACAGGCCTTTGATTTTTCCTAAAATGTTTAGTATGAGGCTCTACTGGTATCTCATGTTGAAATAAATATTCTCTATAAGCCTTAAACTAAGAATAAGACCATGAAGAAAATCCTTATAATTCCTCAACAACTTAGTATAAGCTTGCTTTTTCTCTTTATTCATGATACCTCCTAACTAGACCTTTATTAGATTTTGAGAGGTTACCAAGTTACATTATTTAAAATCCCTAGATATATGGATGAGTTTGTTTATAACCCTATCGGTACTGTCAAAATTTGATTCAAGACTAACCAGTCCTCTAGGGATAGTATTTGTTTTTAACTATATTACATCCTTCCTAAAGAGGCTTTCCTTTCCTTCACTTAGCACCACCATAGGATCAAGATTAATGAGTTATCGGTAAACTCACCCCTACAATTTAAAAACATTTAGATCTGAGCATCATCTTCAAAAACCTACCAATGGTGAATGTTATCAGGGACTGAGGGTCTAATAAGAACGTATACTTCATAATTGCAATAAGGAGACACTATTTCATTATCATACTGAGCAGGATAGAAAAACCAACTTGTTCTACCACTATATGTTTCAGTTCTCTTCATGCCCATAAAGGATCCTCGCTAAAGGAATAAAAAAATTATATGAGATCCTAGGATGCATTATTATCCATTGTTTCAATAGTATGGTTTTAGTTATATATAATATTCTAACTTTATTTACAACTAATTCATAATCTCCTTTAACAAAGGATTATTTAATCCCATGAATCTCCATGCAACTCTTAAACCAAGATTTGAATGCTTCATATTCAACTAGTGATTATTCATACATTCAAACCTTAATTAAAAACATAGAGATTAATAGAACCATGATTTAGAGAAGTCAAATCGATTCTCCAAGCTCCATTTCAAACATTAGAAAATGCTTCATCAAAAGCATCATGGTCCATGGGACATTGACACCTTCAAGGTGTGCATTGATATCCATACAATGATCTTCAAAATCTACACAACCTATAAAGTAACCCAAATCTGTATCAACAAATAATACTTCAGTAATAAACATTCAGAGGCTCGCTCAATAATATGTAGCAGATTTATCTTCCCTATGTAACTTGACTATGTTTCCTTCCAATGGTATGGAAGCAAAAGACATGTCTATTTGAACACTCCCCCCTACACTGAAACCCACTTTCTTGATAATCACATGCCCCATTTAGGAGGAAAGTCAACTATAACCAAATTCATAGTCAAGTATTTTCTAGGATAAGGAGAATGTTGTACCACTAAAGCTTTGACATACAACAACAAGTACTTCTCTTGAATCCATGGTAAAATATTTCCCAAAAGGAACTGTTATCTTGATTTCCAATTCCTTTATGACCTCTAAAGGCATGATATTACATGAGCCTCTTGAGTCAAACATACAATTATGGAGAAGTATTCATTGATAATCAGAGTGGTAAAGAAAGGATCCACATCCAGATACGATTCTACCAAGGAAGTACCCAACTATACTTCCAGGGGTTCCTCTGCATTCTCTTAGTCTTTTGTTATTTCAATTTTAGCTATAGTGGGAGGAATTGTTAGAGTAGGTATTTACCTTAGCTCATGTTCACCTAGGTACATTATTTACCTTTATTGTATTTATCCTCACCCACTTATGTGTGTGGATATTTATTTTTATTTATTTAGATATTAGGAGATATTATCTAGTTGTTAGGTATAGTTCTTTCCTTGATCTATGGTATTGACTAGTTCTTTCCTAGATCTATGGTATTGACTAGATCCTTGATGTCTAGTTCTCTCATAAATCTATGGACTTGACTAGTTCTTTGATGACTAGTTATTTCCATGATTTATGGCTTGATCTACGACCTTGACTGGTTCTTAGATTGTTATTCCTTGCCTATATAAGCAAGGCCCATTCTCATTGTATTTCATTGAGTTCCATAATAATATATGATATTGCTGCTCATTTGTTTGCAAAGGTTTATGTAAAGTTATTCTGGTGAATTACTTTCATCTTATTGATCGTGGTGTTTGATTAGCATCTGTGTTCTTGGCTTGGTATGATCTGGTTATCATTCCTTTTATGGTATCAGAGTAGGAGATTGCTATTGACATCCATCTGTAAGTTTTATTTTGCAAACATTTTTTATTCATATATTCGGATTTCTCATATTTTGTTGCTGCGTGCATTTTTATGCAAAACAAAGGCTTCCATTGGATCCGGAAGGTGGCAAAACCCTAAGATCGACTAGTAAACTTGACCATTTCTGGAGGCAGTCATTTTTTTGGTTTTTTTTTGTTGTGTAGAGAACCGTGGTGGATTCGGAATCAGTGTGGAGGAAAACCCTCGGGATTTGGTTCAGCGTGTAACAAAAAAGAGTTTCTTTCCTTTTTTGGGTCCAGGGGTTGACGGTGCATGTTTTGCTATTTGAGGAAAAATGTCACAGACTACTATTTTGGGCGGCGAAGGTCATTTTCAGCACAGTCAGAAATAGCAATTTTTACCAAAAGAAGCAGTTGGATATGACTTTATCGAAAACAAGTGACACACCCCAGAATAGTAAGTTGCACACACCCATTGAAATCCTTAGCCCTTGGTCATATGGTATGGTCATATGAGGGCTTAAAGCTTGTGATTCCTACTAGTAGGTGCTTAACTCCAGCCCCCTTTCATTTTATTTGTGTGGTGAAGGCAAGAGCATTTTATTTTGTTTTAGTGGCAACTAAAATAAATAGTAGAGCATAATATTGAAAAGCTTGTAACTTTTGATCGGTAACTCGGTTTTGAGTGCCGTTTTTTGCAAAAGTTCTTGTTTTTTTGCTCTTTCCATTGGAAATATTTATTTTGAGAATTGCACTATAATTATAAAGTGCCATATTGTAACACACACTCATTATAAAGTGCCAAAATCTAGGGGGGCTCTTGTTGCATTGCTTGGGGGTCTTGTTGCATTGCTTGGTTCTTGCATTTCTTTTGGTGATTTTTTGAGGATGGCATCTACTTTTGCATTAGATCATGTTGAGCCATTAACAACACATAATTACCACACATGGAAACCAAGAATGGAAACAATAATTAAGCAGAAAGGATTATGGGCTTTAACTTCTTCAGAACAACCAGTTTTCACTAGAGAATATGAGAAATTTCAGTACCAGTGCAAATTTGATGAGTGTATGGGTTTGATAGGAACTTATGTAAGTGACAATATTTTGTTTCATTTGGAAAAGTGTGACTCTCCTTTCAAAATATGGGAGAAATTGGAGGATTTATTTAGTAAGGTGGATCATATGAGAGCCATGCAACTTGACATTGAGATCACCTCTCTTAATCCTGAAGATTTTCCAACAATTATAGACTATCTTACCAAGTTCAAGCATTTGTTGACACAGTTGAAGGGGAGTGGAAGAGATAAGAAAGATGAAGAGTGTGTTTACTTGATTCTATCCAAGTTGAGAGGACCATTCCAAATTTTTTCTTCTACCTTTTTCTCTAGCATGGATGCCTTAGGTGACACATTCAAAATGCCTAACTTAGAAACATTTTGTGAAAGACTTACTAGGGAAGAATCCAAATTGTCTCACCTTGAGTCTTCCACCTCTCAAAAGGCATTAGTTGCATCTAATCCTAAGGGCAAGGGAAAACCAAATAGTAAAACCAAATCCACACCTTCTCCATCTCAAAATGCTCCTAAACCCAAAGAAAACAACTCAAAACCCAAGGAGTCTTCTAAATCCAAGAATAAGTCTAGCCGTTCATGCTCTTTTTGTGGGGGTAGTAATCATGAAGAACATAGGTGTTATAAGTGAATGCAAGCCTTAGAGGATGCAGTCAAGAAACAAAAAATTTCTATCTCCACTCCACCTCCTTCTAATCAGCATGGAAAAGCACTTAATGTTGTTGGAAGATCTCAGTCACCACTTGCAGATAGTTGGGTTATAGATTCTGGTGCTTCTCATCACATGACTTCTTCCAAGGAGTCTTTTGTTTCTCTAGGTTTGAGTTCTACTTCCAAAATTGAGGTTGGAGATTCTTCCTTTCTTTCTGTTGAGGGAAAAGGTGATATACAACTTGATGGTGGAAATATCCAAGATGCACTATATGTTCCTAACATCACTACAAATTTGCTTTATGTATATCAAATTTGTCATTCTGGTCAAGGAAAAATAGTGACTTTTACACCACATGGAGCAGAAGTACGAACTTTGTTGGAGCCTCATTCACTGGTTGCTCAGGGTATTGTTGATCATAGTTCTAGACTATATCACTTTGAGGGTTTTGATGACACTTCTTCTATAGGGACAAGATTGGTTTCTCATGCAGATTCAGAGAGTAAGCTTTGGCATGAAAGATTTGGACATCTCAATTACATATATTTGAAGGAGTTGAGCACTCATGGTATGGTAGATGGTCTTCCTAGAGTTTCTTGTCTTGAGGGAGTTTGTCATGGTTGTGCATTAGGGAAACAACACCAAGATCCTTTTCCTAAGAATTTGTCTAAGAGAGCTTCTTCACCACTTGAGCTTGTGCATAGTGACTTGATGGTTTTTCCTACCCTATCTTTCAATGGAGCTAAGTATGCACTTACATTTATTGATAATTTCTCGAGGCGTACTTGGGTTTATTTTCTCAAGTAAAAAGTGATGTTTTTTCACACTTCAAAGTCTTCAAGGTTTTGATCGAGAAACAATATTCTAGTAGCATAAAGAACCTTCATAATGATAATGGAGGGGATTACTTCAGCAATGAGTTTTTTGAATTTTTGGCAACTCAAGGCATTATTCACCAACATTCTGTTCCTCATACTCCACAACAGAATGGCTTAGCAGAAAGGAAGAATAGAACTTTGAAGGAAATGGCTAACTGTATGATGCATTCTAGAGATATTTACCTCCTATCTATTGGGCAGAAGCAGTTAATTGTGCTAACTATATTTAGAATCACACACCACACAGAGCACTTGAGCATTTGACTCCAGAGGAAGCTTGGTCCAACACTAAGCCAGATGTCTCATTTTTTTGAGTCTTTGGGAGCCATGCTTGGGCCTTTGTGCCAAAGAAGAAAAGGAAAGCTTTGGATAAGAAGAGTAAAACCCTTGATCTTTGTAGGGTATTGTGAGGACATGAGAGCTTATCATCTTTTAGATCCTGATACACATGATGTTCTTTTTTGAACACATGTTCAGTTTGATGAGCATTTCACTCCTCATGATTCTTCATCTTCTTCCATTCCTTCTTCTTCATCTCATCTTGAGGATCCTTTCTTTGAGGAGATTGATGAGGAGGTTATAGATGTCATTGAGGATCCTATTCCCACTGATGTTGTCACTATGCCTAAGTGGGCTCGTACTACAGTTTCTGAGGCAACACCTTTCATAGAGGATCTTCCACCCACTAGGCATCATCACACACATTCTACAGGTTCTGGAATTTTGTGTCAGGTAGTTTATGAGGATCCACAGTATTTTTCAAAGGCTCATGGGATACTGGAGTGGGATGATGTGATGGACAGCTGAGTATTCTTCTTTGATGAAGAATCATACTTGGGATTTGGTATCTCTTCCTAAAGGAAGAAAGATGGTTAGGTGTAAGTCGAACCAAATATGCAGCTGATGGGTCCATTGACAAGTATAAGGCTCGTCTTGTTGCAAAGGGTTTTTCACAAGTTGAAGGTATTGATTACTCTGAGACTTTTGCACCCATTGCCAAGATGGATTCTGTACGCCTTGTACTTGCTATTACTACATCACAGGGGTGGCCCATATACCAGATGGACATGAAGAGTGCCTTCTTACATGGAGATCTACAAGAGGAAATATATATGGAGCAGCCAGGATGGATTTGTTCAGGATTCTTCTCTTGTTTGTAGGCTCTGAAGGTCTCTCTATGGTCTCAAACAAGCCCCTCGGGCTTGGTATGAGAAGATGGATTCTTTTCTTCTATCTACTAGTTTTGTTCATTGCCACTCTAATCATACAATGTATCTCTAGCATGTTGGTGAGGATATTGTGATACTTGTCTTGTATGTTGATGATCTGTTACTTACTGGCAAGCTCTTCTTCCCACATTCAGAGTATTCAGAGGGCTCTTTCTACACAGTTTGACATGACAGATCTTGGGCTATTGCATTATTTCCTTGGTTTACAGATTTCTCAGACAGATTCAGGGATTCATTTGAGTCAGCAAAAGTACACCCATGATCTTCTTAGGCACTTTGATATGGCTGATTGCAAGCCAAGTCCATCTCCTTTTCAGTCTGGAGTTACTCTTACATCCACATGTACCACACCACTTTGTGATCCTACATTGTATAGGTAGTTGGTTGGGAGTCTCATGTACTTGACCCATACTCACCCTGATATTTCATTTGCAGTAGGGCTTGTATCTCAGTTTGCACATTCTCCTCATAGTAGTCATTGGCAGGCTGCTAAAAGGATTTTGTGCTATTTACAGGGCACTTCCCACTTTGGCCTACACTACACTAGGGGTTCTACTCAGTTGGTTGGGTATACAGATTCAGATTGGGTAGGTTCTATTGATGACATGCATTCCACTTCTGGCTATCTTTTCTGTCTTGGTTCTTCTCTAGTTGCTTGGGCATGTAAAAATCAAATAGGCTATTGCACTTTCATCTTCAGAGGTAAAGTACAGGGCAGCAAGTTACAGCGAGTCAACAGATTCTTTGGCTTTTCTAGTTATTGACAGAGTTTGGATTCCCACAGGATTCACCGACTGTACTTTGGTGTGACAACCAAAGTGTAATTCAAATTTCTCACAACCCAGTTGAGCACCAGTAGACCAAGCATATTGAGATACACATCCACTTCATTCGGCAGCACATTCAGGATGGATTTCTTTGCTTGGAGTACATTCCAACTCAGCAGCAGGTTGCAGACATCTTTACGAAGCCTTTTGCATCACCTCACTACCTTGAGTTGCATGGAATGCTTGGGGTTTTAGAAGTTGTTCTTGGGGGGTGTTTGTGAGAACATCTTCCTTCTTCTTTCTCTTTCCTTATAGCAGGATTCTTTCCTTCTTTTGGTTTGAGATTTCTTCATGGATATATTGTACATGAGTACCTCATCAGGCCTAGTTTCCAGGACTCATACTGTGGACATGCCACTTCTATTTTGGCCCCTAGCTTCACTTGAGGGGGGTGTTAGAGTAGGTATTTACCTTAGCTCATGTTCACCTAGGTACTTTATTTACCTTTATTGTATTTATCCTCACCCACTTATGTGTGTGGATATTTCTTTTATTTATTTAGATATTAGGAGATATTATCTAGTTGTTAGGTATAGTTCTTTCCTTGATCTATGGTATTGACTAGTTCTTTCCTAGATCTATGGTATTGACTAGATCCTTGATGTCTAGTTCTCTCATAAATCTATGGACTTGACTAGTTCTTTGATGACTAGTTCTTTCCATGATTTATGGCTTGATCTATGACCTTGACTGGTTCTTAGATTGTTATTCCTTGCCTATATAAGCAAGGTCCATTCTCATTGTATTTCATTGAGTTCCATAATAATATATGATATTGCTGCTCATTTGTTTACAAAGGTTTATGTAAAGTTATTCTGGTGAATTACTTTCATCTTATTGATTGTGATGTTTGATTAGCATATGTGTTCTTGGCTTACCACGATCTGGTTATCATTCCTTTTATATAATACATCTGATAGACTACAATTTTGTGAACCAAGAGGTAGAGAAATGTTTCTAATCCCCTGTACTTTGTAAGAAGAATCATCACCTAACAACACATGGTTTTTTGAAGGCGTGTCCTTCATTGTAGTAAACCAATCTCTATGCCCAGTCATGTGTCGAGTGGTTCCCAAATCAACATACCAAATATCACTAGATGACGTGGATGGTTCATGAGTAGTATACAAGAAGTCCTCATGTTTTGAGTGTTCTTCTTACTCAGCTATATTTCCTTGGTGATGGATTTTTCTTCACCAGTTCCCCTTCTTATGCCCTTGATTGTAGTGGGACTATCCCTTATGAGATTATTAATTTTGAGGTCCAGAATGACTTGATAAACCTTTCTTATATATATTGTACCAACAATATTTTATATCATGTCCTTTGCTGTAGATATGAAATTTATTCTAATTCTTGTCCCCATGTTAATGCTGGTTTTGGGACTTTTGAGAGGAATGAGATTTTCCTTTTCCTTTTTAATGAGAAGATAGTGCTTGCTCCTCTTCATCATCTTTATTGTACATAACTTTTTCTTGTTGCAGTAGATTTACCAACTTGTCAAAACTAATTGTCTGATCTAACAAGTTGAGTGTTATTACAAAAATATGATAGGAAGGAGGGAGTTCTCTCAGAAAAATGGGAACAAGAGATGTATCAGTGACCTCCTCTCCCAGGGCTAGAAGTGAAGCCCTCAATTATACAACTCTTCTAAAAAAACTTCAACTTTCTCATTCTGTTTGAATTTCGGTGTGTGTAATTGACTCTGCAAATTCATAATTGTGTTTTTGTTTTTGACCTCGTACACTATGCTCAACTTATCCCACGCTTCTTTGGCTGTTTTGGCATCTCAAATGTGGGGTCACACGTCGTCTGATACTGTAAACAAGATAATTAATTTTGTCTTCTGATTGGCTTTGTCAAATTGTCTTTGTAGGGAAACATCATCTGGTGATCTGGTTATAGAACCATTCACAACTAGTCATATCTCCTCAAACTCAAGTTGTGTTTTGATCTTAGTTTTTCATGCAACATAGTTATCTCCTCTTAGGAGCTGTGAGTCTGGAAGAAAGAACTTGGGGGCATTGGTCCCCATTTTTTGAATTCATTGACAAAGGGTAAGGCTCTTATCACTCCAGGTATATAGTATCCCAATATATATACTATTAATATGATATACCAAACCTTTCTATATACGCAACCTTCTGATATACCCGTCGGTATGTGGAAGAAGCTCCCCCTTTTGATATACTTAGCAATACATGAAAGAGGCATTAACGTACGTGAAAGAATTTGATACATGGTACTAAGACAATACTGAAAGGGGTCTATGTGATTATTGACACTGAATCAAAGAAATATCCTCATACACACGCATAACTTCACTATATACTCAGAAAATTTCAGTGTCCAAATTTAATTCATGCAATCATTCACAAACAGATGGGATGGCTCAAAGTGTGTGCACTGTGTTTTTATTACTCCTCATTGATTTATAGGGATGATGCCCAGATGATGTTGTTGCAGATATATTAGGTGTTAAGTGCAGTAGTAGTCGCGATGACTTTACCCATAAGCACTTTCGAGAGGCACTGTTTATACCAAACATTGCGAAAGAGATCCGAAGATCTCGTGAGTATTTTAGAACCAAATTTTATTGATTGTGTTTACAATTCTCTTCCAGTGTTTTTAGCAATTACAATGTTTGCAGTTGAATATGACAACCTGTAAATTAGTAAAATCCACCTAAATATACAATTACATCCAAAATGCTAAAAAAATTGAATGGCATGTAATTTTGTTTTGTTTTTCGAGGCCTTGGTGGCCTCCAGAACTCAAGATTGCTCTTAGACCTAAAAAATTGCAAAAAACAACTCAAAATATGCAGTTTTAGCTTCCCATCCTATGGAAAAAGATACTCAGAATGAAAAAATAAACAAATTGGGAGATTTTTTTACCCTCCAGTAGGGTTTTCTCCTCTAACTTTGTCAGGGTTTTAGTTACGGTTAGGGGGTTTAGCAGAGCTTTTCACTGCTAACTGTGGCGATTTTTGCTAATTTAGCCGCTAAACATCAATGTTTATAAAATAAATGTTTGTAGTTGGGAGGGGGTGGGTTGAACCCCTAACCTCCTCCTCCCAAAACTCTCCCCTAAGCCAACTCAGTGCCTAATGTGCTTTGCATATGCAAAGAAGTAACTACTATTTAAATGTAAAAAATAATGACTAACTTTTTAAAAGTGCCCATGTGGCTATGCATGACTTGATGCCACTGGGAAGAATCCACATGGCAGTTTGCTTGTCGATGGTTTTAGGGTTCATGCTAAGAATTCAAATCTCTACAAAGTGATATCTCCTTTGGATGCTTTTGAACACCACTTATTGTATTCCTTTGTTTTTTCTTTGATTTTGTTTAGTCGTCGCTGTTTTGTTTTATGTAGGGTTATTGGAGTGGTAGGAGAGATGGCTCATCCTGATTTACCTCATCAATTCACCTTGACAATTCTCAGATGGAGGAGGCTCAATCTTTGTGTAGTGGGATGGTCTCCTGGTTGAATGCAATGGCCTGATCCAAACATGGCTTAACACACATGACAATGAAACACAACTCGACTGTTTGGAATGAAACACGAATCGGTGGATTCAAAAATTGGTTCAAATTTTTAAGGGGAGGGCCTGATCATGGTGTAACAACACTGTTTCAAATGTTAACACTATTTCAAATGTAACTCAGATGCAGAGCGTTAGATTGGCTCTTTGACGAAGGAACTCACCTAATGCTAGGAAAATAACCCGGTCTGAAACAAAAGTACATAGCCCAGAACTCTTTGAATAGCTCAGTCCAAGAAAGGAGCTCAATCTTCAATAGAACTCAACTCGGTGTGGAAGCAAAGCTCTATGGAAAGCTCGGTCTAAGTAAAATTTTACACATTCCCCTCTAAATACAGTAGTCTACTAGAATTAGGAGAGGGTATAATATCCACTAAATTTAGTGGAGAAGCCCCTAATGGGAAAAATTGATTTTTAAAAAAAATTTGTTCTTATTTTTGAATCAGAATGGCTCTAGGAAGCAAATTTTTCTTGGTAGCAGGTTGTCACTAGATCTGATAACATCCCAATTTGTCTTGTCTTTTCCCCACCAAAAAATTCATTCAAACTAGAACTAATCCTACCCATACTCACCCCTGAGATTGCATTGTGTCTCGGATGGAGGGAAAATAGGTATCAATCCATTTGGCACAAATGCAAACACTAGTGCCCTCTTAGGAATTTCATCATACATGTCTCCAGTAACTTCCTTGCACTTCTGCATATGACAAGATATCTCCATAATCTGGGAGTGACCAACTTGTGAAAGTGGATACATTGGCAGAAGCCTTGATCATATTATTCTAAAGGCCTTTAGGATACTCAGTGTGCATAAATTGAGGGACTATATTCATCTCCTATCACCATTTTGTACAGCTAGTTACAAACATATGAGAATTCTCTTGACCTTGGTTGAAAGGCAATAAACCATACGTGAAATAGTGAGGGTTGCAACAATGCAACAATAACCTTTCAAAGTGCTATCCATCTCTCCACACAATCTGAGTGCCAGTTAGATCACCATCCCCGGCTACAAAATGACATACATCAGTGATCTATTTGACTTCAAGCAGTTCACTGCCAGTAATATCTGATGCTACCTCAGACTAAAAATTAGGAATAACTAAGTAAACTTTGGTGTACCAACAGGTGACATTTTTACTAGACTCCTAGAAGCAGGAACATCTGTAACAGAGAACCTGGCATAGTTTTTCAGACAATTGGAGGATCTGAATGGAATGGAACACCTAGAGTGTATTGGGGTGCCCTATTCTGTAAAATAGGCACCTTGTCTTTGGGTAAAATGCTCAGAATATGGTTCTTTCAATGTTGCAAGATAATCTATAATATTACTTATCTATCACATTAGATCTGTCGAGATGTGTCAAATGTATCAAATAATGTAGGATGAAGGAATGACCTACAAAATAAAAAGAAATATCAAAACCCAAAAATAAAAGATGCAAAATGAATGTGTCAGACTGACCTCAGTTGCCACAACAATGGGCTTAGTAAACTGAGCATTGCACTACATTTTGGACCCAAATGTAGTTAGTGTGTGTGTGCATGTTGTTCCTTAGGTGCTCTTGTGTCAGTTTCACTTTGTGAAGTAGCAAGCAATAATAACTATAGAAAATGTATTAACATGTGTGCATGTAATAGAGTAGAATCCCTCCCCCTATGATGTGTTTATTGTTGCATATCTCCTAGCCTTGATGCATGGAACTATGTGGATTTAATTGATGCAATGGATGCAAATCTAGATGGAGTGATAGTAGTAAGTGACATTAGGACCCTCATTATGGTCTCATAAATTTTTATTTATAGGGTTCTCTTGATCTAATTTCACAATTAATCCCGACATGGCCGACTAGGAAAAATATAAGTATGAAAAATGGTTAGAAAGAGCCCAAAAAGTAGGTGGGAAAGTAAAACAAGGATGGGGCACCCCTCGGTGGGACCACCCCAAGGCACCCCAATACAGGCTTGGGGCACCCCAGTTTAGGCTAAAATGATGGGATGATGATGAAATATCTAGGCATGTATATGAAAATATGTGGGAATGATGAAATAAAAAGGTAAAATAAGATGGCCAAAAGGTGGGATTAATTAGTACTTTCTTCACTTAAGAACCTTCTAAATAGTAGTATGATAACTGGGCTAAATAATGCCTAAAGTGCATGATTTTGTGACTACATTTTTCCCCCACTTTATGTTGGTAATTTGAAATCTCGGTAACATAAAGTAGATAAGAGATGCATACCTGATATCCATGTCGAGTGTAGTAGAGAACATGCCGATGGACTAGACTCAAGCGTGGAATGAAAAAAAAAGATGGAGGAGTGGATTCTAAAGATGAAAAATGCATGCATAAAAAGTGATGAGAGTGAACCTAGGGCATAACACATGTGTAGTTGTTGTGGTGTGTAATGTACCTACATGGTTAGTAAAGGCAAGTGCCATCATGGTGTGTCATCATTGCATTGCCATCATCATCATTGTCATCATCATTGTTGTTGCCCCCAATTTGATTGTTTGTTTCTCATACGGACTGGACATGTAAGGAGAAAATGATCAAGTAGTCAAATATGTATGTATGTAAATGTAAATATTATGTAAAATACACATAGTGTATAGAAATGTGTAAATTATGTAAATGTAAAGTGTGCTAAAAGGAAAGTGTAAATGGAACATGTGCACCTGATCCATGTCGAGAGAAAAGGGTGTAGAAGGATATCCTGTAATGTTGTGAGTTATTTGGGCGATCCCACGCCACCCTGGATGAAGAAGTGTAGGGAGGAAATGCTCTGTATCCTCCAACATTTGACCACTTCTTCTGAAATGTGTGAAGATATCTTTGTAGCATCCTTATTTTTTTAGGTGATCCAATGCCAACTGGATAAAGTAGTGCAAAGAGTCACACCCACTGTAACCCCAATCCTGTAACTACTTCCCAGAAATACTAAGGAAACCATGTCCTATAAAAGCCCCATTGTGTATGGAGTTTGTAGACTGGTCTGAACTCACTCACTGTATGTAAACTCACAATGCCAAGGGCATAAAGTGCATTGTATTAAACTGGTGTAAATACATTGTGTTAGTATGTAAAAATTCAATGATCCCCCCTCTTTTGGGGGCACATGTGACATCGCTGAAAGGAGAATGCGGCCCCAAAAGAGGACCTACCACACTCTGACCTGTAGAACTCTGCCCTATAGGGGGAAAGGGAAAGTACTTGGTAGAAACCAAGGCACACACAAAAGGGGATGACTAGCCAAAACAAGTGTTAGTTTGAAAACACATGCATGTAATAAGATAAGTGTAAAATACGTAGACAATGTAGTAACTACCAAACAAAGTAGTGTAAACACGCAAGAAAAGAAGTAGGCCGCACAAAGTGGGTTACAAACATGGGACATCACTTATGATGTCACAAGACATGTAAGGCTGTCATGGATGCAAACAACAAACAAGTGTGCACAAAAACATAGGGCAAAGCCCGCATATAATGGAAAACAATGGAAGACAAGTATAGACAAACAAACAAGTAGTCATGGAAAACATGTAATCCTACAAAAAAAATTGTTACACATGGAACACCGTTAGCATGTTATAGCAATAACCAATATGTCAAAGTGTGAATGATCAAGTAAATGTAAGATGCTAAGTATAAAATGAAACAATAACACCTGGATAAGATGAATGTGGATGCCCTCAATGACCAGTATAAGAAGGGTAGAAGGTGAGCATCCATGCCATGTGTAAAAGTCATGTATCTGTGATCACACTAAACAAAGGCGTGAATGTGCATGTGTGCATGATATAGATAATGACATATAAGAAATCAATCTAATATGTGTAGTAAAGTGATAATGTAAAACAAGAGTAAATGCCCCCAAGACAATGCAATATGTTATGGATGGATGGAATGGAATGCAAGATGGAATGATAGGAGAAAATTTCCCCCCAAGTGTATGGAAGTGTATGCAATGAGGTTCATTTTATTTTCCCCCTCAGTAGTTAAGAATGAACCGTAAATGAGAGTGCGTCATCAGGAAATGGTTGAGTAGTGTTTGTTGTGTCTAGCGCGCTGTGATGAGTGTGTATGTGTAGGAGTGATAAGATGCGACATATAGAAAGGATATGTGTGAACCCTATAGCTGAAGCATATATCACGACTTATTGAATGGATGAGTGATGATTTATCCTAAGTGTATATCACTATATGATGAAAGGATTAGGATGCGTGATGATTTAACACTAAGCGTATATCAATATAAAATGAATGGATGGGTGATGATTTAGCCTAAGTGTATAGTAACTACATAGATGATAGGATGCGGGGTGATGATTCAGCCTAAAGCGTATGTCACTATATGATGAATGGATGAGTGGTGATGTAACCTAAGGTGTATACCACTACAAGATGAAATGATGGAGGTGGTGATTTAGCTTAAAACATATACCGCTACTAGAGGAAGTGATGGATGGGTGATGATTTAACCTAAAGTGTATGTCACTATCCTAAGAATTTCGTATGATGAAATGTCCCATGATAAATGTAAGGTAGATTTGATTGGTAAACCCTCGATATTGAGTATGGACCGAGGAACTAAAGTGCATCATAGGGTAGTGAGTGTAACGTGTAGAAAATAATGTAGCATGTATGGTGAAACTAGATGACCATGTGATGAGTAGGGTTTGTAAATGCGCGGTATGGGCAATACAATGTGAAGCATAAGGTTTTTAGGATGTATAACACACAATGTGTAATGTAATAATAGGTGTAGATAGAAATGGAACATGCAATGATAAAATGTAAAGCTAGACCCATATATAATGTAACCTAGCGTAGTATGTAGGATAAAGATGATGTGGAATAAATGCGTATTGTATGGTATGACTATGTATAGGTTATGCGTGGATAGCCTAATAATGTATGTGGTGTGTAGGGTAAGGACTAGTATAATGTAGAATGTAGGGATGAAATGTAAAACTAGACTCATAGGTAATGAAGACTAGTATAGTATATAGAAAATGTATGATATGAAAATGTGTAGTGTATAATGTGACTAAGTGTGTAGATATTGTAATAATGTAATGTGTAGATGAGTACTAGTATAATGTAGAATAAGTGTAGAATGAATGGTGTATGATGCACAATGTATAATGAAATGTAATGTGTAATGCCTAAGGTGTAGTGTGTGGGGTTCAGTGTAATGGTAATCCCTCAACAATCAAGTGTGAACCGAAGCACAAGAGTGTGTCATCGGGTGATGAAGGTGTTATAACGTGTGATATGGTATGCCTATGTGAGAATGCAAAGATGATAGATGCATGATTGTGTGGGGTAGTAGATGCTCTGCCCCCCAAGACAAATATAAATTTACACACTAACCAATGAGGGTGAAGGTTGAAGGTCATTCAGCTGATGGTTAGTGAGGATGAAATTGTAGGACCATGATCTAAAAGTGGTGGCATGTAAGATAAATGTTCTGTTGGTGAATGAATTCTATATACATGTGAGGGATGAGTATAAGATGAATATCGTGGTGTACTAGTAAATACATGAGTGATGGAGATCTCAATGTGATGTCATGTGTGAAGGTGATGAAGATCCACATGGAATAAAGTGAGGTGGTTATCGACATTGAGATGTCAGTAACTGTCCTAGGAATAGGGCTATGTTGATGTGTAGGACTAGTAGGATGAGTTGGTCATGTAGAGGATCACTCAAGTAGGTGAACTAGGAGTAGATTGTGTATTTTAATAACATCGAATGAGACGTGTTATAAGAGCCATGGATGACACATTTTTATGAGGATATGGTGACAATGTAGGAGATGGGGGGAAACCATTAATAGAAATAACTTGGGAATTGTGAATGAATTTAAGTCGTAAGTGAGTCATATATATGATAGATTGAGAGTGATGAATCCAATTAAGGCCTAAAAGTAAGTCACGTGCCTCAACTATGTTTCCAACAAGGAAAAGGACAAGCATTGTAAGAGGGCCAACCATGACATATAACTTAAAAAAACCAAAGGGTTTGCAAAATGGATAGTCAATTTGCGATGGAGGGTAACAAATAGCCTAGAAGGAGTGATATAGAACATGCAATAATGGGCCAAAATGGATCAACCTTAGTATTATTGATGCTGGTCAAGCTGATAGATGTGTCTATGTGTAAATGATTAGATGTAAATGCAACATGATAATTGAAATTGTAAAAATAAATGGCGGGTGACACGGATTCAGTGTTAACAACTAAGAAATCAAGAGCACTCTTGATTATGGAGGTGACACTGCATGATATGCATGATTAGCAGAAGGATCTGCAATCTTTTTGTCATGTTTTTGGGACTCATTATTAAATATTTTGAATTTACCCTTGTCATTAGTGGGAGAAGAGATAGTAGATTATGGTAATTCGAGCATATCATTGCCAGTTAGGTCTTGGGTAATTGTTTGGAGTTTCAGGAATCTATTTTTAGAATTTACCACATAGTGATAATAATCAAAATGGAATTTTTCATTGTAGTTTCATCCTTTGGGTCATAATGTGTCTAACTCAAGTGGTGGAGGAAGGGTAGTAAGGTTTCTATCAAGGATTTTATTTAATATAAGATGTGGAGCCATTGGAAGGTTATTAAACATGTGCCTAGGATGTTGTGACTAAACTTATTTAGAGGGGGTAATATACGTTAATGATGATTTTAGCATGTTGATTGTATTATATGTAGATGGCTTGAATTTTTTTTTATTGTGAAAATGAGAGGAGGATAGAGGCTTTTCCTGATACTTAAGGTTTCTGACAAATAAAATTTTAGACCCATGAAGCTTAAGAGTATGAAAAAATTGATCAAATGAAGAAAAGGCCTCCAAGAGAACACTTTCTTGTAGAGGTGGTAAAATACTCTAGATAAATAGATCTTGTAGTTCAAAATTGACAATTACATTTTTCAATTTAGTGATATTATTCTTATACTGTAAAACGTAGCTAGCAAATTGTTCATTGCATCATTGTTTAAGTTGAGCTAGTTGACCGTAAGAAATATTAGAGCCTATGTTGATGGGAAAATGTTTAAGAAAGGCATTGGCTAGATGGATGAATGAAGTAAATAAGTGGATAGGTAAATCATAGAACTAATGCATGGCATATTTATAGATACTACGAGGAAATATTTTAGCTTAGAGAGTATGATCGTCAAAAAACTCTAGACAAAAAACATGAAAGGCATGAAGATGCTCCTATGACGGGTCACCATGCCCAATGAAAATGGGAAGCTTAGGGATAACAAAATTGGGAATAATCAGATAAGTAGAGATGGACATGTGCAAATTGAGTATGCAATAACAAGGTAGAAGCTAGAGATGGAGATGTAGTATCTTGTTGCAATTACATGAATTTGAGGTTGAAAATCATGATACAAAGATGTTAAATCTTGATTACTAATAGAGGAGACTTTGCTTTCATGAAAAATAAAGAATCTATAAAATGAATAGTAGGCATGGGGACAAAAACTTGAATAGTAGAGATAGGTGGAAGAGTAGAAGCAAAAAATTAAGTGGCCACAACAGTTGGTATAGCCACATAAGGATTGAGTTCTGCCAAGTTATTATCTTCCTCATGAGTCACATACAGAAGTAAGTCTAGATTCTAGGGGTGCACAACAAGGTGATCATTGATGGCTTTAAGGTGAGATTTAGTAAACTCCTCATGAGATTGAGCCATGGGAAAGGGAAAAAAGAAACCCTAGTTAAATAAGAAAGAGGAGTCTAAGCTCGTATATGGTTAGGGTCATCAAAATGATTAACTAAAATTAAACTAAACTATGGTAAAATGTAACAATAGCTAATCAAATATATGACGACTAAAACACTTAAAAATATGATAAAACAATATGGAATAACCTTAAATAATTATGCTAGATGAAATGAAACCCTAATTATGGAAAGACGTAAAAGAAAAGGACTTAGTTGATTGTTGAAGACTATTGCAATGTGTCATAGGTCTGACTGTGGATTCTAGAAGAAGGTTAGAATGAACATAGGTTCCGTAAATACCATATCTAAAGGATCTAAATGTACTATAGTGCCCATGAGGGTACGGGGGTGCCCTGGGGTTCCCTGGTCTACAGAATAGGCACCCTAGTTCCTGTAAAATGTCATAATCTAGTTCTTTCAGTGTCGTAAGATACTTTAAAATATTTCATGTCTATCTCACTAGATATATTGAGATGCGCCAAATGCATAAAATAATATAGGATGAAGGAATTACCTGTGAAATAGAAATAAGTATCAAAACCCTAATAATAAAATATGTAAAATGAATGGATCAGACTAACCCGAGCTGCCACGACAATGGGCTTACTAAACTAAGTTTTTCACTACATTTCGGACCCAAATCTAATTTTGGTGTGTGTGTGTGTGTGTGCACATTTCATGCCCCAGGTGATCTTGTGTCAGTCACACTTTGTGAATTAGTAAGCAATAATAACTATATAAAATGTACTGACATGTGTGCATGAAATAGAATAAAATCCATCCCCCTTTTTTGTGTTTATTGATGTAAATATCCTAGCCTTAATGCATTGAATTATGTGGATGCAAGTGATGAAATGGATGTAACTCTAGATGGAGTGGTAGTAGTAAGTGATTCTAGGACCCTCATTATGGTCTCATAATTATATATTTATATGGTTCTCTTGATCTAAGTTTGTAATTAATCTCGACATGGCCGACTAGGAAAAAGATAATTATGAAAAATGGATAGAAAGAGCCCAAAAAGAGGCAGGAAAGTAAAACAAGGATCGAGGCACCACAGGTGGGACTAGGGCACCTTAGGGCACCCCAGTATAGGCCTGGGTGCCCTATTTTTGATCCGAGGTTGTTTTGGAGGAGTAGTGGCAAATATGATCATGTGAAGGTGATGCTTTCGGGTTTATACCTCCGGTCTTTGACGCACGATATGGGTCATTTTCGTCAGTGATCGAGAAAAAATATATGCCCCGTGGTGGGTCCTCAGGCCACCACATAGCCTGTCACCACTTTTCCCTAAGTCAACTCAAGCGAATAACTCATCGAGCCATGGACCAAGTTCAAGTTGCATTGGTGAGTTACCACCTTGAGCCAATGATTGAGTTGTGCATTGGAACAAGTTAAGGGTCGACTTCGTAGCTGTACGGGACCAAGCTATTTACATTGGAAAGTTTGGGCTATTAACTAATTTGTTCATTGATTTCAAACCAAACTGAATGGAGAGTTATGGAGTGAGCCAAATGACTTGGTGAGCTCATCAAGGAGGGGAAAGATTTGTAATGCATTGACAAGCTATTGGATAGTATTTGGTGGAAAAAGGAGGACATGGCCATTACCATGATAAAGCCTATCTCCCTTGGGCTATAATAAGCCCTTAATAATTTTCTTCCCTCTCAATGTGGGATAAATTTGTATCCCAAAACTATTGGTAAAATACTCAGGCTCGACAAGCTAGGCATGGATGTGGGGGCTATGGACACATGGAAAAAACATGGAGGATGTGTCGATGTTGGTACCAAATGAGGGAATGATATGGATGGCTCACAGGGGGTCTACATGACAATGTGGCATGTATGGGGTTGGTCCAAACTGATAAAAAAAATGTAAGGAACAAGATTTGAACCCGCAACCTCCTCCATACAAAGTGGGTCACTCTAACCAACTCAGCCAATGAGTTGGTTATGGTAATAGTTAGCATGATAGGATTTTAGTGTGAAGTATAGGCTTCCCAAAGGCTATAAATCCTCCCTCTCTCCCATTCAATAGAAGCCTTCCTTCGAAGGTATTCAACAAGCTCATTTGTTAGCCTCTCTCTCCCAAATGCAAGCCCAAGCCGAGGAGGTGAATATGTTGAGGCCTTAGTATTTTTTTAAGGCATTAATATTAGGGGAAATATATAATGTGCCCTACAGGCCATTATTTCGAAGAAATTAAGACATATATATTATATAGGCATGATTATCGTAAAGTCTTATATTTACTATAGGCATATTTTTTAGAGCTAAGGAATATTATTATAGGCATGTAAATATGTAAGTCCTATATTTTTATAGGGATTATGATTATTATTTTTAAGTCCTATTATTTTAATAGATGAAATATTATTTTGAAAAAGAAGCATTGAATCCTCTCTGAGAAGAAGAAGTACTCCGAGCCAGAGCAGAGAAGGAAAACTAATGTAGTTCAAAGGTGTGATCATGGTGACATTATGGAGACAAAAGACGTATTTTAATATAGGCATTATGGAGAGATACTAAGAACTATATTTTATGTGCACCATCTTCATTGAGGACTGATAATATTTGTTATCAGAAAAGTAAAGATAAGACCTATTATTTTAATAGGTGAAACAAAGTTATTGGGAGTTATTCAAACTACTCAATAGGCCACATTTGAGCCACACTTCAGAATATAGAGCTTGGAAAATTGACTAGGGTGGCATTTGGAAGACCAATCAGTATACCAAAGGAATTTGTTCCTGAAGGAGAACAATGGATCAAATCTATCAGTTAGGGTGGCTACTTGGTATAAATATTTTTGTTCTTATGTATTCATTTTTGTCATGCTTAGATTGTATTATTTGTTATATTCATTGAAGTAGATAATATGTCAGTTCTATTAATGAACTTGGAGACGTAGGCATTATGCTGAACTCCGTTATCAACTTCTGTGTAATGATTTTTTAATTCTTGCATTGCTTTAAGTTGATTTAAATGGGGCAAGTTTGGAAAAGAATTTAATTCCTATAGGGGTCCGTGATCTAGTTAAAAATTTTTGGTCAATTTTCAAATCAAGTTGGTATTAGAGCAGGTGATCGCACTTGCAAACTTTCTATTCCCCGAGCAGGTTGATCAATACAGGATGAGTTGATAGTGATGACATCAACTTGTACTTGTGGAGTCCAGATTGGTGGGATAGACTGATGTTCAGGTTCATCATCCTCAATATTTTTCTCACATTTTCATTTGGATTACTCCATTATATCTCATATGTAGATGAGATATTGTTCGACGATCCACACGACATCTATTGAGATAAGCCGACACTGAGGATTCTACAATTGGTAAGAAATCTAAGGTGTGATAAAGTTGACATATTTTTTTCAGCTATTGTATAATTCTCTCGAGCATTATTTATTGTTCTTATAAAACCATCAAACTATTGTGCTAGGTAGAATGTATTGATAAGACCCCTTGTGGGAAATGTTTGTATACATCTAACCAATCAGGGCACATTAGTAAAAGACACAATTTTGGGAAATGTTTGGACTCTTTTATACTTGCATTGGTAAGACCCCTTAGAGGGAAATTATTTTGGTGATTTTTCTAACACCATGATATGTAGTATATTTTGTCCTTGTTGAGTTATTTGTCCAGCAGGGATGAGACAAACACTTTTTGGAGTTCAAATTTAGTGAGAATAGCTAGGGGCTAGGTTTACCATACTCAGTATATATTCTTACTTGGAAAAATTTGATTAATACTCCGTTTATATCTCCTAATTAGATTTTGAGTACCTATCACAACTTACAGCATGATGTAACTCATATTTATAAGCTTGGAGATTTGTCAGCCATTTGTATAGACAATTGAGCTCGTAGGTAACAGTTCGGATCTTCATTCTGTGTAGCGGCATTGTGACCATGCAATAAGATGGTAGTTGATCACCGTTGGCATCTAACATTAGGTCGGATCTTCATTCTGTGAAGAGGCCATCATGGCCATACAACAGAATGGTAACTGATACTTTTCGTCAACAAGAGGATCTCGTGAGAGATTAGCTCGGATTGTCATTCAGTGTCAAGGCATTGCAGCCATACAATCAAATGATAGCTGATCATCAGACTTAGCACTGTAAAGCGAAAGCGTTGAGGTCAGGGAAGGATACTTAGAACCGTACAACAGAGGTGTGGAGGTCTTATGAATATTTCAAAGTGGTGCAGCAGGACGTAGTGAGCCCAAGTACCATAGGTCCTAGGGATTGAGTCATCAGTTGTTTGATTGTGGAGTTGGTAGTATACTACGTAGATCTCTTCTTAGTAACATGATTTTGGATTCACAAGATTTTTGGGACAAAAATACTTTCCCATAGGGGAGGTGTAATCCGGAGGTCATTTCAAAGGAGAAATGGAAAATATGATCATGTGAAGGTGATGATTTCAGGTTTATACCTACGGTCTTCGACACACGATATGGGTCATCTTCGTCATCGATTGAGAAAAAATATATGCCACATGGTAGGTCCTTAGGCCACCATGTGGCCTTCCACCACATTGGCTCATTGGTCTATATTGCCACATTAGACTAAGCTATGGACCAAGTTTGAATAGTACATCGACGAGCCACACACTGAGTTATGGGGTGAGTTATACTTGCAATACACTGGGCGAGTTATTTAGAAAAGCTTGATGAGCCATCGAAGGAGGCATGTATGGGCGAGTTGGAGCATTAGCTCATCAAGCCAAAGGTCAATTTGTCTTATTTAAACCGAATGAAAAAATTAGAGGACATGGCTATTACCACGATTTGGTCTATATCCATCATGCTATATTAAGCCCTTTATCATCTCTTTCCCAACAAATATGGGATGTTTCGCCACTATTGGAAAATGACTCGGTGGAGAGCTTGGATACATGGTTGATGGTTAAAACTCGGTAGCAAAGGGTCGAGTGACATGTGGGGTTTGAAGGCACATGGACGTGGTTAGAGGGCTTGGAAATAGTATGATAGTGGTTGGTGGTGACGTGACATAACGGAGGCAAGGTCACGTGGCATAGTTGGCACGACAGGTGCAAAATGGTGGGCACTCACATATGAAGCGGGATTAGAACCCATGACCTCTCCATCGTAAGCAGAACAACCAAACCAACTTAGCTAACGAGTTGGTTGGAAATGCATTGGAGGATGTGGTTGATAACCACACATTATAACCCGCACTTGGCTATAAAAGCCACCCCCACACTCATCCATGAATAAGCTCATTTTTGAGCTTAATGTAAAGCTCCTCCTGAACTATGAATCTCTCTCCCAAGCACGGCAATGGAGAATTAAGGAGCTCGAAGGCCTTTCAGGGTATTATGTGGCCTTAGAAAAATATGAAGGCACATGTGTTGAAACAATAATGGGTCCTATTTATTTGTATAGGCCATTATTATGGAGGCAAATTTAAGACCTATATGATTATATAGGCATTACTATTTTTAAGACTTGTATTTTTATATAGGCAATTTCGGAGCTAAGGCCTATTATTATAGCCATGTAAATATTTAAGTCCTATTATTTTTAGGCAAATATTATTTTTGAAGCTCTGAATTCTCTCTGAGAAGACCTACTTCGATTCCAAGTCGAGAAGGACAACTGCTGAAGTTCAAAGGTGATCATGGCAGCATTATGGAGACGGAAGACCTATTTTAATGTAGGCATTTTGAGAGATACTAAGAACTACATCATATAGACACCATCTTCATTAAGGATCGATATTATTTGTTATCGACAAGATGAAGATAAGACCTATTATTTTTAATAGGCAACATTGTTATTAGGAGTTATTCTAACTACCTAATAGGCCACATTTGAGCCACACTTTAGAATGCAGAAATTGGAGAATTGACTGGAGTGCCATTTGGAAGACCAATAGGTATACCAAAGGACTTTGTGCTTGAAGGAGAATACTGGATCGAATATATCAGCTGGGGTCACCACTTGGTATAAAGATTCTTGTTCTTATGTATTCAATATTATCATGCTTAGACTGTATTATTTGTTACAGTCATTGAAGTAGATAATATATTGGTTCTATTAATGAACTCGAAGACGTAGGCATTCTGCCAAACTCTGTTATCAACTTATGTGTAGTGTTTTTTTAATTCTTGCATTGCTTTAAGTTGATTTTAATGGGGCAAGTTCGAAAAATAATTTAATGCCTATAGGGGTCCGTGATCGAGTTAAATATTTTCGGTTAATTTTCGGATCAAGTTTAGGCTAAATTGACAGGACAATGATGAAATAGCTGGGCATGTTTATAAAAATACACGAGAATGATGAAATAAAAAGGTAAAATAAGATGGCCAAAAGGTGGGATTAATTAGTACTTTCTTCACTTAAGAACCTTCTAAATAGTAGTATGAGACTGGGCTATATAACGCCTAAAGTGCATGATTTTGTGACTACAGGTATTTACAACCACAACATCTGATAGAAACCAATGTTTCTTCAAGTATTTTAACCAAATAGTTTATGTGCTTGGTCTAAATATCCCATTTTGGCACAGGCTGGTAGAAACTAGCAAAAAATTAGTTTTCCAATGTGCTTCGATGGTTGTCTATGCCTTGTCCTAAGGTTATTCAACCAAACAACCATTTTGTATAAATATGACAATCATGGCACTCCATGGGAGGACATCTGGATGAGACTAAGAAAATAGAGGGTTTCACATAAATGAGGAGAGAGCAAGACATATCTTGTAGAGTCATACGTGGGATATCAAGAAAGGACACTCTCAATGCCTTAATCCATACACCAACTACTCGAAATAAAATATAAAGAGAAGGAAAATAGAGTGGTAGTCAATGACTACCTTGAGAATGGTGCTACAAGGGTTAAAGTGCATGCAACACAGGTGCTCAAACGTAGAAGAAGATAAATCAATACGACTAAACATTACACCCCATGAAGTGCCTCTTCAGCCTCAATCTTCTTCTTCCTCTACATACAAAAAATAACCCAACAACAGACAACAAATCCTCTCAGAGACATTGGACTTGCCTTAGACATAGATACATATCCAGATCGATCCATTTGCATATATTAAAATGGGGGGGATATTGGAGTTATAAATTTATCTCCACGTGCAAGGCTATTTAACCCATAATGGGTCTGATTTTAGGATGGCTATTAGAAGAGCCCCATTTAACACATCTCCCTACAACGTTCTGTTTATTTAATTAAAAAATACAACACCCTACACATTGTACAACCATCTTATTACTCCTAAACTTGTAATGCTAACTTATGTTTCATTGTGGTTAACGCCTTAGGATCTCAAATAAAGCACTTGTCTTATTATGCGAGTAAAATGACAGGTCTGAAAAGGTGCTTAGGATGTGTCACTCTCCAAGATTTTATTTGATGGGTAACTATACGCTGCCCCAATTTCGATTAACATGCCAAACAGTACACCCCCTGCAAATTTGTGTTGTCGGGTAGGGACACTACACCAACATCCTAGAGATAGATCCCTAGGAGAAAATTACATAGTCCACTACACTTTGACCATGAATGTTTCCATGCTCTCATGCCATTACAAATGACCATGCATTATAAACTACATAATCCTAATAGCTTTGACCCAAAGTGTCTCACCCCTCCATTGTCATCCTGGAATGTTCTTTCCCAAAGTTGACCCTCTCCTTCTTCTAGCCATAATGGATTTCCATCTTCTCCTTCATCATTACCCAATTGGAGAGATTGATTGTTTATTGTCATCGCATTCAAGTCACCCATAAAAAATATTTATCCTGACGTGTTGAATATTGAAATGTCTTTTTTTATTGAGGCATATAGGTTTTCCTCATATAATTTTCTCCTCTTGTAAGTTTTTGAGTTCTTCGGTGCAAAGTAGTAAACAACCAATTTGATTATTACCTCATTATCGAATATTTTCAGCTATATGTATTGCTTATTTGGATACTCTTTTTCAACTTTCATGGTTTCGTGCCATATTTAATTGATTAAAACTATGAATCCCCCATGACCTTTACATATTTCAGTCCCCTTATTCCAAACAGAGATCTTTCTGTATCTTAAATTTTTTGGAAGGTTGCAGTCCTCATGTTCATGTGTTTCCGTAAGAATGATAATATCTTTTCCCTCTACTATGGGCCCCAATCTAGGTCCTCTTCTCCATAGGTAATCCCTAAAATTCCAACTTATAATATGTATAAACTCCTATGGGGCCTTGATTCCCTATTTCTTGCTTGCCTGTCAATCACTGATTTGGGATTTCCCATTCTTCAACCATGCCCACTTTCCCACAACTCTTGCCTCTATCACTTTCTCCTAGTCTTCTTTCTCTATTATTGTTGAGTAAATGTCAAGTCATCATATAGGTATATGTGTGTTCTTATAAGAAGCTCCCTATTGTACATGTTGGTCCCTTCTTCCATCTATTATCTTTCCAATCCTATTTTCCTAGTGAATATAACTGTTGATCAGTTAAAATCTAGCACTTAATGAAGAACATACAAAAGGTTTGCGTGGTAGGATAAGAAAGGAATCACACGCTGGGAACAGAGATAGATTCGGGACTTAGTCATTTTCACGATAAGGATCTATTTTTAGAAGATAGTGTGTGAAACACACAAACTGGTTAGAGACTTATGTGACACGCATTAGTTATTTTTGGAGGATCGGCTACGAAGCACTTTGCATGGATGCGGGCTAAAGATAGAATTGTGAATTGATAGTTAACTAAGAGAGATCTATTGTTAACACACTTGCATGTGTGCCTATTATTGTAACGTCACGTGGCTAATAATAGCATGCGACCTATTTTGGGATTAGATAAGTGGTGAAGGGAAATTACCCACCCTTATAAATATGTTGTGAATTGTGTAGCATAAGGGGATGTAAGAACTGAATTATTGTGAGGTTATGTTGCCAAATCTAATGTGTGTATAGACTATGGTACTATTTATTATAATAAGTGTATGTGTGTTTATCATGTTTAATGCAATGGAGTGTGTTGGCTGAATTAGAGTGTGAAGTCCTGAGTATAATTGGTTCGTGCATGCTTGATTTCATCATGGTTATCTCTTAAGTCTATTATTCTCTAGATCTTGATCTAAATATGTACTATATAATGATATATTAGTCATAGATATGAATGATTTAAGTCTTCATCATGCTAACATCTTGTAACAACAACCCTAAAGAGGGGTTTGGTACCTTTGTGCAATTCAAGTGAGTGCTCGGTCTAGGCTGAGTGATGTGCTAACATGTCTGGGCTTTTACTGGTGAATTCTAGGCTGCATCATTGGTTCCGTTTCCGGGACCTCTTTTTCAGTGTTTTTCAGGATGGTTCGTGATGAAGACATACCAGTTGACCCTAAAAAGTGTTGAGGAGTGGATACATGACTTAGAAGAAGAATACGCATGAAGGTTCAACACTGGATCTGAGTTTAACGCACATGCATGAGTAGAACATAATTTGTATGACAATTTGTATGAGAGCTTCTTTGCTATTTTTCCAGTAGAATTGTACGAGTGGTTGATTGCTTATGCGTCTAAACAGAATAGGAGGTATCTCACACTTGTCTAGATGCAGGAAGAATTTGAGACCCTTTATGATGGTGATCTAATTTGGACTCGCGCTGTGGATACGTGGTTCTGTGGTGTTCTAAACAGTTATATCTTGGAGTACTCAATTTCCACTTATTCATGCCCAAAGGTAGCTGAATTCCAATTTTTACGATATCCCAGGGGAACTTACCTGCAGGGCATTCCAATGGCGATCAAAATTTTGATGGTAACTTTGAATTTGGAGAGAAAATCAATGGCTAACTAAATCCCACCACACGCGGGGGTAGGAGTAGGCTTGGTGAAAGATGGAAGACCTAGTGGCAGAGAGAGGAAAGGTGGCTTAAGTATAATGAGGTACGTGAGAGGGCGGTAGAGAAGCAGTGGGATGTTACAGATAAAATGAAGTTGTGGAGAAAGATAGTTCGGGAAGGAGTTGAAGTTCACACATAAGACGCGTAACTCGAGCATCAGGAACTCCCCTATTTGGTAAAGAATGATAGGGAACCCTCTTTGGCCTCACAAAGAAGCACGCCATAAGAGACGACTTGGGCCGCATGCATGCATCTGAATCCACCTGGAAACCTTGCCCTTGCACTTGGTTTTCTAGCATCTAGTACAACAAACAGTCAACAAGCTAATTCAAGTAGTGGGAGAGCAAGAGCGAGTCTTATAAGAGGCAAAATGATGGAAACACAAATGATTTTGTTGTTATATGGGAGTACCTTTTTGGGTGTATCATCTGCACAGAATTCAGGCGCGTAGATTTTTGGACTATCTTCTGGGAGTAGTAACACCTCACAGACTATTGAGGTACAATTCAATACTACTGTTGGGACACAGGGAAGTACATCTTCTGGTTCGATCCCAGCTACAAGTTCGAGATTAGGAGGTATAGGTGACTCTAGCTCTGGTGGTTCTGGAGGATGAGGAAACACAAGAGGTTTTGGATCAGGTGGGCAAGGTCTGCACCAACCCCAGAATATTTACATGGAGACGTCTCTTCATCTTTTAGAGTACAAGGGCATAAAAAATGATGCTGAACACATGCATATGTGTGAAATAATGTGGCGTGCAAAAGGAATCATGGTTTATGAGCGTAGGGAAAGTCAATTTGCTACTACGTTACAAGGGCGCACGCACGGTTGGTATAGAAAGTTTGACCCTGATCAAACTTGCGTAGACTATCCAACTTTAAAAGATGCGTTCCTTAAAGAGTTTCACATCCCTGAGTTTGAGTAGAAGAGTATAAGTACGCTCAAATATATTAAGCAAGGCACTACTGAGAGTGTTAAAGAGTATGATGCCAGTTTTAAAATGTTGTTATCTAAGCTTTTTTATGATATTCACGCAAGCTAGCATGCACAATGGTTTTTTGGAGGCCTGATTACACATTTTAGGAGGGTCATATCCCATTGAACATACACTGATTCACATGAAGTACTTAAAGCTTCCTTATGTGCTAAGGCAGTTGGATGTATAGACAGTGGGGTAAGCCTGTTTTTTGAAGCACAGATTGCAGCTATGACAAAGCATTTGGAGAAACTATTGAAAAATTCAGCACATGAGACACACACAGGGATTTGGTGCACAGATTGTGAAGTGGAAGGTCACACAAAGGATAGTTTTCCCTACAGATCAGTGTACTCACTATTGTTAGATTGTGAGATATGTCATCTAAACCATGATGCTAGCCACTACCCATTACTACAACACACGATAAGGAAGAAAATTTCATGCTACTGCAAAATCTGTAGGTCCATGACTCATGACACAAAAGACTACCAATTGATTGGTCAGATCCATGATGCTATAGATATTGGTGTACGACAGACAGGAGTTTCAAATAACTCTAAAGGAAAGAATGAGCATCAGGATCAGGATCACAATCATGCGTGCTATGATTAGAATGAAGGAAATTTTGAAGGCAACCGTGGCCTAGGTCAAGGATACTGTGGTGGATTTGGAGGATGAGGTTGTGGTGGTGGAAGAAGCGAGTTCCCTTGTGGAACATGTTATACATGCGGATCTCCTGACCACTACACTCGTGAATGTCCTCAGAATATTACATGTTCTTTCTGTGGAAAGAATCATAGTTATGAGGAGTGCCCAGACTTGTATGAGCATCTTAGCAAGCAACATAAACAAGAAAACAAAGGCGCAAGGATGGTTAGGATACAATGCACTGTGGAGAATCAATGGATGCCCAAGTTGGAACCAGAATTCGAGGCATTGCAGGTAAAGATCACGACCCGTGATGAAGCAACGCGTGCCAGTGAAGCATTACAATAGAAGCCTACTATCACTAAGGAGGAGGTACTACATGCATGGTACCTAGATCCTGCCCATCAGAAGGAGGTTTACCAGGAAACCAGGGAGGTACTCAGAAATCTCCAGGGTGAAATACAATATTTAAAAGAGAAATCATCAGAGACGGTCCAAACTGATATAGATGACTTGAGAGAAGTGTGCAAATTGTTGCACCAGGAGAATATCATTCCACTTTTGGGGAATTGGTTAAAAGGAAATACTCTGCGCGTAAGTACTGAGACTGGACGAAAGATCCTGCATGCAAATATTCCCCCTCATAGCCTAGATTATGACAAGGAAATAACTCTGAATGCTATTGTGGATGGGTGGCTATTGAGTAATATACTGATTGATACAGGCGTGAAAGTCAATGTTCTTACCTTAGATGCATGGGAACAAATGGGGAGACCCCCATTGCAACCATCCTCTAATGTATTGTTCATGGCTAATTGGACTAAGGCCACTCCCATTGGAGTTTTAAAAGATGCATCCATTACCATACAAGGAGCCAAGTTCACTAGAGATTTTGAGGTTTTAGCATTGGCAGAGTCAGATAGCTTCCCAGCTCTATTAGGGCGTCCTTGGTGCTATGTAAATAATGTTGATCTTTTGTTCAATAAGGGTTATATCAGCTTTGAAAACAAGGAGGAAAGAGTTATTATCCCTTTAACATATGAAAAAATTGCGCCCTATGTTGAGCCCTTGAGTGAAGAAGACCTGAATAGGATTTATGTATGCACCATCCGGGATCCAGAGGTGCTTGAGCCATGTAAAGAAGGAATCCTTCAGTGGGAGGATGCACAATCTATTAGCGATACTACAAGTGTTGCTTGTGATAATTGGGCTCATAGCACTTATGAGTTGGTAGGGCGCGCAGTAAAGAGCATATTTCCTAAGGACAACAAACCACATTATATCAGGAGAATAGGTAATAACTCGGTACCTTGTTACACCAGAGAAGGAGATCCTATGGTATTCCTGCGCGCCATGGAAGAATGGTGGATAGACCCGCTAGAGAAAAGGAATATGCTAACATATACCCTACGTGGGACAACAATGTGCTGGTGGGTGGTTCACAAGGATAATCTTGTAGGATGGAATGAAATTAGGATTGATCTTAACACTAGGTTCTACAGGAGAAATGTACCTACTCAAATCTGTACTTATCATGGTAATCAACTTGTTCAGCACCACGTTCAGAAGTGTGAGAGACTCTAGAGAGAGGGGTGGGAAGCTTTACCACTTTCACTCTAGGTACAAAATTTTTATTCCACTTTACAAGGTTGTGCGCGTGCTTGGTATGTATATGCAGAACTCCATAGAGAGACTAGAAATTGGTAGGATTTAATTGTAGGAATGACCCAGATGTTTGACTTCTTCTCTACCAAGCCTCTGGTGGAAGAAGCATTAAAGGTCATAAAGTGCTTAACTATGGGAGATAGTGACAAGGCTGAAGAACTCCTTCAGGAGTTATTGGAGGAAGCAACCTCAGGAGTGCATCTTTTTGAAGAGACAGAGGTTGATGCCACACTACTTCAGTGTGCTTGCCTTGAGAAAGAAAAAGGAAAAATGGTCTACTTAGTGGATGATGAAGAAGTAGAAGATCTAGATATAAACCATTCAACATGTAGGCATGAGGTGTTAGATAATGCAGATAAGACCACACACGCCTATCATGAACCTATGAAGACAACAAAGGTGAATATTGGATCAGATGTTGAGCCTAAGGAGGCCATAATTGGAGACTATTGGTCAGACTCTAAAGTGGTAAAAATCATAGAGCTACTACTGGATTATTAAGACTTATTCCCTCAAGGGTACCATGAAATTAAAGGCGTGTATGAATCATTAGGGGAGATGAAGAAAAATATTAAAGAGGGTGCACACCCAGTTTAAAAGAGATCCTATGGGATGAACCCCAACTTGCATGGAAAGGTCAAATAAGTGATTGAAAAAATGTTGAAGTCTGGGATTATCAAGCCCCTCGACGACTCAGAATGGGTTAGTCCAATGGTGATCAGTATCAAGAAGGATGGATAGATTAGGATCTATGTGGACTATAGGGAGCTGAATTCTACATGTGTGACTGATCCCTTTCCTACGCCATTCACCGAGGAAATACTAGAAGGCGTTGCAGGGTGAAAAATCTATTCCTTTACAGATGGGTTCTCTGGGTATCATCAGGTTAGGATTTCCTAGGAGGATCAAGAAAAGACTACTTTTACTACTGAATGGGGTATCTTCACCTATACTGTGATGCCTTTTGGTCTAAAAAATGTGACTGTTGTATTTTCGCGCATAGTTGTCCAAGTGTTCAAGGAGTTTATTCACAACTTCTTACAGGTTTATTTGGATGATTGGATGATGTATGGATTAGTTAAGGATCATTGTGAAAATCCGCACTTAATGTTTGAAAGATGTAGAGAAGTTGAGTATCTCTTTGAACATCAAGAAGTGCATATTTGCTACACCATTTGGAATACTGTTAGGACACATAATCTGCAAGGAAGGTTTGTTGGTTGATCTAGCTAAGGTTGCAGTCATTATAGGCCTAAAAGAGCCTACCAGTCAGAGTGAGGTGCACAGATTTTTGGGTCATACAGGATATTACAGGAAGTTTATTAAAGGATATGCCAAAGTTGTTGCACTGTTGGAGGAGTTACTGAAAGGGAAAGGTACGTTCTACTGGGGAGAACCACAACAACGTGCATTCGAGACATTAAAGGAGAAACTTACTACCATGCCTATTCTACATTTTCCTTCATGGGACCAACCATTTCATGTACATGTGGATGCCTCTGGCATGACCATTGGTGCAGTATTGGCTCAGCCTGGAGAAGGTATTATAGATCATCCTATCTATTTTACTAGTAGAAAGTTGACTCCTGTAGAACAGAACTACACAACTATAGAGCATGCAAAGCTTTGTCAATGATCTATGCGCTACATAAATTCAGACAATACCTACTGGCTACACCATTTGTCTTCTATACAGATCACATGGCATTGAAGTATTTGGTAAACAAACCCATTTTACAAGGGCACATATGCAGATGGGTACTCTTATTTCAAGAATTTGATTTCATAGTTGTGGTAAAACCAGGGAAAAGTAATTCTGGACCAGACCATTTATCTAGAATATAGTCAGGAGAAGAAGCACAGGAAATTGAAGATACCATGCCAGATGCATAGTTATATAGGTTACAACGAGCGCCATCATAATTAGAGGACATTGTTGTCTTTCTATGAACATAGGCATGACACCAGAAGGAATGAAATCCTTAGAAAAGAAACAACTTGCTATACGTGTGACACCCTATATGTTAATTAGTGGTGACCTGTACAAGTTAGGCCAGGATGAAGTATTGCGTTGTTGTGTACTGGAACATGAACACATATATATCATGGAGGAATCTCATGGTGGTATTGCAGGTGGCCACTATGTAGGTGACGCCACTGCGCACAAGATTCTACTCGTTGGATTATGGTGGGAGACCCTATATAAATATTGTAAGGATTATTGCAAAGCTTGTGATCATTGTCAACGTCTTGGAAAACTAGGACAATGAGATGAGATGCCATTAAGGCCTATTCCTAGTGCAAAGCCATTTGAGAAATGGGCTATAGATTTTGTGGGTCCTATTTCATCAGCTATGCGTAGAATTGGATCATGCTATATCATAACTTGCATAGATTATCTGACAAGGTGGGTAGAAGCAGCACCTACAAAGGATTGTACAATGACTACAACAGCTAGGTTTCTATGGGAAAATGTTATTACATGGTATGGATGTCCTTTAAGTTTGACCAGTGATAGGGGCACACACTTTCTGAATGAGACAATCATAATTTTATTGGATGAATTCATGATTGCACACCATAAGACTACACCATATCATCCTCAGGAAAATGGGACTGCTGAGGCTTTCAACAAAATTTTGAGCCAGACATTGACAAAAAATTGTGATGTTGGAAGAAAGGATTGAGATGATAAATTATTTGCAGTACATTGGGCATATTGAACAACATATAAAAGGTTGAACAAAGCCACACCATTTCAGTTAGTGTTTGGCACAGAAGCATAGTTCTTCCTATGGAATTCATGTTACCTTCTTTGCATATTACGCACGTTGGATGTCTAGCTGATGATGATGCATTAGAAGAATGGATTGAAAAGTTACTCAAGTTGGATGAGTGACGAGCAATAAAACGTTGGAGTCAAAAACAAGAGAAGGCCAGGCAGAAAGCATGGCATGACAGGCACATCAGGGATAAAAAGCTTGAGATAGGACAGATGGTGCTCCTTTATGATTCTAAATTTTTGTGCCATCTAGGTAAACTCAAAGTACATTGGTTGGGACCGTATGTTATCACTCACATACTTGAAACAAGTGCTTGTCAATTAGAGGTGCTTGATGGAATACAGTTACCTAGATACTTCAATGGGAGTAGGCTGAAGCCCTACTATAAATAAGTCTTCTTGGTGTTTGTAATAAGGCAGTGTTGCCATTTAGATTAGGTTTTCAATTTTGCATTTCCTTAATGTGTTTCCTTCTTTTTCGTTATGCTTTGTCAATTTAGTTGGTGTGTTTGTGTAATAAGTGTACATTTACGTGCCAGAAGCTAATTACTATTTGGAGAATTTTTATGTGTAGAGGACTACACATACCCTTAGTGTGGGGTAGGTTATTGATATCCAGGTACAAGACTGATGAAAATAAGTACACATGAAAGGAACTAACTGCTACGGGTGTTATTCAAGTTGGAAAATTGAAAGAAAAAAAATATTGCTTTTGGAAATGAGGACCATAGGTGGAGATGAATGAAGAAACAAGTATAACGCGAGGTAAGAAGAGGCCATGGGAACTACCAAGGGAAGGAACAGTGGTGAGGTACTCAGGTGCATGGAGGCATGCTGAAGAGAAGTCTGTGGCTAAAAGGTAGGAAGGCACGCTAGAAGGTTATAGCTTGGGCAGTGAAGATGTACCACGCAGAAGGAATGAAAATGGTCAATTAATGAGAGGATTATTGGTAGGTGGAGGAGCAATAAATGCACTAAATTTTTGAAAATATATATAAGGATGGGATGCGAGTTCATTTTTACCATTGAAATCATGATAATTTGAAAGATCCAAGTGCGACCGAGCTGCAAGAAGAGTATTCAGGTATGAAGAGTGTGAATCGAGACATGACAATAAGGTTTGTGCGTAGAGGAAGCTTGCGTCCCCAGTTGTGAAGGGTTTGATTGAAGCAAGGTGTTGCAAAAGAGCTAGGGCATGTGATTTCAACTAGGGCACGTTGAATCAATCTAGGGTTTGGGTTTACACGTTGTAGGAGATAAAAGGAGAGTATTTTAAGTTGGAAGATTGTAGGTTATAGATGGCACTGAAGAAAGCACCCATAACAGGAGTAAAAGGGAAGAAGAAATTCGAAGTGGAGGTTGAAATGACCCCTGAGAGTAATTTATCAGAAATCCAGTAGCCAGAGGGTGTAATTGTGGGTCTGGAATGGGATTCTCACAACTGAAAGAGCAAGATCAGTGACTACAACCATCGTACAGATGAAAATAAGGAGCTGGATGCATTATTAAACAAAAAGACAAATAAGCGCACAACAGAAGACATGCCAATGTATGACGATGCTAGGGAGAAGTTGTTAAAGAAACTTAGGGTTTACCAGTTGTATGAGCTCCCCTAATTTGGGAAATATGAACCATTGTATCATTGGTTGATGAGCAGGGTACATGAAGATTTCTTTTACTTTGCAGGACGTAGGGTAAGGATTACAACCGCTTTTGATCTCAACAGTAACAGGGTTGAAAGGCACAAGGGTAGATCTAAACGGGGATTTAACTGATAAAGCCACAATCCTAGAGACAAGGAAGGAGTTGGGGTATACCAAAGGTCCATGCGGCATGGACATTAATAAATTAAAGAAGTACCCAATCATTCAAGAAGTCGCACGCTTAGTGACAAAGTTGAATGACAAAGAAAGATGGTCACAAGTAAACACAATGTGTCTACACATTGGGAAGAAGATGTCACAGGGAGTGATTTACAACATCTCTAGTTACATCACAAAGACTATCATTGAAGAAGCACACACAGGAGAGAAGATCATTTTCGGGTCTGTTCTATTGTCTCTGGTGTTTATGGAGATCAGGGTGCCCGATGGGCCAAAGGAAAAAATCTGGGAATACCTTATAGAGAACAAGTCACCTACGAAAAGATTTGACAAGTACTTGTGTGATGGATCAATGAGTAGACCATTCAAGCAGAGGGTGGATATGTGGTATGATAGACTCCATGCAACATTTGAAGAAGAATGGTGCATACCCAAGGAGTTACCTTCGGTAGTAGGGAAGGTAGTGCATTTGCAGTATCTACCAACATTTTTGCATCACGCGATTTGCGATGAAGGATAGGGCTTGGAGCCCATGGTGTAAATTACCATATGCCTTCACAATAAGATATTTCCAGGCATCAGTTCACCAGTTTTCAGATGTGCACCACCTAACCTTCAATGCAGACAAGGTAGATTGTGACTACCACACTCTGAGAAAGAAATATGTATATCCAGGGTGGAATGCCTACATTGAGAGGCTTATCTTAGATATTATAAGCATGAAGCCTGTAAGCTTGGTAGTTGGGGACACTAGAGCAACACTTATGTACCTACAACTCAAGCCCAAGCTAGAGAACATTAAGTATGTGGAGAATGAGTTTGTGCTCCCAGGGCTGCCAAAAGGTAAGCATACAATGGAAAATGTTCCAGCACCTAAGCCCACAGAGACAATACAAGTAGATGATGAAGAAGAGGAGCATGAAGATAGTGGTGGTTTGGAGTATAGAGGAAGGAAACAAACTCCAATTAGGGAAGAAGTTGAGTGTGCAACTACTCCACCCCAACCACAAGAAGGAGATGATGAGGACTTGGATGCAGTCCAAGGAGAGTGCCGCTTCAAAAGGGTATTCAGGAGAACAAGGACCCAAGGTGCTACTCCACAATCAGTGTGCAGATCACCTCGAATCTCTCCACAGAAGGAGACAACTGAGAAGAGAAGAAGGAAGTTGAAGCTGAATGAGGAGGTGAAAGAGTCTGAGGAAAGCATGCCCAATTCCCCTACACCTCCAGAGAACGTGGAAGAACCAAAGGAGAAAGAAAGGAAGGATGGAGAAAAGGGGGAAAGGAAGTAGATGAGACACAACAAGACTACTCAAGGTACGGTAGAACAAACTCCAAATCTTGAATCCCAAGTTCATAAGGGGCCAAGGTTGAAGAGAACAAGTGAGAATATGTTCCACCAGTCATGGGCTACGCCGAGGACATGGGTAAAAATTTCCACCCGTTTTCAGAGCACACTGAACACAAAAGGAGTTTTATGGATGGGAGCTAATGGATGAAGATATGGCAACCATGTGCACAAGGAAGTAACTATCATGGTCGATGCACACACACATGGATGAACCATACTTTGATGTATGTGAGGAGTCATGTGTATCAAGGAGGTTGAAGAAGACACCTCAGGCCATACACATAACAGTAAAGCCTACTGTTATGTCAGATGAACAAGTAAGCAATGCTTTGGTGAAGGTCTCAACAAAGGTGGCATGGTGAAATATGGATAAGGATGCAAAAATTAGGGTGCTGAGGGAGGAGATCAAGGTGAAGGATGTAGAAATAGCACACCTAAAGCAAGAAAAAGAATTGACACAGAAGAAGAACACTTTTTTTCATTAGCATGCTAGAGGAAGTTGGGGACAATATCATGAAAGTGAAGCCACACTTAGAGCCAAAGGTACCCAAAACATTTCCTTTGGCAATGCACTATGTAAGTACCTTGGTGGACTTGGTGCTTGAAGATAAACCTCTACGCATGCCAGAACCAAAGGATCTAGCACAAGAAGCAGAGTGAGAAAAGGCTTCAATGATGAGAAAGATTGCATCATATGAGGGGTTGCTTCAGAGCTTACAGGAGGAACTAAAGAAATCAGATAGACCGCTAAATATTTGTATAGCCCCAGAAGCTGTTATAAGAACCAGGACCATTATAGAGGACAATGAAGTCCTAAAAGCCATGGAAGATGAGACCTTGGGCCATGCAGAATGATTAGCATGCTTGTCAAGAAGAAGCATGAGGCCCTTATAAGTAGCTCAAGAACCACACAAGGAAAGGCTGGATGAGCTTGGGAAACTCATCGTGCAAAAGATGGACTTATTAGAAGGAAGAATGACTGCCATGTCCAACATTGTGTTGGTCTTACAGAATGAGAAAGGAGAGATTGCAAAAGATGAGTTAGAGTTAATTACAGTGGATATCCCAGAAAAGGCAGAGGTTGCACTCAATGATTGGCTAACTTTAGAGGTGGAAATAAAAGAAGAATATCTAGAATTTATTCTTCAGGTTGAAGCAGAAGATACTACAGGGTAAAGACATTCTTTTATTCATAAAATTATTTCTATCTCTTTATTCACATTCTTTGATTTACTTTGGAGACAAACCATTGTTGGGGCGGCAATGCAATTAGTGTGGGGTAATGTTGATAAGTTAAAATATGACACTTAGTGAAGAACATACAAAAGGTTTACGTGGAAGAGGAGCGCATTCAAAAGTGCGGAAGGATTGGAAAGGAATCACGCGCTGGGAACAGAGACAGATTCGAGACTTAGCTGTTTTCACGATGAGGATTTATTTTTGGAAGATAGTGAGTGGAGCACACAAACTGGTTAGAGACTTGCGTGACACACATTGGCTATTTTTAGAGGATCGGCTATGAAGTGCTTTGCATGGATGCGGGCTAAAGATAGAGTTACAAATTGGTAGTTAACTAGAAGAAGTCTATTGTTAGTGCACTTGCATGTGTGGCTATTATTGTAATGGTGCGTGGCTAATAATAGCATGTAACCTATTTTGGGATTAGATAAGTGGTGAAGGGAAATTCCCCACCCTTATAAATATGTAATGAACTGTGTAGCATAGAGGGGATGTGAGAACTGAGTTATTGTGAGGTTATGCTGCCAAATATGATGTGCACATAGACTATGGTATTATTTATTGTAATAAGCTTCTATGTATTTATCATGTTTAATGTAATGGAATGTGTTGGCTGAATCAGAGTGTCAAATCCTGAGTATAATTGGTTTGTGCATGCTTGATTTCATCATGGTTATCTCTTAAGTCTGTTATTCTCTAGATCTAGATCTGAATATGTACTGTAGAATGATATATTATTCATAGATTTGAATGCTTTAAGTCTTCATCATGCTAACATCCTGCAACAACAACCCTAAAGAGGGGCCTGGTACCTTTGTGTGCTTCGGGTGAGCACTCAGTCTAGGCTGAGTGATGTGCCAGTGCACTTGGGATTTTACTAGTGAATTCTAGGTTGCATTTATTTTATTTCCATGTTCTTAATTCCTAATTGAATCTCATTTACATGTGTTGTGTCACTTACTTTTACCACTTATGGGTTTTTCATTCCAGCTGTTTTCAGATGTTCTAATTCTTGTTTTAGAGTGAATAGTTCTTGCTGCCCTCTTTCCATGTTATTTTATAGGTTTAGTACTTTCTCTTTTAGTATTTTATTTTCCCTTTCCAACTTGTAACTAGATTTTAAAAATTCTTTCCTCTCATTTCTTCTTGTTGCCTCTTTGATTCTAAAGTTTTTATCCTCTTCTTGATGTTCATGAGCTCATTTACATATAACCATGATGACCACACCAATAGTGTAGATGTGTGGCTATGTATATATTTAATGTCTTGAAATATTTCCTTGCTTTCATCCATGTTTGCTGTGACCAATTCTATTTTGCTCCTTTTTTACTCAAATTCACCTGGAAAAGGCAAGACCATTTTCTTATTTCCTTTAGGCTCATCATGTGTTGTTCGACCTCCTTCCAACTAGTGTCTTTTGATAGAAAAATTTACCTTGTTGTTAGTTATTTTCCATAAAATCATAGTGAAAATTTTCTTTTTAGTCTGTCTTAGCTTTTTGGCCTTCCTTCATCTTAGGATCCGCCTATACTATTTTGCATTCACAAAGACCACATTTTTATATGTGCCCATTGTGTTGGCTTGAGAGTTTCCTACCTTGAAAAATCCCCATGTCGTAGTTGGTTTCTCTATGTGTGGATTGAGATATGAAGCTGCAAGCTCATTCAAGAATTGGAGAGTGTGAATCCAGGGGGAGCTCAAACCCTCTTGATACAAAAACCTAATCAATGGACACTCGTCTATATTTACGGACCATTTATTGTTTCAATGTTATTCCCATCAAACCTCACCACCTCTAGAGTTTTTGGGAGTTTTTTTTCTATTGATATATGTGTTGATATCTTCATCTCTAATGTGGTAGACCTCAAAAATCCCAAGAATAGGTTACTTTTCAAACACTTTTGTTTAGCAACCATGGTTTGATTGAAAGAGACACTTTACTTTTCCTTCTTTTGTTTTATTTTGTCATTTTTTTTAATTATTTGTGCCCTTGTGGGATTGCAACATAGGGCTAAATCACAAAGGTATTTGTGCTCTTGTCTCATGTCCCAAAACCTTCAACTAGGAAAGAGAGAGAAAAATAAAAATATAAAACATGGGAAGAAAGACTAACTTTATAATTTTTAAATAAGAATTTATGAATCCTTTGCCCTAGTTGCTTATAAGGGTAAGTTGTTTTATCTTTTCACTTTTTTTTCTTTTGTGCCCTTGATTCCCTTCTATTCATTACACGTCCTCTATCTTTCGAAGTGCAAGATACAACCTTTTTATATATGGTGGATGGGTCCCTGTAATTATGGTGGCCATCCCTATAATTCTTCCCTTCCCTATACTGGTCTTTCCCTTCATTGCATTGGTCTTTCTTTGCACTGTTCAATCTCAACAAAAAAATCTCCCTTCACTACACTGGTCATAGTATTTCCCTTCCTTGTAGTGGTCTTTCCCTACATTGTTATAACCATGGTGGTTACAACCAGTAGAGGTTTTCAAGTGACTAGGAGAATGTTCTTAACCACAAAATAGGAATAAATGTTGATGTATAACCAATAATGAAAATTTTAATATTTCTCACTTTTTTCTTTATAATTTGAGAAGCCTATAGTTTTATTGTTATATTTTGACTATATGGTGGAGTTGTAGTCATCAGTAGAGTTATATAAATGTCCTTTATCACCAATGAGAAAAAGATTTTTTATGAAATTATCAATCAATATAATTTACAAAAAATCTAAAATACACAATTATGATCACAAATTGAATCCTCTAAAGATGAAATAATAATCATTAGGCTTCAAAATACATAATAATCTATGTACTATTATGAATTTTAAAATAGTCGGCATGATTGGTGTAGACTGAAATAATGTAATAAACCTATAAAGCCAAATTGAATTTTAATTTTTCAACTATAAATGTGATTTTATTGAGAATGTTAGATATATGTCACAAAGTTACCATATTATAATTCAAAATTAATTTTATTATTATTAGTCATAACTATACAATTTTATTAAAAAATTGTTGGATATTGCAAGATGGTCTAAATGTGAACTTCATGAAGTTGCATAACTAAAAAATGACAAATTCTTACCACTATATAAATGAAGGAAGCAATCATGTGTAAATCCTGGTTAAGAAACTTTTTTCCATCTCTAAATCTTAGATAAGAGATAATTCTTCAAACACTTTACAAACAATTTCAGACATTTTATCAAATAATCAATTTCCAGACTAATTTAAGACATTTTTTCAAATAGGTCATGACCTTCTACATATGTTTAATCCAAATCTATGAAATTAATAAATGTTATGAATTATTATTACTAGTAGCCATAAACTCGGGGTCACATTTTTTTACTCCTTTTCACTTCGCTATTTTTCGCTCCTTCCTTCGCCTAGGGTTGAATCTACTTGTGTGTTTGGGTACTCTGACACCTAGCCATGACTAGTGCTATTTGGACCATGGGCTCCTCCCGAGGCATTCTACCAATCACTGATCGCATTCTTGTTGTTTGCATCAAGGATGAAGACATTGACTCCTCCATTTGGCATCTCTCTGATTGCACCCTAATCTGTAGATTTGTGGGTTTTGGCCAAAGGCTCCCAACTTGCTAAATTAGTTGAAGAAAAAATGGAATATCTCATCACCGAATCAGGTAAAGATTCTTCCTCAAGGGTTTTTTCAAGTCACTTTTGTAAATTCAACAACTAGAGATGATGCCTTTCGGTCTGGACCATGGTTTATAGGTCGGGCTGGCCTGTTCATGAAACCATGGGTTGAAAAATTCAAACATAGTCTAGAAAATATGAACAAGGTCCCTGTTTGGACAAGATTTTATGGTTTTCCTACTGAATTATGGAATGAGAACACATTTACCCTAGTGGGAAATACCCTAGGGGAATATATTTGTATTACAAAACCCACTGAGTCAGGGCTTTTAGCGGTCTATGGAAGAATTTATATTAATCTTGACATTTCACAACCACTTCCTAGCTCTATTTGTTTCAAATACAAAACTAAAGAATGCTCTCAGGACATTGATGATGAGAATGTACCTTTCCGTTGTCGAAAATGCCATTAGCATGGAAATTTTGTTCGCCAATGACCTAAAATGAAACACACAAAAAATTAGGATGAAGAAGGTTTTTCCAATCAGAAACAAAAAAGAAAACAAAGCCAATGACAAGAAAATTACGGAACAAAAATATTCCAAAAGAAAAATTAGAGGATGTTAACATCTTGCTGAAAAATAACTATGAGGTCCTTGAGACTGAAGAAGAAAACATTAGCAAAACCTCGGATAACACTAATCAAAGTGGCAAAAATGAGCAAGAGGATGGAGAAATTCAAGACTCTGAACCTAAAATAGAAGAAGAATTACAATTAGAAGAATGCACTCTAGAAAATCTAAAAGCATTTCTAGACAACCAAGAGCAGAACAAAATAGAAGAAACAAAAAATACTCTAAGAACCATAAAGATAGGAAAAGGAAAGCTCGGTAGACCTCCTTCTTCCAACTCTAGAAACTTGGAAGCCCTGCTCAATATCAGTAAAGGAAGTAAAAAAAATCTTTGAGATGTTGCAAAGATAGGAATTAGGAAAGGAAAACCTACCCCCATTGGATTCTGATGCTAAGGAGAAAATAAAAAAGAAAGAAGATATACCTTCAAAACTGGGCAAGAAATCATCTTTTAGGCCAAACACCTGCAATATCAGTGGGCTAAAAAATAACCAATGATTATAATATCATGGAACATGAGGGGGATAAATGCTCCACACAAGCAGAGATTGTTAAAACTCTACATTGAAAAATAAAAACCTGATATAATGCTAATTTAGGAGACTAAAATGGACTCAAATTATCTAGCCGATCTTTTCAATAAGATATGGAGGGATGGGAATTATGCAATCAAAGATGCTAGTGGCATGTCTGGATCTTGCCATCATTTGGGATACCGGGAAGCTTCTTGGGAGATCAATGGATGGTTGCACTAATTGAAAAATTGTGGAATTTCAAAATATTGACTCTAACCAATCTTTTCTTTGTGTCAATGTCTACGGTCCCAGAACAAGTGCAAGAAGATAAATTTGTTGGATGTCTCTTAAAAATATAAAACACTCCTATCCAGGGGAGAAACACATATTTGGGGGAGCCTTTAACTCCATTGTTTCCCCTTCTGAAAAATCTATAGGTATTAACTCAACATCCTACTCTTCTTCTAAATTTGCTAAATTCATTGAAGAGGTGGATTTGGTGGATGTAACACTAAAAAATGGGCAATACACATGGACCAATAAAATAATTGGAAAAAAATATGTGGTAAAAAGACTGGAAAGATTCATATTAAGTGAAGACTGGGTTCAACAACATGTGATTTTTGATTCTGAAATAATCTGGGCTTCAGGATCTGATCATTGGTCCATTTCTCTCTCTATTCTCTTTACCTCTCCTCTTGCGAGAAGGCCTTTTAAATTTAAACTAATTTGGACCAAGGACCATACTCTCTTTGATAATATGAAGGTTTGGTGGGATATGGACATCAATGGCTCCAAAATGTATAGATTAGCTGGAAAACTTCAAAAGAGTTAAGAAGCATATCGGGAAATGGAATAAGAACACATTTGGCAATGTATTCACCAAGAAAGCTGATATTCAAAACAAAATCACTTAAGTTAAGAAGTAAATACAGGAGTTTGGATTCACTGAAGAGCTAAAATAGGAAGAAGCTCTCCTTTCTAAAGAGCTCAACAAGGTTATACTTTAAGAAGAGATATATTGGAAACAACAATCCAGGAATAAGTGGCTTCAGGAAGGGGACAAGAACACTGGTTTCTTTCACAAAACTGCTGTCATAAGAAGAGATTATAATAGAATCACCAAGATCAAGCTGACCTCAGGTGAGGAAACTAAAGAAAATAAATTCATATGCAAAGAAGCTAAAATATATTTTCATGATCTTCTCACAGATCTAAGGGAGACTGGAGAAAATGCCAGAGCTCAAATTCTTAGTCAAATACCATATATTATATCGCAAGATGATAATAAGGAATTCAACAAGGATATATCAGAAACTAAAATTAAAGAGGCTGCCTTCTCCTTCAAGCATGATAAAGCACCTAGACCTGATGGGTTTCCATATGGTTTTTATCAACATTTATGGGAGATTTTTGGAAATGATGTTGTGGTTGCCATTCAAGAATCAGGGACTTCCAAGGAAATTCTCAAGCAATTCAATTCATCTTTTATTTCTCTTATTCCTAAATATGAAAATGTTGAATCCTTTGACTCTTTTAGGCCTATTTCTCTTTGCAATGTAGTGTATAATATCATCTCTAAGGTCATGGCCAATATGCTCAAGCATCTACTTCCAAAGATCATCTCCTCAGAGCAAGGTGGCTTTGTTGCTGGAAGAAAAATCTTAGATGGCATTATCGTAGCTCATGAGCTGCTGCATTCGGTCAAATATTAGAAGATAGGTAATATGTTTATAAAACTTGATATGACTAAAGATTTTGATAGAGTTAGTTGGGATTTCGTCATGCAAGTTTTAGAAAAAATTGGTTTTAATCAAGAGTGGAGGAAGTGGATTTTCAATTGCATCAACATGGTCAATTACTCAGTTCTCATTAATTATGATTCTGTTGGGTTCTTTAGTTCTTCAAGAGGGGGGTAAGTGCACCAAGTTGGGGGACAATTAAGTGGACATCAAATCCTGAATTTTATATTAAAAACAACAAAACATCAAATTTAGTCTTCCGCGGACTTGAACCATGCCGAAAAGTAAAAAATATGTCATAAAAAATGGTACCATTGCGTAGGGGAGACTATTAGCTTTGTAGAAATACTGATTTTAAAGTGAATAGAAGAGGATAAATATCATTTTATAATTTTTTACTAATAGTAGGTCTTTAAGACACTTTTTCCTGTGAATGTTTATGTCTACGTTTAAGACTGTAAAATTTGTTTCAGTTATCAGAATGTGATAAAACTTATACCATCCCAACCGTGGTAAAATTATATACATGTGAAAAAAAAAATTATTTGATTTCAATATTTTTTTGATGAAGTTATGGCGGGCAAACGGAAAGTTCTCTGTTTTCTTTATGTTTTCATACCACTTTCACGGAAAAAAAATCATAAAAAATAAAATATTACTCAAAAAAATACAAAATAAAAATCCATCCAAAGATATATAGTGGCATATAACTTCTCACCAAAGGAAAAAAAATATATATCAATTTTTGGTCATCCAAATTGTGGGTAAACGGACTATAATCTTATCGGCGTTTTTAAAAAAAAAATACCAAGTCATTGAATTTTGAGTGTTTAATATAGCTAATCTTCTCCATTTTTTACACAAATTAGTATTTTAGAAACTAGATTCCGGATGCTATGATTCATATTAATATATTTTTGTCTAATTTTGAGTGTATGTATTGCTAACAATCCCTACAAGTTGATATTATGTTGTTATTTGCAATATGATGTCCACGGATGACCCTATATTTTGTCCATCAACTTCCTGCACTTACCGAGGGATCAGACAGGGTGATCCCTTATCACCCTTCCTCTTTATTATAATGGTTGATGCCTCAAAACTAATAGAAAGGTAATTGGAACATCAATTTCCAATGGAGCCCCAAAAGTCACGCATTTACAGTTTGCTGATGACACTGGTTTAATTGGTCAAGCCAACATCAATGAAGTCAAATCATTCAAAGATGCATTGGATCTTTATGAAGCTATATTTGGTCAAAAAATCAACAAGAGGAAATCAAAAGTATTTTTCTTCAACACTAATTAGGTGGTTCAAATTATGATTTGCAAAATTCTTGGCATCAGCTCAAGTTCTCTTCCCTGCACCTATCTTGGAATTCCCCTTTTTCAAGGAAGAAACTTATTTGACAATACAAAAAAAAATTGGCGAGTTGGAAAGGAAAATGGTTATCTTTAGCAGGAAGAATTCAATTGATCTCATCCTGTATTCAAGATGTTCCAATCTATATGATGCCCATCCTTTCTATCCTGACCAATGTTCAAAATATTATCAAATCCATTCAAGCTAAATTTCTCTGGAGTGGGACTTTTGAAGAAAGGAAAATTCCACTTGTTAAATGGGAAACAACTCGTCTTCCAAAGGATATGGGTGGCCAGGGTTTAAAATTAAACAAAGACATGAACCTTGCACTTGGATCTAAACTAGTCTAGAGATTATACATGGAGCCGAATGTTCATTGGAGCACTATCATCAGGAAAAAATATTTAGACAACATGACACCTAAAATAATATTTACTACTAGGAATCATCTGCCAGGTTCCCAAACTTGGAATCTCATGATCAAAGCTCTACCTATTATCAAATCCTTGCCGAGATGGTCAGATGGTAGAGGAACTAAAGTTAAATTATGGTCTGATGCTTAGATTCTTAACACTCCTTTGAACTCCCAGAATTTGAATAATCTTCAAGCTTGGTGTGAGAGGAATATTGGTAATATGGTTCATAATTATATAAATTAGGATCATAATGGATGTATTGACTTACAAGTGCCTTATGAAATGCAAGAATAAAAATCCTCTCTTCTTAAAATTCTCTAGCCATTTTATTTTTTCAAGTATAGTGATTCGTTTATTTGGACAAGGAATAAATCTGGAAAGTACAACATTAAATGTGGGTACTCCTTCATCTCCATTCATAAGAGAGAGATTACTACTTTTCCTGTCCATAAATTTTGGTTCTAAAAAGGTCTCCCAAAAGTAAATGATTTCCTATGGACTACATACTAGGAAAAAATACTTACACAATCTAATATATGCAAGTATGGCTTCTTTGGTCCATCCCAATTACCTCTTTTCCTCAAAGCTGAGGAAGATTCCAGTCATCTCCTCATTCACTATGATTATTCCTCTATGTTTTGGCATAAGATTATTAAAAGGTTCAATCTTCCCTTGGTGCTTCCTGATTCCATCAAAAGGCTCATCTTAGGCCGAGAGTTCAAAATCAGATATGTTCCTCTACTACAAATCTGAAACTCAAATCTAGCCATTGTTTGCTAGAATGTGTGGTTGGAGAGAAACAAGAGAATATTCAAATGTGAAAGTAAAAATAATGATTATATTATCTCACTAATTCTAAGATTGATTAGGGAATTAATCATGACCTGACAACGTCACAATGGAAAAAATTTCCTCTCAAAGAACAACATATTTCTAAATTGGAAAGATACTCTGACATGTATCCTTGATAAGGGGGTTGGAGTGCAAAGAAAAGGAAAAAATCAAACCAAATAACATCATCCCCGTAGGAACTACATCAAATGTAACTTTGATGGAACTTCTGAGGGAAACCCACATACTGCTGGAGCTGGTGGTCTATTCCGAAATTCTAATGGTAAACCGATTCTTGGTTTCTATGAAGCTTTGGGTGTAAGCTCCAACAATTTCACTAAAGTCAAAGATCTTTGGCGTGGTATTTAAATTGTCAAAGAAAAACAATGGGACAACCTCTTGGTGGAAGGTGACTCATTATTGATCATAAATGGAGTCAAAAAAGGATGGGCCAACCATTGGAATTTAAACCACACTGTTAAAGAACACTCTCAGCTTCTCAAAGAAAATGACATATCTCATATACTCAGGGTGGCGAATAAATCCGCAGATAAGTTGGCTAATATGGGGGTGAAAATTAATGATAATAGACACTTAAAGATCATCAATTCATTGGAAATAATGGAAAGATTAGTATATATAATTAGATTAGATGGGGCATCCTCGCCAGCACATGTGGCTGATGTGGAGGATCCCACATCTCCTTAATTCATTCAATGCTTAATTATTCCACACTACCCACCTTAATCAAAAAATATGTAGGACACGTGTGGGAGGATATTGTTAGATGGTGAAAAATCCTTTTTAGCCACATGATCATCGAGTTATTATAATCTGGATGGCTCGCGAATTCTATGGAGAAAGGTGCTTGCAGCGAAAGCATGGAAAAGAAGTTGAGGGCGAACAAGGGAAAATTCACTACTTGTAACAAAATTAGAGAAATGCAGGATAAACTGGTTCACAACTACAATATTGAGGATGTGCACTAATCCTTTCTCGGGCTTGTCAATGATTTGAAGCTTAGACGTTTGTTAAATGTGGGGCACTTAATTGATAGAGGCACCAGGGTCACAACGAAGAGGTGATGGATTATTGGCAACAAGTTTAAATTAATGGGGTAAAATTCCCCAAACTCTTGAGGTGGATGGCCACCAATATGCTCAGAGCTCAATTCTCTACCAGATTTGGTGATATGGCTGCTATTAAGGAGGTGGTCAAGGTTATGAATGACCTAGTGCAATCTAGTCCCTGTCTGGACACTCTCAAGCTTGCCCAAATCATTGGGGTTCAAACTGTCCTACTTGGAGCCAGTAATTCCTACGTGATCCATGAATACATGGAGCAATTGGGTTTTGATGGGGGGCTTAGATTGGATTAGCTGTGGTAGCTAGCTAAACATATGGTAGTTGAAAGTGTGTTACAGGGTAAGAATATTGATGTTATCCGCTCTTCCCTCTAGATTTTGACTGAACAATTCAAGGCCTCTAATTTGGCCAACTCTTAGTAGCCTTGATGGTGGAAGCTAAGGTTTGGAATGCTGATATTGCTACAATAATGGTGACAAGCTCTTCTGATGAAGAAAACAAATAGTTTTAGTTGAATAACTTCCTATAGTTGATGTATAGATATATCTCATGTTGGTTGCACCATCTATGATGGTTTGTGTAACTTGAACTGTCCCTATTTTTCAGGGCTTTTTATTATATATTATATAAAATAGTGAGGCCTTGAGCCTCTTTTTTGATTGATAAAAAAAATAAATGTTATGAATTCCAAATTCAATTGAGACATTGTATCAAATAATTTATATCTCTTTTCACATAAATTTAGTGTAAATATGAGATATTAAAAAAAATATCAACTCCTTTACACATTAGAAAGAATAATTAAACCAATGTCCAAAGATTGGAAAAACAACCAATCAGATAGCTTCAATATAAGTATGGAACAATAAATACAACTCGACATCCAAATTTCTCAAATCATTGATATATGTATCCCTAACCTATAAAAATAAATAACATTATAATATTTGTTTCAAATTCAAACTTATATTTTTTTTTGAAAAAAATATCGGATTGGCTTAAATTATATCATCTTACCTAGATTCATTAGTTGTTTTATAAAAAATTGTAATGGTCCAAGACTTTCCTTATTTAGAGCAGGGGGCGATTTCTTGGTTGATAACCAATACCACAAATTATTAAAATAGCTCACAAATTGCAATAATATTCTCTTCGTTTTCATTATTATAAGAATTTCTGTGTCACAAGTTTATTCATTTTTACAACTATTTGCAGTAAATGATTGAGGGGTATTCATTAAAGGTTTATTTTATTGGTTTTGGTTTTGTTATATCTTGTACCTTTTCAAGATGTCTTCTATAAATTAATTCTCCAAATGAGATAAAATATGTAGAATATATCTCCCTTGTCTAAAGGCGTGTCTATTAGAGCGTGAATGAACTTGTTTCTCAAAGTATAAAAAACCACATAATAATTTATATTGATGGTTTAGTTGGGAAGATATATATATCTTAGATAGTTAAACGCTTTTGACCAAAGCTTAGAATTGGGGGGTTGGCGGGACCCCACCCTTTACAAAAGATATACAAATTAAAGATACTATAACAAAACTGAACCGAGATCCACCAACGACGCTCTTGCATCAAAGGCCGAGACACCCAACATGGAAAATAACCCCAAATGGGATTTACCCATAGCTAAGACTGCTATGTCACTCACACATTAACACCCTGATCGGGGATCGTGCAAGAGGCGCAGAGTAAGCCGAAAGAAGCTCACGAGCCAACGAAAGACTAGACCGGGGAAAGAAAGCTCCACCAAGCTGAATGAAACCAAACGCACAAAAACTACTATACCTCTAAGAAACTTCTGGCGATCATCCTCTACACCGATAACCATCATCCCTAAAATAGGCCCTACACTATCGGGGAAAAAATCCACCCACTCAAAGCAAATAATCCAAAAGACCACTACTTAGGCTCTAAACTACCCAACACCAATAAAATTCCCCCCACCATAACAAAACCCAACAAGAAAGGTGAGGAGAACATTCCACACACACCCAAGGAGATTGAACCATGCATCAACCACAACCCTTCAAAAAATCGAACATGCAATCTCCCTATCCCAAGAGAAGGGCTGGACAAACCAAAAAGAAAACCTTAAAAGATGAAAATTTCTTCCTAATACGACACTTAAGGAACCAGGGTGATCGAACCCTAAACAAAAAGAAGGAAGAAAATAGAACAAATCTCATCTGAACAAAGAAACAAGATTTGGATCAAATATCTTCAACCCATCCACCACCTTCCCCTTCCGAATAAGTGAACTCGATGAAAAAAGCGGGAGGGTTGCCCCTCACAGTTGCCGCTCCAACTTCGACCTGCTACCCAAAACAATAATGAGCTGCTCAGAGGGACCACCATTGAGTTCAAAAATTGAAAAAACTGGGGTCGTTGAAAGGGCAGGGGCATATGCATCTCCACCTCCACCACAAGTATTGCCACCCACGATTTATCCCTAGAATTTAGTGAAGCTCCTTCAAGCTGAGGCTCGGCAACTGACGCGACCAACTTCCTATGAAAATAGGAATAACACCTGACGAATGTTGACTCTAAATTCTCAACCAGAGCGGGTTTAATCGAGACATGTCCGGATTCAATCCTGAGAGTCACCAGGAAGGCCTTCACATCCTGACTAAGAAGGTACCCTACAAACCGATGAGCTTCCTCAAAAAGCCCCATTTTCAAGATCTCCTCAAGCGGGCCGAAATGAAGCACCAACCCTACCATGCAGCGTTTGACCAGGCAATGGCTAAGGAACTCTAACTGAACAACCTCGATGTACTCCTTCTCCAGCTTCCACTTCTTTACTCCATTATTTGCCCTCACCTCCTGCTCGATCCAAAACCCTAGCTCTACCATCCTCTCATCCTCCATCCTTGCTCTCTCCGAACTGCAAGATAGTTGGGAATATGTATTAGTGCCTCTATTTTAATTATATAAATAAAATGGAATTAAGGAGCTCATGGAAAGAGAAACTATCAAATCATTACTACATTATAAGCTTCTTCGTCTCCTTTCTCAAACGTTTTCTAAGTCATGTTGTTGTCGTAGTGTTTGTAAAAGGATGGGAGAATTTTTACTGTGGGTATTTTCACCCTGTGTCATAACACTCATACCTTCATTTCACAGTGTAAGTAGGGGATTATGCAAATGTTATGTAGGATTACATTATATTGACACGAGCATTACAATGAATGCATTCCTCCCATACTGCATGGTACTCATCGCTATCTTTATGTATAATAAACAAAATATTAACAATATCTTTGGTTGCATCTTCTATGTCAAAGAAAAAAGAAGCATAAGAGGAGAAATTATAATCAACTACCACCTTTTCTTCCTCTGTAACATTTCTTCTACATTTGAAAAACTACAAAATATTTGCATTTTATCGCACGGTTAGTAAGTAGCAACATTTTGAGAAAATTACAAGACAATGAGCATCAATCATAAATGATAATATAAGTGAAAACCTGAAAGTTGATAAGGATGACATTCTTATTGAAATCCTATGTTGACATAATACTGAAATCCACAACAAGGCTTCTTAGATGCCATTATTGAACAACTAGATTTGATGTGTATGGAAGTCGATTGCTCACTTTTGGGTGAGCATTGACCTCAAATGATATGAATACGAGGTACGAAACAACTTTTACATTAGGAGAAAAAAAATAAAAAATAAAAATTTAGAGGCAAAATGATTTTTCCATTGCCTAATAGAAGGATTTCAAATAGAGAAAAAAATGAAAAATGGACTTGATGGGTGGTCAACTTGCCATTTCATCACCAAACATGAATTTTCTTGAATTTTCTAGTCATCCAAATCAAAATTTAAACACAAATCACTTTATCTCACATCAATCAATCATAACCTAAATATTTATTGAAATAATCAAACACAGAACCATAGTCAAACCAATACATAATAAAAATTCACAAGAATATGGTTCTTTAACAAATCCCAAGAATCTACACCCATAACATGCAGACTGCTCTCTAAATAATCTAATTGTAATTGTTTGAACCCCCTCACTGTATGACTTCTGTAAAGATCTGTAAAAAATCTTCAAGTGGAGAAATAATGACTGGGGAGAATAAATCAATAATAAATTGGGCCAAGCTTCGAAACAAGGGAAAGAACAAGGCCATGATATGGCAAATCCTACCGATGCCAATGTAACTTCTTGTCTGGCCGATGTACTTGTATGGTGTCTGGGTATGTTGTTTGGATAGGAGCTTTTCTGTTGGTCGTGTTGTTGTGTAATCAAGTGGACGAGCATGTTATACGAGTTAGATGCGGTGAAGTAGGCAAGTTGTTCATTTGTTGTTGTGCGCAAGCACACTTTGGTGTTGTATTTTGGTTGGTTGAGGTTAGTTGGGGCAATGGACATTGTTTGACTAAAACAATAAGCGAAACATGTGTTGGGCAAAGATATGTAATGGCTAGAACAAATGTACTGTGCTTGAATATGGTGAAGTAATAGTTACTCGGTTTACTTTGATTGGATCCATCATAAATTTTAGTTTGCATGGATTGAATTATGCGTGGCCATTGGTTTTGCAATGCAATGAAGCTGTATTGGGTAAAAGAAGAGGAAATTGAAGAAGGTCGATCAAACTATTGTAATCGAAGAAGAGGTATTGTATGTGCGAGTATAGCTATAGTGCAATAGTTCATGTTCTTTTGTTCGGGATGTTGTCTTACTTATGTACATGCTTGTGTTCTGTAGTCAATGGAAGGTGTGATCTCGAAGTCGTCTCATAATGTATTCGAGGCAATGGTCAAGTAGCGTGCTTGTTGAATTATTTATTGCTTGTAGATTTAGGCTTCAACTTTGATGCACCTTTGTAGTTGTTGAAGGCGTTACATAAACCTACTATGCAGGTCAGGAGAACTATTAACATTTAATTATGGTTATTGTGGTAGGCGATTTGTTTTTTTTTTAAATGAAACATATTCTTAATATGCTGAGACATTCATGAAAGTTGATAAACTTTGTTTATTTAAAGTAATTTATACATAGTGTAATACAATTGCAGTTAAGTATTGCATGGCAGCATGATATGGTGTATGCAGTGTGTCAATTTTGTAGATTGACATTTGGCATGAAATGGGGTGGATTGAAAATTAATTTGTTTTGGAAGACATTGCTAGACAGAGTTCGACCAAAGTTTCATATACGATGTGATTTCTGATTTTGTTGCTACAGGAGCTTGTAGGAACGGTAGCCAGTAAGAGGCCAATCTGTTGTGTTTTAGTGCTTACAAGCCGTATGAAAGGAAAGGACTGATGCCATCACTGTTTTAAGTCATTTGTTTCTTCCAAGTATTTGATGAAATCTCTAAATCTCATGTCCTTTGCTGGTCATCTTGGTTCATTACTTGCATCTTTATTGAAACTTAGGACAATGGCTTTGAGCATTAGCAAGATTGGAGCTATTAATAGTTTCAGGTTTCTGTAGTGGATTTCTTCATTTGTTGTTTGTGGATTACCTGTGTTCATACTTTCATGGTGCAAGTCTTGAGTCTCCTCTTTTGTATCCATGGTTGGTCGTATAAATGTGTGAAAGGTTGTGGAGGTTTGTGCTCTTATCTATATGGTTTGCAAGAGATGTCAAATGGGTCCTATTACCTTCATGTTCGTGCAGAGGTCAATTGCAGAGGCAATCAAGTCATATATTTGTGTAGAGTGATTTGCTTCATATTGACCAGATAGTTTGAGCTTACAACTTTATTCCCTCTTATTTATTGGGTGTGCTAAAGCATATATAAATTCACGTTTGATCCTGGAAACCTCATCTGTATTGTTTCTAGTGTGTATTTGCTGTTAACCACACATTGGTGCACAATCAATAAAAATGATAGTGAGTTTTCAATAAGAGAAGTTGCATTGGTCTAAACATTCAAAGAATGGGTGCTAAGTTGCTAACAAATATGTGCTTTTATTTTTTTTGTCTTGCCAGAGGAAACTTGCCCAAAGGTCTGAACGTGTGAAGTCAGTAGATCTTCATCCTACAGAGCCATAGTAATTGCACTTTTTCATATCAAGCTTGTGAAACATAAAGGGATTAGAGCTTGCATTTGCATTTTTTGAAAACTATTGTGTAGATAATGCATATCAGTGACAATACGGTTACTTTTTCTTGTGCATAAAACATTTTCATGTCTGCAAAATTTAAACAATTAAGATTTTTTTTAGTGCCTTAAATCTAGAGCATTGCTTATGATGCCAGATTCAGATTGTGATATGTAATATTTTTTAAAGGATGCAAAGTTTAACTCATGATCTTCAGACTGATGAACTTTAAGCTAAATCTTATTTCTGCTTTTATGTTTATGCCATCACATACCTCTGCTGCATTTTTCATACTAATAGTAATAAGATATAGAGAAAAAAATATGTTGTTAAAGTTTTTTTGTGAAGGGTACATGGGATCACCAGGCTGCATTGGTGGTGGACCCATACAAGGATGGGTATTCAAGTGTTTATATTGCATTATCAGAGCATGCCCACGGGATTGAAATTGCTTTAGCATGGGGCCCCAATAATGGGAATCCATCAAGTAGTGGGATGCCTTAACATGGAGTGGGATTTGAACCTTGGACCTCCCATTAACAACAGACAACAATTTCCAGAACACCACTACTTCATGGATTATACGTTGTTACATTACTATGCTTAAACCAACAAAGATTTCTGGAGAGACCTGTCTGGCAAAAAAGAAACATGATACTCGATGTTTTAGGCAAAAACGTTAGACATCATCACGAAAAGATATAACCATTGCTCAAATGTGAAGAGAATTACAATCATGGGCTCCTTTTAAAGGTTTTTTAATTTTTCCCATTGGACGCCCATTGGTTACCTAAAACTAAGTAAATAATAATCTCCATGTTTAAAGAAATACATTAAAAATTTATCAAGAATGCCTCTCATTAAAATTTAAAATCACAAACGTGGAACACTTTGATAGCTACTTATTTGTTGATGCCTACTTCATACCATAAAAGTTTGGTCCTCCACTACACCATCTTCTTTACTTATTCTTCAAAACTGTCAGCATACTTCATTCATTCCTGTTGGCTGTAATCTCTCAATGGTTACAGACATGCCTAGGAATCAGCTACACTGCTCCTTTAGTGTATTATAGTAGTCTTTCTTCATTCTTATCTATAGACACCGTACACCTGAATGGCGTATCTAGTCTGTAATGAACAATCACTTAGAGATATAAAAGATATAATCTTACTTGGATTTTGTGCTTATTGTTTTTCCAGCTACTTTGAATTTTGCTATCCTCTGTTAAAAGGTGTGCCTCTGATTGCTCTCATGCTGGAGTCTGCAGCATGAAATGTGACTTTCTCTTCATTCAAACTATAGAGAATAGATGGCGACTTTTCTCAGGCTCAAACACTTTGTCAAACACCAAGCATCATGCTTTAAAATCTGGAATTTTGTGTGATTAGTTTTGTCATGAATGTTGTAGTTAGGAAAGTATATTTGCGGAAAAAGCTGCAGTGAGTAAAAAAAGTGTAATATTTTGGCATCAAGCCTGATGTTTTATAATCTGGAATTTTGTGCGATTAGTTTTATCATGAATGTGGTAGTTAGCAAACAATATTTGTGGAAAAATCTGTAGTGAATGAAAAAATTGTAATATTTTGGCCATCTTAAATTGATAGTACTTTTTGTTGTTCCTTATGCAGGATGCTTGCAAGTCTTTATTCTGGCAGTGTGTGCATTTGGAATTACCAGTCACAGGTAATAAACATTTCCAGCATGGATTAATTGTGGATGCAGATTCTTTGTATTCCTCCTTGGATGTGCATTTCACTGTTCTTCTCACTTATTTGTTTCTTATCCCGTTTTCAACTAAATTTAACTCAATTAAAAAAGGCACTCTGTTCTGATTATTGACCAATTTGATTCGTTCATTGTTACTGTACTTAGAAACTTGTCTGTATTGAAACTTATCGAAAAAATCATAGTCACATGCATCCATATTTCAGCTGCACTGGGTATGCACATGCATTGTCTCTTGGGATGCACCCAATCATATCATGGGTGTATCCGAGGTGTTCTTCTCATGTCTGAATTGAATATAACCTATGAACCCTATGCAATAAAAAATAATTTATAATACAGTCTGAAAGTAAAATTGAGTATTATATGAGAGTTTTCAAACCCTAGCAAAGTTATGTTGTAGCTTACATGTAGTCTTGACTTTTGATAAATCATATATGTAAGTTGAAGTTTGAGCATTGATAAATCTATCGACGTATTTTGATGTTATAGAATTTTGCGCTTTAAATGTTCATTGTCATTGCTTTTTTTTTTTATAAATTTTTTGATTGCACATATATAGTTTATTATAATTCTTACACAGCTACACCCCTGAACCTGTTTACCCAAGTTTTGTGCATCTGTACAAGGTGCTCTGCACCTGTACCCTGCATACCACCGCACTTGCGTACCCATGCAACCTTGAAAAAAATATATACGTGAAAACACGTATGCTAGGTCTCCATCACGTATATCAAGTATTTTAAATTAATGAAATCTGAGGAATATTAGTGTTTAAAAATGTAAAATATCAGTGGTATTCAAACGAAATTGTCACTTATACACCTGTAAACATCTTAACCATGAGCGTTTCCTGAGCATTACTATTACTAATATCACTCAAGTTAAAAAAAACCAAAAAAAACATGATGTATATTTCTTCAGGTGAAAGACTAGGATCGGGGGCCTCTCAAAGTTGTAGCTTGAACCAGTTTTGGTGCGGTTAAATCTCCCATCCAGATAATGGTTTTCTAAACAGGAACATCACTTTCTGTTCAACCTCTGTGGATCCAGATAATGGAATCGGAACAGGCACAGCAATTTCTGTTCTACCTCTGCTTTTAATAATGGACCTGTCTCTGGTAGGCGTATTGTGAGTCTGAAAATTGTTAATAAAGCATCTTACTCTTCTTGTTTAGTAATCTCTTTGACACCATAAGAGGTCCCACATCGGATCAGTAATTAATTCCAGCTGAACAGCAATCTGCACAATAATAAGCTGGCACTTGATTTCATGAATGAAGCCAGGTTAGGGCCTTTGATTGCCCCTAAATATTCTATTGTTCCTATTCTTCCAATGTTGCCAAAGTCATTCGACAGTCAAAACATGCTATAATCTCAAAAGAAATTAATAACTTATGTCTTGCAAATTTGTAATCCAAATATCTTATAAATGTATGCCTCTACCAATCAGATTTTGAAAATAATAGTGCTATCTTTAGAAAGTAAATGTGAACCTACAGACAAAAGCGACATTCTCTGAAATCATGGCACTCCTTGAGATCACATCTCTTCGAGGCATTCTATCAAACAGTTCATGTGCATTTTCAACAAAATCATAATGAGCATATCCTGCAATCATGGCATTCCAGGAGCCCACATTTCTTTGAGGCATTTTATCAAACAGTTCACGTGCCTTGTCTATGCTTCCACATTTTGCATACATGTCACACTGTTATCAGACAGTTTCTCATGGAATACAATTATTGCAGCATACAGAAGACATGGTTATCCGCACAAGGCAGTCACACTGTTTCACCATATCCAACAAACAAGTCTTCAACCCGATCAGTTTACATTTGCCAACATACTCCCAGCCTGTGCCAAAATGGGAGCTTTGGAACGGGGTATGGACATCCATCAAACCATATGTGGGCAAAACTAACAGCGAACCCAAAAACAAGATTATATCGGCAACAATCCGATTTCGTCAAGATGCCCTTCAAAAGTATACAGCGGCCTTTGAAACATCATCCTTCCAACTTCTTTGAGACACTTCTCAATTTCTCCAAACAGACCTCTGTAACCAGAGTACACAGCAACTGTCAAGAATGCAACTTTCACCTCCCAATTCTTGCTCTCGCTTAATCCAAAGTGTAGATCCAGACCCCAGATCTGCATCCAGGTAATACAAATCATATTTTATGTCAGAGGTATTTAATTTTATTAAAGAAAATAGTCACAAACAGAAACCAGTGGCTCTGCCATGGCCGTCAACGTCTATTTCAGTACCAATGACGGCATCCACTCCAATGTATTCCGTCGCAAACGGTTCGACCAACACCCGAGGAACCGCCATGACAACGATTTTCCTCCCAAACGACGAAAAAAACTCTCCAAACCTCGTCATTCAGATCCTCAGCAAAAAATTTAGGCAAAACAGTTGTGGTCACCGCCTATCTCAGAAACCCTCACACCTCTCATGGATATATAAATCATCCATTGCATAGGCAGCGGAAACGAATGTGTACAGAAACCACATAAGAGGGGCAGCAAACAACAGGAAGAGGGATCGAGTCAGGCTGGATTGCTCATGAAATAACAAATTCATTGGATTTGCAAAAAAAATCATACTTGGCCTCGAGCCATACAAAACCATTTGAACAGTAAACACATTTAATTATCAAGAGTACATCTCCTTTTTCCCTCAACAGTAGCAAATAAAGGGCATGACCAATAGAATCCTGCCAAAAACAAAAAATTAAAGGATGAAACTTTAGCTCTAGCCAATTAAATACAAATAACAAAATTTGATTGGACAAAGTAGAAATAACTAATTGCAATGGTGAAAACAATATCCTAGCCTTCGGCAGGATAATAAGAATAAATCCTTAGCACTATCTAAGCTACTTTTTACAAACCATATATATTCATTATATTAATATACGCATAACAATAAATTAAAACCATTTAACTGTTTTTTTAAAAATCTATATCTATCAGTTGATAAGTTACATCACGTACACCTCACAATAAATTAAAACTAACTTTTTTATTATTTATATTTATCTGAAAGTTTTTTTAATTTTATATTCATAAGCGGATAAATTACGACAAATACACCTCATAATAAATTAAAACTATCTGATTTTTTTTAAAATTATATTTACCACAAAGTAGTTTTAGGAAAATTACTTCACCGGATAAATTATACCTTGAAAATGGTCGTACCACATATGTGGCAAAAAAACATTTGTTAAGAAAAATTCCGGGAAAAAACAATCCCATTAAGAAACTCCTATCACAGTAAATAAGGTTCTAATAAAAATAATCAACTCTTAACAAATACTCCATACTTGAATTTCTCCCGCTCCGCGACTGCTCCGCGACTGCTCCGAGATTGCTTCGCAACTGCTCCGAGATTGCTCCGCGGCTGTTCCGCCCCTGTTCCGCGGTTGTTCTGCGATTGTTCCGCGGCTGTTCCGCGACCATTCCGGGACTGTTCCATGGTCGCTACCAGGCGTACTTCTAACCCTAATCACGTCCATGGTGGCGGCTCTGCTCCTGGACGGGAAAACAATGTGGCTGCGGGTATGGGATCCATGGGAGACACCAGGACTAGGGTGGGCAGCGGTCCTCCTTCCTCCCCAGATCAAGAGGACTCGGCCCTTTCTTAGATTAATCTCGCTTTTACATCTTCTAAGGGAGACGACACAATCACCGGTCAAGCTCCCCCTGGTGGTGATGGAGCACCTGTCCTGGGAGTTCACCATGCTCTAGTCGGGACTGGCAAAGGCGCATCTACTCACGGCCCCACTGTAACCTCATTCAAGGATGCATTAAGAGGTAAGGATTCTCCTATGAAACCAGCAGACATTACTCCATGCATAACATTTGGGGAGGAGGTCATTACAACTGAAAAATACTATCAGGAACATGCTCTGATCTGCAGATTTGGAGGACTCTGGCCCAGCCTTCTTGACCTACATGCATGGATTTCCAAGAACTGGACTCCTTTGCTCGTTGGGAGGTTAGACTTATATCCGTGTGCTAAAGGTATCTTCATAGTGACTTTCTCTTCAATTGCTGATAAAAACTCCATCGCTTCCAAGCTTTGGGTTTTCCAATCTAAGTACCTGATCATTAAACCCTGGTTCCCCTCTTTCAACCCGCTCACTGAGTCTTTTTCATGCAAACCTGTTTGGATCCGACTGCCCCATTTACCCCTCCAATTTTGGAGCAGTGAATGTTTGAAATCTATTGGAAACACCTTGGGAACTACGCTGTTTATAGACTCTCAAACTTCTGATTACACCCACACTACCTATGCTCGAATCTTGGTGGAACTTGACACGGCTAAAAACCTCCCAGCAACCATTGATCTTAGGGTGCAAAACAGAACTTGGTCACAACCTTTAGATTACGAGGGCCTTCCATTTCGATGCAGAAAGTGTTTCTGTTTAGGTCATACCTCTATTGCTTGTGGGTTGGCAAAGGGCCAGCATGAGAAACGCAGTTGGTGGAAGGATGCCCTCCCGGAACATTTGGTTTTCGATGCAAAAGAGGACCTTGATTCAAATTCAAATGCTAAGGCTGAATCTGGGTTTGTCCCTGAAATTCCTTTATTGGAAAATCCTATTTCCAATAGTAAGGAAATTGCAACAAATTTATCTCATTTATCCGAAACTCAGATTGTTAGAAACATGAAAAATACACAAGCTGCTGAGGGCAGCATGGAAAATGAAAAATATCTCTCAGGAGAACAACATGGCTGTTCCAAATGGGACATATGCGACTAAGGAAAATACTCCTCCTTTGTCTTCTTCTCCAACCGCGAAGACTCCATCAGGGTGGGTAACGGTCAACAAAAAGAAAAAATCTACCACTCTGAAGGGTAACGCTTCGCCTGGGTAAGGGTAACAGTCGCAGGGCTTCTGTTTGCTGTTTCTCTGCGGTTGGTTTGCTGTTTTTCTGCTGCTGTTTTGCTGTTATGTCTCGTTTGTGTAGCTGTTTCTGAGCTACTTTGAGCTTCATTGTAACACTTGGATCTTGATCCATTCTTTTTGTTTCTCACTCTTATTCCGGCTCTCAGGCCTTCTTTTGTATTCAAGGGTATAGTCCCTTTCAAAAAACTATTTGCCAATAATAAATTTTTTTTTTACAAATTTATTATATATGTTTTTCAAATAATATGTTTATTATATATATATATTTCTTTTTAATTTAATTTTAATATAAGGTTGATAAAATAGTAATTTATTTTTAGTTTTTTTGCGTTCAAGGGACACGATAATGAGAAAATTTCAAAGATTCTAAATAGAGTTTTGGAATATATCACTGTGTAGTTGGAATTATGCACCTCATTCAATCAAAACACCAATCTTTTATGTCTACCTACAATTGCATTAAATTGGATTTAAAAATATTATTGTATAATTTGTCATGTGTTGTATATTTTTATTTTCACATTATATAAGCTTGAGATTTTGGTATCGAAATATTTTCAAGCTCTCTCTTTTACAATTTTAATGATGTTTAAAATCATTTTCCTTCCCCTAGAATATTTAGGGCAAGATTCACAATTCTTCAAGACTATTTTCCTGCAAAAAGTTTTCATTGTTTTCATTGTACTCAAATTACTACAAAATTTCTATATTTTTTGGATGGTTTAAAGAGTCCTCAAATTATACTCCCCCACTATATGTGTGTGTGTGTGTGTGTGTGTGTGTAGATATATGTAGATATAAACACACACACACACACACACATGATATATATACATACATATATGTGCGTGTGTATACATATATGCGTGTGTAAAACACACACACACATACATACATGTATACACACACATATATACACACATATACATATGTACATAATATTTGTACACACACACACACACACACACACACACACACACACACACACACACACACACACACACATTATAATTTAATTGGAATTAAATCTAAATATTTTAGAGTCGTTACTGAACCAAATAATATGTAAATGATGGAATATAGAAATGACACAAGCAAGTTAAGATATATAGTATGAAACCCTAAGAAAAGAATAAGGATAGAGGACTTAGCTAATATACACCTGATCTGGAAGTGCTCTGGACTGGGAAAACTCTTGAACAGGAGGTGAAAAATGTCATAAATACTCATGATAAATTATGTAGCTCACAAACGATGCTGGACATGGGCACCCATGGAAGAACAGGGGTGCCTAGGTGCTGGAGACTGCTACTGGGCACCCATAACTGTGTAAATATTTAGAATCTGATTTTTTAACTGTGTCAAAAATATTCCTTGTTAATCACCTATGTGTCGCTCAATGAATGATGAAGGTACCTGTAACCTATAAAATAGAAGTTCACCTACAAAAACCCACAAACTGCATCAAACCTAAAAAGAAAGATACAATAAGGGGAGTCGGATTGACCCTAATGGTCATCCCGAGAGTGAACTTATAACCGAGCGCTGCATTGAATCTCAGAATCCATGTAGTTCTGGTGAGTGTGTATAAAAATCGTGCCCTAAAATGCCCTTGTGCAAGTGTACTTGATAATAGGCTGTAGCTAGATGAAACAATGTAATAAAATGTGTGGATGGAATAATGAACTTACACTTCCTATGAAGTGTATGCAGAGTTGATGTAGCCCTTGTCCCTTGAGTGAATTGCTAGATGGATGCCTATGGAGTGCTTTAGGTGCATTTTGGATGCAAGCTAAGGTGATGCTAGTAATACTTAGTGCCTGGTCCTTGATTTTGAACACATAACTATGTATTTATATTATTCCCTTGTTTGAATTTCGTAATTAACAACTGGAAGGCCAACCCATAAGTGAAAGAGATGCCCAAAATATAAAAGAGGCCCAAAACTGAGCGAGTAAGGTCGAAAGGGGACAAGGGTGCCTGGGCGCTGGTGTCTGGAGTCATACAAGATAAATCAGTAAAATACTGACTGGGCTATAGGGTGTGTAAGACCAAAAATAAGAAACCCATAAAAGAGGCCAAGGACAGTAGTCAATTACTAGTTTTCTTGCTTAAGAATCATATGAATGTTAGTATGTGTTTAGGATCTAGAAATGTACCAAAGTGTGTGATTTTGTGTTTATATTTTCCCCCAATTTATCATTTATGTTTTTTAGTGAATACTCGATGAACATAAATTAGATAAGAGATATGCATACCATGATGATCCCATGTAGAGTGTGTGGTGAAATTTGTTCCAAGTTGACAAGAGAAGTGTAGAATAAGTGAAAAAAGTGAAGCATGGAAACTAGGGAAGAGAAAGTGAACCTAGGGGTGTATAGAGTATTTATTGTACCATATTTTACATGTTATTGTGTTGTGCTTGTTTTTACTGCTTCTTATAAGGATGGACCTATGCAAAAAGAAGACCAAGAGAGTAGTCAAATTCGTGTATATGAAAAATCTAAGTAAAACATGCTATAAGTTTGTAAAAGTGTGAAAGTATGTACAAAGTAAAGTGTGCACCTTATGTGAGAAGAGTGTAAAAGGATATGAAATGTGTCCTGAAGATGACTGTGAAGAGTGAGTATTTTTGGGTGATCTCACACTAAGTGTAAGGTTTTTGGGGTGATCTCACGCCATGAGCATTTTTTTAAGGCAATCTTACGCCAAATGCGAGTTTTTTGGGTGATCACACGCTAAGAGAACAAGTGTTGAGGGAGAGAGGTCTAGTATTACTCTCTCTTCCATGAATCTAACCCAATAAAACACCATTGCAAATGGGTGTGTCCCTATTTTTATCCTTCAGTTGTGAATTAGTTCTATTATTCTGGAATGTACTAATTATTTTGAAGGGAAATGTAGACTGCATGCATATTGTTTTTTGGAGGAATGTGTCCTATAACTATAAAACTAATTCTCTTTAAAGACTATCTGTAGACATTGTGTTCATATTGATAAATTAATTGTATTTTCCCCTAGGAAATTAGTGCACCTAGGGGAGGTTACACATGTACCTAGGTGCTCCTTTCTAAGTTTGAGAACTGGATATTCTATGTTGTGATGAGGACCCAAGTTATGATTCTAGGCCATTCTATAACTATGTTCCTATTTTGATTTTTGTACCGTGCAGATATATACTGTAGCTTTGAGCTGTTGTAGAGCTGATTTTTTCACCCAATGTCTGCCCCCTAATTTGGAGTGCATTGCAAAATTGATTAGGAGTAATGTGGCCCAAAAGAGAGAACCTAATGTTAATCTGAACTATTTCCCTACAAGGGGGAGTAGGAAATTTTCATGGTATAAACCAAGGAACATGAAAACAAAGGGGTTAGATAACATGTGTTAGTAGAAAAAAGGAGACAAGCATGTCAATAAAAGACATGATGTAATCATGCAGATGTACATACAAGATAGTCTACAAAATTATGGTTTCAAACATGGGACATCTCTCATAATGTCATTAGACAATCAAGGACTTAAGTGACCATAATCAAAGCAACCATTGATCAAACTAAGACATAGGGAATAGCCTGCAAAAATAATTACATATACTTAAAAAAAAATGGAAAGAAAAAATGTATTATACAACCATGTTGGCATATAGTCTTATAAGGTAAATGTTACACATGAAGCACCCCTTAGGCATATCAGAAAGATAAAAAAAATTATTTCAAAGTGTGTATGTACCAATATAAAGTAGTGTTCTAGGAATTATAAGTAGTAAATAATGAAATAATAACACATATAATGTGTGAGAAAGTAGGAAAGGTAGATGCCCCTAGTAGCCTCGATGGGACTAGTAAAAGGTACAATGCCAAACATCATTACATCGTGTAAGAAATTGTAAGAGATATACATTCACCAAAAAATACCAAGTGAATGCACATGTGTGTATATATAAAGATAATGAAAAATTAAATATCTGACTAGCATAGTAAGAAACATACATCATGTAAGTAGTATAAGCAAGCAAGAGTAAGTGCAACCAAGATATGCAATATGTAGTGTATGAGTGTAATGGAATGGTATGCAATGTGTGAAAGTGATAGGAGAAACATGCCCCCAACGGATGTGTATGAGATGAGGTTCATTTATAAAATACCCCTCAACAATCAAGAATAAACCTTAAAACAAGAGTGCATCATCGAGAAATTGTTTGATAATGTGCGTTAGAAAGATAGATCATGAAAAATAGAGCGTAAAAAGTGAATGTGGTGAGGTTCATTTCAGATTTAGACCCTCAACAGTTGAGTATGAACCATAGAACTAGAGTGCGTAATAGGGTAACAACGATACAAGCTGTGCATCAAGATGTGTAAGAGATATTAGGTGTAGAGCATAGAGAGTAATGTGTATGTGTAAAGACTAGAAAGAGTTGATAATGATTGAAGTGGGGGAAGAAAGCATGATGCCCCCAAGTGCATGAAAGATAAAATGCTATCTAATGGTAGTGAAGGGAAAGGGCCCTCCACCCGATGTCTTAGAAGATAAAGGCATGTGGCGATACTCTAAGATTAGTAAAGTATGAGAGTAGTGATGTACATGTGAAGGAGACCTATTTGGTGAAGGAGGTGGTGAACACCTATGTGAAGGGAATGCCTGAGTATGGGACTTATGCTAACGAGATGGACTAATAGAAATATAAAGACGAGAGCATTGTGAAGTAGGACGTGTGTGGATAGGAGAACTAGGTGCTGAATATGCCTTAGATTTGAGAGGCCCCGAAGGCCTAGATGTTGTAATTGGTGGAGGGATGTCTTCAAGATGGGGTTTAGGTAATGTTGTGCATGGTGGAACACATTTGATAATGATAACTTATTTATTGTGGATGAACTTTAGAAACAAATGATTCACAGAGGGAATAACTTGAGCGACACAGAGCCAAGAAAGACCTAAGAGCATGTCACAACCTTTGATTTAGGATCCCACAACGAATGACACAAGCATGGTGAGAGGCCCAACTGTAATGGGAAGCGTAATTTAGCCAAAAGAATTAGTAACTGGGTATGAAATAACATATATTAGACATTTAATAGCCATAAGGAGTGCACTAGAGCACACATTGATAGGATCATCTAGATAGATCATGGTATTAATGACAATGTATGAACCAATAGAAGCATTGATGTGCAATGAATAAAAAGAAAATGTTTCATGATAGTCATGATCTAAAAATGAAATAGATGGTGGTAATACATCAGCAGAAGTGAAAAGAAAATCAAGGGGCCCTGATGAAGGAGGGGGCACAGTGTGATATGTATGATTAGAAAAAGAGTCAGTAGTTTGTGTGTCGTGTTTAGGTAGAGGTTCGTAAAGGTTTTTTAGTTTTTATTATCATTGACTGGTTTAGAAGCAAATAGAGAAGGGATTTCCAATGAATTATTGTCAATAAGATCTTGAATGAGATTCTCGAGTTTGAAGCAACGATCAGTGGAATGCCCAATACATTGATGATAGTCAAATTTAACATTTTCATCATAATTATGGCCATGAGGGAGAGATGGATCAAGATTGATAGGAAGTGGAAGAGTGATTAGATTGCTTTCGAGGAGCTGAGGTAGTATAAATCAAGGTGCATATGGTAATTTAGTGAAATTACACTTAGGAGGTTTCCATTGAAGCTTTTCAGGAGGAGAGATGACATTGAAATTTGCCTTTGCTTCAGTGGGCTTAGGAGAATGTTTGAATGGTGATTTAGCTTGAAATATATTAGAAGAATATGAAGGAGAATCATAATACTTGAGTTTTCCCATAGATAGAATCTTGAATTCACACATTTTAAGCATATGGCATAATTGATCAAATGAAGGAGAGGTATCAAATATAACACTCTCCTGAAGTGATGGTAAGAGGCTTTAAACAAAAAGATCTTGTAATTATGAATCAATAAGAAAATTAGTTATCTTAGCTAGATTGTTCTTATAACGTAATACATAGTTTGCTAGATGTTCATTAGATCATTGTTTAATTCGTGTGAGTTGTGCATAAGAGATCTTGGTGCCGATATTGATAGAAAAGTGAGCAAGAAAAGCATCAGCTAGATGCATGAAAAAATTTACTTTGTGTATAGGTAGATCATAAAACCAACGCATGGTATAATCCTGAAGACTCCTAGGAAATAACTTAGCTAGCAATGTATGATCATTCACATAATCTATACATGCCACATTGTTGTAATGAGTTTTTGCAAGGGCAAAATTCACACCTGAAAGCATGACAACCATACCCTATAGTTAAATTTTTTGCTTAAAGGTCATCTCGATCCCCCCTCCAGGTCACCTCGATCCTCATGTCAGTCCTATCCCTTCCTTATGAGTGGTCTAATGTGTTGTGTCGGGATATCCATAGGTGATTTAGGGATATTCAGTACATTCAAGCACTTCCAAGAGATGTTTCTTCAAGACATGATATTTGTGGAGCTTAGGAAAAGGTAATTCTCCTGGTCTTCCTGAGGCTGGTACACACCCCTTGAAGAAAATAAAAGGACTCAAGCTCATCATAGAGGTGTATCACAAAGATAAGAATTTTGTGTAATTTGTTTTTTAAGAATTTGGGAAGTTTTAGAGGTTTTGGAGCAGTTTCAACAAAAGCGGGTCGTGGAGGGAAAAATAGTGCACAATGTAAAAACAACTCCTGAGCTTTGAGAAGTGATTCTAGGAGCTCTGTAAGGAGTTAGGAGCCAAAAAAAATATCATCGCAAATATAATTCAGATATCTATAGGGTGGTGGTCTCTTGTTTTTCACAAGACTTAGGTGGTTTTGTCCACAACCTATTTTCAGCATGCATAACCTTTGATCCTGAAGAAAAATCCTATTTTTAGGGGATTTCAGGAAGAATCAAGGTATTATACCATCACCATTATGTTAAAAATAAAATTTCCATGCAATTTCATATAAATAATCATGTGAAAAGACGTCTGGGAGCTCAAGTTACACGCTCGACAAGGTGTCCTCTAAGGTATGGTTTAGGAGTTAGAAAATTTCCAAGCTTAGAAATTTGAGTCAATATGAGAGTGGTGCAATTTTGTCCACCAACCGTCTCAAATATTTGATATTTTTGGTTAAAAAAAATGTCCCCTCTTCCAATTTAATCCCTTGGACCATGATGCGATCATTTTATAGCTCCTTTTGCCAACTTAAGCCCCTGGCACCATTTTCAAGCCCCCAACTCCGTCCAGTCACACATCGCCATGTAGCCCAATCAGAGAGGGGCACACTTTTGTGCACAAACCATCCCAAAATTTTGGGATGGTTGGGAAAAAATGCACCCCCTCCCATTTAAGCCCCTAACAACTCACGTGACCCTAACAAGTGCTAAAGTGCTATTTTTCATCCCCCCTCTCTTCCTCAACTGCAAATCACATCGTGACAAGTGGACTAATGGGAAGGGGGAACACTTTTTTGTACCAAACATCCTAAAAATTTGGGACAGTTGGGAAAATAAAATTCACTCCTTTCCTTATTGAATAAATTTATAAGTTTTATTGATTTAGTGGTGTTTCTCAGTGCTTTCACTTCTACTTGCACACATGACAAGGAAAAACCCTCGTTGCCGAAACTTATTTTTTCTTCCATTGATGCTGCTCCTTTGCCTTCACCATTACTTTCCACACCTTTTACAAATCCTCCATTTATTCTACCACTCATAAATATCCATTTTACAAATGTTATCATGCTCAAATTTCTCCACAAACCCTTGTGAAGAAAAACAAAGAACCGCTCATATCTTGCAAACCGGTGAGCGAAATCCAACGAAACTTTGGGCATATCCTCCTCTCTTAGGAAAATTTAATCTGCATAAAACAAAATTTATAGAAAAATCCCCATTTTATTATGGCATCTAATTAAAATTTTGTGCCCTAATCTCTTCTTTCATCATTTGTTGTCAATCCGGGAAGCGAGTAAACACAAAACTTTGCATGAAGCCTCAAAAACAAAAACCCAGAAAAAATCTAGATTTTTTTCATCAAACCCATGCCCATAAGACCAGGTTCCAAAAATATTAAGTGTCACTGGTTCACACTTTCTATTTTTAGTAATTTTCCTAAAACGGAAAAATCCTTTAGAAGAGCAAAACACTAAAAATCACAGAAACTGAAAACTAGGGTACACGGGTGGAAAAAAGCAAAAAATAAAAAATAAAAAAATCAAAAAACACATTTCTAAAAATAGAAAGTGCTTTGAATTAGACCCAAAATATATTTAAACATGTTGGGAATGTGAAGAAAATATTGTAGTGTAAAAAACAAGGCAATAAAGTAACCTTACCGAAAATAGCAGCTCGTAGAACCCATTATCTAAAAATAGCAGTTTTCGGTTGCAAGTGAAATAAGTTGCTATCACCTCTCTGGTGACCTATAGTGTTGATTTTTGATATCATGAAGTTCAAATTCACCATCTCAGAGCCCATTTTGGACCTTGCATCGGATTTCTTGAGTGTGGGTGAAAACAATGTTACTCACATGGACTTGGAGGAGCTCCAACACAAAATGTTGGTTGGGCCAAGAGAACTAGTTGATGAGAATATATTTGCTAGTGGATTGTAGGTGGTAGGTGGTCATCCCACATCTTTGAAAAACATCAAGTTAGTGTTGGCATGTGTCCAACACTATGAACCAGACACCAGGACAGTTAGAGTTGATGACAATTCAGTCTTAGCCGTGCTCACTTCAAGGGCCATATCCCAAGGAATGCAAATCCCAATTGAGAAGGACATGGTTATGATCTCCAAGGAGTTCACATCTGCATAATGGTCCAAAACTAAATCATACCTTCAAGGAATCGCCCTTGGCTCTTGGTTGAAGCACAAAAGAGAACCTTCTCATACACCAAAGGTTCTTTCCCATAATGAATTTTACAATTCTTTCTTTGATGCTATCATTATTTTAAGTTGAGTAATGGGCAAAGAGAGAAAAAAAATATTTCATGACTGGATGATGATTTTGATTCTTCCGATCCTCAAAGGTAGGTAGGTGTAGTCACAAAATCATGCACTTTAGACATTTATTTATCCCGGTTTCATACTACTATTTAGAAGGTTCTTGAGTGAAGAAAGTACTAATTAGCCCCGGTATTTTGGCCATCTTGTTTTATTTTATTTCATCATTAATGACCCTCTTCAGTGATATGCCTAGTCTAATTCGGTCATTTCTCATCATTTTAGCCTCGACTGGGGCACCCGTGCCAATACTGGGGTCCCTGTGGGCGCCCTAGTCCTACCAGGGGTGCCCCGGTCCTTTTCACACTTTCCCACCACTTTTTGGGATCTTTCTGGCCGTTTGACATCTTTATTTTTCTTGTGGTTGACCTTTTCGGGGTTAATTACGAAATTATATCAAGAAAGCCCTATAAATATAAAGTTACAAGACCATAATGAGGGACCTAACATCACTTAACACTATCACTCTATCTAGAGTTGCATCCATCTATTGCATTGGAGATCACTTGCATCCACATAACTCCATCATCAATGCACAAGGCTAGGACATATGCATAACACTTCATATGGGGAGGGATTCTATTCTATTCCATGCACACATTCTCTTACATTTTCTACATGTAGTTATTGTTCGCTACTTCACAAAGTGCTACTGGCACAAGAACAACCTAGGGAATGTTCACACACACTTGCACATAGAACTACATCAGGTCTGAGATGTAGTGCGACACTCAGTTAGTAAGTCCACTTGATTAACTAAAATTAAATAAATAGAGGAACATATAATGATAGTTAATATAATCTAGGAGGACATAAACACTGTAAATAAATGCACTAAAGCAATATAAAGTAATAAATAATTAAACTAATGGAAATAAAACCCTAAAGTGCAAGGATAAAGCGAGGAAATAACTCAGTTGATTATAGATGGCTGTCACAGAGTGTCATAGGTCTGGCTAGAAATTGCAGAAACAAGAACAACTGCAAAAAGGTCTCAAAAAGGGTGGATTTGGGAGATCTGAGTGGATTGGAGCACTCAGGAGGGTACTGGGGCACCCCGAGGTGCCCTGATATGTAGAAATAGGCACCCTAGTCTCTAAAAAAAGTCGTAACTTGGTTCTTTCAGGGTCGAAAGATATCTTGTAACCTTCGTTGTTTGTCACACTGGATTTCCTGAACTGTGCCAAATGTATGAAATATTCTAAGAGAAAGAATGACCTGTAAAATACCCAAAAGGAAGTATTAAAACCCTAAAAAAGTAAAAGATGCAAATAAATGGGTCAAATTGACCTCAGCTGCCTCAACAGTGAGCTTAATAAACTAAGCATTGTACTACATTTCAGACCCAGATTTAGTTCTAGTGTATGTGTGCATGTCGTTCCCTAGGTGCTCTTGTTCCTATCACACTATGTGAAGTAAAAAACACTAACTAAATGTAGAAAATGTAATAACATGTGTGCATGGAATAGAATAGAATCCCTCCCCCTATGAAGTGTGTGTTAATGTAAATTTCCTGGCCTTGATGCATGGAACTATGTGTATGTAAGTGATGCAATGGATGCAACTCTATATGGAGTGATAGTAGTAGATGATGCTAGGAACCTCATTATGGTCTCATAACTTTATATTTATAGGGTTCTCTTGATCTAAGACCAAAGTGGTATTGGCTTTGCTGAACCATCTTCCAAGAAAGCCTGCGTCGAACTCATTGAGGACGACAACCTTCCTTCACCCCATCTACCAACTTCACCACCTTCACCTAGAGAGTCTATGGATCCGGAATCCATTCCTCGTAACTTTTTTTTCATGAACACCATTTCCCTGGGACCTTTGACTTATCAACGAGATGGTAAGGCTCCCTCTTCTCTTCCCTTCATGTATCCTAACACGATCGATGACGATACACCTTCTATTAACGTTGTTCAATGTAAGGAAGATGAATCTATTCTCACCTACCTTGGTGCGGAAGATTCTTATATTCACCAATCATTACCCTATGAGACACAAACCATGTTAAATGAATCAAACATTGAAATCAATATTAACACTCAGGATGACCCGCATATTTTAAAGATAGGCCAATCTTTAGATACTGTTGATTAGGAAGCTTTTACCTCATTCCTTTGAGATCATAGCAATGCTTTTACTTCGTCTTATGCCGATATGCCCAGTATTGACCCAAACATTGTGGTCCACAATATCGTAACTATTCCTAAAGCCAAACCCGTAAAACAGAAGATGCGGAAAATGCATCCTCGCATTGCCCTTCTTGTCAAAGAAGAACTCCAACACCTTTTTTTTTTTTCCCTTCATCCCACCCATTGATTATCCCTAATGGATCTCTAACATCATTCTTGTCACAAAAGTGACAGGGGGACTCCATATTTACATGAATTTTACAACCTTAGCTTTCCCTAAAGATGACTTTCCACTACCTAGTATTGACCAACTAGTTGATCTTACTTTCGGCCATGAGATGTTATCACTCATGGACGGTTTCTCGAATTATAACCAAATATTACTTGCTCCATAATATCAACAAAAAACCGCCTTCATCACTCTTTGGGGGACCTTCTTCTATCGAATCATGCCCTTTGGCCTTAAGAACGTTGGTGCTACATATCAGAGGGCTATGAGTTATATCTTTCATGACATCATGCATCACATATTGGAAGATTACGTTGATGATATCCTTGCTAAATCTAAACATTGGGCTGAACACCTTATAGTCCTTAAGGTCATCTTCGACTGTCTCATCAAGTACTATGTTTACCTTCAACCTAAGAAGTGTGTCTTCGTTGTTCTTTTTGAAAAGCTCCTTGGTTTTATAGTTTCATTGTGTGGCATATAAGTTGACCCCGCTAAAATCTAGGCTATTCTCAAAATGATTTACCTACTAACATTCGGCAGCTTCATAGTTTATAAGGCAAGTTGCAATCTATTCGTCGAATTATTTCTCAACTTTCCGATCGCTGCCACCCATTTCATCATCTCCTAAAAAAGGATGTCTCCTTCAAATGGGATGATGAATGCCACAAAGCCTTTGAAGCCTTAAAACAATACCTCCTCCAACCACCTATGCTCATCCCCCCTAAGGATGACCAACCATTTTACCTTTACATTTCTATTATTGATCATTCCTTGGGTGCCATGCTCGCTCATCGTGACGAACAACATAGAGAGCAAGTGGTTTATTATATAAGTCATACGCTTTTGGACTATGAAACTAGATACACCCATGCCAAAAAAATCTTCTTAGCCTTATTTTTTTTCGCTACTAAACTGTGCCATTACCTAGTTAACCATAAAACATTTATCGTCACCAATATTGACCCCTTACATTACATGTATGCCAAACCCTACTAACAGCAACGTGTTGCACGTTAGCTCATGCTGCTTGCAGACCTAGACCTTGAATTCACTCATCAAAAATCTGTTAAAGGACAAATCATTGCTCACCAACTTATAGATGCACCCCTTTTAGGAAATCAATCCTCTAACTTCGATTTCCCAGACAAATCCATTGGTACCCTCTCTTTGAACGATACCATTTACCAGATGACCTTATTTTTTGATGGTTCCAAATTTCAGCGTGGGGGTGGTTCTAGATTTATCCTCATTCCTCTTGATGGTGAGCCTATTCCATTATATTTCAAACTAGATTTTGATTGTACTAACAATATCGTAGAATATGAAGCAATCGTATTATGCCTTCAAACCACCATTTCCTTAGACGTTAAGTCAATTAATATATTTGGCGATTCCCAACTAGTTGTAAACCAAGTTAATGGTATATACCAATGTCGTAACAAGATACTTCAAAAGTATAAGCATCATGTAGACATACTTTTGACTACCTTTGATCGTTATGAACTTCAAATCACCCCACACTCCACTAATAAATTTTCGGACACCATGGCCTGTCTTGCTTCTCAAATATCCGCTTCACCCTCCAACTCAAAAATATTTGTCACAGTAAAATAAATGAAATCACCTTCTTATCTATTTCAATACATTAACCTTGTCAGAACCATTGAAACTGACCCATGTGACCTTTGGTATAAGTAATTTTCTGACTACCTTTCCCTTTCAGTTCTACCTCTAGACCTTACTCACGATGGACAACGAGAATTTCTCAAAAGTGTCTCTCGCTATGTCATCATGGGTAGTATTATTTATAAACGTGGCTTTGACGTTATCCTCTTACAATGCTTTACAAGTTATGAAGTTCCATACACCATCAAAGAAGTTCATAACAGAATTTTTGGAAGTCATTTCAGTGGTTTAGCTATTGCTAAATGCCTCCTCTGCCTGGGCTATTACTGGAAAACCTTAAACCATGATTTTTATGATTATGTTAAACGTTATGTGAAGTGCCATCAACATGCTAATCTTCATCACATGCCTAGTGACACCTTATAGGTTGTATGAGACCTTTGGCCTTTCTCTCAATGTTGTTTGGATCTTGTTGGAGAGATCAATCCTCATTCTTCCCAACGTCATCAATGGATTATTACCTCTACTGAATAATACACTAAATGGGTAGAATCCATACCTCTTATTCCTACAAAGGATGAGAAAATATGTGAATTCATCAACCATCACATCATTTGTCACTTTGGTGTTCCTCATCGTCTCATAACCGATAATGGAAAACAGTTCAAAAACAAAACCATACAGAAGCTTTGTGATGCCTTTGGCATTCAACTCAATTTTTCTTCACCTTATTACCCTCAAACAAATGGCCAAGCTGAATTAATCAACAAAACCTTAAAAAATTCTTATGAAAGTTGTTGACAATACTGGAAAGGATTGGAATACGCACATTCCTTGCCTTATGGGCTTATCACACTAGTATTCATACTTCAACTACTGCCACACCTTTCTCTCTGATCTACGATACAGAGGTTGTTCTGCCTCTTGAAGTCTAGATTCCATCTCTTCGTATCTCACTTAAAGAGATGCTCAACTATGATAACTTTTGCCAATACCATTTGACACAACTCGAGTTATTAGACGAATTTCGTCTCAATGCTCTTGACCATCTCCAAATCTACCAAAAACATATCAAACGTGCCTATGATAAACATGTCCAAGAATGAACCTTCCAGGTTGGTGACCTCATCCTGAAGGAAAATCAACATGTAACAAAAGAAGAAAAAAGTAAATGGGAAAAATTTACTCCTAATTGGCTTGGACGATATATTGTTACTCATACCTATGGATTAGGTGCTTTGCATCTTCGACCATTATATTATTTCATCAAGTCCTATATCACCTCCTTTCCATTAGGCACTTATCCCTTAAACACCATTCACCTTCCGCTTACATATTTTAAGGAGCAATGACTAAACAAGAATCATGTGATTACCCGTCATGTTTTAAGCCTTATCTTCAATATGAGTACCACGGCTCTACTCATGGATACTTTTCATCTTTTTCAAGATGGAATCCCATGTTCGTTCATCACTTAAACCCTCTCTTGCATAGTTAGCCTCTATGTGCTATGGTTTTGACTGTAACACAAGAGCCTATCGGTTTCTATAGTCTTGTCCATGACCTAAAAGTCCAAAGCAAAACAGTTTCAAAAGTAAAATGGGATTCACCTCCTTGAGTCAAACTTCTAGCAAAAATATGACTCCCTCAAAAAGGACATCTATGCTTTCTATCTCGCTGCTATAAATAGACTGCTCCCTCGAAGGACAACTATACCAAGCTAGCCATATTGTCAATAGTCTATCATAATAAGAAGACTATTCTTGTAAACAATAAAATCAAAGATTCAGAAGCTTCACGAAGACCTCAAGGAGAAAGTCTACTCATCCCACATAGACTTCCCGCATTTATTAGTTTATCAAAACAAAAAGAAAAGAAAAAATCATAAAGGAAAAATATTAACTTTTTCGTCATGGACTTACCTATTTTGATCTTGGGTCTCTTGCCAAATAGGCATGTTGTCTCACACTCGATTACTGTAACACTCAAAATTACAAGAGCTAGAAAATGAGGATTTTTTTTTAAAACATAAAAAAAATTACACAACTGCAATTGTATATATTAATTTAATCAAATTCATTAAATCAGATTTGTTCTTTTGATCTATCTGACAACATCCATGTAAGCCATGTGCGGCTGAGAAGGGTGTATCCAAATCTCCACGATCTCCCTTCGTCACTACTTCGAGTGACAATGCTTACTAGCATTTCGGCTCAACCATTATCAGGTCATGGGAACCATGTGAAAGTCCTTGGGTCTACCACAAAGCTAGTTTCCCGACTTCGTATTCTGGTATCCGACCATTTCCTACCTCATGTTCAATGTTCAACTTCCCATGATTAAGTTACCCAAAATTATTTTAATTGGAGGACAAGGTGATTAGAAAATGCACAACCATCAATGCATTACTCTGGCCAAAGTTATCCGCCGTGCAGGTTATGGCTAAACTCAAGACAACACACTAGTCTTATGAGTTTTAAGTCTTCCATCACCTCACAACTATCCCTTTCACTGTTATCTAGATCTTATAGTTTGTATTTACTTTATTTCCAATTAAACTTATCTGACAAGATTTTATATCGAGATAGATGCCAAGGCCAATTAGGATCATTATGAGATGATTACATTCGTGATGTTGAAATATAACTATTTCAGCATTCCGCATGTACTTATCCCTTAATATGCCTAATGAATCTTTTCATCTATTTACCTTCCTATCTAGTTTCTCTTTTCCCGATGTTCAATTTTTAACCTTAAATTACCTATTTATAACGATACTCTTTCATCCTCTAAAAATTAGGCTTTACAATCTTAACATATTAATGTCAAGTTTATCGGAAGGCTGAATTAAATATATATTAGTATATATTTAATTATTCCTCCAATCACTATGCCACTAAATAGCTATTTAATTTAGAAATTAAAAAACATTGAATGTTATAATAATTGTGCAATTATTGGATTCATACATTGATAAATATCAAATAAATATATTTAACAATTTATGATAAGTAAGACTTCTTAATTCTAGTATTTATCATTTACTCATATTGCGATATTATTACATACAAAGTAATCATCTCTTTATTAAAAACATAAATTACATATGCCGTTAAGGAAAAATATAACTGATATTGTAACTCTCACATAGTGAGGTTTGAATATTAACAATGGGTCCAAGATCCCAATAAATTCAGTCAAAATTCTAGGATATCATCCTTCTACAAATTGAAATCCAAGTAACTCATTTAGATCCATGCTACGATAAAACTCCTCAAGACATGAGTTTCTGCATATCCGAATGTGACAGCTAATTATCCTGCAAGACTGGAGTAGTGGTATGATGTTAGTTCAAAATGAACTGGCATGAATATTGCCTCCATTTTCTGATGCAATTATTTAATAAAATATGAAAGATATAAATGTTGTTTTATCAACAAGTGCATGGTAATACAACTGAGAATGTATTACTACATGTTTTCCGTAAAGATACAACTATGAATGCACACAAATAGAACAACCAATTTATATTTCAACGATCATGTTTCCCTCTAATCACACGGATTGAGACATCCTTATTTCAGCTTCAAACAATAAATATTTGACATTTAAAATTTTACATAAATCGTAGGAACAATATGATTAAGAAGAGTACATTTTTTTCCCCTTATTTTTAATAAGTTACCATCACAAAAAAAGTAATCAAACCATAATCATTCAACATCTGAATTCAGATTATAACCACAAGCAAATCATGCTTTACATGGTACAAATTTAAATATTATTTTACTTACCCTCCAATCAACGAGCAACTTAACAAAACTGTCTGAAATCAACATTTCCAAATACGAATTAAACATATTCTCACTAGGTAATGAGTAGCTCATCATATCATCCAAGAACATTATTAACAAAGAAAATAAAACATAATATTTTCAGTCAATGAGTAGCTCTATAAAACGTCAAAGAACATCATTAACAAATAAAATAAAACATATTTTTTACAGTCAATGAGCAGCTCTATAAATCATACAAGAACATCATTAATACGGAAATTAAAACATATCATTGACAGTCAATGAGTAGCTCTACAAAACGTCCAAGAACATCATTTAAACATACTCTTTCTAGTAAAAGAACAACTAATAATATCTTTCATAAAATATCATCATATTAAATCCAATCATGCCATCAATTACTCTTTGGTAGAACTTAGTCAAGTTGTCCTGGCTTTCATACCCTTACTAAGACAAACAATTTCTTTTTCACAGTCATGTAAGAATCCAAGTCATATTTCTAGGCTGGAAGTTACAGGTTAAATGCCATTTTTTTTCTAGTTATTCACACATAACAACACACCCTCATTTATACATGAACCGATTTAGATGCCCATAATAAAACTTTTTGGAAAATGTAGCCCCATGCAAGAGCTTTGACATCCACAAATTTTCATTCAAAAGATCTCAATAAATTAAAAATAAGACCTGCATATAACAACTAAGAAGAAAATAAATACAAAACCCCAACCAGTTGCATATCCATATCGATTTGGTTACCCAAATCGATTCATTTATGCAAATCAATTTGTATACCTAAATCAATTTGGGTGTCAAATCGATTTGTTTACTGAAAACACACAATCAAATTTCTGTTAACAAAAATGAAAACCCATAAGCAAAAATCGATTTGAAACACATAAATTCACAAAAATGTTTTCCTTCTTCTAGTACAGGAAAAACCCAACTATTTTCTTTTTGGGTACAATTTATTTTAATGTAGAGAAGGAATTTTAATTTTCATTTTATTTTTATTTTTGTAGATCAAAACCCAAAACCCCATCCGCGTTCTTTTTTTCTGGGTTTAGCTAAAACCACATAAAGAAAACTTAAGAGAATACATAATCCATCAATTTCCTTTTCAAATTTAATCTCCAAGCAATTAAATCAAAAGTTGTCCAAAAATTCCTTTGATTGCCATTCAAAAAAATGTGTATTTCCTCATTTTTTACAAATAATGCAGCGGAGAAGGGAGAAGATATTCATGCGTGAAGTAAACCCAAAATCAACAACCTCTTACTCTTCTAGCTCCAACAAGTTGAATCCTTCCTCCAAAACTCACGTAGGTATCCCAGAAGGAAAGAATGAAAATATACAAGGAGAAATAAAAGAAAAAAAATATAATGAAAGAAACTATAGTTGGGCAACATATTCGAGAATTTTCGGGCTTCCCAATGTTGGCACATGCATTAATGCATTCCACATACTTGTGTCATGTGAAGGTGTTTCACTTTACGAAACCCACGAATTTTAAATATTAAAATTAATATTTTTTTAAATATAACTTTTGACTTACATGCCAAATCCTTCTAGAATATATATTACTAATTTTACAAATTAATATTGCATTTTTTAAATTTTTATTTAAGTTGTTATCCAACTTAATGGTTAAGTTAAAATTAATCATCATAATACAAGTCCACATATTACCGACAATATATTATAATAATAATTATTTGAATTTCCACGTTCCATACGAAACATTGTAATAAATGAAAAATCACCAAGTTCGTAAATAATAATTCAAATATTCTCATAAAGTTGGCTTGATATAACATCGTCAAATAAAACAGAGGCAGTTATTATTATAGTCATTACAAAAGTCGAAGAAAACAAAAGATGACTAAACTGATTAAAATAAAGTAACTGAAATACAAATAACCGAAAGATTTGTTATCGTTTATGAACCGTTTTACCTACGATCAAGGCCTAATCATGTTTAGAAGGATCATTAAGGTGGGTGCAAGGTTACCCGTTCAGCAATGTCATGCCCCACAACAAAATTTGTGGGTCATGACACGACGAACCAAATAAATTCTTACACACAATGATGATCTCGTCTAATCCTAATTAGACTTGACCGTAGTTAATTTAGCTTACTAGAAATTTGGGATGTTACATACTCCACCCCTTAGAATAATCATTGTCTTGATGATTTCATGATAAATAGATAAACTAATCCCATAATTCATTTGCGGCATAAATATATTTCAAATCAGCTTAGAATTTGTAACAATATCATTTCAGCGGAATCATAAAGGTCACAAAAACCCTTATATATATCTAGAAAATCAGTCACATAATCTGTAGACATAACACATTACTGCTTAAATGATAGATTTTCCAGGTTCATTAACAAAATATTCAACAGTAACTACTAATAAAAAAGTACTTAGTCCCAATATTCAGTTGTAGGCTTATCTACAAGATTTTCTTATCTACATTTTATAGAAAAACTGAATTTAACACTATAACAAAAACATATTCTTAAAAATCAGTCAAACGGATGCAGAAAAGTAGTTTGGATATCTTCTAGATTCTCTTAAGTGGCACTTTCTTCAGATTATTGGTCCCACTGGACCTTGCATTGTGAAACCTCACGGTTTCTCAAGTGCAACTTGCGGATTTCTAGTATCCTTATAGGCTCAATCACGATTACCCTCGGATCCATAACCTGTAATGAATCCCAATTAAGTACATGTGTTAAATCAGGTACATATTTCTTAAGCAAGGATACATGAAATACATTGTGCAACCTGGATAGAGCGGGAGGCAGTGCTAGCTTGTAGGCTACTGGTCCAATGACCTCTAGGACTTCAAATGGTCCTACAAACCTAGGAGATAGTTTGGCTGACTTACCAAATGAAATGAAACTCTTTTTAGGTTTGACCCTAAGAAAAACTTTATCTCCCACGTTAAAATTTCTGTCAATTCTTTTTAAAATCTGCATAACTTTTTTATCTATTTGTTGCCTCTTTCAATCTTTCTTGGATGAATTTAACCTGTTTTTCCATTTCCGAAAGCATTTCTGGTCCAATCAATACTCTATCTTCAGGATTATCCCAACTTATAGGTGTTCTAAACCTACGACCTGTTAGCATATGGATTTGCACGCATGCAAATGACATGCAACAGTGTGGGAATGAAGTCCCTCCTCAATGAAGGTGAGGCTGCCTTTATTGAAAACCAAAAATTTATTTACATCTGTACATTCAAAATTGTATGTGGGGGGTGTTTTGGAACATCAATGGAAAGAAAAGTGAATGAGGTAAATGGAATAGAATGAAGGAAAGGAGTGAAATGGAATGAACTGAAAGAACATGCAAGAGTTAGGTAAAAACAGAGCCTAATATTGCATGAAGAGGAAATATAAATAACTAACACAAATAAAACGGAGTTTGAGTTAGCCAAACAAGAACGTGTAAAAGGGAACACACATGAGCAAGTAGATAATCAGAGCTTGATCATTGTGAACTAGAAGAACCGATTAATAATGTTGACAATAAGATCAAAGATAATATTTGCATGCAAGATTCAAAACACCTAACATCTAATGAACATAAGAACATCAAATGTTACAAGAGATAATGAATGAGACACAAAGTTCGTATTCCATTAACCCCAAAATGTTTTTCACAAAGGAACACAAAGTTTCTTCCTGAAACAAAGCTTGTACAAAAGTATTTTCTTCTCCTCTCTCAAAGTCACCCTTACAAATGAGCCCCTGACTTCCTTTTATAAACCAAAAGTTGGTTACAAAAGTTGGTTAGGGTTTTAAATGCACATTAAATAGGGCACTTAAGTGACTTTGAATTTTTCAACCAACTTTTAAAAAGTGACTAAAAATAGAAACCACTTAAGTTAAAAAGTCATTTAAGGAAAACTACATAAATAAAAGAAATGGGTACTAATGGACCCCACTTAAATGACTTGGATGCACACATAGACATCTTAGTCAGCAATGCGCCACCTAGATCAAGACACCTAGGATTAGTACCTTATCCATTGGGCCAAGAGTCCACCTATCCCGATCATACAAGAATGAACTCATTGACTGTGCTCTGCAATCCTCCAAATGACAAGAGTGTTGAGCTTTAAACTTGAGCAATTCATCCACCCCTCCGCCTAAGCAATATTCTGGTGTGAGAAAATTTGTCTTCATTCACATTCACATTCACAATTACACATAATTCTCCACATGCTCCGAATAGCCTTCCATGATGAATTATTCATTTGTTTCGAGACTGTAGTCGTTACGCCATTTTTTCAAACACTTGATGTGCTTCCTCATAACTTGTGTGAGTGATTCGATGCTGTTACAAGCCTTCAACAGGGTGCCTGCAATATCTCTAGAACTGGTAAATCGCACATTATTAACATGAATTGCCAGCACTATTTGGAACATTGGCTCTTTGTGAGTGGAAAAAGAAACTAGTGGTGTAACAATAATACTCTACGTGATTCTAACAAACAATTTGATCATCTTTACAACAGTGATAGTTATGATGCTCTGGTAGAATAATAATTTCTTAGATTTGAATGCATCGGCTACTAACGTACAGAGAATAAAGTAATTTTTGAACCTGTTATATGGTGGTTTATTATGAATCCCTAAACAATTGGCTCATTAGTCACATTGATTGATGACTTTAACTTCCAGGAAAATGTACCACAATTTAAAATCCTTTCTCAAGAAAATGGATCATCTTCTGTTTTGAATATTTCTCAAGAAAAATGCTAAAACCTTTTTCATCTGAAATAGGCATGAACCATTCCTTAACAAGTCTCAAATGGCAGTGAAAAAAATGAACTAAACCCTAACCTGTGGAGGTCAGAGAACTATATAAAGTAGATCACCACCATGGACCGAAACACTCATATCAATACTAGAACATCCTCCAAATGCAGGACCAAAAGAAATTGTGATGCATTTTAATGGAATTGAGGTTCGACCAACCGAACTTAGGAGACAATGAGGGTATTGTTCAACCCAAGAGATTCAATAGAGTACACAAGATGTAAAACATTTCACATTTTTTCATTTTTGGAAGCTTTAACCACAAGATTAGCCTTAGAAATACTCTCGCGACCAGCAGTCTTGAAGTCGAAAGTACAACTATGCTTCTCGGCGTAACGGTGCAAGCCACAAAAGGTGTTTGAGAAACTTTAGTGTGTTCACGAATGCACGATGTGTGCGAGTTCGAGTTTGTGTTCAAGGATTAGCTCAAGTTGAGCTAATGGAGATGGGAAATAGTGAGGTTTCCACGAACACAATAGAGCTTGGCTCAAGCTTGGGAATGCTCGAATGGGGTTTCCCACGAACAGACAAATATGAACATGAACAACCTAGACTTCAAAAGACTTTAGTTTTGAACTTGAGTTTGAATTTTGAGCACCATGCAAGAGCCTATGATCAAAATGATCAAGTTACATGTAAGTCACCATCCATTTCACACCACCTGAGCATGAGAAAAATCACTTTCTCCATTATTAACTCATGGGATTCAAACACGGGTTTTAATAGTTACCGGCCCTTACAAGAATTGGAGGGAGTTTGTGTTAGTGATTGCGTGCAAATAGTTCATGCTCGGCCAGTGCCAAAAATATTAAAAGCCTTATGAATCATAAACCCTTTCTTCTCAAACCGAGAAATGATTGCACCCACCAGTCCTCATTGAACGCCATTGGGATTGATCATGACAAAAGTCTGCTCCATCTTTTCTTCGCTAGAAATTCCAACGAAATCTGTAATTATGTTGGAAGAGAAATGAACACACAATATCACTTCTCTTTACTTAGGTTACAAAAACATGTTTATAACTGTGTGTGGGCTATTTTATTTGACTTGCGTGGGATGTGTTGGACAACGTGTGCATGGAATGTCTTCTTTTGACCTGTGTGGATAGCTGCATGGCCTTTTCTTTGCTTCTCCCCAAGGTGTCTCCTTTGTTTTAAACTCACAATTTCTCTTCCTCCCATATTTTCATGTGTCGAAAGGAATTTTTTTATTCTTTGTTTTATTGGAAACTGTTCTTATTTCCCTGGTGTGGCCTGCGCTTCCTTCAGTATTTTTATTTTTAATATTTCTCTACTATGTTTGGACTGTCCTCTTTCCTGGGCACGTGGAAAAGGATTCTTTTGTCTTTTATTTTTAAACTGTTCTTTCTCTTAGGCACGTCTCCTTTTCTAATGCATGGAACTACTCCTTTCTTGGACGCACGGGCTTCCTCTTTGGCTGGTGGTCTCCTGCTGTCTTCTCTACCGAAATGTGTGGAAAACCTTCTCTTCCTCATGCGTGCAAAAACTCAAAAAAAAATTGTTTTATTTTTTGATCAATGCATGCATGGGATCCTTTCAAATGGGTGAGTGGAGAAATGCTCCAAAATTTATAATCAATTTTCGCTGTCCTCTTTTTCACAATACTTGCGCATTTAAAAAAAAACTGTTCTTTTTTCCTGTGCATGGGTGGAAAGGGATTTCTCTTCTTCTATTTCCCAGTTGCATGGAATCCTCCTGGCTGGGCATGGATTTATGAGTCTTTAATTTTCTCTTGAAACTGTTCTTTCTTCTCACACGTGGAGATTGCTCTTTGTCCCTTTGCTGTTTCACTGTTATTTAAAAACTGTTCTTTTTCCCCAGCCGTAGGAAAGGAAATCTTAAATCTTTGTTTTATTAAAAACTCCCTCCTTCTCCCTTAGGTGCGACTTCTTCCTCTGATGCGTGGAAAGTTGTATTTTGGCAATGCGTTTGGATTTAAAAACAGTTCTTTTCCCTTTCCTTGGCGCCTTCTTTCCAACGTGTGAAAAGAAATTTTTCTTTGTCCTTTTGTTGTCTCCCTCTGCCTGGCCTGTGAATGCATGGAAAGCTTCTTATGCTTGGGCGTGGGACTAAAACTATTCTTCTTGGCCTCAAGGCATGGTATTTTCTTTTGATAGTGTGAACTATTATTTCCTTGGATGCGTGTGTCGTATTGTGGGATATGACAAAATATTATGTTCTTCAGAGGAAATAAGAAGCAAAGCTTTGCACAACTTTTTCCAACGGGTTTGACGGAGGAAGTTATGGGAATTAATCCAACTTCCTCTCTTCCCGGGTAGTGGGGTTGAGTGCTAGGGGGAAATGGGGAAAACAACGGACAATTGCCAACGGGAATGGAAAAGTGGGTTGGCAATCCTCGTTCAATTTCCCCATGTGGGAAATTGGGGAATTTCTTTGCTCGTTAGCCAATCTAGGATTTGGCAATTGGTGGAGAAAATCCCACGTGTGGGAAAAATGAAGAAAATTCTAGGAAAGGGGAAACCCGGGTTCGGGAAGCCAGATTGGCTTCCCGGCAATTGGAAGCATAAGCTTACTTCCTCGGCATTACAAATTTGTCGAATGAACTCTTAATTTATATTTATTTAATTAAATACTTCTCAAGTGATTTAAAAATTAATTTAATCAAACAAGGAGCAATTAATTAATTAATTTTAATGCGTTTTAAAGCCTGGCGGGAAGAGTTCTTGCCCGAAAAGGAAGAAACGAAGACTGAAACGATCACAAAAATGAGACGATCGTAACGAGGGCAATGAACCATGCAAAGTAACACTTTTGAAATTTTTTCAAATTTTTCATTTTTTATTATTTTTTAATAATTTTGCAAAGTCAAAATTAGCTGATAACACGACCATATAAGGCCTCAAAAGGAGCCATCTGAATGGAAGAATGGTAAGTGTTATTATAGGCAAATTCAACCAAGGGAAGGTACTCTTTCCATTTGTATTGTTGATCCATGCAATACATTCTTAGTAAATCTTCTAACACTTGATTTACTCTTTCAGTTTGACCATCAGCTTCAGGATGGTAGGCATAACTTATGTTCACTTTTGTCCCTAAGGCAACATACAAAGTTTGCCAAAATCTAGAAGTCATCCTTGAGTCCCTGTTTGAAATTATTACAACTCCATGTAATCGGAAAACTTCTTGCACAAACCTTTTTTCTAGTATGGGTGAATTATCCTTTAAATTACTTGCTATAAAATGTGCCACTTTAGTTAATTTGTCTACAACCACAAGTATAACATCATGTTTATTTTGGGACATAGGTAGACCTTGGACAAAATCCATACTTATAACTTGCCACTTATATTCTGGCATGTTGTGAGGATATAATACTCCTATTGGATGTGAATGTTTAGCCTTTACTTGTTGACATTCTAGGCATTGTGAGACGTAAAGAATCACATCATTTTTCATTTTTTCCAGAAGCATTGCTTTTTGATGTCCGCCATCATCTTTGTTACTCCTGGGTGTCCTGAGTAGGGAACATCATGAAATTCTCTCATAACTTTATTTCTGAGTTCTTTACCCTCTGGTACATATATTCTACTGTTATAACATAAAATCCCATATGTTTCCAACTTGAAACCATCATACTTTTTGTCTCTAGAATATTTTTCTAGAGATTTTTTAACATGATTGTAGTAGGGGTCATTGGTTAACTCATTTTCACTTCATCTTCGAACTAGGTTCTTAATGTAATTGTAGCAGCAATATGCTTTTTGCGACTTAAGGCATCAGCCACCCTATTCTCTTTTCCCTTAATGTAATTTATATCAAAGTCATAATTTTTTAGGAACTCTAGCCATCTTCGCTGCCTTGCATTTAGATTCGGCTATGTAAAGATGTACTTGAGCCCAAGATGATTTGTTTTGAGTTCAAAAGGTTTCCCAAACAAATAATGCCTCCATACCTGTAGCGCATGAACGATCGCATCAAGCTCAAGATCATGTGGTGTGTAATTTACTTCATGCACACTCAACTTCCTAATTTTAAAAGCTACCACATGCCCATCTTATAGTAGTACTCCACCCAAACCTTCCCCTAAAGCATTGGTTACCACCGATAATTTCCCGTTTGGATCTGCAATCTTCAACACCGGAGCACTTGTGAGTCTATCTTTTAACTCCTTAGAGGATTCTTCACACTTATTGTTCCAAAATTTTTTCTTACCCTTCTTTTGCAAAGAAGTGATAGGTCCTGCTAACCTAGAGAAGTCCTTTACAAACTTTCGATAGTAGCCTGCTAGACCCATAAAACTTCTCACTTCGTGCATATCCTTCGGTGCTAGCCATTCCATGATGGCACTGATCTTCGAAGGTTCCACCAAGATTCCTTCTTTATTTATTATGTGGCCTAAGTATTGTACTTTGTATTGATAGAAAACACACTCATATAATTTTCCATTTAACTTATGTTTTCTGAGAATTTCTAGCACAATCCTTAAATTTTCATCATGTTCTTCCTCATTCTTGGAGTATATTAATATATCATCGAGAAAAATAAGTACAAATTGGTCTAAGTATTCCCTAAACATGTTGTTCATCAAGTTCATGAAAGTGGCAGGTGCATTTGCTAGACCAAAGGGAAAAACTATAAACTCGTAATGCCCATGCCTTGTTCTAAAATTGGTTTTATGGATATCTTCATCCTTGATTTGTAGTTGATGATAACTGGATCTAAGATCTATCTTGGAAAACACTTTTGCGTCCCCCATTTGATAAAAAAAGATCATTGATTCGGGGTAGTGGGTACCGATTCTTCACTGTTACCTTGTTGAGCATTCGGTAATCAATACAAAGTCTGAGGGTCCCATCCTTCTTTTTCACGAAGATTACCAGTGCACCCCATGGTGATATACTTGGTCTAATCAGACCCAAGGAAAACAACTCATGTAATTGAGCTTTCAACTCAACTAATTCAGTTGTTGTCATTTTTTACGGTGCCTTGGAGATCAGTTCCATTGCTGGTTTGACATCTATTATGAAATCAAATTCATGCTTAGGTGGAATTCTGGGAAACTAATTTAGAACCACATCTCTAAATTCCCTTAGGATGGGAAATGATTCAATTTTAGGCTCATTTTCCTGTCCTGAATATGTTATTTTTACATCATATATATGGCAGCCCTTTCGCTTTGCCTTTTTCAGTTGCATGGCAGAAATATGCCTAGTGACAAACTCTCTTTTAACACCCTAAACACTTAGTGTTTTCTGCTAATCATCACAACATGTTACACATTTTCCTAAGCAATCCAAGGTTGCATTATGTTGACTTAACCAGTTTATACCTATGACAACATCATAGGATCTAAGAGGTGCTACATACATGTTTAATCTTGTCGTGAATGTAGGTAATTCTAGTGGTGCCTCAAACAAACACTGATTCACTCTATGTACAACATTATTTCCATATTGTACAGTCCAAGTGTGTTCCATGTACTCAGATCTTATTTTGATTTTATCAGCTACTTTAGATGAAACAAAACATTCTGTTGAACCAGAATCAAATAAAACAAAAACATGTTCTCCAAAAAGCTTACCTGGGGTTTCTATTGGAGTCGCTTGCTTTTCTGCTTGCTTATTATGGATTGCAACATAAATCTTATGTTGTTTCCCCTCTTTATTTACTACAGTAGATCCCTTATACTAGTTATTCCATTGTCCTCTTTGTGGACATTTATTAGCGAAATGATCGCCGCCGCACTTAAAACATCCACCCAGTGGTCCTTTTCTCTCAATCTTATTCTGGTTGAAACTTGTTCCTTGTTGCCCATTTTTTTTATTATTCACAACAATTCTACTTGCTATTCCTCTTTTATTGACAGGCTTGAACTTGTTGTTTCCCTTTTTCCATGCTTGTTTACTTGCGGTTGGTGTTAGAAAATTGCTATTTTTTCTTCTGTTTTCCTCTTTAGAGGCATAAATACTTCGCAACTTTTGTTCTTGCTTGATAGATTTTTCAAACATTATTTCCATTAAGGTAGGTCCATGAACATCTACCTCACCACCAATGCTAGGATTCAATCCCATTATAAATTTTCTCACTCTAAACTTCTCATCCTTTTGATACATAGGAACATATTTTAGCAATCGAGTGAAATGTTCCCAATATTTTGTAACTGAGTACTTTCCTTGAATCAGATTTTGGAATTCTACCATCTTTTGGTCAAAGTATAGCTAAGGTAGCCATCTTTGATGGAAGTAGGCCTTGAACTGCTCCCACGTGATCATACCAAATCAATTCCTAGTTCCATTTTCCGGTTATCCCACCAGGAAGATGCTTCACGGGACAATTGGTAGGCTCCCCATACTACTTTTGTCTCCTCTGAAAAGTCCCTAATCTCAAAATACTTTTCCATTTCAGAGAGCCAATTTTTAGCACCATCCCCAAGAGTTGTACCATCAAATTTAGGTGGGGATATTCTTTTAATGTCCCTTGCTAACTTAGCAGCCAACCTTGCTTTCTTATTTTCCCTTTCATTCAGGTGCTCAGGTTGATCATCATGTTGCTCATCACCCTGATTCTCATCCCTGCGATCCTCATCTTCTTCACCACCCTGACCTTGTTGTTCTATGACAACAACTCAGTTTCGGGTGTCATTCAAAAGGTTGAGGATTTCTTCTAACTTAGCAGTCGTATTATCCAGGCACATCATCATTATTTACCCCACTGTCACTCGCCATATTAGATCTTGCTGCTGACCTATCCATAGTTTCCTGTTTTATAAAAGAGGATACTTTTTATTAGAACGTGTGTCCCATTAATGTCCAAGTGTCTGAGCCTCTGGCTCTGATACCAAAATGTAACGCTCAAAATTACAAGAGCTAGAAAATGAGGATTTTTTTTTAAAAATAAAAAAAAATTACACAGCTACAATCATACATATTAATTTAATCAAATTCATTAAATCAGATTTGTTCTTTTGATCTATCTGACAACATCCATGTAAGCCATGTACGGCTGAGAAGGGTGTATCCAGATCTCCACGATCTCCCTTCATCACTACTTTGAGTGACAATGCTTACTAGCATTTCGGCTCAACCTTTATCAGGTCATGAGAACCATGTGAAAGTCCTTGGGTCTACCACGAAGCTAGTTTCCTGATTTCGTATTCCGGTATCCGACCATTTCTTGCGTCATGTTCAGTGTTCAACTTCCCATGATCAGGTTACTGACAATTTTTTTAATTAGAGGACTAGGTGATCAGACAATGCACAGCCATCAATGCATTACTTTGGCCAAAGTTATCCACCGTGCAGGTTACAGCTAAACTCAAGACAACACACTAGTCTTATGAGTTTTAAGTCTTTCGCCACCTCACAACTATCCCTTTCACTGTTATCTAGATCTTATAGTTTGTATTTACTTTATTTCCAATTAAAATTATCTTGCAAGAGTTTATATCGAGATAGATGCCAAGGCCAATTAGGATCATTATGAGATGAGTACATTTGTTATGCTGAAATGTAACTATTTCAGCATTCTGCATGTACTTATCCCTTAATATGCCTAATGGATCTTTTCATCTAATTACCTTCCTATCTAGTTTCTCTTTTCCTGATGTTCGATTTTTAACCTTAAATTACCTTTTTATAATGATACTCTTTCATCCTCTAAAAATTAGGCTTTACAATCTTAACAAATTAATGTCAAGTTTACCTGAAGCACGGAATTAAATATATATTAATATATATTTAATTATTCCTCCAATCAACTACGCCACTAAATAGCTATTTACTTTAGAAATTAAAAGACAATTGAATGTTATAATAATTGTCCAATTTTCAGCTTCATACATTGGTAAATATCAAATAAATATATTTAACAATTTATGATAAGTAAGACTTCTTAATTCTAGTATTTATCATTTACTCATATTGAGATATTATTACATACAAAGTAATCATCTCTTTATTAAAAACATAAATTACATATGTCGTTAAGGCAAAATATATAACTGATACTGTAACTCTCACATAGTGAGGTTTGAATATTAACAATGGGTCCAAGATCCCAATAAATTCAGTCAAAATTCTAGGATATCATCCTTCTACAAATTGAAATCCAAGTAACTCATTTAGATCCATGTTACGATAAAACTCCTCAAGACATGAGTTTCCGCATATCCGAATGTGACGGCTAATTGTCCTGCAAGACTGGAGTAGTGGTATGATGTCAGTTTAAAATGAACTGGCATGAATATTGCCTCCATTTTCTGATGCAATTATTTAATAAAATATGAAAGATATAAATGTTTTATCAACAAGCATATGGTAATACAGCTGAGAATGTATTACTACATGTTTTCCATAAAGATACAACTATGAATGCACACAAATAGAACAACCAATTTCTATTTCAACGACCATGTTTCCCTCTAATCACAAGGATCAAGACATCCTTATTTCAGCTTCAAACAATAAATATTTGACATTTAAAATTTTACATAAATCGTAGGAACAATATGATTAAGAAGAGTATATTTTTTTCCTTATTTTTAATAAGTTACCATCACAAAAAAGTAATCAAACCATAATCATTCAACATCTGAATTTAGATTATAACCACAAGCAAATCATGCTTTACATGGTACAAATTTAAATATTATTTTACTTACCCTCCAATCAACGAGCAACTTAACAAAACTGTCCGAAATCAACATTTCCAAATACCAATTAAACATATTCTCTCTAGGTAATGAGCAGCTCATCATATCATCCAAGAACATCATTAACAAAGAAAATAAAACATAATATTTTCAGTCAATGAGCAGCTCTATAAAATGTCAAAGAACATCATTAACAAGAGAAATAAATCATATTATTATCCAGTTAATGAGCAGACTCTATAAATCGTACAATATATTCCTTTCCAAACAATCAAAACACATTTTCATTATATATATGAACAAGCCTGACTATAAAATGTACAAGAACACCATGAATACATAAATTTAAACATATCATTTACAGTAAATGAACAACTCTACAAAACAATATAGCAGCACCATGATTACATCATTTAAACATACTCTTTCTAGTAAAAGAACAACTAATAATTTCTTTCATAAAATATCATTATATTAAACCCAATCATGCCACCAATTACTCCTTGGTACAACTCGGTCAAGTTGTCTTGGCTTTCATGCCCTTACCAAGACAAGCAATTTCTTTTTCACAGCCATGCAAGAATCCAAGTCATATTGCCAGGCTGGAAGTTACAGGCTAAATGCCATTTTTTTTGTAGTTATTCACACATAACAACACACCCTCATTTATACATGAACCGATTTAGATGCCCATAATAAAAATTTCTGGAAAATGCAGCCCCATGCAAGAGCTTTGACATCCACAAATTTTCATTCAAAAGATCTCAATAAATTAAAAATCAGACCTGCATATAACAACCAAGAAGGAAAAAAATACAAAACCCCAACCAGTTACATATCCATATCGATTTGGTTACCCAAATCGATTCATTTATGCAAATCGATTTGTATACCCAAATCAATTTGGGTATCAAATCAATTTGTTTACAGAAAACACACAATCAAATTTTTGTTAACAAAAATGAAAACCCACAAGCACAAATTGATTTGAAACACACAAATTCACAAAAACATTTTCCTTCTTCCAGTACAGGAAAAACCCAACTCTTTTCTTTTTGGGTACAATTTATTTTAATGCAGAGAAGGAATTTTAACTTTCATTCTATTTTTATTTTTGCAGATCAAAACCCAAAACCCCATCTGCATTTTTTTTCTGGGTTTAGCTAAAACCACACAAAGAAAACTTAAGAGAATACATAATCCATCAATTTCCTTTTCAAATTTCATCTCCAAGCAATTAAATCAAAAGCTATCCACAAATTCCTTTGATTGCCATTAAAACAGAATGTGTATTTCCTCATTTTTTTACAAATAATGCAGCAGAGAAGGGAGAAGATATTCATGCCTGAAGTAAACCCAGAATCAGCAACCTCTTACTCTTCCAGCTCCAACAAGTTGAATCCTTCCTTCCTCCAAAACTCACGCAGGTATCCTAGAAGGGAAGAATGAAAATAGACAAGGAGAAATAAAAGAAAAACAAATATAATGAAAGAAACTATAGTTGGGCAACATATTCGAGAATTTTCGGGCTTCCCAATGTTGGCACATGCATTAATGCATGCCACATACTTGTGCTATGTGAAGGTGTTTCGCTTTACGAAACCCATAAATTTTAAATATTAAGATTAATATATATTTTTAATATAACTTTTGACTTACATGCCAAATCCTTCTAGAATATATATTACTAATTTTACAAATTAATACTGCATTTTTAAATAATTTTTATTTATTTATATTTAAGTTATTATCCAACTTAATGGTTAAGTTAAAATTAATCATCATAATACAAGTCCACATATTACTAACAATATATTATAATAATAATTATTTGAATTTCCACGTTCCATACGAAACATTCCAATAAACGAAAATCACCAAGTCCGTAAATAATAATTCAAATATTCTCATAAAGCTAGCTTGACATAGCATCGTCAAATAAAACAGAGGCAATTATTATTACGGTCATTGCAAAAGTCGAACAAAACAAAAGATGACTAAACCGATTAAAATAAAGTAACCGAAATACAAATAACCGAAAGATTCGTTATCGTTTATGAACCGTTTTATGAACAATCAAGGCTTAATCACGTTTAGGAAGGATCATCAAGGTGGGTGTGGGGTTACCCGTTTAGTAGTGTCATGCCCTGCAACAGAAGCTGTGGGTCATGACATGACTGTTAGAGTAGGTATTTACCTTAGCTCATGTTCACCTAGGTACTTTATTTACCTTTATTGTATTTATCCTCACCCACTTATGTGTGTGGATATTTCTTTTATCTTATTTAGATATTAGGAGATATTATCTAGTTGTTAGGTATAGTTCTTTCCTTGATCTATGGTATTGATTAGTTGTTTCCTTGATCTATGGTATTGACTAGATCCTTGATGTCTAGTTCTCTCCTAAATCTATGGTCTTGACTAGTTCTTTGATGACTAGTTATTTCCTTGATTTATGGCTTGATCTACGACCTTGACTGGTTCTTAGATTGTTATTCCTTGCCTATTTAAGCAAGGCCCATTCTTAATGTATTGCATTGAGTTTCATAATAATATATGATATTGCTGCTCATTTGTTTGCAAAGGTTTTATGTAAAGTTATTCTGGCGAATTGCTTTCATCTTATTGATCGTGGTGTTTGATTAGTATCTGTGTTCTTGGCTTGGTACGATTTAGTTATCGTTCCTTTCAAAGACGAACCAAATGAATTCTTACACACAATGATGATATCTTCTAATCTTGATTAGACTTGACTGTAGTTAATTTAACTTACTAGAAATTTGGGATGTTACATAGTTACACTAAAACCAACCTGCTTTCACCTCATCACCTTTTTCACCCTAATTTTATTCCCGCTCAAGGGACATGCAACAAATATGACATTTCGTGATCACGTGACTTTCTTCACCCTTCAAATAGTCAATTAGGGAACACCTTTAGGGTCTTATGTTCATAAGCCCACCTTTGGTATTATAGACTTGTTATGGCTATTACCAATTAGGTGGCTCTTTTGGTCACCGCTTATCATTCACCTTCTTCATGACTTGTTGATTCTCCTATACATGACTAGACCATCGACACCTACATTTTAAGAATTACTCTTTCACCAACATCACCATGCCTAACTGAATTAAACTCAATCATGTCTACAATCACCTAAACTCAACCATTCCTCAATCACCTAATATCAACCAAGCCTAAATGACCTAGACTCAAAACATTCCTAAAACCTACCGATCCATTCATCTATCCCCATCATATTCTTCCCTAGCTTATGGGAGAACTATATCGGCCTGAGGCCCCTTTTCACTGGGGTTATGTAGGCAACAATTTGAGGGCATGGGGCCCTTGGAGGTTAGCTCAGCCACTCTTTACCTTGACCTATTTTCCCTAAATCGACATGACTGATGTCAGTCATACCAAACCGACGTCGGTTACATTATAACCAACATCGGTCACCTTATAACCAACATCAGTCACATGTCAGTCCATTTCACCTACATTTTACCCATTTTGACCTACACTCATTATTGCTAAATACCTTTTGACCTTACCAACACTTATTACACCCTACCCACAAGCATAAATTACCCATACATTTCCTTAATCGTGTTTAGGGACTTTTTATTTACCTATACCTCAACCTTAACTATGTCATGACCTACATACCCTGACCGAAACTACCTTTTACGACCTTTGAAATTATGTACTCGCTATACCTTGCGATGTTGTTACCTGTGTGGTTTAGCCTGATGACCTTACCTTGCTTATTACTGTGTTGTTTATCCCTACCAAACCTTTGGTGTACCAGATCATACCTAAACGGTCTTGCACCTAACCTAAATTGTGTTTATGGACCATATCATGTACCCTAGATACCTAAATCACTTCACCCTTGTTTGGATAAACATATCGACCTTAGACGATGTAGAGTTTGCACACTCTTCTACCTGGTACTATGTCGCAGTCTATACGTGTGCATGTATTCGATTGCCATTACCTATTACCTGATTTGACCATTTCCCATTACCCAAAGTGCCCATACCCTTACCTATAACCCAACTACCTTCACTTTCATCACTTACATATTTATCAAACCCCTCACCGACTTCATCTAACACCTCATCAATTCCTGGTTTGAGGGGGATCACCTCCACCCACACTTGGGGCAATCTCACTTTCAGCCCTACTTGGGGCAATCTAACCTCTATTCACACCTAGAACACCAATTTCCTATTTTTGTTAGCGTCGCTTACAAATACAAGCTACACAACAAAAAAGGGGAAAAATGTAGACACCAAAATTAGGTCATACTCCCCTTTAAACCTCGTTAATTAAATTAACCATATCCTACCTATTCATATCCCATAGTGTACATGTTAATTAAATTAATTATCTTAATTAAATTAATTAATATCCTCACTTAACCACCTCACCTAGCCACCTCACTCAATGACCTACTCAAACCTCATTAATGACTTAAGACCGAGTCTAAACCTATCCTAACTAACTAGGACTTAGTCTAAAACCTAGATTTAACTCCTATTAACAAACTTAAAAGGACTCCTACTTATCTTGTCATGATCTATCACTTGAGACTCGGTAGAAGGTTGGATATCACGCCAAAAATAACAACAATCTGGCTACTTTTGGCCAACCTAGATATTCCCGCCTTGACTGACGCTCGGTTATATCTCAACTGATGTCGGTTAGGTTAAATACGTTTCCAAAAGCCTTTGCCCAGGTTAGTCAATTGATTCAGGGTCTCATTCTTCTAGAGACTCAGAGAACTCAAATCTCTTTAGCACTCAAACAAAAGAAGACACACGGGAGCATTACCAACATCGGTCACCATTCATCATCCTCCTCACGACCACAGATTCAGAATAGAGAGACACAAAGGTCTAAACTACCGCGACACGAATACAAAAACTCTTCTCTCTTGATCTCTACTGTCACCATCTTCATCACCTACATCCTCTAATCTATTTTCTAGTACGTATTTAACATCTCTACACTAAATCTCTAGTTTCCTTGTGTAGATTCATTTATTCATCTCTGTAGTCTATTTCTCTCCACACCCATATACTTACTTCCTTCCATCAACCCATCACCTGATGATACCAAGAATTTTCACCCATTTTCACCCTCTCTTAATCATCTTTGAGTCCTCAGAACCATTTTACAACCCTACTCTCATCATTTCCATCTCTGTGCAATCACAGGGAGTCTGAAAAACCAATTTTAACAACTTTATCCTAATTGCCCCTACCAATGCTGGTTAGCCAACCAATGTTGGTCACTCCGCCTAATCGGCATCGGTTAGTCAACTGAAACCAGTTATTGTGTCTGTTAATATAGCTCAGACCAGTGAGCTAATACCCACTTCCCAATAGCCCAGAACCATTTCTAATCCTTACCAAACCTTACCCAGAGCTTGTACCAGACCTGCCACTCAACACTGTAAGAACCTTGCATATAATAAATCAATAAATTATAGAAGATAATGCAACACAAGAGATATGGGGAGCCAAGATGCCCAAATATTCAATATATGCAAAATAATACCCTTAAGGTAGGGCAACACCATACAATGCTCCTTAAGGAAGGAGTAACTCCACAATCTCCCAAGATGGGAATCCACTTCGAGGGGGACACCTCCAATATACCTCTACCAAGTAGAAGAATCAACTCATACATACATGACCCTCATAATGATACTCACATCCTTTAAATAGGATGGGTAACACCTAATCCCAATGTAGGCCGACCCATTACCCAATATAATTAATTCCTATGTGAGCCCATATAACTAACTAAGGGGATGTGTGCCACATGTCGGCATCTCCATCAACCCATATACATTATAATATTATATCCCATGTGAACCCATACATATAACTAAGGGGATGTGTGCCACATGTAGGCATCTCCATCAACCCATATATATTATATTATCATATCCCAAGGTACATAGCATTGCCTCCCTCTTTGACATGTTTCGTCCCCGAAACATAAGAAGAAGCCATATAATGAGTGTGCTTTAAATTATTGCACACTTGTCGCCATGCTCGATCATCTAACCACCCATATGAAATCCTAGTGGGTGATGTTGCTCCAAACATGATTCCATATTCCATTATGCTCATTTGATTCCATCCTGGTCCATATGTGTTCCTCCTTGGCATCCATGCATATCCATAATTATTATTCATTGATTTCATTCATATAATTATTGTTGGCATTGATTCCATGTATAGCCAAAATTATTACTCCTCCAATTCCCTGTATATCCATATAGATTTCTGCCCTTATGTGTCCTTGCATGTCTCCATGATTTTTTCCTCTCATGATGATGTGGGTGTCTATATGGTGCAACCTTAGTATGCTTAACCTTATCAATCTTTTCGTCCTCTTTCTTTTCCTCTTCTAACTTGTTTGCTATTTCTTTTTTCTCTTGAGTAGAGAAACTATTTTTTACTTTTTCATCATGTTCTTCATCTCTCTCCTTCGATTCATCCTTATTCCCTTCTTCACCATCTTCAAATTCATCTTCATGATCCAATTTTACATTATTTTTTTCCTTGCTAAGTGTGATATCTTGCAATGTAATTTTCTTTCTCTTATACCATAATTTCATGAATTTATTTTGCACATTAATATTAATTGTTCCCAATGTCTCTAACCAAGGATATCTGAGAACAATATCCATACCATCCATATCTAAATCATAAAAATCTGAATGTAAAACATATTTATCCATAGAAAGCTTTAAATCTTCAAAAAATTGAATATGCTTACCATCCATTTGAGATTCCTTGATATGCTTTGTTTGCACATGTAGATTGTGAGCTACATCCATATTGATGAAGTTATATTTTGCTGCTAGGGTTTATGGAAACAATTACCTTTTTTCTTTGAATGCACCCTTCAAACTGAAATATTGAAGCTTCCTTCCTTGGAGATGCACTATCCTGTGTAGCAGCTTCATCATCAACATTTTCTTCTTCTTCATCATCAGCATTTTCTTCTTCTTGTTCTTCTTGTTCTTCTGATGCTGCTTATTCTTCTTCTTCTTCTTCTTTAACAAAATTGTGTTTCTTTTTTGTTTCCCATCTAGCTAAGAAAATATCCTCCATTTCCTCCCAATCCCAATCCAATAGATCTATATCCAAATAAGAATACCAATGTCACGCTTTCCCACCAAGATGAAGATAAAAACTAACCCATAGTAATAATTCTTCAAAATACATTTGTTTAAATTATATCCACCATTTTTTCGCATCAATTTCCCCATTACCATAGAAAATTGGTATATCCATGATGCATAAAAACTAGGGTTTCACAAACTTAGTCCTTTGACCAATATTTGAACTGATGATTTTGTCAATCATTCAGCCTCAAATCTGAAGCCACAAAGAAGTAACCCCTACTAAAATTTTGAGAGATTTCCGAATATGTAAAATAATCAAAGAAAGACAGAAAATTGCAACTTGTAGGTCGGTTTTATGTAAAACCCTAAAAATCTCAATATCTTCTTCAAAATAGATCCAAAAATTCTAAAATTTTTACCATAGATTTCTGAAAGGAATTTTAAATTCTGGAATTTTTTTAGAAAATTAATTCCAAAAAATACAGCTCGTGAAGCAAATTTAGGAGAAACCCTAAAAATGCAATAACTTCCACCAAACACCTCAAAACTTTCTGAAATTTATATTGTAGCTTTATGAAACCCTTTCACAATTGTGGTAAAAAAATTGAGAAAAAAGTCATAGCCGTTTCCAAAATATATCCGAATCACTAAAATTAGGGTTTGAACCCAATTTTTTTACCGAAAACAATGCTCTGATACCACTTGATAAGAACCTTGCATATAATAAATCAATAAATTGCATAGAAGATACTACAACACAAGAGATATGGGGGGTCAAGATGCCCAAATATTTAATATATGCAAAATAATACCCTTAAGGTAGGGAAACACCATACAATGCTCCTTAAGGAAGGAGTAACTCCACAATCTCCCAAGATGGGAATCCACTTCGAGGGGGACACCTCCAATATACCTCTACCAAGTAGAAGAATCAACTCGTACATACATTACATTCATAATTATACTCACATCCTTTAAATAGGATGGGTAACACCTAATCCCAATGTAGGCCGACCCATTACCCAAATAATTAATTCCTATTGAGCCCATATTCCTAAGGGGATGTGTGCCACATGTCGGCATCTCCATCAACCCATATACTATATGTGAACCCAACATATAACTAAGGGGATGTGTGCCACATGTCGGCATCTCCATCAACCCATATATATTATATTATCATATCCCAAGGTACATAGCATTGCCTCCCTCTTTGACATGTTTTGTCCCCGAAACATAAGAATAAGCCATATAATGAGTGTGCTTTAAATTATTGCACACTTGTCACCATGCTCGATCATCTAACCACCCATATGAAATCCTAGTGGGTGATGTTGCTCCAAACATGATTCCATATTCCATTGTGCTCATTTGATTCCATCCTGGTCCATATGTGTTCCTCCTTGGCATCCATGCATATCCATAATTGTTATTCATGTGATTCCATGTCATATAATTATTGTTCCATTGATTCCATGTATAGCCAAAATTATTACTCCTCCAATTCCCTGTATATCCATATAGATTTCTGCCCTTGTGTGTCCTTGCATGTCTCCATGATTTTTTCCTCTCATGATGATGTGGGTGTCTATATGGTGCAACCTTAGTATGCTCAACCTTATCAATCTTTTCGTCCTCTTTCTTTTCCTCTTCTAACTTGTTTGCTATTTCTTTTTTCTCTTGAGTAGAGAAACTATTTTTTACTTTTTCATCATGTTCTTCACTCTCTCCTTCCGATTCATCCTTATTCCCTTCTTCACCATCTTCAAATTCATCTTCATGATCCAATTTTACATTATTTTTTTCCTTGCTAAGTGTGATATCTTGCAATGTAATTTTCTTTCTCTTATACCATAATTTCATGAATTTATTTTGCACATTAATATTAATTGTTCCCAATGTCTCTAACCAAGGATATCTGAGAACAATATCCATACCATCCATATCTAAAGCATAAAAATTTGAATGTAAAACATATTTATCCATAGAAAGCTTTAAATCTTCAAAAAATTGAATATGCTTACCATCCATTTGAGATTCCTTGATATGCTTTGTTTGCACATGTAGATTGTGAGCTACATCCATATTGATGAAGTTATATTTGCTGCTAGGGTTTATGGAAACAATTACCTTTTTTCTTTGAATGCACCCTTCAAACTGAAATATTGAAGCTTCCTTCCTTGGAGATGCACTATCCTGTGTAGCAGCTTCATCATCAACATTTTCTTCTTCTTCATCATCAGCATTTTCTTCTTCTTGTTCTTCTTGTTCTTCTGATGCTGCTTATTCTTCTTCTTCTTCTTCTTTAACAAAATTGTGTTTCTTTTTTGTTTCCCATCTAGCTAAGAAAATATCCTCCATTTCCTCCCAATCCCAATCCAATAGATCTATATCCAAATAAGAATACCAATGTCACGCTTTCCCCACCAAGATGAAGATAAAAACTAACCCATAGTAATAATTCTTCAAAATACATTTGTTTAAATTATATCCACCATTTTTTCGCATCAATTTCCCCATTACCATAGAAAATTGGTATATCCATGATGCATAAAAACTAGGGTTTCACAAACTTAGTCCTTTGACCAATATTTGAACTGATGATTTTGTCAATCATTCAGCCTCAAATCTGAAGCCACAAAGAAGTAACCCCTACTAAAATTTTGAGAGATTTCCGAATATGTAAAATAATCAAAGAAAGACAGAAAATTGCAACTTGTAGGTCGGTTTTATGTAAAACCCTAAAACTCTCAATATCTTCTTCAAAATAGATCCAAAAATTCTAAAATTTTTACCATAGATTTCTGAAAGGAATTTTAAATTCTGGAATTTTTTTAGAAAATTAATTCCAAAAAATACAGCTCGTGAAGCAAATTTAGGAGAAACCCTAAAAATGCAATAACTTCCACCAAACACCTCAAAACTTTCTGAAATTTATATTGTAGCTTTATGAAACCATTTCACAATTGTGGTAAAAAAATTGAGAAAAAAGTCATAGCCGTTTCCAAAATATATCCGAATCACTAAAATTAGGGTTTGAACCCAATTTTTTTGCCGAAAACAATGCTCTGATACCACTTGATAAGAACCTTGCATATAATAAATCAATAAATTGCAAAAGATACTACAACACAAGAGATATGAGGGGCCAAGATGCCCAAATATTTAATATATGTAGAATAATACTCTTAAGGTAGGGCAACACCATACAATGCTCCTTAAGGAAGGAGTAACTCCACAATCTCCCAAGATGGGAATCCACTTCGAGGGGGACACCTCCAATATACCTCTACCAAGTAGAAGAATCAACTCGTACATACATTACATTCATAATTATACTCACATCCTTTAAATAGGATGGGTAACACCTAATCCCAATGTAGGCCAACCCATTACCCAATATAATTAATTCCTATGTGAGCCTATATAACTAACTAAGGGGATGTGTGCCACAGTATCTCCATCAACCCATATACATTATAATATTATATCCCATGTGAACCCATACATATAACTAAGGGGATGTGTGCCACATGTCGGCATCTCCATCAACCCATATATATTATATTATCATATCCCAAGGTACATAGCAAACACCAGCAAGTCAACTCTCCCGTTTTGACCTAAAACCACCTTTTGAATGACCTTTCTTATTGTTTTGTACGAGATACCTAAATCATGTCAATTCCAATAGGATATTTACTTCATGTATGATTTAACTAGCATTTATATTGTTATATAAAAGTGGATTGATAGCATGTTCAGGAAGTATCACATTTCCTAGATCTAGCTTCCGCTAGGAAGTCCACTCATTGTTTTGTTTAACTCTATTTAGTGGTATTGTTTTGCATTTACAGGTAGTTCCTCTTAGCCAAAAGGGAGCTCTCACAATCAACTTGGATCAGGAAATCAGAACGCGTGCACAACCTTCAACTGACATCACAAATAGGTATTCCTACTTGGCCTACTACCCTTATTTGTTTCATTAGTTTGCTAAGAATCCGAGGAAACAAATATCTACACTTACAAAATCAATCAAACCCCTTATCAACATCAAATACAAAACTAATAACTATCCCTCTCAAACAAATAACATATACCATTCGAAGTTCAAATTGCACTGTACACATGCGATTGCTAGTAATAGTAGTTTCATCATTCATAATCTTCTCTTATGAACCTCAATATCATATGAAAAATTACAAATTAAAATAAATAATATTATAAAAATTCATTCATGATATATATGAATATGTATGTTTAATTGTGTTATTGTTAATCTTATTACATTTCTAAGCAATAGATATGTGCCTATGAGTCTTCCACAAATACCTATAACTATAGATACTTTTACTTGTAAGTACATGTACACACCATTATTAAATTGTCATCTACAATTTTTATTCACAATAATAATAACCACTTTATTCTTTCACGTGGGTCGTCTTAGCGATGCATTTTATTTTTTAAAAGTATTCATTTAATAGGAAAAGTATGTGGGTGGAGTGGGTTTTAACCAAACCAATCAATTAGGGGTGCCGCAAAGCCATATTTTCCATTTATTAAAAATTATAATAATATTTAACCCGACGAGAAGCTTAATTACGCCGAAGGCGTCCCCCTATGGGAAAGGCCTTTGCGGACGTTTCTGCGACGGTGTTAAATTTGACGGTTTGATGGCCGTCTGGACGTTTTCGCATTTTCCTACTATTTTTAGCGGCGGTTTTTTATCCTTGTAGTGTTTTTTGCTATATATATACGCTCAAATCTCTTTGTTTCCCCAATCTTGAGTTGGAGACTGGAGTTGAAATGGGCGAGAGAAAACATAGCAGAGATGTCAAGGAGGAAGAAGATGATACTTCCGTTTGTAAGTGTTTTCGTGGGCTCATCCATATGCCGGAAGATGAAGAGGAGAACTCAAATGCGGCTGACGAGGAGGTTGTCTCCAGTGTCATGAAAAGTTTGGAGGAAGAGATCATTTGTTGTTACTCAGGCTCTCAGGAAGACGCAATATTAGCGGATGGTGAGATTCGATCCTGCGACATCGAGGAGTGTACGGATGACTTGAATTACTTGGTGAGTGTGTCGAGTAATGAGTTGGGCATCCCACCGAGCCCGTCTATGATATATTTTCTTCCTCATTTTTCTTTTTTTTAGTCATTCTTTCCAGAGCTTTTTGGGTGTGGGCTGTGGCGTTTCATAGATTATGAGTGTAACTCTGCGCCATGTGTGTATGACGAGTTGCAGGAAAAAGATTTTGGTAGTTGTGGATTGAGTTTATCTGATGTGTTCGAAGGAGATCTGAGTCCAACCTTATCCTCCAGACAAGATATTTTTTGTGCAATGTAAATACTTATAAACATCTTTGGGTACATACTCATTGTGTATGTAGGTAGGACGGTATCCCACCTCCCACCCTATAGTGTTAAGTGTGGTAATGTTTATATATATAGTTTGCTACAATATATTTAAGGAAGAAAGTCGGTATTTAACTGAAGATCGATATGTAGTTGTCACATATTTTATCTTCGAAATGGTAGTACGTGTATTTTACTATTGGAACTGCTCATTATATTAATATAAATATAAGTTGTCCAGCTTTTATTTTATGGTAACCAATAATACTAGCAATCATATGTGTACAATGTAATGTGAACCCCGAATGGTATATTTTATTAAATTTAGAAATACAGTTATTACTTTTGTAGTTGATGTTGATAAGGGGTGTGATTGACAATACTGATTTTCTATTAAAGTCAAAACAAATGTTGCGAAATACATTAGAAGGGATGTTAGATAGCACTTAGTTGTGTAATATTTGAATACAAATTCAAGTGAGACAGTTAAGTTTGCTAATACTCACTCTCAAGAATGTAGTGGATGTGAAGTGTTGTTGTCAAAGTAGATTGAAAGAATGACTAAGTGCTTTAACATATTATCTCTCCATGAAACTAAAATGAGACAGAATATGCAATTGTATATAAAAATCTGAAATGGTTATGGTACATTCCAATTTTCGTTATTACATCAACGAGTTTGAGTGCATCATTGTTAGAGCTATTTTGTGCATATCTTACAATCATAACATTCCATGAGACCACATTTCTTTGAGGCATTTTGCAAACAAAAAAGGTATATGTTATGTGTTATAGGGATAGTTTTTACTTTTGTAGTTGTGTTTGTTTAAACTATGGGTGATTGATTTTGTATGTGTAGAAATATGGATGAGTCACTTCATTTAAAAAGTGCAAACATGAGGTCCAACCCTTTAAACTATTTAAAAGGCAAAAAAGTGATATAATTTACTTGAAGCTTTGGATGGAAAGAGCTATAATTTGCATTTTCCTTTCTTGGCATTTTAAATTTTTAGGTATTTGTGTGCAGATGAAGACATTAAAAATGTGTTGTTGTTGGTTAACATAAAGAAACGAGTAAAAATAAAAAATAAAAATCAAACATGTCTGTTGAAACGTGTAACTTTGTAATTGTTTGAACTCTTTTTTCATCTAAACCAGTATACGAGCATAATCGTAGATTGTTGTAGCTGCTGGGCATATGGGCTCTGGCAACAGTTGCACCACTCCTTGTACTTGTTGTTTGAAATATTTTCTGTAATAATTGTGACAACATCAATCTTTGCCTATGCAAATTGCCTTGGTGAAGAATGCATACAAGGTGACCCCTAGCATGTGACAAAGAAAGTGACTCTAGGGCTCGTGAAGAAAAAAAAACTAAAACCCTGTAAAATTAATTGCATTGAAAAACGTCAAACGGACGTTGAAAAATATATCCTCTTCACACACAGATCTTGCATAATTTCCCATGAATTCTAGAGATGGGGAATTTATTACCATGAAGGCCAATGTTGGATAGACTCATTGCTTCCCTAAACACCCTTCCCTCTCTAGCCCAGGCAGGACTCTTGATCTCCTGTCTGTCCATATGCACATAGTGAGGACTACATGTAAAAGCATTGGTTCTTAACAACTTGAAAACATTATAAATTTGGAGGCAATACTTCAAGTAGTATTTTACTCTTCTGTGAAATATTACATGGGATATGACTCATATGAGACACCTGGAAATTTGAGGATTTATTATATGGTTGCTCGAACATGTAGAGCCATCATCTAGCTGGCTTGAGTTGAAATCTTATTCTAACCAAATAAGAAGTTAAGTTCGTTCATCCTCTCAATCATGCTCAAAGATCATCAAGTTGAAAACTTGGAGGATGAATCACTTTATAGTCCCATTTCTAAATTATATACATATTTACTTTCCAATAGTATAGACAATTACAGCCTAAACCGTATCATGTTGGTTTATAGGTGAAGAAGGAACTTAATAGAAAAAATTAATGTTTAAGCTTTGAATGTGGATGGCTATCTGACTATCTCAAATAAATAGACTCATATTTCGGTGTTTAGTTTGGGAGTTGATTCAGTGATGTGTTCTCCACAAGCAGTATATGGCAAGATGAAGCACAAAATAGTGTGCCTAATCAAGCTAAACAAGAATAAAATCTGAGTGCCTGCAAATAAGCTTAGCACGAAATATCCTGGGTACATTAGATTGCATTCAATATTATTCTTCAAAGAAAAAGAGTCTTAAAATACATCCACCCACCACATAGAAGCAAATTGTGGGTTTGGGACACAGGTTCAAATCCCTCCACCGCAATAAGACGACCCATATCACCAAAAAAGATGAGGCACAGTTTTCCGTATAATAACATAGGTATATTCAAGTGTGGCAGTGTTCACAAATCTTAATGATGTGGTCCAAGAATATCCCAGCCTGTGATACAAGCGGGCACACTCTGTTCAAAAATATGTCAGGTGCTTTGGTAATATTCTTTAGAAAAAGGGTTCAAAAAACATCCACCATATACAGGGGTTATGGTGTAATGGTAACAGGGGACTCTTTTAAGAGGGTGATCCAAGTTCAAATTCCTCTGACTAATAACCCATTGTTAACCTCACCCAAGATTTACCAAACAAAAAAAACATCCACCAAAAAATTGAAGCATACCTGCACTATTGTTAACCTCACTAGATTTACCACTGCCAAAAACAAACATCCACCGAAAAATTGAAGCATACCCACAATATTATTTACCTCACCCAAGATTTTCCAAGAAAAAACATCCACACCCAAATTTTTCCAAAAACATAAACATCCACACCCAAGATTTACCCAGCCAAAAATCAAAGCAAATCCTCGTCGCATCGTACTTACATTATATTTGTGAATAGAGTTGAGAGCCACAAAAGGAGAGCTTTAAAAAATTACAGAAAGGCTGCATACAATTACTTCGAAGGTTTTAGATGTACAAGTTGTAATCAGAGATGAATACAAATAGATTTAGCACACCCATATGATGAAGTGTTATTTAAAGGGACAGGCCTGATTCCTCATCTTCATCAAGATTTGTAGTGTAAATAAAGTATGCAAATTCTTGATTCTTGATGATGTTTGGGAAACAAGTGCAAATTCCTTGTTAGCCGAGTTATGTGTGCCTCTCATCTCTCTGCACCACAACTCCAACATCATCATTGCCACTTCCAGAAGTAGCAGTGTGTTGTTACAGGTGAGAGTTCCAGCTCCATCCATCATCCAAGTGCAAGAGTTGAGGGAAGAAGATAGCTGGCAGTTGTTCTGTTTGCATGCCTTTCGACACAGTGATGGAATTTTACCGACGAGCATTGATGAAGAAACAACAAGGCTTGTGTTCAATGAGTGTGGCAGACTTTCCTTGGCTCTCAAAGTGATAGGGAATACGATGACAGGTGTCACTGAATTAAATGAATGGAAATTTTCTTTGAAGAGGTTGCAGAATGCATAGATTTATGGTGATGTTACAGACAAGCTCTTTCTTAGGTTAAGATTGAGCTATGACGCTTTGGCCAATTTTGACGTTGCTTTGCAGTTGTGTTTTCTCTACCTCTCTGCCTTCCCAGAAGATGAAGTTATCTTTACTAGATATGTCAGTCAGTTATGGATTGGAGAAGGGTTTGTGACTGGACATGATCCTCTCCAAACAGGACAACGATTCGTCAATTTGTTAGTCGATCGCTGCCTTATTGAGCCGCTCCTGAAGGATTCTGACGGAAAGGTAGTCTTTTTCAGGGTGCATGATATGTTGCACGATTTAGCGCAACAAATTCCTGAGAAGGAAGAGAAATGCTTCTTTCGTGCAGGGATAAATTTGCAAGAGTTTCAAGCTGATGATTGTTTGACACACTTCAAAATTTCATTGATGGGTAACAATTTAACTAATGTTCCAAATACTTTTAAATCTTCTCATAACCACTCCTGGTTAATGCGTAATAATCCTGATTTGACAAAAATTCCCCAACAGGTGATTGGGAGTATGATCTCTCTGAGGGTTTTGGATTTGTCCAGGAATGTCATCCTGTCTGTCGTTGCCAAAAAACATACGATGTTTAAAGCATTTAGTTTGTCTCAGGTTAGGCTCTACCGCCATCAAGAGACTCCCCAACTCTATCCTTGCTCTTACAAACCTTTAAATACTTGATCTTAATAGCTCCCATATTACAAAACTCCCATCCAACATTTCTAAGTTGACTTCCCTAAAACTTTTGGACATCAATAATTGTGAGCATCTGCAGTCCATACCTTATGGGACTTCACAACTTTCATCTCTGGAATACTTTAGTGTCAATGGTTTTCCGAATGGTTTTGGTGTAGAGACAGGAAGGAATAAGTGCAGAGGATGGCTAGACTCTCAATAAATGATTTGGGCACCTTAAAACAACTCAAAAGGTTGGAGCTTGAAAACAATGACGAAACAATTCGGCAAGGAATGTTAGAAAGCATGAAGGAAATGGAGTCTTTGACCTTGAAACTCACACAGATGGAAAGCCAGTCTCATGACATGATTACCATGTCAAATGTAAGGAAGGTCTTTGCACAAATTCTTCTGGGAAACAACACGAGTCTTGATAGTCTTGAAATGTTGAGGAAATGAGATTTCAACATACATAATAATTGGAACATACTTGACGTTCCACCTGATTTGCAGATAACTGGTTCATCATTCATCGAGAGAGAAAATTCAAACATAATTAACACCAACATATAGGCCACACCACCATCTTCCACACTACCTTTGTCTTCAGAACAACAACTAGCTCTTGATACCATACTACACCATTCAACAAACAAATCCCTTCTACCACCACTAAGATTGATAATTCAAGGAACAAATGGCACATGAAAATAATTTCTGATAAATAAAATACAGAAATCATTCACAACAGCATCAACCACATCTCCCTCACATCTGCTTCTGCTCTCCCCTACTGGTGTTTCAACATTCAACATCTCCACATCCACAATCCAGGAAGGCCTCCACATTGTAAATTTTTGGGTTGACATAGGCCTCATAAATGGTTCTACAGGAAAAATCAACAACAATGTCTACAACGCATCAATGCCACCACCAACATTACCTTTATTTGTTGTTGTCAAATTTGATTGATACAATGACCCATGTTGGGATCCCTCCAACCCGTTACATATTCCCATACCCCCTATTTTGAGAGGGAATCGAAGACAATTTCTGATTAAAATGGCCTGGGGATTAACTATCCATAAGTCTCAGGGTCTTACTTTGCATAGAGCAACTGTTGACATTGGGACCACTGAAAGCCAAGGTCTGACATTCACACCTTTCTCCAGAGTTCCCTCACTTGCAAATTTTTGGATTTCACCTCCTTTTTCATTCAAAAGATACTCAAAAATGGCGCACGTAAAAACACTTGGAGCAAGAAGAAAGGAGGAGTCAAGACTACTATCACTCATCCCGTCGTAAATACTACCCTCTACTTTGATAGCACCTCCACTACTACTCTATTCAACACTTCTTATATCCAAAGTGGCAGTGTCATTCAAGGGGTATAAAATGTATTCATGTTTAGTGAAAATAAAATTGCCCACAAAAGGCTACCATTCATGATATAAAATTTGTAAATGTACAAAGGTCTTCATGTATACATGTTTAGATCAAATGTAGTGATATAAGATTTGCAACTATACATGTACGAATTTGTAACAAATTTAAATGTACACATAGAACAAATCAATGTAATGTTTCATCTATATTCCTACACTACCACTATCAATCCCACCCGTTATCGACTATAAAAAAAAGGTTTTTTCAACAAAAGACCAACCAAACAACTGATGCAACACTAGCATAATTTCCCCGAAATAATTACAAACCACATCAACTATAAAAGTAATTAACTATCCAAAAAAATATCAAATGTATTCATGTTTAGTGCAAAAAAAATGGCCACAAAAGGCTACCACTCATGATAAAAATCTGCACATGTACGAAAGTCTAAATGTAACATGTTTAGTACAAATAAAATTGACAGAAAAGCACTACCACTCATGATATGAGAATTGCAAATGTATATGTACGAATTTGTAACAAGTTTGAAATGTAGAGATGGAACCTTTAAATGAAGTGGTTCATCTATATTCCTACACTTAACAAATTCAATCACAACCATTATCAACATCAACTACACGAGTAATAACTATCCCTCTAAATCAAATAACATATATCGTTTGGCGTTCACATTGCATTGTACACATGCGATTGCTAGTCAATAAAATTATATAATTAGTGTTAGGCCTTTGCGGATGTTTCTGCGACTGTGTTAAATTTGACGGTTTGACAGCTGTCTGGACATTTTCACATTTTCCTACTATTTTTAATGGTGAAGCCCAAACAGCTCGCCACTCCAAGAATAATTAAGGCTTTATCAACTCCTATCCCTTTGGGATAACCTCTTGTTTCGCAATCATGCGGGTTCTTATCCGTCAACTGAGATGCATACAAGAACCCAAAAACTCTAATTATGGCTCCTTCCTTACCCGCCGTTGTAGAAATTTCATGGTAGGTCGACCGTAGTCAAGCAGGAAACAACTCCGCTGGCACGATGAAAGTCATCGTGTTGGGACCGAAATTTGTGAAGAAAAACGTGAGACAATAAATCGCAAGAAACCCAAAGCGATTCTTATGCTGGAGCCAGTAACTGTTGTACGGGATGGCTAGGGAAAACATGAAAATTGACATGAACAAAAACCCACCGAGCTTGGAAGAAAATGAGGTTGAAGTCAGGAACTGCCTGAATAATGAGAACTAACATAGAACTCAACCATTGAATCGTAGAACAAATGTTACCCACATATAACATCAATGGTGTATGACCTTAATAAAATTTGCAGACAATGTTTAATTTAATAAGCTTGTCCGCGCATAATTTGTTTAATTTGATACATTTGTATATTACGAACTTCGCTGATATTGTAACGGGTTAGTTTTAAGGTTTGTTGAGCTTAAGTTCAAAAAGTATGCTATGTTGATGGGTCCGAGAATAAAATTTCTTCATGATGTATATGAATGACATTATTATTTTTATTATAAAAAGACGTTCACCATTTGCTGCTCAAACTGCAGCAGAAAATGTTCATAAAGGGCCATAATGTAGACGTTTACTGTCTGCTCTGGATTCGACATACACCAATTTTGGTGTCTTAATAGAGACTAATATTTCATCATACTATTTTTAACGGTTTTTTTATAGTTGCATACTCTGCTTCATTGATGGTATGTTTGGCCTGGTTTGCTACTATTTCACTTAGGTCAGAAAGCGTACCTTTGTACACCATCCTGAACCCTCAGCTAGAGACTACTGAACAGGGGAAAATAATTCTTCACGTAGATGGTATTGATAAAACAGAATCCGGTGGAATGGTGTTGATGTGCTGGTGTTCGAGTCGTAAAAATGGTTGGCCAGATCATTTAGGCCCACAAAGGTATTTAATCACTGAATTTTTTGCTTTAGATTCATTTTCTGATGCTGTAAATGTCATAATTGTGCTATGAACAGATGGGAATAATCATGGATGGCAGAAAAGAGTATACGACCATGGATCCAATGGTGGCTTACAGGAAGGCATTGAGTACGTGGGCAAAGTGGATCTCGAAAAACATGGATCCCCAAAAATCTCATGTCTTCTTTCGCAGCCCTTCACTGAGTCATTACAACAGGTTCAACAGGTCCGTTTCATAAATTTCAATCCAAATAAAAATTCAATTTTTATTTTTTTTTCTCTGGTGTTGAAATCCGTGACTGAAATGGGAAATGGGTCAGGTGTGAGAAAGAGACGGAGCCAGAGATTGAGAAGAATACGATGACATACAATCCTCTGATGCCTCCTCACGTGGGGATATTGAAGCAGCTGTAGGTAAATTATTATTATTAAGTACATGTCAGAAAATTGTGAGAAACTTCGCAGTTGAGCTCGCTGGAATGTTTGTATAGACGAGCTCCAAAGGGATTAGAGCCCACAACATTTGAGAATAACGCGGTGAAGAATATTACAGCTCCTCGTTGTTTGTGAATTAAAAACGAAATTATATTTTTGAGTAATTTGTGGTGTAATAATGGTGGATCCTGGTATCATCTCTGGAATGGTTGGATACGCCATTCAGGTGGTAGCAAACCAGATTATTTCTCACATCAACATTGTTGTCCAGTGCAGGAAAGAATTAGATGCCAATTACCACACTACCATACCGTAATACCGTAAGGCTTACCACCCAGTATCAACATGGAAATGCCCAGTGAGAATTAGAATTTACTCCATCAACATGGAAATGCAGGAATACCGTAAGGCTTTGAACTCTGGCAAGATCCGTACAAACTCTCTTTTCCAGTGATAGCTTAATGCTTTGGCTTACTGTTTCAAAAACTCCCTCTTTCAATGCTCTCAGAAATGATCTTGTCAAACAAATAGCTCTTCAAATAAATAAAAGATTGGACAGTAAAGAGGAAGATGAGGCGAAAATATGGTTAAATGAGAGGTTGATCGAGAATAAGTTCACTCTGTTTCTTAATGATGTTTGGGAAACAAGTGCAAATTCCTTGTTAGTTGAGTTATGTGTGCCTCTCATCTCTTTGCACCACAACTCAAAAATCATCATTTCCACTTCTAGAAGTAGTAGTGCGCTGTTACAGGTGAGAGTTCCAGCTCCATCCATCATCCAGGTGCAAGAGTTGAGGGAAGAAGACAACTGGTAGTTGTTCTGTTTGCATGCCTTTCGACACAGTGATGGAATTTTACCAACGAGCATTGATGAAGAAACAACAAGGCTTGTGTTCAACGAGTGCGACATACTTCCCTTGGCTCTCAAAGTGATTGAGCTATGATGCTTTGGCTGATTTTGACGTTGCTTTGCAGTTGTGCTTTCTCTACCTCTCTACCTTCCCAGAAGATGAAGTTATCTTTACTGGATATGTTAGTCAGTTATGGATTAGAGAAGGGTTTGTGACTGGACAGAATCCTCTCCAAACATGACAACAATTCGTCAATTTGTTAGCCGATCGCTGCCTTATTGAGCCGCTTCTAAAGGATTTTGACGGAAAGGTAGTCTTTTTCAGGGTGCATGATATGTTGCACGATTTAGCGCAACAAATTGCTGAGAAGGAAGAGAAATGCTTCTTTCGTGTAGGGAGAAATTTGCAAGAGTTTCTAGTTGATGATTGTTTGGCACACTTCAGAATTTCATTGATGGGTAATGGTTTAAATAACGTTCCAAATACTTTTGAATCTTCTCATAACCGCTCTTGGTTAATGCATAACAATCTTGATTTGACAAAAATTCCCCAACAGGTGATTGAGAGTATGATCTCTCTGAGGGTTCTGGATTTGTCTAGGACTGTCGTTCTGTCGTTGCCAAAAAGCATACGATGTTTGAAGCATTTAGTATGCCTCAGGTTAGGCTCTACCGCCATCAAGAGACTCCCCAACTCTATCCCTGCTCTTACAAACCTTCAAATACTTGATCTTAATAGCTCTCATATTACAAAACTCCCATCCAACATTTCTAAGTTGACTCCCCTAAAACTTTTGGACATCAATAATTGTGAGCATCTGCAGTCCATACCTTATGGGATTTCACATCTTTCATCTCTGGAATACCTGAGTGTCAATGGTTGTCTGAATGGTTTTGGTGTAGAGACGGGAAGGAATAAGTGTAGAGGATGACTACTCTCAATAAATGATTTGGGCACCTTAAAACAACTCAAAAGGTTGGAGCTTGAAAACAATGGCGAAACAATTTGACAAGGAATGTTAGAAAGAATGAAGGAAATGGAGTCTTTGACCTTGAAACTTACATGTCTCACTTGAATTAGTATTCAAATATTACACAACTAAGTTTTATCTAACATCCCTTCTAATCTATTTCGCAACATTTGTTCTGACTTTAATAGAAAATCAGTATTGAAATGTTGGGGAAACGAGATTTCGACATAGACAATAATTGGAACATACTTGTCGTTCAAGGGGTATAAAATGTATTCATGTTTAGTGAAAATAAAATTGCCCACAAAAGGCTACCATTCATGATATAAAATCTGTAAATGTACAAAGGTCTTCATGTGTACATGTTTAGATCAAAGGTAGTGATATAAGATTTGCAACTATACATGTACGAATTTGTAACAAATTTAAATGTATACATAGAACAAATCAATGTAATGTTTCATCTATATTCCTACACTACCACTATCAATCCCACCCATTATCGACTATACAAAAAAGGTTTTTTCAACAAAAGACCAACCAAACAACTGATGCAACACTAGCATAATTTCCCCGAAATAATTACAAACCACATCAACTATAAAAGTAATTAACTATCCAAAAAAATATCGAATGTATTCATGTTTAGTGCAAAAAAAATGGCCACAAAAGGCTACCACTCATGATATAAATTTGCACATGTACGAAAGTCTTCATGTAACATGTTTAGTACAAATAAAATTGACAGAAAAGCGCTACCAGTCATGATATGAGAATCGCAAATGTATATGTACGAATTTGTAACAAGTTTGAAATGTAGAGATGAAACCTTTAAATGAAGTGGTTCATCTATATTCCTACACTTAACAAATTCAATCACACCCATTATCAACATCAACTACACAAGTAATAACTATCCCTCTAAATCAAATAACATATATCGGTCGGCGTTCACATTGCATTGTACACATGCGATTGCTAGTTTTAATGACAATAGAATTTGTTTATGGAATTTAAGTGGACCAGATATTGGGATGGGTTTATATTTTAAGTTTACCCTTCAATAAAGTTGTGTTTTTTATATAAAATTCAAGATTAATAAAGAAATAAATTTTATATAATTCTTTATTAAATTAAAAATTTATAAGATTATATATACATAATTGTTAGACTTAATTGGTAAGGATTGACTAAATTTTTATTTTATCAATTTTTTTTTGAAGCGTGAATCCAATGTCATCCTTTATATCATATATAAATATGAATTACACTCCATTTGACAATTTTACATAATATTAAGAACCTATATGGAACAAAATGTTTGTATACAAAATAATTACACCGAAGGCGTTCCCCCTATGGTAAAGGACCTCCGGATGTTTCTCTGACTAAGTTAAATTTGAGGGCCATTTCAACGTTTTTTACGGCGATTATATTTGACGGTCGTTTTGACGGTTATGACAGCTTGTTTGACGTTTTCATTTTTTGCGGCTATTTTTACCAGTTTTAATTTTTCGTTTTTGCATGCTAGATGTGGGTTTACTTCACGTCACTCTTTGTTTGAATTTTTTTATCTAAATCCCAATAAAATTTCCTCAACATCCCCATCATCTCTACAACGTGTTGCTTTTTCAGCGGGCCAAAGATCTTCAAAATTTGCAGGGTTGATATTCGATCTTCTAACGGCCTGGTACTAAGATCGATTGGATACCCCATCAAAATTGGTTAGAAAATTTAATGATTTCAATAGCTCTGTAATTCATCGTTGATTTTTCAGGAATTTTCTGCTGCTTTTATTTTCAGAAATTTTCCATTGGATTTTTCTAACCCTCGATTTTCCTGGTTGATTGGTTGAGTCCTCTGATGGAGCATTTTCCTGTGTTGGATTTCCAGTCCTGTCCCTTCGTGTTGGACCTTTTACTAAATAAGGTCGCCCTTCCACTCCAACCCGTTGCAAGTGCAGCTACACATCCAAACAAATAATGAGCAATTCACAAATCAAATATTTCAGTCAAGCATAAGGCTTTTAGGGCATGAAATTAAGTTTTTGTTTACTTTACATACTACCTTCTTTATTCAATATAATCCACATTTCATTTCTTCCCAGCCTTTCAACTTTTGTTACTTGTTTAGCAAGGTTGAGCTTTCAACGCGCACTGCAAAAACTGTACAACAATCTCTTAATTACTTGTATCATGTCTTACATACCTGCAAGTGAAGGTTAACCTCATCTGGACGTGACAGAAATGGAAAATAACCTCCTGTTTTAAGAAATGCCTCTCGAGCAATAGGATATCTTTTCATTAGTTGGTTCTTCAATTCACGAGGCACGACACTATAATCATTAGTTTGCCACAAGCAAAATCAGGAAATGAGATGAATTAATCAAAATAACATATACCTTGTAATTAACCACAATAACTAATACCTTGAAATTAACACAAGCCTCATTTGGTGCAGAAACAAAGCATTATATACTAGATTTCTGGTTGTGTTATGCGTAGATTGTCGCATAGGATACTGGCCTTCCAAATAGCTCCTTATAAACACAAGAACAATGACATTTTATAGAAAAGCTTGTTCTTGAGAATTGATAAAACATGTTTGCATGTCATGGTAAATAATGTTTGCTTCACTTGCCCTACTAAGATTCAAATTGATTTATTTGGAGTTTTGAGATCTACTTGTTTGGTACAAAACATGGTATAATAACACACTAACTTGGCACACGTATGTAAGCTTATAGGAAATCTGGATCATTACAAGATGAAAACATGTTCATCTTAATAATGGCATCACTGGACAACCAATCAATTAATGTAATCAGCAACAATGGAGATACTGATCTAGTGATTTGTTAAAGAGAGTGGGTGCAGGGAAGAAGGGAAGGAGGGGCAAAGTTGATGCAAGGTGTAGTACCAAAAATTTGGACCTAAGGCACTTGGCAATAATCATTTGCAATTTATCCAAGCATATTTTCATTTACACCTAAATTGACTTAATGCTAAAAGCATCCCACTCAATTCCTACACTTTAAGTCTGCTAAGCCCGCAGTAAACATGTCTACAGACTCATATCTATTCAGTTCATGTGTTTGATCAGGGCCTAAGCTAAAGTTCAACTGGGTAGAATTGCCTAGCAGGGGGAAGAAATGGTCAATGTTTCTACCCAAGAGCGACGTTTATTTTTTCTTTGTACTTACAACAGTCAAATTTTTTAAAGCACAAAGTACCCTAATTGGATTAGGGTCGATTGAGCAGAAAATTATTCTCACAAATCACCTATATAAACACATACACCCTATTCACTAGGGGGATCTCTTAACTTCTCTTGACATCTAGGAGAACACACTCTAAGCACACTCTAAGGACTTTAAGCCCTAATCATTGAAGTATCAAATTCTTAGAGCACACCAACAAGCTACAAGTTTGAATAAATTTTATTTTGCTACCCCAGATCATTCTCATGCACTACAACTAAAGTCAAGGACCATTGCCGAGTGTTGTTGGCCTTATTAGGGTCTTGTCAAAAACCTATTTTTGCAAATTCACACACATCCATTGGGGGTGAGAACTACATAGGCCTAAGGCCCTTTCATGGTAGTGCTATGTGGGAAACACTCAATAATGGGGGTTGTTGAGGTCAGTCCGGCCAAATCGGACTAACCTTTTTTTCAAATCACAAGACAAGGAGCTAGGGTTTCCATAAAGGAGAAACCATTTGTAAGTATTGAAATCTGATCAAGGGATTTGATCACAAATTCCAGATTAAGGAACACAAGCACACCATGTGCCAAAAATAAATTTCAAATCAGAACACCAGAGGGTAAAATCAGCCACATATGGTCAAGAAAGTCAGGCGTTTCTGTCTGGTTTGTACAAACCTGCCCTGCACTCATTTTCACAACTCCAAATTTTACAAGCACGCTGACAACGCCTTGCACAACCCACTTTCACAGCTCCATATCTCTGACACATTTCCAAACTTCATAAAACAATGTTACCTCTCTAACCCTAACCCTAATTTCATTTTTCTAGCTTTCAAGACTTGTGTTTATCTGTATCTTTATCAGCACATGGTTTAGAATTTATGTATTTATTGTATTCTTGCCTATATTTATATTCTAAACCATGGCATTTACACATAGTAATTACTCTTGATTAGATTAACTCCTAATTTTGAAATTACAAAAAGTTGTATTGCTTCTATCCGTTCAATAAAAGGGAAAACAATTCACCACTTAGCATCAAGGACTTGATGGGAAATGAGACTCGATGCATGACAATATATATGAATCAAATGCAGAGTACCAAGAAACATAATACAGTAAATTCAAGTTGCCACGCATTACAAAACAGATCATATATGTCGAAGATTCCCAAAATAAAAAATTACAAAATGTCAAAAGACCAGCCTATGCAAAAGAATAACATACATCCATGATTGCGATTTCTGAGTCTGGTAGTAGCAATTGACTAATAGAAGCAGAACTTGTCTTCAAATTCAAACGTGATGCCAATTCATTCCTCTTAAGGGTCTCAAGTTGCAAAAACAACTCCCACACTCAGACCAATATGTATGATAAAATAACACAACAAAAAACCAAGGTGAAACAATCCCCCCATTACACCATCCAAAAATGGCTCAAGCCTCAAGGATCAAAAGAAGCAAATGCATCTAAAATACACGGTTTCACAACTCATATTCAAGGCTAATACTTGATAAGCTATTCCACGAGGCCATGAGATGCACAAACACCCTTGTTAAATCAACTCGATATATGTTATATATACAAACAACTAAGCAATGCAAAATGGGCAATAATTTTTATCCTCGATGCCAAACCAAGAGTCAATAAATAAGAACTTTTACCAAGTGAAAATTTTAATTTCAAGCATACACAAGACCTACAAATTCAACTAGAAACAAAAACATTTTGACTTCCATAACAAGATACTAAAATTAGATTTTAAAAATCATCAACTTTTTTCATCACCACAATTTTACTAGTGGGAGAGTTTAACAATGATTTTTATAATGGCACTATCTTTGTGTCACATCTGCCATGAATAATGGATAAGTTGATAACTGATTATAGTGTGGTTATATGTTAAGTTCTTGCTCTCTAGGAAACTCAAAACTTCAAAAGATAAACTCTTATAGAGATGTGTAACATACAATTACTCACTCATTAATTGGGTCATGGGGTTGGCCACTCATTTTTTATTACGTCAAAGGCATTCCCCCTATGGGAAAGGCCTTTGCGGAAATTCATGTCACTGGCCTAATTTTGACGGGCATTTAAACATTTTTTTTGCTTTTTTTGTGTTTTAGGCAAAATCCCCAAATTAGCCACTGAACTGACAGTTGCATGTTTTGAATGGGGGGTTGTAATTTATCCTTTGCTAGTAAAGATTTGGCATGGTGGCGTTGCATGTAGTCAGTCTTAGATGTTCTTTCATAGATCTACAATGTCATGATCTATTGCAATCCAAGGGTTGGAAATCCTTCGTTTTCATTTTGCCTTTGACAAATCTCTGTTGTTTTGAAGAAGTGACTTGGAGCGAACCATCAAAGGTAAGAAATTGCAGAGATATACAAGTAGATGGCATTCATGTCAATGACATGATGAACTCAACATCAATCATTACAAAATCAATAAAATCAATGTAATGCTTCATCTAGATATCTACACTTACAAAATCAATCACACCCATTATCAATATCAACTACAAAAGTAATGACTATCCCTCTAAAACAAATAAAATATACACTTCAGCGTTCACATTGCATTGTACACATGCGATTGCTAGTTTTATTGGTTCATAGCATTCCAACTTAGTTGACTCAATTTCCTCCAACTTGCTAGATTCGCAAATCCCCTAAATTTTGTAGTGGGCCAAACGGGCAAACACCCCTCCATTCTCATTGGACAAAAAGCCACCGCCCCCGCGTGGATTTACAGAAAGTGGGACCCAGATTTTTTATAAAAAAACAAATTACCTAAGTATTCATTGTCCCAAAAGCATGGGAAGATTCCAGAACCGGGCACGTCAAAATTAAACGGAGGTAAACCACTACCTGTACAAGTTGAGAATCGACGAATGAGGTGCTCTGGGCAGCGGGCAGCGGGCAGCGGGCAGCGGGCATATTTATGTAGCCAATAGGTAGCGTTATAACCCGAGGTAGAAGGTGCTTGTACGTACAAGTGCGGGAAGCTGCCACCTCAGACTCTACTCTTTGTGGACGGTGTACACTTGTCGTTTTCTGTTCCTGTCGTTTCTACCATTCTTGTAAAATTGACGGTCGGTTACAACTTAATGTTTTGGAAGCATTGGCGAGTGCGATTTTAATTTGCAACGAGTTGTATACGGTTTAAATATATTTTGGATGGAAAATTGGCATTTTTACAATTATGACGATCATTCGGGACAGATAAAAAATATCAATTACATATAAATATATTAATGAAATTTAAATATTTTTGATTAATAAATTTAAAATTATTAATAAAAAAGGCTTTTAAATTAAATTTTAAATTAGTCATATTATATAAAGAAAATTGTTTCTAAAATAATGATTATTTTAAAATAAAATAATTTAATTTAATTGATTATGGATGTCGTCAACTTAAACATAAAAATGTAAAATAAAGATTGTCAATTATTTTTTTAAGTATGACACATTTTTATATAAATGTTTTTTTTTTTTCAATTTAATTAGTCTAAATTTTATGAAAATATTTTTATTGATAAAAAAAAGCCTTTAAATTAGTCATATTATATAAAGAAAATTGTTTCTAAAATATTAATTATTTTAAAACTAGTAATCGTACCTGAAGTGTACGATGTGAATGTCGAAAGAGATAGAGTGAGGAAGCGAAATTGGATGAAGAGGAGAAATGATAAAGGAAAAGGGGTGTAGAAAATGACATTTGAGGGTGGAACAACACATGTGAAAGGAAAGAGTAATTAAGGAGACAACAGGATTTTATTTGGCCCAAAGAGGGATGGTGAAACATGAGCTTACCTTCTTCATTTGCATAAACCATGTCTACAGTCAAATATATTGGTTTACCAACACTAAAGGAGTTAGTACCAATAGTAAAAAGATTAGGATCATCTACACATGGGTTCAACTGTGTCAACTCTAGTTCACTTGTGTGTGAATCATCATCAACTTTGAAGATAAATATTCTTTTGAACCATTACTCCTTTCAAAAGGGCAATTGTATCAAAAAATGGAATTGTGCCACTAACATGTTGCATAACTGGACGACAACAAAGATGGTAAGGATGGGCTTGATGAGACCAAGGATGTCATTATAATAATCATCACTCTCATAACAATCATAATCAAAATATTTTGATGATTTTCGTGACTTCTACCTTTGACAATGACCCTTTTTTCATTGGCCTTTTTACCACTACTGACATCATTTTTATATATGTTTCTCTTGTGTTTACATTTCTTCTTCATTACAACACATTTTTCTCTTACATTGCATTTTTAGTACTTCTACCATAAATTTTCGTGGTGGTTTTTGTTGTTCACTTAGCTTCTATTTTGAAAAAATATTCTAAAGTGTTATCATCTAAGAGCCTCTGTGTTGGAGGTATTACTTGTGAATCAATACCATGCTCCATATTAAAAAAAAATTACATATCATGATAAAAGAGTTTTTAAATTTACAACCATCATCTTAAAAAAATAGGATACACCATAAAATTCATTAAAATAATGTTTTGAATAAAATCACACCTTCATCAAGGCCAATAGTTGTTTCTTTGACAACCACAATATGCCAGTGTGCCAGAGCTCTACAAAATATCTTTAACTATTGCAAACCAACATTCCCTGTTAGAGGGTTAACATATCCACTCCCACAAAATTTTACAAAAATAAATTCAAACACATGTATGATAGGTGCACAATTTAAGTGGATGCTCGTGAAGTGAAAAACTCACAGCATGAGACATCTTCCCATGAAATATTCTAACTCTAGATGATAGAAGACAAAGTATCACAATAAAATTAGACATTTTAAAAAAAGAAATTAAAAATAGAAAAACCCCAGTCTATTACAAAGTTCGTATATGATGATGAGCTAAGGGTGCACTATGAATAGCTTGGAACTGATGATGAATTTGATAAGATGTTTTCCACAGAATAATTTTAGAGAAACATTTCTAGATTTCAGTTCGCTTGCAGGAAACTGTAAGGCCAACATTGTTACCTGGTCAAGGAGCATCTCTAAACTTTTGCAACATCATTGCAATGGTGATTTTGTTTCAGCAAAAGAGTAATTGTTATCCATGAGTTTCTACAGATGTTGCTGATACCTTTGACTCTGATCATGATCTTAGAAGGAATTTTCATTTGATCTCTAAGGAATGCAAAATTATGAATTCAAGTTCCTTTCAGGTTTATTCAAGTCCTCCTGAATTAAGCATTAGACAAAACAATTTCATCATGCAATCAATGGAGAACATTCTCTGTTAACAGTTTCACAGCTCACTCTAAGTATTTCTTATAGTCTTCAATGTGCAGGTATGGTAAGCTACACATTTCCGATGTTAGTTCACTCTTAGAAGATAAGTCAATTTGTGACAGGAAGGGAATTAGCCACTCTATGGTTTCAAATTGAAAAAATTGTAGGAAGTCTATGAAATCGATGTTATCAACCAAGAGAGATACATAAGTTTCTCAATACTTCTTTAATATTCAACTCACATGAAAATTTGGGAAATAACACCATGTAGTTAAACTGTAGCATTATCTTGTTGCCTCTTCAAAGCTTATAAAAAAGCATCTAACAAAACCCTCAGTAAACCTGAGAACTTTTGAATAGGGAAGGATGTAATTATTTTATTTTGCATGTGTGTGTGTGTTTGCTGCCAAGGTTTCCTCTTCATCATCTGTGCCAAATACCAAGATTCAACATGAAAAACCCAACAAACCTAATCACAAAATCAACATAACCTTACTTAAATAGTGCAACATACCTCTGGGAAGAATCTCCTGATTCCCCATGCCAAATGATTTCAACCACATATCAACGGTTGGGCATAGACATTTTGGGCATTTTCTCAACAACTTTCCATCTACAAGAGCTACCAAACAGTAAGGATGAAAAGTGTGGTCACATGATATCCAAAATCCTTCAAACCAGGATACTCTGTACCGAGAACTTCATCTCAGTCTAACAGGGCGCTGTTAGAGGAATGAAATTGGTGCCATTTATGGGTTTGATTATGCCATTGGCTCCAATTTTCTTGCATACAAATGAAATGGCCAAATGTTATTGTAAGATGAAGACTGCCAAATACAAATAAATTTCTTCAAGCTCAAGAAATCCACACCAAATGAGCACATAAAAACATATCTTCAAGATTGCATCAACGTCATCCTTTATATAGATAGTTGCACAATTATGTAAAATGATAAGAATTTTGTACAAAAATAAGACAACAAATTGTAATGTGCAGTCTTCATAATACATCATCAAGAGATAATGCATTTCATAGGTAAATGCATTAAAACATTCAATTATAACCAGTACCCAAAAAATGCACAAAAACAATTGTTTTTTTGTCAACAAATTAGAAACAAATGCTTAAATGCTTACTAGCCCCAAGTCTAAGGATCATGATCAAAGACAAAATTCGAAAGAGTGAGATATTTACAATCAGAAAGTGGAGTGCAACTTCAAAAAGGGACTATCCTCCTCAAATTATTAAAACTATGTTACTTTACATTCAATGCAGACATGTTAAATAACCAATCTACATAGATTGCAAGGCTCCAAACAAAACCATATATATTTCCCAAGAATCCCACATTACATAATCTAAGCAACAAGAGCCTCTATTTTGGACAATCTAACCAAACAATGGGGATGCTAATTGTTAGTGACAAGAGAGATTACAACCAAATACATAAGACCTCGCAATTTTTTTTAAGACATACAATTATATGTCCTCACATGAAAAGTGCACAAATCTCTCGAAAATACCCTTTCCACTACACTAGATCAAAAAACAATATCCCACCAGCCTCATTTCCATAAATCAAGAAAATCTAATGGAGATTAGGATGAACTAAACTAATTGGAATAACCTACGAACTAATGAATATAGAAAACACAAGAACCATGACAATAAATGTAACAACATAATTGTAAAGTAAATTTGGCATAACTTGTAATGAACATATCCTACAGAAACAAATAAAAAATTAAAATTATAAAAACCAAGATAAATGAGCACTTACCTAACGGTGCAAATATGATGGATACCCTCCCAAGGACCCACCTCCGCCATGTGATGCTCTAGGCAATACAGACTGGCTCAACTGCTGATTTTGATATGCATTTAGTCCTTGCATAGCTTTGACTTGCGAACCATAGACACCGAGCATGCCTTGATTAACACTTCCTTGCTGAGGGACATAACCCCCCAAACTTGAATGCATTCCATACAAGCCAACTGAGCCCATCGAACCTTGCACAGAAGTGGAAAAGGCTTGAGAGTGCGAGGAGCCCGGGTTCAATGAAGAAGCCAAAGAAGGATTCATAGAAGCTAAATATGTCGAGTTCATATACATGTTTGTATTCATGCCGGTAACGTTCTAATTTTGGCTAGCTAAAATCACATTAAAGGCCGAGCTAAATCCCGGTGCCACTCCCTAATTAAATGGCAATACACCGTGCATAAGTGCCAGGTCGTTAGGATCCAGAGGACAAATGACACTAGACTGGGTTTGTGTATTATTCTTCTGCTTTTGATTATCAGTTGCTCTTTTACAATGCAAAAAATAGTCATTAATATTCTTATTAGGATCCTCCAGAGCCTTTTTGGCTCCTTCTGTGGCCTTATATATAAAAAGAGAAAACCCTCTGGGTTTTCCCAACTATTTAACAAACCCTAGTGGCCCTTCTTCAACTTCACCGTATTTTGAAAATAAATAAAGTAATTTATGAGCAGGCAAGTCGACAGGGACGTTACTTACATAAATCTTGCACACGATGAGCTCGTTAACATGATGCTACGGCACGAGACCGATGGACGCCATCTGGCAGACGGTCATTCGGTTGTCAATTTTCTTGTTGGGTTCCTTCAAAGCTCTTTGCGTGGTGTCCATGTCCTTGAATGTTACGAAACCGTAACCCTTTGATTTTGCGGTGGCTTTGTCCATTATGACGATGCACTCTTCCAGCTCGCCATACTCAGAGAAGATGAATTTTAGGGTTCCACAAGTGGTGTCCCAGCCGAGACCGCGGACGAAGATTTTTCTGTGGGCGGGGTCCTTGTTGGCAAGTTTTCGTATGTAAAATTGTTAAAAATAGCAAAAGCAAAGGTTAATGTATGCATAAACTATAAAATAAAATTTAAAAATAAAAGTAAAATTGTTAGAAAAACAAAAAACAAAATTGTTAAAAATAGCAAAAGCAAAATTGTTAAAAATAACAAAACCGTCATTTAAGCCCTCAAATGTGACACAGTCCCATGAATGTCCGCAAAGCCTTTTCCCATAGGGGTAACGCCTTCGGCGTAATAATTTAATTAAATTGATTATGGATGTCGTCAACTTAAACATAAAAATGTAAAATAAGGATTGTCAATTATTTTTTAAAATATCACACACACACACACACACACACACACACACACACACACACACACACACACACACACACACACACACACACACACACACACACACACACACACACACACACACACACACACACACACATATAGATATATTTGGTCAATTTAATTAGACTGAATTTTATGAAATTATTTTTATTGATAAAAAACCTTTAAATTAGTCATATTATATAAAGAAAATTGTTTCTAAAATAATAATTTTTGTAAAATAATTTAATTAAATTGATTATGGATGTCGTCAACTTAAACATAAAAATGTAAAATAAAGATTGTCAATTATTTTTAAAAATATGACACATTTTTATATAATTTTTTTGGGTCAATTTAATTAGATTAAATTTTATGAAAATATTTTTATTGATAAAAAAGCCTTTAAATTAGTCATATTATATAAAGAAAATTGTTTCTAAAATAATAATTATTTTAAAATGATTTAATTAAATTGATTATGGATGTTGTCAACTTAAACATAAAAATGTAAAATAAAGATTGTCAATTATTTTTTAAAATGTGACACATTTTTTATATAATTTTTTTTGGTCAATTTAATTAGACTAAATTTTATGAAATATTTTTATTGATAAAAAAGCCTTTAAATTAGTCATATTATATAAAAAAAATTGTTTCTAAAATAATAATTATTTTAAAATAATTTAATTAAATTGATTATGGATGTCGTCAACTCAAACATAAAAATGTAAAATAAAGATTGCCAATTATTTTTTAAAATATCACACACACACACACACACACACACACACACACACACACACACACACACACACACACACACACACACACACACACACACACACACACACACACACACACACATTTTGGTCAATTTAATTAGGCTAAATTTTATGAAAATATTTTTATTGAAAAAAAAGCCTTTAAATTAGTCATATTATATAAAGAAAATTGTTTCTAAAATAATAATTATTTTAAAATAATTTAATTAAATTGATTATGGATGTCGTCAACTTAAACATAAAAATGTGAAATAAAGATTGTCAATTTTTTTTAAAAATATGACACATTTTTATATAAATGTTTTTTTGTCAATTTAATTAGACTAAATTTTATGAAAATATTTATATATTTTTGACCATAGGTTACTTTTATAGTAGCCATAACATATACTAGTAAAAGCATCCATGGGTGTTTACGAAAGGCCTATATGCATAGTTAGTATAGATTTTATGTTCTTTAAAATTATTTTAAAATGATGCTTTTTAAGAGTTCAATTTAATTTTATTCTATTTACAATAAACAAATTTCTACATAATAGTATTAAACGAAAATTTATACAGTAGTTTTCAATTTTACATTATTGTGTTGTAAAGTATTATCCAAGATAGATACACGATAGTGTTTTTGAAAACTTGATATTAAATGTCTCAAAACAATTGGTTAGTGCATTCAAAGTCCAGGTCCCAAATCAATTTTGCCATGTAATCAGTCAAATCCCTCAATACGTTTTTTGTATCACCTCAGATGGGTTTCCACGATATAGTTATAGTGATATTTTTACCCTCAAAACCGAAGAGAGAAATGAAGTTTAGGTTACAATGAACAAGAAGTGAACCAGCCTTGAGAAGCGTAGAGACTCACCTCAACAATAGCTATACCCATAGGGACCTGCGATGTTTCCATTGTATCTACGAAAGAGATAGATCCAGAGAAATCTTATAGGACACCTATAGTCATCTCTGAACACAGGGTGCACTCATTTGAGAGATAACACAACTTACACGGCTTACAACACAGCTAGTACATTGCACTGAAATGTCTAGTGGAGGATTTAGTGGAATGTATGAAAACCTAAAACAAACCTAGATGATGATGAAGCTTGTTCTTTCCTTAGGTCTGGTGGATCGTAGCAGATTATCTGTAACAAGACAATTTGTTCTTGTACATCGGATGATATATGGTACCACCCTCAGATTAGAGGAATTTTCTCCTATACTACCGCACTAATCTAGTATGGGAACATATACGGAGTGTCATATTGTCATTTGGTGCTCCTCCCTGAAGGAATCACTGTGAAGAAGGAGGTGATTTGTTGGGTAGTCAACTATCTAGGCAAGGACTGAAGGGAGCTCATCAACGAAGTTGGAGAGCTCATTCCTGCATATCATGACAGCCATGAAGATTATAGAGTCATAGAAATCCCATGAAGGAGCCAATTAGGACTAGATTCGCCACATGAAAAGATAATGGAATCTCCCTTTGACTCGCAATAGATGGGACAATGGAAAATGAAATGGTCCTTCGTCTTGACCTCTTGAAGGGAGAAAATCTGGAAGATCCCATCAGAGTGTGGCAATTGATGATCGCTTTCAACCTAAATCCTGTGGGAGCCCACTCAAAATTGGCCAAGAGGAGCATAGAGGGCATGCATCCAGTGAGGGAGATGTATTGGGGTTGGGTGATAAGACCATTGTTAACAACTAGGAAGTGTGTAGCATAGAAAGCCATCTTAGGAAATAGCCCTCCCTGAAGCTATAGTCCATGTGATCTAGACAAACTGTCTGTAAAGGATCATGTTTCGGATTAATTTGTTAATTGAAGAGGTCTAGTTTTTTGTGGTGGAAGGAGGAGAAGAAGCTCAACATAGATTTAGAGCATTGTGACAAGGGAGCTCATTGAGGAGTGGAATTTAGGAGCCAATACTGAATTCTAGAAAATTTATTCAGCTAGTAGGATTGATGAGTTTCATGACCTATGACCAAGAATCTATGACAGTGACCTGAGTATGAGAATCGGTTCAATTAGACTATGGCTTCTGTTTGTAGCACTATGCATGGATGATGAGCATATGTCTCAAGATTCCGGCAATAGGTTTATCATGGGCTCTGAACTTAGATTTGGGAGGGGTGAGCATGCATGCATTATCCATAGGTCATTTATCAGGATAGACCGTGTTGAGAACGCCTATATTATCAGATGGATGCCAACATTAGGGGGAAGACACAGTAGGCACGATTATCCATCAAGATGCTAAGTAGTCGTTTAATTCAATAGTTAAAGGACATATCGATTCTTTAAAGGGAGTGCAAACCTAGATCCTCCTCAATATGTGACACATATCCACACAGAATTCCAACTATTTAGGCTATCCATGAGTATGCTTCAAAGTGAATAGTAGTAGTAGAACCCCCCACTTCATTTAGGCCCCCCCAAATATTTTATACATAGATGGAACGGAGTATGAGGCCTAAAATCCTATGTAGGACATGTCAAGGACTCTATGCACCACATAGAGCTCATTCCACAATGGCCATAATAGTGGATGGCAGGATCATGTGTATGTGTCTACACAAACAGACCACTGTGAGGACATATTCGGGGGTAGCCACTTTTTATTGGAGGGAGTTTGGTAGTTGTTATCGACTGCATGATCCCTAGAGCACACTATTTGACATTAGTGTAATGTAGAACCCTGAATAACATGGGTAAGGGTACTATTTCATCAGCCAAAATTTTGTGACATGTCTCTAAAGCCATACTCACTATATCCAAATCACTCAAGAACTTGTTAAGAAGAGCACTAGGGTATAATTAAATAGAGACTTCATGTATTATTACCAGGTATTTCTAACCAACTAAGACTTAGTTTGATTCATGCTAACATCTGACTCCCTTTATTTATCCATCATTAGGAATCATAGCATTGCAGGCTGGTTGGAGTCTAGGCACTTGAGACCATAATTGGGATGTTGAGATGGCTTCTGGAGCTAAGCTCAAAAATAGCAAATCCTTAGGCTAAGGAGTGTGAAGTTAACCTAGAATTATCCGCCTTCACTATGACCTTGGTCACCTATTTGTCATTCTTTTGATTGGGTACAGGGTTCTTACTGGATTCACCCAATTTGGTATGGATGGTATGGATCTGCATTCACCAAGCTAGAGTTAGACTTCATTACAAGCACGAAGGTGATATCTTGTGTAGCATCCAGATTTGACCTGTTGGTGTAGGTGGTATTTTTCTTCACTTATTTAGTGTTATTCCACCTCACCGGGTGAGTCATCTCACTTAGGTGGACATGGATCTAGGTGTCATCTTAGTTATGACAGATTCTCTTACAGAATCTGTCATATGTGTAAGTGTGTCATAGGAGTTACATTCCCATTTGGGAAAGTAACTCCTCTTCTCCATTATGGAGGAATCTTCTCTTACATGGGAGTTACACATTCACTCCCCTATATGTACTCACCTCCTTTGATCTATGATAAATAAGCCAAGCCAAGCAATTCCATTCTACTCCATTTTTGAATCTTGAGCTCTCATATGCATGCACATTGCTTTACAAAGCTTGCTTGCTTTAATCTCACAACTCCTACACTTTGGTGAAGTGCAACTATTTGATGCACGTGAATTCCTTCCAGGTCTTCGTCCTTCACTCCTTCATGGTATCAGAGCTGAGGGGACTGGAATCACGTTGCTCACCATCGTTGCTCCATCGTGTAGTTGCTTGTGCAAGCTCTCACTTTTGCATGTGCTTTACTTGCATATTTTGAGATTCTTGTGGGTGTATGTTTCGGGTTTAATGTGTTGCAGGTTCTCGTTGCCTAGTTCTAAGTTTGTAGTATCAAAGCTGTAGTTTGGCTCGTGATTTCACTTGGTTTCAAATTTGAGGTTTGTGTTGACATCTCTGAGCCATGTCTAACCTTCAGATCACTTGTTCATTGGCTCATTTACTTGGTTTGACATTGGTTTTAATTCATGCTGGATCATTTTCTCCAGACATTGCATCTGTGGAACATTTGTCGGTTCCTTATCATGTCATTCAGGATGCATTACAAACCTCTACTGCAAGGGTTTTAGCTCTAGGCTCGATTACCATTGTGATTCTTTGTTTTGGGCAGTCTGGCTTTTGCCCTTCATGTATTTTCTTGCACCACTGTTGAAACTCCTCTTTTATCATTACACCTGCATACTAGACCTGGTTCCAACTCTTTTTTTTTAGGCTCATACCTTGCTGTTTCAACTCATGCTTGTGCTTGGTGATTTTTTGGTATTGCTTGGCTTTATTGTTACAACTGGTTCAACATGATGTCCTACCTTTGTTTCATTTCATTGGATTGTGCTTGTTACCAGCCTTCTTCTGGCACTTGGACCTTCATAGTGGGCTACACTGCTTTGTTTACAGTTGAAGAATGGGTGGGCACATTACTTAACCATCTCAATGGTTACATAATCTCTGGACTGGACAATTTTCTTTCACTCAACATGACATGACTCTGCAACTCGGTCTTGTGCAGCTCACCATTTGCTGTGCAGTCTGCCGACCATCTAGCCTTACAACCTACCGTTTCTTTCCAACGTCGGTGCTACTTTCTCTGTAAGTTTGGACTATCTCACCAAAGTTTTTTTCACTTTTCCACCTTCATTATTTGAAGTCTGCCACCACTTCTTTCACTTGGTTCATTACCTTGGTCAACAACATTTCATTGCATACCTTGTCATGTTACTCTCTACACCTCCTTGTTTTATTACATCTGTCTAGGAAGACATGTCTCGGTCAACTTCCCAGCTCTACATTGATAGGTGGCTTCATTTACAGCAAAAACCACCTCATCCATGCCATTTCTCAAAATATACTAGGTTGAACCTTTTAAAATCAACTAGTGGCCAAAAGCAATCTCTTTTTCAACTGTTACAACAAAGGCTTAAAAACATTTCCCTTTTAGACATTGTTTGGAGGTTAAAACAATCCCCTATTTTTAATGTTTTGAGGAAAAAACATTCATTTTATGGCATTGTAATAATTTTTAGGCTCTAATTTGCTTGTAATTATGTCCTTCCTTTGTGTGTCGAAGACGGAGGGCGAGGTCTGGGGTTGGCAGGAGGCTAATCCCCCCTCGCAAGCAAAATAAACCCTGCCTAAAATTTGATGCCATTTCCAATGAGTACCCACATGACACCCTTTGCACCCATTTCGGGCACTTTTTTAATCAGTTTGCAAAGCTTATTGACATTTTCCATCAGTTGCGGGAATTGTATTTTTGCTATAACTTTTGAATCGCTTCTATTTTTGAGCGCTTCTTTAGTCAAAGTTACATGATTTTCCACACATTACGTAATGACATTGTCAATTTTGTAAAAGCACTACTTTATAAAGTGCCGCATTCTGGGGGGTTCACTAGTACTCTTGGGTTTTTACATGCAGACGCATTATCAGCCGAGTCTGATGTCTTGCTTTTGTGCACCTTGCACTTTTGATTCCACATCATGGAGGGTGCTCTTTCCAGACTTGAGCATCATAGGATCACTTTACAGCCTCTGCCACTTCTTACTGGGAGAGAGAACTATTCAGCTTGGCGTGCTTCCATGGAATGTTACTTCACTCATGAGGGTCTTTCACCCTTCTTACTTGGGCCAGTTCCTGCACCCACTGATCATCATCATCTGGAGGACTTTCTTGACACTTGCGACCATGTTTTTGGTCACATGATGATGCATGTCTCCAGATCTCTCTGGTTTCACGTGGCAGACTCAGATCCACCCCACCATGTGTCTAGAGCATTCTTCAGTCCCTCTATGGAGACCCTTCACATACTACCTGCCATTGTTGTTGTTGTCTGATTCAATTGTCTCCTCTATTTCTTCATGTGATGACAGTTCCACTGACACAGACTCACTTGTTTCTACTTCTGATGATGAGGATTGTGCACCCAGTTCTGATGTCGAGAGTACTATAGAGGACTCTTCTTCTCCTTCTCTCACTATTCCAGAGAGTGTTGACACATCCCACATCTCATCAGATATTGAGCAGTCTCCTATACAGCCTCATACAGTCATCACACCCACCTCTTTTCCACCTTTAGTGTGTGAGGCCCCTTTCACTCCTCTACCTTCATTGGATGACTCATACCTATCTGACATCGCTCTTCTGTTTGTTGAGCCCCCTCATTGGGATGAGTATCTTCCTGACCTTAGTCATCTTTTCGTAGAGTACACTTGTGATGTACTATAGGTTCCTCATCCATCTACAGGTATTTCAGAGGAGTTCATCATCTCCATTGTTGGGAGTGCCCCTTCTGGGACTCTTACCACTTCCACTTTTCTGGAGACCTTCATTGATCCACCCTTGCTTGTGGATCCATTTTCTATTGTGGGGGATGTTTTGTTTCCTTCACATCAGTTGGACATCCTTTCTACAGGTGTTCACCCTTCACACTCTGACATTTCTACGTATGTGGAATTATCTTCGGTTCCTTTGCACTCACTTGCTAGACCTATGTCACACTTTCGTGGACCAGACTCAGAGTTCTTCATGTTGTATCCTTCAGTTTCCTTTGTGGAGTGGGCAGACTTCCAACACATCATTTTTGTCCTTCCTAAGGGCAGGCACATAGTTCGGTGTGGGTGGCTCTTCTTCAGTCCAGAGGTAGAGGATCTCATCATCAACATTCTTCTGGGAGACTTCTTAGAGCTGCAGAGTTTAGATCCATCCATGGCATCTTCTGCATTCCTCTCGTCTCCCTCTTCTTCTCTCTTCTTCTTCTTTCTGAGAGATTTCCTCTTTGTACATGGGTACCTTTACAGGCTCGTCTATGGTCGGGACCCATCTTTGGCATCTTTCTTAGATTAGAGAGTGGACTTGTCTCTCTTTTGGGGGGGAGTTTTTCCCACTGGGTTTTCTCCTTTTACTCCACTTTTTGAGAGTTTCTTGTACATGGGTACCTCATCAGGCTTTGTGTCAGGACCCATTTCTCATTTCTGACTTGCCGCCTCATCCTAAGTTACGATGAAGGGGGGGTGTTGGTGTAGGTGGTATTTTTCTTCACTTATTTAGTGTTATTCCACCTCACCGGGTGAGTCATCTCACTTAGGTGGACATGGATCTAGGTGTCATCTTAGTTATGACAGATTCTCTTACAGAATCTATCATATGTGTAAGTGTGTCATAGGAGTTACATTCCCATTTGGGAAAGTAACTCCTCTTCTCCATTATGGAGGAATCTTCTCTTACATGGGAGTTACACATTCACTCCCCTATATGTACACCACCTCTTTTGATCTATGATAAGCCAAGCCAAGCAATTCCATTCTACTCCATTTTTGAATCTTGAGCTCTCATATGCATGCACATTGCTTTACAAAGCTTGCTTGCTTTAATCTCGCAACTCCTACACTTTGGTGAAGTGCAACTATTTGATGCACGTGAATTCCTTCTAGGTCTTCATCCTTCACTCCTTCATGTTCTTGCTCAAAGTATCAGTCCTTTACTTCTTTTATTATATTTCATTTTTTCTCGTATTCGTTTATCTCCTTATTTCCGCCAACCCACTGTTCAACCATACAAAACCTTTACACCCTCTCTAACCACCTTCTTAGCATTCCTAAGCCTTCTAAGTAATTTTATGACCCTAACTACACCACCCTCACTCTCTGTGCAATCACAGAGAGGCTTTTAAAACCCATTTTAATAGTCTCTCACCAATTGCCCCTACCGACATTGGTTACCTAACCGTTGTCAGTCATTTGCCTAACCGGTATCGGTCAACTTGCTGACATCGGTCTCTATGTTATTTAATATCCTCTGACCAGCAAGTCTTCAATCCCATCAAAATCAACCCAGATCTCACTTAATCAATTCCCGACCCTTTTATTAGACCTGCAAAGCCCATAACAACCTACCAAATAGCTGGATCTAATCATAACTTTTCTTGTTAGATTAGATTTACTCATTATATTTATGCGAGATACCTAAATCGTATAACTACAATATGATTTCCTTATTTTATGGTACTTGTTGCATTAAATTGTCTTTGAAAGTGGACTGACAGCCTCCTAGGAAGTAGCTCGCTTCTTGGTTCTAGAATTTTTCTAGGTAGTTCACTAAACTATATTATTAATGCTATTTTGAGTTCTTGTTGTGTTTCTTACAGGTTGTTCCCCCTAGCCAAAGGGAAGATCTCTACGATCATCTTGGATCAAATGTCAATAACAAACGTATTCAACCAACAACCTTCTTTGACTAAAATAGGTATTCCTCCTATGCCCTAACCTCTTACTTATTTTTTCTCTATCGCAAAATTCAGTTGAAACATCTTGGCACGCCCGATAGGACCCTTCCATTGGACATTCAAATTTTTTCCCTCGCTATAGCTTATGATGACATTACTTGACTTGTTTAGCCTACCAACCTTGCCTTTCCTAATGCCGTGATGTTTATCTCGACCTGACCAAACCTAGATTGGTGCTTCAAAACCTACTTAATGAATGTTCTTGCACCTAGCCTCGTTGCGTTCAGGACTGTATCCTATACCTTAGATACCTGGACCACATCAACCTTGTTTGGATAAACAATTGACCTTTTGCTAAAGGAGAGTTTTGTATTGTCTTCAACCTCATGCCTTATCACATTTTATACGTGTGTGTGTGTTTTAATGCCCCCACCTAAACCCTACACCCAACCTTGTCACCACCTGTACCTTTCATTTACCCTCTTTTTTCTACCACCTACCATATTATCAAACCACTCACTACTTCGGCCTCCAACTTCAATAGTTTCTAGTTTGAGGGGGATCACCTTCACTCATACCTGTGGGCAACCACTTCTATTTTTGTCAGCATCGCTTACCAATACAAGTTACATGACAAAAAGGGGCAAATATAGACACCAAAAACCAGGACACTAACCCCTCTCAATTAAATAAATTCATATTATACCCACTCATGTCCCTAGTCCACACATATTAATTAATTTAATTATAATGATTAAATTAATTAATTGTTTCACCTCTTCACATCACCTAAAGCCAACTCACTTATCCACCTCACTAAAAACCTATTCATAGCCTATTAATTGACTAGGACTAAGTCTATACCAATCCTAACCAACTAAGACTTAGTCTAGCCCTAACATTAACTCCCAATACTTCTCCAAGAAGGACACATACTTATCTGGGCGGAGTCTATCACTTGAAACCCGAATTAAAGATATCAATTACACCAAAAATAAAAAATATCAATCTATTTTTGGAAAACCTATAATTATCTACCTTAACTAATGCCGGTTATTTGCTGGCCGACACCAGTCACCTAATTGTCGTCGGTTAGGTTAAATACATTTTTACAACTCTTCACCTGCGTTGGTTGGTGACAGATTGATTTGGAGGAGTTTTACTTCATTCAAGCACGAATCCAAAACCTTTCAGCATCCAGACGACACAAAACACTCAACCACAGGTCCAAGCAAGGATCTGGTTCTCCTTCCAGAACTTTGGAATACTCATGGGAACACACCGAGAGCACTGTCGCGAACCTAAATTCCGGATCTCTTCTCAAACCAACTACCATTCACTTTCATTCATAGGATCTATACGTGCAAGTAAGTATTTGTGATTTCAGCCATATCGTGCTTACTCAAAGTATTGGTCCTTTACTTCTTTTGTTATATTTCATTTCTTCCCGTATTCGTTTATCTCCTTCTTTCCACCAATCCATTGTTCAACCATACCAAACCTTTATACCCTCTCTAACCACCTTCTCAACTTCTTAAGCCTTCTAAGTAATTTTATGACCCTACCTACACCACCCTCACTCTCTGTGTAATCACAGAGAGGTTTTTAAAACCCATTTTAATAGTCTCTCATCAATTGCCCCTACCGACATCGGTTACTTAACCATTATTAGTCATCTACCTAACTAGTATCGGTCGACCCGCTGATGTTGGTCTCTGTGTTATTTAATATCCTTTGATCAGTAAGCCTTCAATCCCATCAATATCAACCCAGATCTCACCTAATCAATTCTTGACCCTTTTATCAGACCTCTGTGAAACTTATAAAGCCTAGAATAACCTACCAAATAGTCATATCTAATCATAACTTTTCCTGTTATATTAGATTTACTCATTAATTTACACGAGATACCTAAATCGTATAACTATAGTAGGATTTCCTTATTTCATGGTACTTGTTGCATTAAATTGTCTTTGAAAGTGGATTGACAGCCTCCTAGGAAGTACCTCACTTCTTGGATCTAGCATTTTGCTAGGCAGTCCACTAAGATATATTATTACTGCTATTTTGTGGTCTTGTTGTGTTTCTTACAGGTTGTTCCCCCTAGCCAAAGGAAAGCTCTCTACAATCATCTTGGATCAAAATTCAATAACGCGCGCATTCAGCCAACAACCTTCTTTGACTAAAATAGGCATTCCTCCTACGCCCTAACCTCTTATTTGTTTCATCTCTATCGCAAAATTCAGGTGAAACAATATGATCATTGTTATTTTTGTAAACCATATGAATCACCTTTCCCAATTTCAACTTTTATCTTTTAAAAGTATGTGATGTATGCCAATGCTAACTAAAATACGAAGAGGAAACAAAAATCATTGCATTATTATTTTTTATGTCTTCCTTGATTCTCACATGATTCTTTTGAATTTGTGGAAAATTTGGCTCTCCTTTTTTTCATTCAAATATCTTGAGTTAGTAAAAATAGATAAAGGATTCGTCTTCATCATGATCAAATCTAGCAATATTATTAAATCTTAGTGTTTAATTTAATGGAGATCTTTATTTAAACATCCAAATAATTATAAAGGTGAACATCTTACTAATCATTTATAGCTTGCAACATTAACCATAAACCTTTTGTGAGGCCATACAACGAATTAAAATATTTCCATTATTTGTCAACGAGTCACCTAGAATCCTATCGAATTCACATGAACCAAAGGCCACATCTTTTGTTTCTCTCTTATAGAATTTTACGATCAACACATTGCTAGTACTAATAATGAAATGTTTTATACAAAAGATAAATTTCCATGAACACTATTTCAAAATTTCTTTGTCTAAATGTTCTACGATAATTTCTAAGTTGATTTCTAGGTTGGATTTTAATGGTTTTTAATTTGAAAATAAGATTAATTTTTTTAAGGAAGAAAGTGATGATGAATATGGGAGTTACAAAGAAAATTGACTTTAGAAAGGCTTATCAGCCAAAAACAATCCCACATTAATTGGTCGGATTGGTCTATGTTAACATATAAACCCTAATATATCATGATCCTTATGCTGATTGGGGTGACATCCACAATCGAGGTGCCCAATATTACTAATATAATTAAGTAAAATACCAGGTACAATTGTCTCTAAATACTTGCCTTATTATTCAAAATAAGATATGCCTTAAACCCCAATACATATCATGAGATATTTACACTAGTAAGGGAGACATCACAATGCAAGTGGTATTACTAACATAATAGTTGATTGGTTGCTTCAAAATCCAAAAAAACAAACTTTCTCCTTGTGATAACAACGAGATTGTGCCTGTGACACCCAATTTGACACATCTTGTGGATGAGATGAGAAGGAAGAGAAAGAAACCATTTTACCCTTGCTCTTGCATACAAAGCTCCTCCATAGTGCCCCAACCTTGACTAACACAAGCACTGCCTATGCTACCATTGAATATCCCTATGAAAAGATTGCTCACTTGCAATGGCTAGTGTGCTACTTTTTTTAAAATGTGGCTAGAGAGAGAGAGAGAGTACTAAATTCATCTTCCCCTCATATTTGTTAACAAAGAAGGAGAGCATTGTGTTACCACAAATAAAATTACACTATTTTTTTATTCTATATTCCTTGATTCTTGCATGATTCTTTGAAATATGTGGAAAAATTAGTTCTCCATTATCATCATTCAAATTCCTTGAGTTAGTAAAACTAGATAAATGATTTGTCTTCATCATGATCAAATATAGCAATATTATTAAATCTTATCATTTTCATGGAGTTCTTGATTTAAACATCTAAAGAATTCAAAAAGTGAACATATTGTTGATCATTTATAGCCTGCAATGTGAACCATAAGCCTTTTGCAAGGCCATACAAGGAGTTAAAATATTTCCATTATCCATTAACGAGTCACCCATAATCCTCTCCAATTCACATGAATCAAAGGTCACATTCACACGTTTCTCTCTGATAGAATTATACGATCAACATAGTGCTAGTGCCTAAAATGAAATGTTATATAAGGAAGATAAATTCCCACGAACACTATTTCACAATATTTTGTTTGAATGACCATTCTATGTTAATTTCTAATTTGAATTTTGAGTTGGATTTTAATGTTTTTTATTTTACAAATAAGATTAACAATATTTTAGGATGAAAATGACGATGAATATGGGAGTTACAAAGAAAATTGACTTTAGAGAGCCCTATCAAACAAAATTAAATCCCACATTGCTTAGTGGGCTTGGTCCTTGGTAACATATAAACTCCAATATATCATGATTTTTATGTTGATTGGGGTAACATCCACACTAGAGGTGGCCAATATTACTAACATAATTAAGTAAAATACTATGTACAATTGTCTCTAAATACTTTCCTTATTATCCAAAATAAGATATGCCTTAAACCCATATATATATGACAATTTTGAAATTAAGTGTTTTTCATAATTATACAGAGATTTTTGGCCGATAGGCCTTTCCAAAGTAAATTTTCATTGTAAATCCCATATTCAATGTCTTTTTCATCCAAAAATATTTTTAATCTTATTTTTAAAATGAAAACCATTAAAATTCATACAAAGACTTGGTGGCAACACAAGGGTCTCCTCCTTTTCTAACAAATATGAGGGGGGAAGGCATTTAGTTCTCTCTCTCTCTCTCTCTCTCTCTCTCAATTTCCATGCTCACCTCCACATTTTTATAAAAGTGACATAGACCATTATAAGTGAGCAATATTCTCAAAATGATTTTCAATGGAAGTTGTTTTGAATTTTGAAGCAACCAATCAACTATTATGTTAGTAAGATGGCCACTTCCATTGTGTTGTCTCTCTTATTGGTATAAAGATCTCATGAATATGTATATGTATATGTATATGTATATATACATATACATATACATACATACATATATATACATACATATATATATATATATATATATATATATATATATATATATATATGTATATATATACATATAGATACATATACATATAGATATATACATATACATATACATACATACATACATACATACATAGATATATACATACATACATATAATACATACATACATACATACATACATACATAGAATATATATATATATATATATATATATATATATATATATATATATATATACACACATATATATATACATATATATATACTATATATATATATATAAATATATATAATATATATATATATATACATATATAGATATATATACCTATATATATATATATATATACATATATATATATATATATATGTATATATGTATTTACTATATATATATATAATATATATATATATATATGTATGTATATATATGTATGTATATATATGTATATGTATATATATATGTATGTATGTATATATACATATACATATACATATACATATACATATACATATACATATTCATGAGATCTTTATACCAATAAGAGAGACAACACAATGGAAGTGGCCATCTTACTAACATAATAGTTGATTGGTTGCTTCAAAATTCAAAACAACTTCCATTGAAAATCATTTTGAGAATATTGCTCACTTATAATGGTCTATGTCACTTTTATAAAAATGTGGAGGTGAGCATGGAAATTGAGAGAGAGAGAGAGAACTAAATACCTCCCCCCCTCATATTTGTTAGAAAAGGAGGAGACCCTTGTGTTGCCACCAAGTCTTTGTATGAATTTTAATGGTTTTCATTTTAAAAATAAGATTAAAAATATTTTTGGATGAAAAAGACATTGAATATGGGATTTACAATGAAAATTTACTTTGGAAAGGCCTATCGGCCAAAAATCTCTGTATAATTATGAAAAACACTTAATTTCAAAATTGTCATATTGAAACAACCTCAATCGAATGAATGAGATTATTTCATGAAATTAAACTAGCCAAAAGCTCCACCGGGAAACAACAATGCTACGGTTATGAAATTTTCTACACCCTTTAGGGCCGTTAGATAATTATATCTTCTATCATCATTGAAACTTTTGTAAGCATCCTAAGAAATGGCTTGTTCTTCAGATGCTATAAAACATGACAGTGTTAGACCCGTCTCCTAAACCAAAAAAATAGATATAACTACTTGAAATAAGGATGAGATGTGTCATACTCGTAGAAATCCTTTGTTTGATGAAACATTGACGATTCGAACTTCTAATCAGATCAGTGGCAACAATGTTTTAATCATTCCTCTTGTCCTGCACTAATATATTTCTATGCACTCCTTCGAAAACTCATAGTTTTTAGGAATTCTTTAATGAAATCTACATCGTTCTAAATAGAAAGACCAGAAAATTGAAGATTTGACAATGATTCAATAAAATATGAATATCTTATTAAAATCTGATTTTAAAAACTGCTACAATGATATACAACAAGATACAAATGATTTCATGCTTTTATAAATGTAACTATGTAAGAAAATGTGAAAGGTAAGATACTTATATGATTTTTGCTTATCCCGAAGTGTGTCCAACCTGTCAGGATTGATGAAAATGTTGTGCAAAGTACTGGGAATGCTCGATAAAAATTTAGTAACTCGTAGAATGGCTAGGACATGGGCACTTGGGCAGGGGCGAGGGCACCTTGGGTGCCATAGACCTCTCTTGTGCATTGGAGTCTGTAGAAAATCTTGGAACTTGATTTCTTTAGTGTCACTAGGGTTTCGTGCTTTTTCACTGATGAACATATGTACGCTGCACTTAGATCACCTAGGTACCTGTAAACCTACAACACAAATTATCTCATGTAAAACCCCCAAACTACATCAAATCCTAAAAGAAAGATGTAAAATGGGAGGTCAGACTGTCCTCGGCTATCAACAAAGTGAACTTACGACTGAGCGTTGCACTACATCTTAGACACAATGTAGTTCTATGTTCTTGTGTGTGCAATAGTGCTCCTAGGTTTCCCTCACACTGGTGGCACCAAGATAGAGGGATGTAGCTAGATATAATGAAAATGTGTGGATGGAAAAATGAACTTCCCCTTCCTAGGAAATGTGTATGCAGAGTAATAAGCCCAAGATGCAGTCCCTTTGATTATGTAGATAGATAGCCCTTGATAGAAATTTCCTGCCATTATAATGTTATGCATTTTGTGTTTATATAGGGATCTCTTTCTTGAATTTCAACACTAGTGACATGACACACCAACTAGTACATCAAGATAGGGGTAAGAAAACTGAAAAGGACAACAAAAAATGTCAAAAATTTGAACAAAAACAAAGAGGACAGGAGTGCCCAGGTTGGACAAAAGTGCCTAGGCGCTAGTGTCTAGCCCTAAGCACTAGTATCTTGAAAAAACTAATGGAAAAGGTGAGAATACTGATGGATAATGATCTATGTGACATGACCAGAGCCAGATGTAGAAGTGACATATGTGAGAGATAAAAAAATAAAAACAATCAAAGAAAGTGGATGGACTAGGAAGTGTGTCACAAATGAATACTTTTCTTACTCAAGATCCATACATAAAACAACATACTTGGCAGTATAGTATAATAGTAGTGTGTGCGTGATTTTGTGTCGGCATCCCCCCTTATTCTATTTGAATGAAAGTCAAGTAGTGTAAAGGAAGTAAGGAGCATACCTGTGAGAAGTCTAAAGAATCCTTGTTGTAGAAGTACGCATAGAATATGAGAATATATAGCATGGTGAACCATGGATCATCGTTTCGATCCATGTGGCATAAATAGAGATGGTGAACCATTGTAAGGAGCACTTGGAGAAATTGATGATTTTATTTTGAGTGATGTAGAGAGTTTAAATTTGTCACCGATGGATATTTAATGGGGGTAAGGAGTGATCAATTCCCAACCCAATTTTGTATGTGTGAAAAACTAAAGGATTTCAGAGGAAGAGTGTTAGGGAGAGAGGTCTACTTTTACCCTCCAAATATGACTACATCCTCAAAGGTCTAGACGTTACATACAGACAAAGAACAATTTTTTTTCATTTCGATCCAATGAGCATAACCCATATAGGAACACTATGGGAAATGTAATGATGTCTCATTTCCCCCGCTCCACAGGTGTCACGATGTATATGATGGTAGATGGATTCCATGTTAGGTCACCTGTAAGCGATAGCGTATAGAGTAACTTCCCATGTTAGGTCATCTGGGAAAGCAGTAAAATATGTTGTGTTGTGATGATTTATTTATTTGATTTGAGTACTAGAAAGTTGTATTGAGATCAAGTGTATATGATATATTAATAATGGAGAGATTTTTCACTTGTTTTCCTCAGATTAGGTCATTAGGGGGAATCGATAGAAAGTGATTTGAAATGTCACATAATGTATGAGAAAATTTTTGATAACGAGGAATTACAAATGTGCAATGATCATGTATAAGTGTGAGGGGAATGATAGGGTGATCCCGATTGTATGCCCCCATTTTCGGTGAAAGGGGGGTGATAGTAAGAACGAAAATTGAGCTGAAAGTAGAGGTGAAATGATGAAAGCATAAAGTGAAGTGTAGCATCTGTCACAAAATAGTGTGCATATTGAAGTGGAGATGTGCTAGATTGGATTACAACAATGTGGAAGGTGTACAATATAATAATAAGAAAAATTCTAAACTGAATGACACAGACGGGGAAGAAAACGAAGCAGTACAACTCAAGATATGAGTGAAAATGCGTGGTGTTTATTAATTGGAAGGATATGCCAACTAGTGGCATGTATTAGTGAAAATGTGTGGCGTGTATTAGTTGGACCTGAGGTCATCCCCTCCAACTTGGTTTCCTGTATTAGTGCCAAACAATGTAAGAGGCTGGTGGAGAAAACTAAACAATTTTTCATCATGATGATTAGGTCAAAAACCACTAAGAAAGTTGTTGCGGCCACCTTAACCACACATTCAATGGAACAAAAGAATAATATTGACCAAATAATAGTTAAGTATGATGATCTATTATATTCACCCACAAGGGTGCCACTTCAATTTGAGGTAAATTTATTTATTTATTTTGTCCCAGGATCTCCTTTACCTAACAACCCTATGTATCGCATGTCATTCCTTGAAAATGATGAGACCAAGATGTTGCTCCAAGAGTTGGCTCAAAAGGGACACATTAGGCCAAGCTCTTCACCCTGTGGAAGCCTAATTATCTTGGCACCAAAGAAATATGGAACATGGAGACTTTTCATTGACTATCATGCCTTAAATAAAATAATTGTGAAGAATATTACCCCTTCTGAGGATCGATGATTTTATGGACCAACTCTGTGGTGTGAAATTATTCACCAAAATTGATCTCAAGTCTGGCTATAACCAGATTCCCATCGAGCCCGCAAATGTCTAGAAGACCACATTTAAGTCTTGGGAAGGTCTATTCAAATGGTTGGTCATTCCCTTCGGCTTAACTAATGCTCTTTCCATATTCATGAGGATGATGGATGAAATCCTACACTCCTACACGAAATCCTTCGTGGTTGTCTAGTTAGATGATATACCCATCTATAGTCAGACGTGGGAGCAACATCTATAACATGTTTGAGAAGTACTTCAAACCCTTCGAAAGAAAAAACTGTATGAAAATATAGAAAATTTCACATTTGCGATGAGGAAGGTTCAGTACCTAGGATATGTTGTGGATGAAGGAGTCCTTGTTGACCTAGAGAAGATCTAGGTTATTCAGAAATGACCTACTCCAAAGACTCTTATAGAACTTTGTAGCTTCTTGGGTCTTGCCAATTTCTGTCGCCAGTTTGTCTTGGGATTTTCACATATTTCTTGGCCATTGAACCAAGTGACTACATGAGGAAACAAGGATACATTTTGATGGGGGAGGTGCAATAGAGAGTATTAAAAAATTGAAAGGAATATTACGGTCGGCTCTCATTCTCTACTTACTTGATCTGCATCAACATTTTCAAATTGATGAAAAATGCATTTGAGTATGTCATGAGATCCATTATCATGCAACATGACCACCCTATTACATGTCGTAGTGAAACATTCAATGAAACAGCCAAGAAGTACCCAACATATGATAAGGATCTTTATACCATCATCCAATATTGCAAGCAATGGACACACTACATTCTATGAAAGGATACGTTCATCATAGACCACAGGTCATTGGAGTTCCTTCAGAAAAAAAAGAAGTTAAGGAATGCGAGGCACCATAAGTGGGACACATACCTAAAATAGTTCCACTTGATAATAAAAAATAAGAAGGCAAGTGCCAATTCAGTAGTAGATATCCTGATCCACCCTCCAATTGAAGCCCTCATAACTATCCTTGACCTCTGTGGACTTGAGACTTCTAGTTGGTGCACTTTGTATGAGACAAATCCTGAATTTTCATATCAAGGTCTCCAGGGGGAAAACATGTCCTTAATTTCTATCTACATGATAACCTCATCTACCACATGGAACACATTTGTGTTCCAACTTCTGAATAATAGAAGATGATATGGGAGGCACGCTTTAGTAGGAAAACTAGACACTTTGGTGTGGAAAAAACACTGACAGTACTCCAAAGAACTTTTACTGGCCTAATCTATGGAATGATGTGATCAAGTACATCAAGTCTTGCACCCTCTATACAATTTCCAAATCAACTAGTAAGAAACAAGGATTTTATACAACATTGTCAAAATTGACAAATCATTGGGCCACCATCTTAATGGAATTTCTCCCATGGTTTCCAACTTCGAAACATGGAAATGATTGTGGTTTTTTTGTAGTTGATTGGTTTGCTAAAATGGCTATAATGATTGCTTGTAAGAAAAATATTTTTTCCAAAGAAAGTGCTAAACTCTATTTTAGTCATGTATGGATCACTTTTTGGCTACCCAATTCTATCATTTCTAATAGGGATAGAAGGGTTTTGAGCATCTTTTGGTCCACCCTATGGGAAATTATGGACATTAAGTTGATGAAGTCCACAACCTTCCACCCACAGAATGACAAAAATGCAAAGGTGGTGAACCTTTTGATTGTCCACATGCTTCATATTTATCACTCCAAATACCCGTGTATGTGGGATAAGGCCCTCCCTTACATATAACATAGATACAATTGGGCCCTGCACAACTCCACCAAACATAGTCCATTTCAAGTTTTTTATGGGTTCCAACCTATGACACCCATTAATGTGTGAATTTCAGTGTATATAATGGAATAAACACCTCATGGAAGAACTAAAGTAGAAAAGGAAACAAGGTTCATTGAACGTATTTAGTATACTCAACAGCAAGTACATGATATTTTACAGAAGATGGGCACAAGGTATAAAAAATGACATGATCAAGACAAGGTTTCACATCATTTTTAGGTAGGCGATAAGGTCTAGTTGCGACTTTAGAAGGAAATACTTGCAAGTACACACAGTAAAATTTGATCTCTATGGTATGGTATCTACACTATCACCAAGAAAGTGGGAGAAAATGCTTTCGAGTTGAATCTTCAACCCTACCTTGAAATGTATCCTATCTTCAATGTGGAACTCCTCAAACCATATCATCCACCTCTATTGGACACCTCGGTTGTAGTAGAACAGTTGGACATATCTAAATTCAATCCAGAAAGCTTTTCTCTAGTTGAAGAAGACCAGATTGTGGACAATTGCACCAAGACCACCAGAGGACATCCTATTTAGCTCTATCAGGTGATCAAGAAAGGGAAATTCAGTCATCAAGGTAAATGAATTATTAAATACCAGATCAAGTAATAGTTCCCACACTTGATTGGAATCCTTGGCACAATCGGGACCATTTCTTTTGAAGGAGAAATGAATGATCTAGACTACAATCTAGGAAGCAATTCTAGTAGGGCAACTTCAAGGAGTCATAACTTTTGCAATGTAGCTCCGATTGACTCCATTCAATATGCACTAGAAATCTTGGGATGCGTAGAATATGGTGAAGAGATGAAAAATTTGTTTGGAAAATTTTGACCCTTGAAATACACTCCTAAAGGCCTCACTACAATTTTTGTAGTGTTGTCTAAAAATAGTAATTCCATGAAATTTTTGCATATGTAATTCATGGAAGATGAACCACCTCATCTCCCTTGAGATTGGAGACCTTCCACATTCTTCTAGACATCTCTTCATATTTCCATAATTAGGTGTATAAGTATATGTAACCCGAAAGGGAAGGACACTCATCTCCTTACAGAGATAGTTATTGTAATCACAATCTTTTGAGCAATATACATCTCTTTTCAGAGATAGTTTTACTGTTTACATATGGCACAATTGTTATCCTTTCCTTTAATCCCCAAACACCTAAGTTTTGGATCAATATGTAAAAAATACACATACGTATACCTAGACACACACACAAATTTATGCTGATGATTATTTATGTGTAGACCTTTATTATATGTTTATAACCAATTCCCATATCCCAAATAAAAATATTATGGATGCTAGTTCTTGAATTTTCCCAACCCTCCATGATGGAGATAAGGTGTTTTTTAAAATTTTAACTCACTATTATTTTGATATTTTCGTTGTGAACACTCAATACGTTTTGAGATGATTGAGGTGGCTTTTATATATCCACTTGACCATTTTAATATGATACGTATGAAAACACACATCAAAATCGGGAATTAGTAAGTACTTAATCTTGGTATGTGACTAATATATTGCTATGGTTCTAGTGTATTTGTACATGAACTTATTTATTATTGGACCATATCAGGACCTTGTTGATGTGTGTTTCTTTTGTTTATTCAACTTTCAACATGTTATTCTCTATTCTCGTCTATTTTATTGCTATCTATATTTTGCCCCCCAGGAAAATATTGGATCAGCCACGACCCTGCACGGAAATAATAAGAGAAAACATGTTTAAATCTTGCAAACTAGTTGTAGAGGGACTCTACAATGGAATGGTGGGGCCTGCAAAAGTTTAAACGACCCTATGCGAGAAGAAAGAGAAGAAACGACTCTGTCGCGTGAATCCGTGTCTTAAATCTATCTGACAGACTCGGGCAGGCTCTAAAATAAAAAAAAGGAAGGGTCGGGGAAAGAGGAAACGTGTCCTAACGATGCTTCTCCAAAGGTGAATCCAAAAAGGGGAACCCAAACTTGCACAAGGCCTCCACGTGTCCAGAACTCCAAAAGTTGCAAAATGGCCCGCAACTTCGCCCAAGGGAAAAAGTCAGCATTTGAGCCTGAGACAAGCCCAAGGCGGAGAGTTGGGGGAAAAGGTAAAACTTTTCCTTTTGTCTAAAAGGCACAAAAATAAAGATGGAAGTACATCCCCCAGCTAACCAAAGGGTGCCACGTGTCCAGGCAGAGTTTTGGGGTTGCGGGAGTTTTTGAGTTTTGCGTTTTACGCAATGGGGCGAAAAGATAAATTGCGGACCCGCAAGCCTGATTTTTTCTCTAGTCTGACTACTGCATGTCCCATATGTAAAGGGGGACCCATTTTTCAAACTATTTTCCCACCCATTTGTATAGACTCGATACAAACTTTGAAGGGGCATATCTTTCGACTTAGGGCTTGAAATATTGTGAATCTGACACTGTTGGAAAGATCTCGGCCTCACCCATGCCATTGAGGTCTGAAAATTTAATTTTGAGGAGGTTAGGTGAAGAAAAATGGAGGAAACATCTTCAGTATTTCAATGCAGGATCTTCTTGCCTCAACAACCAGATCAGATTTGATCTGTTTCACCATTTCCTCTTCCTTCAAGGCACCGAACCAAGGATTGATGCAGTAAAGATGGATTTGGGGACAAATTTTATCAGAGGCATTAACAGCAGTAGTTGAGCTTCAACTTGCTTTTCCCGCTTCTCTCTCTCTTTCTTCTCTCTGAATCGAATCTATAAAGTCGGGGGCAGGATTCATTGTAAAAGGTTGTTCATTCTTCTTCTCTGCCTCCCCTCTTCTTTTCTTCCCCAGGGTCAAAAATGGAGTTTGAACCTCCTCCCCTGCTCTGTGAATGGTGGTTGTTGCCTCTTTCTTGTAAATGATGCTCTGTGTAAACTTTGAGCAATAAAAAATGTTTTTTTGTGATGCATTTGTCTATCCTTGGCTTGTTTCTTGTTGTTTCTTCTTGCCTCTCTTCATTGCAGGGTATATGTCCATCTTTTGAACGTTCATTTGTAGATATGGGAGTTGTGTTCATTGGGTTGAAACGTTTCCTGTGTGAAATCTGATCTTTGGTCTGTGATGTTGTTGTCCATCCTCTCCATTGCTCACCTCTATTCATTTCATGGCAGTCTGGGTAGATGATCAACATTTCCCTTCTCTGGTGTATCACCATTTTAGTGTAGGCTCTATTTTTCCTCATTTTGTTTCTCTCCTTGTCTCCTTGGAAGTTAAATTAGGATTAGATTAGCTTTCTTGCACTGGAATAGCTTGTGGTAGGTAGATTAGGAAGAGGAACTAACCTTCTCTGGAGAGCTTTCCCATTCGTAAGGTCCCACACCTTTGGGAAGTTCAATGTTATGCAATCACACCAAGTGAGTCTTCCCTAGAAAATCAGATCTGATAACTCATTTGGGGGTGTCGTGCTACCACACTAACATTTTGGCACATCTGGGGGCATTGGGGTTAGATATTTCATCTTCTCTTAGTGTCTCAACAAAAATCACAAAAATTACACCACCATGCACCAGTAACAGTTTTGGCACACCCGGTGGGATAGGTATGAAGCACCTTACCACTTCATCTTAACAGGTTGATGTGTTCCTGTTAAGGGTCAGCCTTTTGAGGCACATACAAGCACATCTGGTGACTCCATCTGGTCAAAAACCCATTCTCTGAGTTACAGACCTTTTCCATCCATTTCCACTCATTTTCATCCATTTTTTTTCTTTCCATCTCTTTCATTCTTTTCTATTCCATGAAGTTGTACAATCATGACTTCATTTCCATCATGGAATTCACATTTACAATAATAGTAGATCATTCCACCTCCAATATGCTTTACAACTCTTTCAAATCATCATTATGAGTAGGTTCATAATCAACATGTCTATCCCTATGAGCATCAGTGCCAAAATTAGTTTGGCTATGGGGCTTTCCACGAACGGGATATGCATGCAATGAAAACAATCAAATGCAAGATGTTGGTCTACTAGAGAAAATTCAAAAAATGGAGACTGGCATGGTTCAATCAAGGGCATACAGCTCAAATGATGGCTTTCAGAATTGGTTGCAGGGAACCTTGTCCATGGGAAGGCCCTTTTCCAAGACACTATACGGCCCTCAAGAGAAGCTTGACTTCATGATTGGAATGCTGCCCCAACTTGCACAATGGACTGAGAAGAGATAGAGGCCTATGAACTTGGTCTAATCAGCCTTCTCAATGGGTAAGTTTTACACCATCATCTGGTATTTATCTTTCCATTCCTCAAGCATCACCATCTCAGTTTGAATGTCAAGTTGTAAACCCAGCCAATGTTGATCCACTTGTGAAAACCATCCCTCCATCCCCTAGTCTTCCATCCCATCTAGGCTTTTCTTCCCTCTTCTCTTCTAAATCCAAATCCCCTCCACAAGAGCCAAAAGAAACACCTTCCCCTCGAAAGAAACAAGAATTTCCATCCTTCCCACCACCACAAAAAATTGCACAAATGGTTGAATCCCAACCCAATCCTCCTCTTTCTTTCCTAAGCCCGTGTTGGGAAGAGACTCAAGAATCCAATCAAGGAGAACAACAAGAAGAGGATCCCAACAGAAAAGAAATGATTAGACAATTTGAAGAGTTGGGCTACCAAATTTAGGTTTACAAAGATCCCCTTAATGGTCAAGCCAATAGAGGAGGTCAAGATTGAAGAACCAGTGGTGGCTAAGGAATGAGTTTGCAGTAGAAGAAGAACAAGGAAAGGAAGAAGATCAGTTATCAAGCTGCTTGAGTGAGGATAATGGCAATGTCTGAGAGAAATCTGATCCAATTCAAGTTACCCCATCAGCCAAGGAAGAAGAAGAGAAATCTGGGAAAGTCCCATTGGGAAGGAGTTGGATGAGACCATCAAGAAGAAGAAGCACATTGATTGGTGTTTTCTTTCTTTCATTTGAAGGGTCTGATTTGGTTGATGAACCCATTTTGGAGGAAAGCTTTAAAAGAAATCTTGCAGTCCCAAATTGTCCTATAGAGTAGCAGTTTGAAGAGTTTGATATGGCAAACTTCATGCTAGAGGAAGAGTTTAATCAGGAAAGATGGTCTCCAAAAAGTAGAGGAAGGAGAAGCTGGTCCAAATCCAAAAGAAGAGGATTCCCTTCAAGCTCTGGAGGATGTTGATCCAAGGAAGAACACAAAACAGCTATAGGATTCTTCAACTTCATCTCCCTCGAGAAAGTTCTAGATGCCAAGAAGAGTTTGATCTTTCAAACTCAATGATTGAAGATGAGAGAAGAGCACATGTAACAAGACTGGTCAAAAAGACATGGAAGACTGAACATGTGAAGTAGGACAACAATGAAGTAAACTTGTTTGATTTGAGGATTGGAGCCTGGAGAGGAAGTTGAACATCACACCATTTTCCCCTTCATCATCACATTCCAAACACTTGAGCCTACTACCATGAAGGAGAGAATCCATTTGCAACAAGTCTGCACTTCCATAATGCAACCCTTTGGAATCTAGTTTGAAGATCTTCAGATCTTGCATGTTATTCAAAGGAGGAGGAAGAAAAAGAGCAGAAGAGTGTCACCACTTCTTCCACGCCATTCATTCAGAAGGATCTGCAAGAGGACTCCATTTTTGGAGTTGAAACTCAGAGCTATGGGCACATCAAATGGATCATACCTTGCCCAATCAGGTATTTGGCTTCATTGGAGCCAAATGATAAGCTACAACCAGTTATGCTTGCCTCTAAGCATGAGGATGATAAACAAAGTGCCAGGATAGACTGCGATACCTCTTCAATCCAAATGAACCAAGAGCAACTAAAAGAAGGTATTGGATTTGAAGTTCAGTTGATACTTTGGTCATTTGGGTGGAAGATCAGCTTGTAGTTAGTTTTTCACTCATCGGAACTGAGCCATGTTCAGTGCTAAATCGATTGCATGGCTGAATCCATTTTTGAGGAAGGGGAAGCTATTTCTCCAAGCTGCCAGTTGTAGGTTTTGTTTGAGTTCCCTTTTCTCTTGGTTAGAGTAGTGTAGGTAGGTTTGTTTTTAGCAGAAGAAGTGCTTTTACACACTCTGCATATCTTACTTGGGGTATGTATGATTTTCAGTTTGTACATAGTTTTTGGTGTTATTGTTTTGATCTTGCACACTGCATTTTAATGGTTTTTTGGCAAAGATAAGCTCCAAGTTTCATGGGATTCAAAAGGTGGATCAGAGGTTAGACTTTGAGAATTGGATAAGTATAGATGTGTAAGCAAAGAGTGCCAAGCCCAATCAGATGCTTCAAGGCACACTGGTCTCTTCATCTAGCATTTGATGTCCCAAGGCGTGAGTCACCCAATTGTTAGCGCGCACTATTTCACCTAGCCCAAAGTCTAAAAAGTAAGAGGGATCTATTACGAACGTCCACAGATTAGAATAAGATGTTGAAACAGTTTCAACTTGATGCTCCTGCAAAAGGAAAAGTTTGGGCCGGGTTTTCAAGAATGGCATGGTGCCTCCACCTGTTATTCCAACACCCAGTGCGAGAATTCAGTTGAAGATACGGCTCAATGCATGAAACAGTGTCTTGGCGGGGTTTGCCAGAGTAGTCTCTAATGGTGCAAAATTTAAGGGTTGATTAGAGAAAGAGGTTCCCAAAAGAGTCGCTAGATCGCTTCTGCAAAGGTGAATCCCAAGGGAAAGTGGGGGTGTCGGGGGAAAATTTGAGTCAGGTTTGCCCCTTGTTATCTCAAAAGGAACAAAAGTTGCAAAATGGCCCACAACTCCGCCCAAGGAAAAAGTCAACATTTGTGTCTAAGTCAAAGCCAAAGCGGGGATTCAGAGGAAAAAGCTAAATTTTTCCTTTTGTCTAAAAGGGGCACAAAGATAAAGATGGAAGCACATTTCCCAGCCAACCAAAAGGAGCCTTGTGTCTGGGTGGAGCTTCAGGGCTATGGGATTTTTTGAGTTTTGTGGTTTTTGTGCAAAAGGGAAAAAATATAAATTACAGACCTGTCTTCCCGATTTTTGGCTCTAATCTGGCTGCCACGTGTCCCATATTAAAGGGGCCCCATCTTTTCAAACTATTTTCCTACCCATTTGTACGGACTCAATACGAACTTTGAAGGGGCATATCTTTCAACTCAGGGCTCGAAATATTGCGAATTTGACACCATGTTGGAAAGATCTCGGCCTCACCCCATGCCATGGAGGTCTGAAAAGTTTAATTTTGAGGAGGTTAGGTGAAGAAAATGGAGGAAACGTCTTCAGTTCTTTCAATTACAGGATCTTCTTGCCTCAAAAACTACATCAGATTTGATCTATTTCATCATTTCCTCTTCCTTCACGGTGCCAAACCAAGGATTGATGCAGTAAAGACATTTTTTTGGGATAGATTTTATCAGAGGAATTAATAGCAGTAGTTGAGCTTCAACTTGCTTTTCCCGCTTCTCTCTCTCTCTCTTTCTTCTCTCTGAATCGAATTTATAAAGTCAGGGGCAAGATTCATTGTAAAGTGGTTGTTCATTTCTTCTTCTTTGCCTCCCCTCTTCTTTTATTCCCCAGGGTCAAAAATGGAGTTTGAACCTCCTCCCCTTCTCTGAGAATGGCGTTTGTTGCCTCTTTCCCGCAAATGATGCTTCGTGTAAACTCTGAGAAACAAAAAAAGTGTTTTTGTGACACATTTTTCTATCCTTGGCTCATTTCTTGTTGTTTCTTCTTGCCTCTCTTCATTGTAGGGTATCTGTGCATCTTTTGAACGTTTAATTACAGATATGGGAGCTATGCTCACTGGGTTGAAATGTTTCCTATGTGAAATCTGATCTTTGGTCTATGATGCTACTATCTATCCTCTCCATTGCTCACCTCTATTTGTTTCATGGCAGTCTGGGTAGATGATCAACATTTCCCTTCTCTGGTGTATCACCGTTTTAGTATAGGCTCTGTTTTTCCTCATTTTATTTCTCTCCTTGTCTCCTTGGAAGTTAAATTAGGATTAGATTAGCTTGCTTACACTAGAATAACTTGTGGTAGGTAGATTAGGAAGAGGAACCAACCTTCTCTGGAGAGCTTTCCCATTCGCAAGGTCCCACACCTTGGGGAAGTTCAATGTTATGCAATCACACCAAATGAGTTTGCCCTAGAAAAGCAAATCCAACTTGTAGAACTCATTTGGGGGTGTTGTGATTTCGCACTAACATTTATCTCTTTCTACCTATTTTTTCTCTCCTCATTATTTTTCTCTCTTCCCATGTTTTTTTTATGATTTTTTCTTAGAATCATAATAGTATGGTTATGGTCACATGGGGAGTGGGACAGGGGGGTCACCTTGGTAAGATGGTATTTAATACATACAATCATATAGGGGTCATTTTAATTTACATTTGTTACACTAGTATATCAATATAAATAGGTGTAAAAGGGGTCCCTAGTAATGACAATACGTAGTGGCAACTCCTAAAAATAAGGGGTAATATTTAAAATCTCTTGACCGTATGTGTTTTTTCACTAAGTGAACCCCCGTGTTTTGTTCGTCACAACTATTATACTATGGTTTTGGCATGCTCTTTTGTTTGGGTCATTTGACCCTTACTTTGGATCTTTGGAGGTTTTTAGGATTTCTTTTCCGTCATTTCTTTCTTATTGTGTGCCAACATGTGCAATAATAGGGTCCTAATTTGAATTCATGAAGTCTATAAATACATAGTGCATTAGTGTATTTTGGAAAATCAATCGTGAATTAGATACACACACAAGAGAAGAATCATTGAAGTTGTAAAAGTGAGGAATTCATTTATTTCAAGAGCATCCTTGTGTCAAACACATATTTCAAGAATTTAGAGGAGATCGTCTAACATTTCACTTGTTGAATTCATTGAAATTGATAAGGATTGGACACTTACATTACACTAGACTGTTTGCTAAAATTTTGAGTTATACTTGGTGTGTTGTTTTTCAAACTATCACAATCCTTGGGACCTAATAATAATGGATGCATAATATGTGCCCCCATTAATTCCCTCAAATTTTTTACGAGATTGCAAAGTATTATAGTCGCATTAAAACTTTAAAAAAAGAGAGAAGTTTGATCAATAAATTATAGAAAAGAGACACAACTTTTTTAAAGCACTAAAGTAAACATGTATGATCATGCAATATTTTCTATCCTAACTAGAAACATCCTATTATAATTATTGGTCTTGCTAGCTAAGGAGTACTCAAATCATATTGTATTGAGATACATGATGTAATCCAAAGTATCAATGCAAAACTCCATAATTTCAATATTTAAAAAAAATAAAAAATTATCGATGATTCCCCTGATAAACCAACATTCAAGATTAAGATATGCCCTCGAGTGGTCAAAGTTTCTTCAGTCGGCAAAATATTGTTTTCTATTTAACGATCAACTTTTTTCGTTTTTCCCTTAACAAACCAAAATTCAATATCACCTCAACTGGTCAAAAGATTCTTCACATTGAACGGTTCTTTTATATTAAAATAAAGATATTAAAGTATGTGAAATCACATGTACAAAGAACAAACCCGAAAAATAAAAAATATGTATATTTCAATAAGTGATTACACCTAGGGGGGCATATACTTTGCCTTTATTACATTGAGAATGAATAACCATGAACTAAGCAGACTTATACTATTGTAAGATCTTACATTTTCATGAACAGCTTGTTAAATCTAATCATCTAAATGTACCTTAATGTATAAATGACATAACAGGCAAGATAGAAAACAATAATGGCCGACACCATCAACACCTGACGTCGAGATAACATGAATCCACAACCAGAACCAGAAACATTAAGAGGAGCTTTTGTGCACTGCTGCTTCTCTTCCTCTTCCACATCTGAATCACTGGAATTATAATCTGCTTGCTTGGTCTCCACACCTGCTAATTCTGATTCTTCTATAATATTCTCATCTTCGAGAGGAGGGCTACTCTTAACTGTCGGTTTCTTGATCAATTTTTCTTCATGTTGATCACAAACGCCCTTTATCTCACCTTCTTCTTGTTTGGACTCCACTAATTCATGTTTTTCACCGGCCTTTACCTGAGCTTCTTTTGGTTTGGAATCCATTAATTCATGTTGATCACTAGCCTTTATCCCAACATATTCTTTCTTGGAATCCACTGATTCCGGTTTTTCTTCATTTTGATTACTAGCCTTTGTCTCAACTTCTTCTTGTTTGGTCTCAATCAATTCACGCTTTTCTTCATGTTGATCACCAGCCTTTATCCCAACATCTTCTTGCTCGGACTCCATTAATATGGATTTTTCTTCATGTTGATCATCAGCCTTTATCCCAGCTCCTTCTTGCTTGGACTCCATTAATTCTGATTTCTCTTCAAGTTGATCACTAGCCTTTAACCCAGCTGCTTCTTGTTTGGACTCCATTAAATCCGATTTCTTTTCAAGTTGATCACTAGCCTTTATTCCAGCAGCTTCTTGTTTGGACTCCATTAACTCCGATTTCTCTTCAAGTTGATCACTAGCCTTTATTCCAGCTGCTTCTTGTTTGGACTCCCTTAATTCATGCTTTGTTTCTTGTTGATCACCGACCTTTATCCCAGATTCTTCTTTCTTGGACTCCATTAATACAGATTTTTCTTCATGTTGATCAGCAGCCTTTATTCCAGCATCTTCTTGCTTAGACTCCATTAATTCTGATTTCTCTTGAAGTTGATCACTAGCCTTTATTCCAGTTGCTTCTTGTTTGGACTCCATTATTTCAGATTTCTCTTGAAGTTGATCACTAGCCTTTATCCCAACGGCTTCTTGCTTGGACTCCATTAAGTCCAATTTCTCTTCAAGTTGATCACTTGCCTTCATCCCAGCTTCTTCTTGCTTGGACTCCCTTAATTCAGGCTTTGTTTCATGTTGATCACCAGCCTTTATCCCAGATTCTTCTTGCTTAAGCTCTATTATTTCACGCTTTTCTTCATATTGATCACCAACCTTTACCTCAGCTTCTTCTTTCTTGGACTCCATTAATTCAGGTTTTCCTTCATGTAAATCACTAACCTTTTTCTCTGCTTTTTCTTGCTTGGAATCCATTAATTCAGCTGGCTTCTCTTCCTTCAATGAAGGTGAATGTTTGGCCAACTCTTGAGGCTTATTTGTAGCTTCTAATTGGGTCTCCTCCATTTTTGTTGCTTCTTGAGCTACACTAGGCTTTGCAACTTGTGGAGTTTCAACCTCGACATCACCTGGAGTTTGAACCTTAGGATCTGGTGTAGTACTCGATGGCTTTTCATCCTTTTTCTCACTGGATTCTTGTGCAGCTTTCCCACTACTTTCACCAACTTTTGGGACACTCAATTTATTGATAGTTACAGACAACATCTCATTCTCAAATCTAGCAGTGACGCCCTCGGTATCAGCATTGTCAGGAACACTAAAAACCCTTTTGAACTTAGATGCTGGCCTCTCCCTGGGGAGCCACACCCCTCCAGCAAATACCATTTCCTCTACACGACGTTCTCCACTAATTATGAGATTTCTCCGCAAATCAACCTGCACCTTCACATTTTCCGTTTTAAAGCCTACAAATACACACAAACAAATAATAAGAATAAAAAATTATTTTACCAATGTTTCAGTAGATTAAAGCTAGCCAAATTATTGAAACTAGTGCTAAAATATTGTTAAACATTGGTTGGATGTCATTAATTATAAGGCATACTAATATTAATGGAAAAGACCCAGTAACTTCGTTATTATGGGTAGAGGCGTTCCTAGAATGACAGGCAAGGCTGCAATGAAGTGTGCTGTTCAATTTTATTCTCGGTATTAAATTTGATGCTCATTTGACCGTCATGTGACAATTCATTCATAAAATTGACTTCTATAGGACTCTCCTTACAATTTTTTGTTTCTTTTTCCTTGGAGAATTCAAGAAAAAAATAGTAATATCTTGCCCATGTTTGGGTCTTTTTTTCTTGAATAGATATTTTTGAGACCGACACAATCCCTAAATGATTCTATTTGCCACAAATCAAGGGGAAATTGATAAATAATTTAATGAAGTTGTTGATTAAAGAGTATGTAAAAAAACAAACCTAAAAATATTGGTATATTTCATATAGACACATTTATCTCTCAACCTATTTTAGATAGATTTATTTAAGATATCTTTACTAGTTGTACATGATATAACAAAATAGTTAAATAGTGTTATAATTTGGATTATTAATGTATGTATTTTGTATGGACTTCTTTTAAAAATGTATTGTAAATTTCTTTATTCCACGATGAATATAAATATAATGGAAACTTTCTATTTGAATAGGGAAAGTAAAAATATATATTGATAACATATTAAACTTTTACTTAGATATTGTCCTTACTTAAAATAATATCCATATGATATATTTATTGGCGTACTAATTTAAGCTTTACAAATATGATATATTTATTAGCCTAGTAAATTTAAGATTTACAACTATGACTACTCCTAATTAATAGGGAGGATGGTAGTAAATCTGTGTTTCTATTTTGATTATTTCGCATATTATAATTTAATAATTTTATTTCTTTACTCATAAAATTTATATTTACCAATGAAAAATTGTGTCAATCTACTTACATTTGGCAAAATATTTTTATAAAAATAATAATCTATATGCCTAAAATGTTATAAAATTTTAATAGCCTATATAAACCCCACTATTACCCTAAGCTGTTATTACAAAATGCCTATCGATATAAAAATACTCATTTCACTCTACTATACAACGCTCACATCAATCATTCCCACACTGTCAATAATTGTAGCCCACACTAACACTAACATAGATACATCAAATACAGTTTTTTCAGTGAAGAAATGCAAATAAATGAAATAAAAAAACCTGGGAGATTAGCGACGAGGATGTGAGCTTCGGGTGTCTCAACCCAATCGATTGTAGGGTTAAAGTCAGGCTCCAGAAAACGCTGACTTGATCTTCTTCTTGTTAAGCTTCCACGACGATCAGCTCGTCTGCTACTGCCCGAGTTAACTCCCAATGCAAGATTCACATCCATGTTTTATTGATCTGCTAAACGAGTTGGCTTTGTAAATGTAAATGTAACTGCAAATGCAAATGCAAAATCTGAGATCTGATAAAATTACAGGCAATGAAGAGGGATTATATACAATGAAATAGGTCGCGTGGCATTTGCTTTACTTGCAGAGGACTTTGATACTGTCGGAAAGAAAGAAGAGGATGTTCAAGTGTGAAGAAAAAGATTGGAATACATTGTTAATTACGGAAAAAAAGAGAGGGAGTGGAATGTTGTTTTACATAGTAATTATGTGTGCTTGAGATTGGAACCAATTTTCTTTTTCATTGCAAATGTAAGTATCTTTACTTTATTCAAGGGAAACCAAGTGAGTTGCCTATTTTAAAATTGGAAATCATCACCATACCTATTAATTAAAAAATAAGATAAAATACGTAAATAGTTTATAGTTAAAAATATGTCATGTTGGCCTTCATAGTGTAAAATGTAAGTCTCAATTTTTTAATTAAGTTAAACAAGGCACAAATTATTATAATATTAAATTAAGCATAAGTAACAATTCCATAGGGATGAAGAGGTATGTTATTTGAAGGAGAGGGAGGCACATGTGGAGGGCTCTCATGTTGATGAATCTAACACCACCAAGTTATCTTTACCTTCTTAACAACCAAAGCCATGCACTCCCCACTTGGGTGGAGGAAGAACAATCACACTTGCATCCACAATGTCATGTGTTTGAGAAGGCCACTATAATGGCCCAACGATGGTCTTATATATTATAATATGGAAGACTCTGATTGATGAGAAGTAGAAGCGTAACTGTTGTCACTTTTAAATGCACCCTTTGGAGAGTGGTGTGATAACTCCCCTTCCAATTGACAAAATGGAAACACTCCTAGGTTGTGGGTGACCTATATGTTGGAATGAATCTCTAGAGAGGGTTGGTTTCCCTAGTGTAACACCTAAGACTAATTACACTCCTAAAGCTACTTTATTTTACTGAATCAACAAGGAAAATTGAGAAAGAGTAAAGGGGAAAATTCAAAAGATGGTGATACACCAATTTTTTTGAGGATCTCAGACTCGTTTGAACCACACAAATGGACCACAGGAACCACACACACCATACACAACTCATAATGAATATGTCAATGCAATAGTATTTTAGAGAAAGGTTTGAAGTTATGACAGAATAAAGAAGCGAAACAAATGGCTACATAAGCGCAATGTGATGAACTCCACAATTAAATCCTATGAAATTTAGTTAAACACAATATATGACATGCAAATTAACATATAACTGCATAAAAACATGCAAATTAAACTCCAAATAAAGGATAAAATAATATCAAGAGATGAAATCAACTTAAATACATGAAATTACACAATACACATGCTGTAAGAAGGTAAAAATGACTCTTTTAATGATCTAAGAGGTGAAACAAGTACAAAAACCACTCATGACCGCTTCCCTTCCACTTAGAACTCTCAATAACTCAAAAATTATGAACAATAGTGCAAAGATATTTTTACAATGAATTCCATAAAGTTTTATAAGGAATTGAGTGAGAGAAGAAGAGGGAAAACACATAGATTCAAGTTTGATGCTCAAAATAGCAGAAACCGTGAGGGAATGCATGAAAAATGATCACTAAAGCACAAAAAAGGCTCATAAATAGAAATTGCTCAAAATAACAAAACACATGCTCAGAAAAGTAAAATGTGTTTAGAAATAGATGGCCCATCTACATGCTTTGTTATTAAATAACGAGATGTGCTTACTCCAATTGTAGACACCTATAATTTGGTCTACACAACTTTATTACTAAAATTGCACTGACTATCCCAATACCTACTAATTGACTACACTATGCTAGTTAATTACCCTATCTGACCTCTTCTAAATCCCTAAATCATGCTAACACCCCTCTAAATGGCTTCTATAAGTCATTATCCTATTTGAGGATAATTAAACCTTTGTTGACTTTCTAAAAAGAGACTTAGCTTTCCAAATGTCAATTTCACCTTTCTAATTTGAGTTTCACTTGAGTTTGGCCTTTTTAGAACTTAGTCCCACTTGAGTCCAAAACATCTATTTCCTCTTCCTACAAATGAAAACCTATAAATACAAGCATACCCCTCCCCTCTTTTGTTAAGAACACTCCTTCATTTTTAGACTAGCTTATGTCATTTCTAGATTTAGTAGTTTTCATTGTTATTTGAGCTATCTTTGCTTTAATCATTTACATTTCTAAACATAAAGCTTGAGTAAATGGTATGAACCATTGGCCTTGAAGCCATTAATGGTGAGATCTTACTCTCAAACCCTTGATTTTCACATAAGCATAACTGATTGTTAGGAGCTTTAATAGGTTCATCTTTCATATCTTTCATGGAGTAGAGAGATATCTAGATATGCTAGGGTTTGAATGTTTATTTCAAGTTTATATATGCATGAAAAGAGATAGTTCTTACTTAGCTCTAATTTGATGGTTCATTGTTGAAGTTTGGCAAGCTTTGAAGCTTTCTTGAGTGTTCTAGGCTTCATTCCATAGCTATACCAACTTACACATGAATACATATGGCACACCTGGTGGGACTAACTCCATAGTCCATTAGAAGTTGTTTAAATTTTTTCATTTACATGTTTTTTCTAACTATTTTTATGTTTTTTAGGGAAAACTAGTTTTGTCCAAGCATTTGGTAAAATTATATGTGTTAAATCTCCCTTTAGCTTAGGTGTTTAATGGGTTTGTGTTAGAAAAGCAGTTAAAGGGCTGATTTAGGACATGTTTGCATTTTTATTTTTAGGTTTCCATATTTTTTGGTGGGTTTTTCAGGGCCGCGCGTACACATAAAAAAAGATGCGTACATATTGGAAGGTCGGTGTACATGTCAAAAAGTGCGAATGTATATGCAAGTTGTGTTCTTGACCCTGAACAAACTGAACCAGAGCTGTGTACTTATCCAAACCTGTGCGCACATGCTCAAAAGACCACACACATATCATTCTGGACGTGCAAGCATAAACCCATGCCTTCTGTGTCATTTTGCATTTTACCCGGGACGTACACACATCTTCTGTGGTGCGCACACACTAAAAAATCCCACGCACACATCATTATGGACATGCAAGCATAAATACCCTCTGTCGTTTCCACAGAACCGCACATATATCCTAAGGGGCGCGCACATACTAAAACCCGTGTGCACACGCCAAAAAGGGTGCGTAGGCATTCTCTATCAGAATTTATTTTTTTTGTAGGTTGCATGATCTAATATTCTAGGTTTTTCTGACATTCTTGCAGGTTTTTAACAGTGTTTTGTAGGGATTTGTTGATTATTTGTTTTATACTAACTTGATTTAAGGTGTTTGCATTTGTTTTGCTTTCTTATGCTTTCCAAACACTTCAATTAAGTTTCTAAATGGGAAAGAACTTCAAAGTTAGCTAAAAATAATTTTACTTCTTGCAATTTGATTAAGTATTTTCCATTTTACAAGTCTAGTGAGGTTTCATGTTGCGTATGCTCTTTCCTTGCAACTTAGGATGATCTTGGAAATCATAAACAAAGTGTTATCTTCTTTATATGATGTTTTGACAACTTGGAAAATTATTAATTGTTGTGTGTAGAACCAAAATCCGCTTGCAAAAGAATCAAGATCAAAACAATACTAATGTGTTTGATATAGGTTTCTAGACAATGTGCGACAAAAACCAAACTAAGTCTAAAAAAGATAAAAAAACACACCACATTCAACACATTGTATATGCAGGTTCGGAAAAGGGTACGTCCCTATCCACTCAACTAGAAGATAACCCCTTTGGCATAACACCTCAAGTTATAACAATGAGGGTGGTTATAGGAAACCTAAAGCAGTCCACCGCTGAGTAACTTGTGGACAAAATGGGAAGTGCCTTGCTTTACCCACTTTACTAGAATAACTTTGTGAGTTAGAGCTAAAACATACAGAATATTGCAACCCCAATGAGGATACAAGGGAACACATTTATGCTCATTATATTCAAAGGGGGTAAAGTAAAGTTGAGATACTCCAAGGGTAACTCCTTGGAAAATCACACTTGCATTGTATGTTTGTAGCACCTAGTTAAGAGATCTAATAGGAAAGTCATTTCTTCAAGAGGCCAACTTATGCTAGTCCAAATCATCGAGTCAAGAGCCATCACGAAATACTAACTTATTTGGAGTCAAACCCTTGTTTTACGAATAAGGGGAGAGTCCCTCGAAGTCGGGGTCTAGTGATATTCATCACGAAACTCACAACATATCACTTTTACTTAGTTTTTCACTTTCCCTAAGGCAAGGCGAAACTCTGCCGAAGTTATACTAGCTTGTTTCACCACCACTTGGTCTATTCCTTTGCATTCTTGCTGCCCATTTTGGGACAAGAGAAGGCATGTTTCATGAGTGTTATCAATAGATTGTGTTCACCACTTTTATTTCTGTTTAATCTCATCCATGTTTGCAGCTGAGTTGTTAAACGTCTAAAGTGCGTGGGCACGTTTTATATCTTGATAACCACTTGATCTTGATTTCAAGATAATCATCATAGTTAGGATTGGTTCATCATTTGATCCCCTTAGATGTGTTACCTTGTTCTACATTGTCTCGACACAATTAAGACACTTACGAAATGTTTCTTGTAAATGTGATCTAAGTGTCGGCATTGTGGTGTTACACTACCCACATTTTAGCACTTCCTTAGTATACTTTGACTTAGTTTGACTTCAAAAATTGTCCCAAAATCTTGAAGAGTTTTTCTTATTTTGTTTTGCATCGTTTCGATACCACTTCGGAACTAATATCTCACTTCTCCACGAAGCTTGATCAACGTGTCCAATTGATGTGGTTACGTGGCTTGTATTTGTAATCCTTGCCCTTTGAAATTAGGACTTGTTGGTTGCTAAAATTGTCATAGTATCCTTTGATTGGGGGTCACTCTTATGCTTTGTTAATACTTACGCCTTATTCATTTTTTTTTAACTTGACCTAAGTATTGACATAGAGTTGGCTATCTAGCATCAAAACTATCATTAAAATTGAAAGGTATAAACACTTTGATCGATTGATTGGTTAACTATACTTGCATGATTTGTTCCTTGTATGATTGAGATTGCATATAGTTGTACATAGGATAGGTCATTTGATCCTTGATTCTTTTGACATATCATTCTTTAGGGATAGAAGTTAAACCACCTTGAGACATCTAGGCGAGATAAATTATGTTACACTTAGGTTGATTATAACTTAGTCAAATCTAGATAAACCTCGTGTAGCAAAATTACCCATGCCACCTATCATAAGGATGATGACTAGAAGAATGGAATGTGAAGCAGAGATGAACCCCTTCAATGTTGAAAACGCTCTATGGAATAATCCCTTTACTGTTACTAACCTAAACCCTCATTTTTCTAAAGTAAAAGATACTGAAGCTTGGTTTGATCCAAGCGGAAATGACACTAATTGATCACAAGAAGAGAATAACCTTAATCTTACACGGTTTGATGATCTCTTGAATCTAAATAGAGACCAAATACTTACGCACGTCCTAAGAATTAGGAACCAGGATACCAAAATACCATGACATGTCTATTTAAATGATTAACATACACGAGGAAGAGTCACAAAGACCTCCTCTTATCAACATGCATAGTACGAGTCACACTAATCCCTTTGATATGTGATATGCTTCTAATTCCAGTCATGAAAATAACAACTTTAAGAATGAAGCGCTAAAACAAAATGATGGTGCTCGAAGAGTACTTTTTAGAGCCTCACGTAGGTTTAGAATTGAACACGAAGATAAGGAGGTACCTGTTGGCATAGCAGCTGGTTAACACGATGAGATCCCTCTCCACCACAAATCAGAGCTATAGTTAAGCGTCTGGCTTGGAGTAGTACTGGGATGGGTGAGAAGTCTCCGTGTCATTGCCTCATAATGTCGTTGGGCCTAATTGGGTGTATATGTGGTGGGCCTAGAGCTCATGTGGTTGCATCCATCTCTATCGTGCGGGGGTGTGTTGGCATAGCAGCTGGTTAACACGATGAGATCCCTCTCCACCACAAGTTCGAGCTTTTGGTGTGACGGCACATCATACAGTACCTCCTCAATATGACATAGAAGATGAACACCAAAATGAAGAAGAGGCCATCCACATAAAAATACTTAAAGTCCAAAAGTTAAAAAACTTACACACATCTAAAGATACAAACAAAGGTCCACGAAAGGAGAAACATAAATCTAAGTTTAGTGAACTTCACAATGATGAAGCATTAAAAGTTAGTTTGAATAGACCACCTTCTCCAAAAAAAGACCAACTCAACACAATATCTACAATAAATGAAAAACATGCTCACAACGCTACAAGAAAGTAATGTGGGCCATAACAAGAAATATCAATACGAGGAGCTATGTCCCTACCCTTTCAATAGAGACATGTTATGAATACTGTTCCCCCAAAAATTTGATATACCTAAGTTTGATAAATATAAAGGAAAAGGTGATCTTCGTGATCATATAAAAGAATTCTACATGGCTTTCTAGGAAGTTACATTTAGCGATGTCTACCTTATTTGTTTATTTCCTCACAGTTTGGTGGGAGAACCACTGGAATGGTTCCTACACATACCCAAGGGAACAATTGCTACATGGCCCTGCATTAGCTGAAAAATTTCATGTGACACTTCTCCTTCAACATAGAGAGTGATATAACCATGCTAGACTTATGTGCTGCAAAACATAAGACCTAATGAATCCTTCACCGGTTTCCTACAACGATAGTTGATTTTGGCTAGCCATTTTCCTTGCAATATCACTGAAAAACAAATGGTTAGCATATTTGTACCTAATCTAAACCCAGACATAGCCTTTCATTTACAAATACACTGTGTCTCTAACTTTGAAGAAGTTATCGAGAAAGACAGTAACATTGAAAAGGCTCTAATCACAAAAGAGACTATTAAACCCTTATCCAAGGATAAGTATATTGAATCAAAACCTATACAAAGAAGCCTAAATTCTTTAAATAAAACAAGTATGTCGTAGGAGAGGACATCACATAATCCAAAAGAGTCCATGCTGTCCAAAGCGGACATCTTCTGAAACTCACACAAGGACCTCATCAAGACAAAGACAAAGCCCCAAAATGGACATTCACACCTCTAACTGAACCATTGTCTATAATTTTAACATAGTTAGATACAGTGAACATGGTCACCTATCCTCCAGCCACAATACCCTTCCTTGAAGATGCACCTAAACCAGGATGGTATAAAGAGCATGAGTACTGCTGACTTTCATCGTGTCAAAGGACACAAGACTGACGTATGTATGAGATTACGAAACTATATACATGACCTTATTGAAGAAGGAAATATTGAGGTGGATTCACTTGAATATAGGGAAGCTCGTAACACAAAGATGGGGATATTTAAAAAACCCTTCCCTGACCATAAGAAATAGGGGAACAAGAAGCCATATCAAGGAGAGTAATCTAATAATTATAAGGCTGTAAATTATGTATATACCTCTATTGATAATCCTTTGATTCCCTTATAGGTTGTATCCAATCATTCTGATGAACAAGTAAACACCATTAGGGTTGTAGGTGATAGTTGCGCCATAGGAACATGATGCATGCGCTTAATAATTTAAAAACCTACTCAATCCGTCCCTCAGGTAACTCAATATGACTTGTTAGACTAATTAGAGAAAACCACTGCTAAGATTTCAATCTTAGATCTTCTAAAAATCTCAAACAGTCATAAAGACATATTGTATAAAAATCTTCAGGGGTCTGGAATATCCACAGATGTAGATCCCGTAAATATCTAAGCAATAGTCGCAAACCTTGCTTATAATGTCTATTTCCTTTGACCAGAATGAGATACCACATAAAAACCTAGCCATAATATACTTATATATAGAAGTCTTTATTACTCGTTCGCAAAGTCAAAAGAGTGCTTGTAGATGGTGGATCTGGTTTGAATATTTGTACTTTGAATCTTGTTAGGAAACTGGGTTATACAAAAGCAGACTTGGATCCTAATACCATCACCATCATGACATATGATAATGAGGAATGTGAGACGACTTGGTACCATGATGATACCCATAGAGTTAGGGCCTTCTTATCATGATACAAAGTTTCAGGTTCTTGATTTGGACCTCCCATATTACATGCTCTTAGGATGCCCATGGATTCACGCCATGCATGCCATTCTATCAACTTACCATTAGTGTATCAAGTTTCCTCATGAAGGGAAAACGATCACCATTCTGGGTGACCCTGAACCATTTACCCATTGTAGAGTGTTGTAAATTTTCTCACGTGTAGCATATGAGTGTCCTTCTGCAGATATTGTGGTATTGAAATTCACAAGCACTGAGAGGGGGGTGAATCAGTGCAAATCACAAATGAGGTTATTTCTAAACTTTGTGTCTTGTTCAATTTGAAGTAACAAAAAAACAATAAGCACAAGAAAAAATTTAATGCACACAACTCAAAGAATGAGACAAAAATTTACAACGGGAAACCCAGAAAGGGAAAAACCCACTTTGAAATTAGTATTTTTATTTGAACACCAATTCAATACTCATTTACAATGATCAAGAACCCACTTGATCTGAGAAGCACCAACTAAATGATCCAAAAGCACCCACTCAGTTGACAAAATGAGAAACACCTACTTCTGCTGGTCTAAGCACTAAATCAGACAATTTTGATGTTTAAATGACCATTTAGTGACTTGTTTCTTGATCAACATAGTATGAACACCTTTCTAGAGCTCTTATTTCACCAATTTGCAATACATCTGGTTCTCTAGCTCATGCAATGTCAAGAAATGTATGTAAAAAAAAACCTTCACTGATTCAATCTTATAACAACTGTCTTGACTATAACTCTTAGCTCTAAAATATGGGGTTAGAGTGTATACTATATCAACAATGCCTCTTGTTTTTATTCTTCACACACTCACTGTTTTCAATATTCTTATATCCTTAGTTCTATTATAACCTGCTCTGGATTTCATTCACCTATTGACTGCACTTTCATTTTATTAACTAAAGGTGTATTCACCTATCTGCATGTATGTATTTGTTTGTTCTTCAACACACTCTTTTTCATCTCACAAAACATATATCATATACCCTATTTTTTCTTTTCAACTTCTAGAGCTTCATTTAAAAAAAAAACTCACTCACAACTCTTACCCTTCCATTCAAGCATCATCATGAATTTTTTTTTTCTTATGAAAAAGAATCTTCACCTTCAGTTTCATCCTTAATTCACACTTTGAAAAAAAATGTCTTTTCACATTTCTCTCACCTATATCGAGCTCAAGGGCAGGGACTCTAATTTTAATGAAACAAGTCAATCAAGAAGGGTCTTTTGGAATTCTCTGTGAATTGAAGAGACATAAAAATGTAACAATCCACAAGAGGAGTTTTTAAATATTATATTTGAGGTAGGAGGTTGATAGTATTTGAGATATGAAACATTGTTCATGTTTCCCTTTAATGCATGCAATAAATTGCAGTATGTTGCAATCAAAATAGTGAAGTAGTTATTTTCTCCATATGATGAACAAACCCTTTTAACCTTGCCAAAGTTACTTGTTTTATGAGTGAGAGAGCCTTCATATTGAATTATAATGATCTAATTTAAGTATCAAGTTCTTAACTAGGGAGGTAATTTGATTTCCAACACCTAAACTTTAGCACAAATTCATCAAACTCACACTACACAGTTTATCAAGAGAACATAAATGAATAAGATCAAACATTCAAGAATTTTCATGTGATTCAATCCCTATGATGGCATAAAAATATGATTAAATAGGTTTCCAAACCATTTCTCAACCATTCAACCTTGCTTTAAACCAACAACCTTCGATTTGCAAAGAGAAATCCCCAAAAATTAATCTAACAATTTTAAAAAAACTATGAATGTGAACCAAAACTTATGCTAAAGATATGTTGGCCCCCTGAAATATTGGCTAAGTAAAAAACAATGCATGGGTGTGAAAGGCCTAGGTTGAAGGATGGGCATGCAAGAAGAAGGTGCGCAAGGTAGGGTTCTAGGAGGGTTTTTAGAAGGACCGTGTTACACGCCGATAGAACAAGGTCTCGGGACTTATCCGTATTCAACATTTCAGGAAGAACACGAGAAAAGCACGACTTGACTACGCATGCAGAGTGGATAAGGTGCCATCCTAGCGACATGCTAGCCTAGAAAGGAATATGACCTACGATGGAGGCTTCTAGAAGGCCATCATGGTAAAGAGTGGAGAGCTCAGGCCTGGAGGAGCATGCACCCATGAAAGACCACATTCAGACACTTGGCACCGGATATAAGGCCACAAAAGGTGAGTTGACAGTTCAAAGGGCATATAAATACAAGCAGCCGTAGAAGAAAAAAGAGATATCGATAGAGAATGGAGCTTTGCAGAAATGCCGTGAGGAGTCATATTGGGTTGGGTAGATGAAATATAGGAGAAGGATGTATCAAGGGCTTGAGGTTATAGAATTTATTTTTGAGAGCTAAAGGATATGAATCCAGTTATGATGCATGAATTCGGTCTGCCATAATGTGGTGTTTTGTAGTAAGTCTAATGAATGTAACGAGGTTACCAAGTTATCTGAATATGATCCTTCTTGGTTCGGATTCATACATGATTCTTCATAGTTATTTTTCATGTATGTTTAGAAGATGAATATGAATCCATATGCATTTTCCTTTCTGTTTTGATTCAATTCTTTAAGTCTGTTAAAGTATCTTTGTCTGTAATGGTCTAGAGCCGTTCTGAGCTCTATAATGTTTGCATGGACTTTCTGTAAAGTTTGGATCATAGATGATGTTTTCCCACTCAACTCATATAAAAGAGAGACTCGACACCCACTCATGCCTCAGGTGAGAGCTCAGCATCCGCTGGGTGATAGGCTGGTGCACATGGGATTCCCTTATTCTTTGGTGGGTGTAAAAATGACTACATCTTGGTTCCATTGTGAGGAATCTCTTTTCAAAGTTGTAGTGGGAAATGGAATACATAATGATCTATGCAATGAGTGATGACAGAGTGTTTAACCTTGGAAAGTGTTGAAACATGGTTTAAAAGCATGGAGGATGAATTTTCTCAGAGATTCAACACTGGACCTGAGTTTGTTACATGTAGATGGGTAGAAGAGAATCTCTACCATGATTTGTATGAATTTTTTTTCTATTGCTTCCCAGTAGAGCTGTATGAATGGCTCTCAGCATATGCATCTAGATCAAGCTGGTGTTATAGATCACGCACATGGACCCAAGACAAATTCTAGAGGTTACAAGATGTAGATCTGACATGGAATCTTGCTGTGGATCATTGGTGGAAAGGATTACTGGCTAGCTACACTCTGGGGTATGCTATTTTTTAGATATTCTTGTCTAGAAGCTGCTGAGTTTGAATTTTTTCCAGAGCCCAGAGGATCATTTCTATGTGTTATCCCTTTGGCAATGAAGATCTTGATCGTGACCATGGGTTTAGAGGCATTTCCGATGGTTGGCTAAAACCTTGCTGAGCACTAGGTGAGGAAGATAAGGTGGAATATGACCCTCATCATACGGGTGAACAAGAGTTGAGGCCGCGCGCGCAAAGGAAATGCCAAGGAAGAAAAACCTAGTTTCAAGGGAAGAAGTGGTATAAGGGAAGTACCCATACCTTGCACATCAAAAGGAGGTATATCAAGAAACCATGGAGGTCATTAAGATTTTACAAGGAGAAATCCAATATCTAAAGGAGCATTCCAGGAGGGAGGAGCAAAGAAGAAAGTTTGAGGTGCCAAAGGATGACTTGGATGAGGTCAAGGAAGTATGTAAAATTCTAAGGCAAGATAATGTTATTCCCTTGCTAGGGGCATGGTTGAGAGAGAAGGTACCATGCACCAGAGAAGAGTGCAAGAGGCAAGTCTTGTATGCAAACCTTCCCCCTCATAACCTTGACTATGATAGGGATATCACATTAAATGCGGCCGTGGATTGATGGCTCCTCAGTAATATCCTCATTGACATAGGCACGGAGGTCAATGTTCTCACCTTGGATGCATGACATCAGATGGGAAGACCTGCATTACAACCATCTTTGAATGTGTTATATATGGTGAAAAAAATGAAGGCAATGCCCATCAGTGTCTTAAAGGATGCAGCCATCACCATTCAAGGGGCTAAGTTTACTAGGGACTTCAAAGTCTTGGCGCTCGCAAAGGTAGACAATTTCCCAACAGTACTTGGGTGCCCATGGTGCTATAAGAACAATGCGGATATTTAGTTCAACAAGGGACGCATAAGCTTTGAAAATGAGGAGGAACAGGTAATCATACCACTGGATGATGGAAAATCAACACCCTATACTAAACCTTTAGGAGAAGAGGTCCTAGATAGAATATATGTATGCTCAATTAGGGATCCAAAGGTAATCCATCCCACATAAGGAGTTATCCAATTTGAGAATGCTCAGTCCTTAAGTGACACCACCAGTATAACCTATGATAATTGGGTGCATGGGACCTATGAGTTAATCAGACGACATTTGAGAGGATCAGTGACAAAGGTGACAAAGACGCGTACAGTCTGACGCCTAGGGGGAAAGGAGCTACCTAAGTACTCAGGAGGAGCCTTCCCTGAGGTCTTTTTGCAAGAGATGGAAGCTCAGTGGAAGAAGGAGAATGAACGAAGAGGGATGTCAAGTTATGTCCTACTCAGAATTGTTACGCAGTAGTGGATGACACATCGGGATAACCTCTTGGAATGGCGCGAGGTGAGAATTTCCGTCTCTGTAAGGTTTTATAGGAGTAACGCGCCCATGAATATAAAATACTACCATGGTAAAGAGACCGCTTCCTTCCATATCCAAGCATGTAAGATATCCTAGATGAGAAGTGCAGAAGCATTGCCACCTTCATTATGGGCTCACAAGTTGTATTCTTCCATCCTACAAGGTTGTGCGCGTGCATGGTACATTCATTCTGAGATAGGCCACCAGACAGGGAATTGGCAAGAGTTAGCGTATGATCTCATTCAAGCATTCGAGTATCAGAGTAAAAAACCCTTGGTGGATAAGGCGTTACATGTTGTCAAGCACCTTACTATTGGGGATAGTGCCATTGCAAAAGATAGGCTACTAGAGCTGCTAGGTGAACCTGTCCGGGAGGCACACTTTGAGGAAGAAGAAATGGAAGAGATGTAACTTGAGCGCGTGTGTTTGGAAAAAGAAAAAGGAAAGATGGTGTATGTTATTGATGGAAAAGAAGTGGAAAAATTAGATGTTAACCATTATGTGGGGGCGTGTGAGGTGTTAGACAGTGCTGATGAACTAGTGCGTTCCTATCATGAACCTTTAAAGACAAAGAAGGTTAACATCGGCTCAGAAGAAGAGCCTAAAGAGGTTATCATCGGAAATTATTGGTCGGAGAAGGAAGTTTCCAAGATCATTGATCTGTTACTTGAGTTTGAGGATTTATTCCCGTAGTGTTCACCATTCCTTGCAGGAAATGAGAATTAAGTTGAAGGAGGGTGCATGCCCGGTTCAGAAGAGACCATACCAAATGAATCCTAACCTGCACATGAAGGTCAAGGAAGAAATAGATAAGACCATAGCATCGGGCATTATTGAAGTTGTTAAAGAGTCAGAGTGGATAAGTCCAATGTTAATTAACATCAAGAAGGATGGAAGGATAAGGATATGTGTTGATTATAGGGACCTAAATGCAATATGTAGCATTGATCCTTTCCCAACCCCATTTACTGAAGAAATATTAGAGGGACTGATAAGGCGCAAGGTCTATTCTTTCACAGATGGATTCTTGGGCTATCACCAGGTAAGGATCGTGAAGGAGGACCAAAGGAAGAAATTTTTTTCCACTGAGTGGGGAAGTTTTTCCTATACATTCATGCCCTTTGGGTTGAAGAATGTGCCTGCTGTGTTCTCGCACATTGTGGTACAAGATTTTTAGGAATTCATCCATAAATTCCTTCAAGTCTACCTAGATGATTGGACAATATATGGGTTAGTGAAGGAGCATTGTGACAACTTAAGGATGATGTTTGAAAGGTGTCAGCAGTTGAGGATATCCCTCAACATTAAGAAATGTGTCTTTGCTACCCCATTTGGAACTTTATTGGGGCACATCATATGTAAGGAGGTCCTACTAGTAGATCTCACAAAAGTTGCAGTAATTGTGGGATTGAATTAGCTTGCTAGTTAAAGCGCAGTGTGTGGATTTCTTGGGCATATAGGGTACTATAAAAAGTTCATCAAGGGAGATGCCAATATCGCCACACCTTTAGAAGAGTTTCTTAGACATAAAAGTTTCTTTCATTGGGGAGAGGCATAGTAGAAGGCATTTGACACTTTGAAGGATAGGCTTGTCACTGCGCCCATCTTACATTTCCCTTCTTGGGATAAGCCTTTCCATGTTCATGTGGATGCCTCAGAAACTGCCATTGGATCAGTACTTGCACAACCTAGTGAGGGGATTGTTGATCATCCTTTGTGCTTTGCAAGTAGGAATTTGATGCCAGTGGAGCAGAATTACACTACAACTAAGTGCGAGGCATTGTCTATGATCTACGTGCTTCACAAGTTTAGAAAATATTTGCTAGCAACCCATTTTATATTTTACACTGACAATATGGCATTGAAATACTTGGTGAATAATCCCATTCTACAAGGGCACATATGTTGGTGGGTACTATTGTTCTAAGAATTTGAGTTCACAGTGGTTGTCAAACCATGTAAAAGTAATTCCAGACTTGATCATTTATCTAGAATTGATTCAGGGGAGGACATGCAAAGCATTGAGGATAGCATGCCAGATGCACAACTATTTAGGTTGCGGTGCGCACCCTCAAACTTAGAAGATATTGCAGTTTTTCTCAAAACGAGTGTGACACTAGTTAGAATGAAGGCCTTAGAGAAGAATAAGTTAGCCATACATGCTGCGCCTTACATGCTAATTAGAGGAGATTTGTACAAAATGGGCCATGATGAGATTCTGCGTCGATGTGTGCTAGAACATGAGTGCATTGCAATTATCGAAGAGGTGCATGGTGGGATTGCAGGAGGACACTATGTGGGAAATGCAACCATGCGAAAGATTATACTTGTAGGGCTTTGGTGGGAGACCATTTATCAAGATTGCATTGAGTTTTGCAGGGCCTATGACCATTGTCAAGGCCTTGGAAAACCTATAAGAAGGGATGAAATGCCCTTACGACCAATAGCCAGCGTGGAACCTTTTGAGAAGTGGGCTATTGACTTTTTCTGACCAATCTCGCCAGCGGTACGAAGGACTAGTGCACGGTATATCCTCACTTGCACTAATTATTTGATAATGTGGGCAGAGGCAGTGCCTACAAAGGATTGTATAGCAGCTACAACTGCTAGAGTTTTATGGGAAAAAATAATCAACAGGTATGGATGCCTATTGAGTTTGAAAATTGATAGAGGTGCGTACTTCCTCAATGAAATGGTCAGGATTATGTTATCAGAATTCATGGTGGCCCATCACAAGACTACTCACTATCACCCTCAAGAAAATGGAACTGCTGAGGCATTTAACAAAATACTTAGTCACACATTGACTAAGATCTGTGATGTTGGTAGACATGATTGGGATGAAAAAGTATTAGCCGTTCTTTGGGCATATCAAACAACCTACAAGGGGTTGAATAAGGCCACACCATTTCAATTAGTGTTTAGCATGGAGGCTGTCCAACCATTTGAATTCATGTTACCTTCTTTGCGTATAGCGCACACATGAGGGTTAGATGATGAACAAGCGCTAGAAGAAATAATTGACAAGTTAATGCAATTGGACGAAAGATGATCACTTGCCAGGTGGAGCCATACAATTGAAAAAGTGAAACAAAAGGCATGACATGATCATCACATTAAGAACAAGAAGTTTGAGGTTTGGTAGATGGTCTTACTATATGATTCAAAGTTTATGCGCCATCCTGGAAAGTTAAAAGTCCATTGGTTGGGTCCCTACATCATCTCATACATCCTTGATTCAAGTGCATGCCAATTACAAGCACTGGATGGGATGATATTACCAGAACATTTGAATGGGAGTAGGTTAAAGACCTACTATAAATAAGTCTTCTTGGTATTTTTAATAAGGTAGTATTGCCAGTTATTTTCAGATTTCCTTTAGTGCAATTTTTTTTCCTTGTGTTTCCCTCTCTCATTGTTGTTTTTTGTTGTGCCTTGGGCACCTGTAATCTCATTAATTTTTAAAGGTTATGAATGCACAGAGGACCATGCATTATTTTAGTGTGGCGTAGAATAATGTGGAGGGAAGTGAAAAGTGTAAAGAACTAGGAAGGATTTCGTTGAAAAATCCCGATTGAATAGCCCTAAGAAAGTAAGTACATGGAAGGAAAGGTGAAAAAGGATGGTTAGTATCAAGGTAAGGCTACATTGTGGATTCACGTATAAAATAGGAAGAAGCAAAAAAGAAACATGAGGTAGGCGAGATAAAAAATCATGATAGAAGTACCTTCTACGTTGGTGATGCGTGCGCAAGAGTCTCATGTCAAGATGGATTGGTTATGCACCAGAAGGTTGGGGGATTGTTTGTGTAGGATTAGGCATGTGAGTTAAAGTGCTAAAGTTAGGATTTGTTGACAAAGCTGCATTAAGTGTTGAAGTATGGTGGTAGGTAACGTAGCATTCAATGTTAAAAAGTGGGAAAAAACTATAAATAGAAGGATGAATATTTCATTATTTTACTTTGTGAATACGAAGAAGGAAGAGATTTTGCGAACTAGGATTTCCAGAATTGATCCATGTGAAGAAAAATTGGAGAAATTTAAAAGTGAGTGACTAGTTTGGATCTGAAAAATAGGGGGAATAGTTCACAGGCATGGAGAGAGTTATGGAGAAGTGTTTTCTTGTGAAGGGGATATTCCAGTGAGGGTTTGGTATCTAGGGCATGGGTTGGAAATGAGTTTCTTCACAAGTTCGAGATCTAAACTTGGAAAGGGTAGAGAAGAAGAGAAAGAGAAATTGAAGTGCAAAGATAACCTACCCAGGAAACCAGCTGTAACACCTAAAAAGGGCAAGGGCAAGGTAAAACAACAAGAAACCACTACAAGTACAAATGAAGAATGGTATGCAGAAATGCAATACCTAGATGGAGTTTTGCTGGGAAAGGAGTGGGAGTCCCCATTTAAGAAACATGACAGTAAGTAATTATAACCATCACAAAAACACAATTGAAAATAAAATGGTGCTAGAGTTAGTGCGCCCAACAAATAAGAGGACACCAGAAGGGTTATCCATTTATATCAATGAAGTAAAAGTGAAGTTGGAGAAGGGTAGGATTGTTGCAACTCTATGATTTTCCCTACTTTTGGAAGCCTGAGCACCTCTATCAGTGGATGATGTCACACATACATGAAGATCACCTTCACTTTTTGGGGCACAAGATGCACAAAACTCCTCAACTGATTTCAAAATTCACAGGTCTCATCTGTGAAGGAGAAGATATAAAGGATGACCTATGCGACAAAGAAGCCATCAAAGAAACCGTCACCACATATGCATACAAGAAGAGGTTAAGGTACTTTGATATTGTAGATATCTAAGACCTGGTGATATAATGGCCACATGCATGGTAACCAGACTTAATGACCAAGAGAGATGGACACAAATGAACAAATCATGGCTCAATGTTTGTAGAAGAATATTAGAGGGCACCATCTACAACTTATCTGCGTACATCGCAGATGAGATCATCAACGGTGCACAGGAGGGTGACAAGATAATTTTCAGCAATGTCCTCTTAAATATTGTATTTTCAGAGATCAGAGTGCCAAATGCAACATATAAGTTCATGTGGGAGTACCCAAAGGAAGACCCCTCACCCGCAAAGAGATTCAAAAAATATACTTGTGATAGCATGACGGCCATTCATAAGACACGTCTTGAGAAATTGTATACACACTTGAGGAATGTGCTCAGGACATGGGAGGAAGTGAGGAGGTTAGCACAAAGGGTCAAAAGATTCCAATCCTCACTAAGGATGAAGTAAACGAGGTGATAGAAAGAGAAGCAAAAAAAATCATTGAAGCCTTGGTAGAACAAGAGCTAGAGCGCAATGATGATATAGTGATGAATGAAGATAAGGAAGAAAGCATAGGGAAAGATCACGACAATGTAGATAGGCCCCAGTCTATTGGAAATGAATGAAGATAAGGAAGAAAGCATAGGGAAAGATCACGACAGTGTAGTAGGCCCCAGTCTATTGGTAACTATTCCTAAGGGCATGCACATAGGAGGAAGGTGCATGGAGATCCAAAAGACAAGAATGAGCTACATTGATTATCTAAACAAGGTGTTGCATGCATGTTTTCGAAGCACAGGCCCAACAGATCAACTCTTGGCAATGAATTCATTTTGATGAAGAAGGTGCATACCCTCGAATAAGGAAAATGCTTTCATGGGAAATTGAGTCCCACATCAACGAGCCAAAGTTTAAGGTAATCTAAGGAGCAATAATGAAGATGTCTAAGTCAAAAGGAGATAACCCCTTGTTGAGAACTCAACTTAGCTTTCAGATGAATGATTATGCAATGATTTAAATAAGGTATTGGTTGAGCTAGAAGGAAGGTTATTTGGAAGGAATGATAGGGTAAAATTTTGAGAGGTAGAGCTAGAAAAGAGGGAAGAAGAGCTAGAAGAGAGCACCAAGAACTTGAAGTAGGAGGAACTAATTGGTCTGCAGCTAAAGCGTGAACTAAGGGAAGAAAAGGAAAGGGTGTGTGAGGTATATAAAAAAGGTTGAATCCATCATAGATGCCACTATTTTGAAGCATCCAGACCTAGCACTACCCATGCAAAAGTATGGATCTTCCCTTGAGTTCCTTTAAGACTTAACATGTATCCTCACCATGGAAAGGCAACCTCTGGCCTTAGAATCCATGGAAGAAATAGCAATTCACCTGGAGGAGGACAAATTGAAGGTTTTAGCAATCATTTACGAGTACAACAAGGTTCTTCCTAATGTGAAAATTTCTACCCATATTGTTTGAGGCCACGTATGACAATTACATAGATAGAGATAAAGTGGAAAGTATTCTGGTCACCACTCATGAGGTAGATCTCAAGGAATTCCAAGAGAACAAAAAAGGGAATAGAGTAGAGTGGGAGAGGATCCTAGATGAGGTCGAGAAGAAGTTTGAAGCTATTGAAACCTTACGAGGTTCAATTAAAAACCATCCGAAGGAGTTGTACCCACATATTACAAGAAGGATGGATGTGCTTAAGGACGTGGGAAAGGAATTTGAAGAAATGGTTGAAGCATTGAACACTTGAGGAAATGGACTGGGTTTTGAGGAGGTAAGCACCCTAGTTGGTGACCTCTTCCAGAGAGAGAAAAATTAAGTTGAAAGAGATTTTCCTGCTAGAGAGCTCAAAATGAAGTCAATGTCTAAAACAAGTTGGAGGCTGACTTGCAAAGAGATTTCCCATCTTGTTGCAGTAATGACAATAATTCCCCATTCTTTATTTTTTCCCAATTCTTCATTCCTTTATTCTTTTTCCAAGACATTAAGTCTATTGTAATTCTTTCTTTGAATAAATGTTCCCACATGAAGAGAATGGGTAAAGTGTGGGGTGATGCTAGGCCCCTAAAGTATTGACTAAGTACAAAAAGGCACATTGGCGTGCAAGGCCTGAGTTAAAGGGTGGGCATGTAAGAAGAAGACATGTAGAAAAGGGTTCTAGGAGGGTTTTAGAAGGAATGTATTACGCGCTGGTAGGAAAAGGTCTCGAGACTTAGCCGTATTTGATGTTTTGGGTAGAACACGAGAAAAGTGTTACCTGATTATGCATGCAGAGTGGATAAGGTGCCAACCTGGTGACAGACTAGCCTAGAAAGGAATATGCCCTACGATGGAGGCTTCTAGAAGGCCATCATGGCAAAGAGTGGAGAGCTCAAGTATGGAGGAGCATGCACCCATGGAGGACCACATTTAGACACTTGGCACTAGATCTAAGGCCATGGAAGGATGAGTTGGCACTTTGGGGGTGCCTATAATACAAGCACCCATAGAAGGAAAAGGTGTGTGTGTGTGGGCATTGATATATTTGGTTAATAATATAGATTAAAAGAGAGTGGAGCTCTATAGAAATGACTACAAGAATTTTGGTGGGTTGGGTAGATAAACTATAAGAGATGGATGTATCAGGGGTTTGGGGTTATAAAATTTATTTTTGAGAGCTAAGGAATGTAGATCCAGTTATGATGTATGACTTTGGTCTACCATATTGTGATGTTTTGTAATGGATCTGATGGATGTAATGAGGTTACCAAATTATTTGAATATGATAATTAATGATTATGGTCCATCCTTATATCTTCATAGTTCTGTTTCATGTATGTTTATAAGATGAATATGAATCCCTGTTCATTTTCCTTTTTGTTTTGATTTTGTTCTTTATGTCTATTAAATTATCTCTATCTATAATGATTGCAATGGTCTAGATCCGTTCTGAGCTCTATGATGTTTGCATATCTCATTCCCACTCACTTTCTTTAAATTTTGGATCATAAATGATGTTTTCCCACTCAAATCACATAAAAGAGAGACTCGGCGCCTGCGCGTGCCTCGGGTGAGCGCCCAGCGCCCGTTGGTTGATAGGATGACATGACTACAAGATATATCCACCAATTCAAGAAATTATTTTTTCAACAACCTTGTATGGATCCAAAAAAGATACTATCAAAATCTTGTGTAATTTGGTTGGTGTAAATTTAAGAACAAAGAAAAGAGATTTCAAAGAAACCCCAAGCCCGAGTTTTCCATAGTACAGTGCTTGAGAATGAAGAATATTTGTTTACTTTCACCTTAATCAATGAAAATCAAAATTCTGAGTTCCTGTAGATTCATGAAACATTTCCACACCTTCTCCAAAAAACATTAATTCCACCTCTTCCATATGCATTCAATTGATGAAGATCTTCAATGGCTTTGACTGACAAAAATAGAGGTTATCACTTTTAAAAGCATTTCAAGCATAATTCTCCACCTTTTAGAACTTGAAAGTGCCTTTGAGACAATATAATGTTCTTCATAAATATTTCATGCCACTCTGGGGTCAAGTATTCATCATTGGATCAATCATTCTATGAGCTTTCCATTAATGCCTTGAAAACTAGTTTGCAAAACCTTTGTCTTAACCAAGATTGATGGCCTAACACTGTCTTATCCATAACAAGTTTACATCAATAAAGGATGGAGATTCTTTGATCACTATAAATCATAACAAGGATGATTTGGAGCATTGGACTTGAGAAAATCAACATAGGACATTGATTTCAAAAGAATTTGAGCATGATCCCCCAAATGCCTTCTAGGACAGAATGGAGGACTTCACCTTATGGCTAGAACTTCAAGTGACAACTATGAAAAATGTTCAATAACCTTGGATCATCATTAATGCACTCCTCAAAGCTTTAAAAATGATCAATGAAGGCATTTGAGATCAAACAAACCTTTTTACTCCTCTTAGCTCGAAACACAGTTTAGGAGAGCACACAACTGCTACACAAAAATGCTCATATCTTTTCAATGACACCTCCAATTGACTTGCAAATTTTTGCACCCGAGTTACAAAAAAATTACTCCAAAAATTCCTTATACGATTTATCTGAAGGAGTATCTATATTTTGTATGAGTGCTAAGAAGCCAGGAAGCTCAAAATGAGCTTTTCAATAGACCTGTTTTGCAAAAACTCACACAACTTGCTTAAATGACCTAAAATTATGCATGAAGCACCAATAAACCTTATGCCATCATATCCCATTATTTGTTTAAAAGGAATAGATCTGAAATTATCTGACCTATCTCTTTTGCATGCCAGAACAACTAAGTTCCCAACAAGCAATTTTGGCTAGATGTAACATTTTGATTCAAGACCTGTTTCTGGACTTCCTAAGTCTCAATATGACTTCATTTACTTGGTATACACATGCTCCAAGAATTTCAATGCCTCACTTTGCACCGCAGATTCCAACTTTACTCCCATGCACTTGAAGTACATCAATTTGGCTTAAAATTGACTAACAAGTACACCAACACATTATTAATCCTAGACCACATAATTTCCATGAAAAAGAGACATTGGGATACCAAAAACACATCAATGACAACCAGACACAAAGGTGAGAAACATTTAGTTCCATTACAAATAGAGGCTATGAAAGATCGTATAGATTTGGATACATTGACACCATGCAATCAAAATTTCCCTAAGTTGGTTAATCCCTTTTCTACATGGGAAGAAAGATTCATGAAATAGGGAACAACAGATCAATTAAATCTTGAAGAAACCCCATTAATATCTAATCTTTTAGTATTTCCTAAAACACACGGAAGACCATAGTTCCAATCCAAAAGTCGTTAGGCTACTTGCCCTGAGCCCGTTGAAATGTTTATTCCTAGTGGTCTCTTGTCAGATGAGAAGATGCTACATACACCTACCAGTTGGGTACCTAAATGAACTATGAATTTCATATCACCAAGCTCCACATTTTATCAAAGCACACTATATGATTCAAGTCATGGGATATCAGGTAGTTGAATACGACCTAGATGCACAAGGTAGATTAGAACTTGTTCCACTTCCCCCACAGAAGTATAATAAACATGGCCTTGGCATTTAACCTCATAGAGATCTAATTGCATAAATAAACAACACTTCTATTTGAATGTGAGGATGACTTATCTATTCAGATAATGACGCAGATTCCCACTATAGCCTATAAAAAGATCTTGCATCTACTAACCTATTTCCCAATTTTGTCATCCTTACTCTATGTAGAACAAATTCCCAAGACAATTCCCAAGTTAACCTAGTATATCCTAACCTAATTGATTGGGATAAAAAACTTCATGTGTTGACTGATCTCTTTGAAAATGATGAGGCAATTAAAGATTTCATGGGAATCAAGGATAACATTCCAATAGGTGATCACAAAAAGGGCTTCTCCATTGATCTAGATGTAGGTGCAAATTTTGGAGAAGAGGTAGAAATGTGTGGTCAAATAAATATCAATAAGCTCAAGGGAAAAAGTACTACTAAAAATCCTTGACAAAAGAAACAGACCAAGACACATAGTGAAACCCTCTTTGAGGCACTTGTGGAAAAATAGTTGGAAAAATAAATGGACAAAGGTGTTGACCCACTCGAAGGTGATAATATCTCTGAATCACCTATAGAAGTGGATCTAACTCTTCCTCTTGATCCTACACAGATGGAAGATGCATAAAAAATGTTGGTTGAAGAAACAATCAGTGTCAACATTGGGATAGAAGAAGAGCCTAAGATGATAAAGTTGGGAGTTTCACTCTTAGTACAAGAACAAAAGACCCTCGTATAGCCCTATTACAGAGAGTATGCGGATATATTTGCATGGTCATATGTGGATATGCCAGGTTTGGACCCAAGCATTGGTTGTTGTACACCCAAATGCCAAACCTATCAAACAAAAACTTAGAAAGATGCATCCACAAATTACATTACTTATCAAAGAGGAGCTAGAAATACTATTAGCAACAGGTTTCATTAAACCTATTGAATATTCGGATTGGATATCTAACGTAGTCCCAGTTTAAAAGAAACCAATTGGTATCAGAATATGCACCGAACTTTCAGGACATCAACAAAGCATGTCCTAAGGATGAATTCCCCTTACCTAACATTCAACATGATTGTTGATTCGACTGCTGGTTATGAGATGTTATCTTTAATGGATGGCTTCTCAGGTTATAACCAAATCAAGATCGCGGAGGAAGATCAACACAAGACTGCTTTCATTACCCCTTGGGGTACATTTTGATATCATGTCATGCCTTTCAGCCTCAAGAATTCCAGGGCAACATATCAGCGAGCCATGACTATTATTTTCCATGATATGATGAATGATATCATGGAAGATTATGTGGATGATATATTAACAAAATCAAAAACTAGAGAAGAGCATCCTGAAGTGTATTTTTCAACATCTCTGAGATTATAAGGTTTGGTTAAATCCCAAGAAGTGCATCTTTGGTATAATCAGGAAAATTATTGGGTTTCATTGTCTTACAAAGAGGGATTGAAGTAGATCCTACTAAGATTACAGCTTTAATAGAGATGCCTCCACCCACGAACCTTAAGCAACTAAGAAGTCTACAAGGGAAAATTCAGGCAATCCACTGATTTATCTCATAGCTTGCAGATAAGTGCCATCCTTTTATGCATCTATTAAAGAAAGTTGTTACCTTTACATGGGGAGAAAGTTTTCAGAAGACCTTTACTAAAGAAATATCTATCAAGTCTACTGGTTCTAATGCCGCCAACCCCAGTCAAACGACTGCTACTATATATTTCAGCTACTTAATTTCCATTGGTGCACTACTTGCCCAATATGACCTAAGACATAAAGAACAAGTGGTTTATTACTTAAGCCATACCCTCATTACCTATGAGTTAAATTACCCTCAGATTGAGAAAGCCTACCTAGCTACGGTGTTCACCTTTCAGAAATTACGCCACTATCTCCTAAACAATAAAACCAAGCTGATATCCAAGGTTGACCCTTTAAAGTACCTCTTATCTAAACCTACCTTGATAGGACGAATGGCTAATTGGATCATCCTCCTTAGTGAGTTCGACATTGAGTTTGTAAACTAGAAATCCCTTAAGGGACATGCAATTACAAATCAATTGGACAAAGCTCTCTTACCAAGAATGGAACCATTGTGTTTAGATCTGCTAGACGTATCCATTATGTACATAGAGGAATCTATTATGTGGCAAGTCCACTTTGATGGATCATTCACCTATCATGGTTCAGGAGCAGGAGTGATACTTATCACCCCTACTAGAGAGATAATCCCACAAGCCTTTCATTTGGGATTCCCATGCACAAATAACATTGCGGAATATGAGGTGCTCATCACTGGGTTGAAGTTGACCATCCAATGGAATATCAGATATTTACTAGTCATTGGTGATTCACAGCTGATTATCAAACAAGTCAATGATGAATACAAGGTCAAAGATGAGAAGCTCATCCCCTATAAGAAGTTGGTTGAAATTCTGAAAGAATATTTTATCCAAATCACTTTTGAACAAAGACCAAGATCTCACAATAAATCCACATATGTGATGGCTATGATTGGATCTCTACTGTGCATTCCACCACAGGCAAACAAGATGCCATTCTTTGTTGAACATATGTAAATACCTACTTATGACATGTCAAAATTGTGCTTGGCATGTGAATTTGTTGGTCTTTTCTCCCCTGGTAATATCCCATTTATAACTATTTATAGGATGGCTCCTTTCCCCCTGATATCACCCATACCAATAAAAAGACCCTTATTCGCCGTATAGCCCAATACACTCTCCTAGGAGGCACCCTCTATCATCGTGGCTATGACAGGGACCTGATTCATTTCCTGGATTCGATTGAGTCAATCCAAACGCTTAAGGAAGTACATGGATGCATGTGTAGAGCACACACAAGTTGAATGGACCTTGCAAAGAAGATATTAAGAGTAGGTTATTATTTTCCCACCATGGAAACATATTGTTGCAATCATGTCAAGAAATGTGAACTATGCCAAAAATATGGCAACTTGATACATGCACCAGCACAAGATTTACAGCCCATCACAACACCTTAGTCATTTTCCAAATGGGGACTTGATCTCATAGGGAATCTCACTCCAACTTCCTCAGATGGCCACACCCATATCATTAGTGCCACCAAGTACTTCACCAAATGGGTAGAGGTTGTACCTCTAACTTATGCAACTAGTGTGCAAATTTCATAATTTATCGGGAATCATCTCATTTTGCGTTACGACATTAGCTCCGCCATTTTCACAGACAATGGAATATACTTCATGAGCAAGATAGTTAAAGTGTTATGCCAACGCTTCCAAATCCATCTTAAATGGTCTACTCCCTATTACCCTCAAGGTAATGGAAAAGCAGAGGCCAAAAATAAAACCCTTGTTCAAATCATGGAGAAAATGGTTAGCAAAACAGGATGTAATTGGCACCTTCAGATTCATCCCGTCCTATGAGCCTATGGAACCTCCATTTTCACCCCTACTGGTGCTACTTTGTATTCACTAGTATATGGTACTGATGCCATTATACCCCCAAAAATTTATATTCCCTCCCTGATAATATTTCTTTAGGATTATCTAGACGAGGATGAAGACTACAGAGTTGCTCACCTGGTAGAATTGGAGCTACTCGACGGGAAAAGAATGTAAGTCCTTAATTGCTTAAAAGTTTATCAGAACTGGGTTTCATGAGGGTATAAAAAATGGATCATACCTTGTCAATTTGAGGTAGGTGATCTCATTTGGAAACAAAATAAGAGAAAAATTGTTAAAGATAGAAAAGAAATGTAAATTTGAGGCTAACTGGTTGGGACCTTATGTGCTCACTAAGAAATATGGATCAGGGGCTTACAAACTGGCTCACTTAGATGGTGAGGAATTAAAGGAACCAATGAACACAATACATCTCAAGCACTTCTATGCTTAAATAAGAAGTTCCTTAGAAAATAAAGAAAAAACAAGCAAAAAAATGAAAAAATCAAGAAAACATGTCATCCAAGTGTGAAAAACATGCAATTATGGCACATTTGGGTAAGTCCTTAGGTGAAAAATAGTTTTCGGTGCCTCAGGAGGATTCATTGTTTACAGGAACTCTCTCATGACTAGATGAATAATACTTGATTTACTTAGGGCTAGTTTACTTAAGTCTAGGAATCCTCTCAAGCCTATCCATTAGGGCCTTGATTTGGATTGTTTTACTTCTATCTATCCTGTGAAGACTTGCCTTTTATACATCCCCATCTAATGCTGGGAGAAATTTCACATATTCTTCCCTGAACATAACGCGTGGCATTTTGCCTTTGTATATTCCCATCTCATGTTGGGGGCATCCATACTTCTTTACCTCACTTTGGAAAATCTTCTTCGCAAAAACAAAAAAACATTCAAATGTTAGAAAATCCTAAACATCTGAAAAACCTTTTTTAAGGGATAACATCACAAAAAACAATGTGAACAATAGCCTTGAAAATTGTCTTTAGAATGACACCAAAAACATTAGGAAACGAATCAAAAATATCCCGCAAAAACAAGGTAGTGGTTTGATTGATTTTAGTTGTCAGTTTGTAGAGTTTTGATTGCATTATATTTTCAGGTTATATGTTGTAGATTGGATTCATTTCCCCGAATTAGATTAAATATCATTTGATCTATTGTGTGTTGCATTGAGTTCAATTTTAACTTTCATACTTATAAATATGGGTGTGCTTTTGTCATTGGTTATATGCATTTATTAGGATTCATTCAATTTATTAGATTAAGTACCAAGTTAATATGTTGTTAAGTATGTCTGAGTTCGTTCTTATTTGCATATAGTTGTGTTATTTTGTTTGTATATATTTGTTTAGTTTTGTTAACTTTTTCTTGTGTTTGTTTGTTCCATGCACATTGTTTTTTATCATCTATCATCCATATCATCACATTTAACATCATCTATACATCATATATCAAAAAATTATAAGCTTTACATCAATCATGTATACTACGCTAATAATCATGTACCGCATCATCAATAGGGAAAGAGGGGTTGCACATGATCACAAATCTATCCCCCACACCAATATTCATAAAAAACATGGTTTAAATCACATATTATCTCATAAAAAAGAATGCTATCATCTACTGCTACCTCATACACGATAATATGATAAAGTAAACCAGTAAAACATTTTATCAAAGCATATGATGTCATCTAAACAATGTTATATCATACATCATCAAACATCCATAATAATACATACATAAGAAGTAAATCATACATCATCCATAATCATAATCATCATCGAATAAATACATGACAAATATAATATCAAATTTCCATAAACATGTATATAATGTCTGTCTCAAAAATATATACATCATCGATACAAAATCTTCCATCAAGGGCATGAATCAAAACAAGCCTTCATCATGAGGCATAATCAAAATGATACATCAGATAGTCGATAAAAAATGTTCCTTCATAAGAGGCATACATCAAGAGTGCATACAATAAATAAACAGAGTCATCCACGACTCTTACCCTCTCCTAGAATTCCCGACCTAGGTCCCCGAGGAGGAGGAGGATGTCGATGACATGGCCCAGCCGAAGCTATAACCCTCTATTGTACTATGGGCTGCTGCATTGATCTAGTTGATTGAGAGGTCCTATGAGACATGGATCTAGAATGAATCACATCTAGCTGATCAAATGGTGTGACTCCCTTCCCATTTGGAACTTCCTGGTGATATGCGACCCTGTAATAGGAGGCCTCACCACTAGCTCTCATAACATCTGATAAAATATATGTCATACCAGCTGTTGAGGAAGCCCAAAATAGAGCATCTCACTCTCTTGTAACCCTGGCTATATCATCCTGAGCTTGTATACACTCAACGATCCACTTATATCTATCCAAAATATTAGTCTGCACCTGAGCCTATGCCTGGTCTCTCTGTGTAGTAATATCCTGCACCTATGCATATGAATTTTGTAATAGACTCATAATCTGTGACATCTTGGAAAGCCATCTATTGGATCTGTTGAAACCATGTAGCACCATTTCCTCCACCACCCTAGCTATCCCATGCTTTGGCATGATATTGCTATGTTGTAGCAACATGTAGTTGTGCTCTAGCCCGATCCCTCTCAGCCGTCACATGGAGCTGAATGGCTATAACTTACTGTAACTGTTGATGTAACACAACTACCTACCCTCCATCTCCTCCATCATCTCCACCCCCTCCACCTCTCGGAGGACTATGAGGTGGGCTAAGAACTTATCCATGTTGTGGTACTCCTCCTAGAAGAGGACCCTATGGTGTTGCTCTCTATGCTGGCACCTACTATAAAGGAACATACACCAACAACTATGCCCACTCAGGGCATCTATATCTGGTAGACAATAGGAATCTACCTCTATCACTAGCCCTCTGCCTACCACTGTAAGGGTGACCCTAGCCACTGTGCCTCATAGACCTATCCAACCAGTGGAGGACCCTGTCCACCACCGCTGTCATGGCCCTGGCCATCCAACCCATTGTCATCATCGTTATCATCACCCTCATCATCACTATAATCCTCAGCATGTGGCCCAACTCTGGCATCCTAGGAATCCCGTGGAATGGTAAGGTGGTGTGGTAAAACTATAATAAACCATGGGGCATACTCATTTATAACTCCAGGGTCTCTAATCTATCTCAAAAGAACCCATACCTATGGCACCATCCATCAAAACTAGCTTGAGCTCGATCTGGATGAATAGGAAGCGCCATGTCAAATATCTCAGTAGCCCTACATGCATACCACATGTCAGGACCTGGTACATCTTGTACTATGCCAAAATTTCTCTGGCATCAGTCTACCCTGTAGAACTTTGTAATATAGCCCTGAACTCCAATAAAAAAATGATCAACCATAACTATGATGAGATTGTATCCATCGTCAGCCCACTGATAATGTTAGTAGAGCCTCCACACTATCATGTGCTGCACAATGTCATCAAACTGCCTGCAATAATGAAAAGTATCACTCATATTCCCTCTGACATCATCTCCAATGGGGACCCATCCCATGACTAAAGCCTCCTCCAGATCTTGAACTTGAAGAACACATGTAGGGTGACCAATGGCTATGTTATCCCACACCCATATCTGTAGTAACATTGCAAGACCCATTGTCTTCTGACTGTGGTATGTGATAAGATGTAAATCCCAATATAAATGTGCCAATATGCACTAGACCCAATAGTATCACTAACCTCGGAATAAAACCCATATCACACTTATCAATCCAAGTGGGAATGAGGAACCTGTCTTATTAGTAAGCAAAATTCCACTAACAAGAGCCATCAAATATACTGCCATGCAATGAAAGTTCAGATTTGCGATGTATCATTGTTGGTACACTATCATACCTCAGCGAGGTATATCATCACATCCAAATACCTCGATAAGGAAGTCTAATATCTCAGCCTAGGAAATAATATACTCGATGAGATGTCCTCTGATAGGTACACGTAGATTGTGCCAAACATCCTCTAAGGTAACTGTCATCTCTCCTATGGGAAGCTGAAAGCACTGTCTCTCACTGTGCCATCTCTCTATCAAAGCTATAAGTAGCCTATTGATCCAGAGTAATCAGTGGCATCCTAGCTATGTGGTCCAACCTTGTCACATCTAACAGTATATCCATCATCCATCTATGACATTGATGGAAGCTCACCTCTATGACCGCTAGACGGCCATGCCACTCCCACGCTTGTAGAGATGACAATCGTCTCTGCAAAACAACATGATACATGTTAGAGCTAATTTTTCTTCTATCTTCTTCTATTCTTGTATTACACTAAATTAAACTTCATCTACACTATCCTAGTCATCTAACTAACATTTTTCTAAGTGTAAATTTCCTCTCTTCAGTGCTTGTGTGCTCTTTTGGGGATGTGCACAACCTCTCTAGTGTGTGCGCACCTAGAATGCATACACACTATTTTCGATACTCGTGCGCCCATGTTTTCATGTGCCTTTATCCCCTAACTACTCTAACTAACTCATGCATGCATGCCTTTTATGCTGCATACACGTGAGGTTGTGTGTGTGTGCTAGCGTGCACCCAATTTTCAGCCTAGGGTGCATACGCATTGGATTTCATGCCTGTGTGAGCGTACACACATGTTTTGACATCTACATGTGTGAGTTCACATAATTTTGATGTGCATGCACCCCTTTAAGTGCCTGCATGCCCCTAAGGCGTGTGCACACAATTTTGCTACCCTAATAATGCTAATAAATGCTAATAAGAGGTATTAAATGTAAAAAATGATAAGAAATATTCAAGTACTCACAAATGGAGGGTCGTCCTCCTCCCGTACATACTCCCAAATGGTTTCATCTCGCTTCATGTGTCTTTGGACTCGTGTCATCTCTCTCGTAGCTTGGAAATCACTCGTGGTAAAAATCAGTAGAGCTTCGGTAACAAATGAACTCATCACAATGATTTACTCTGAAGTGGTATATTTATCCGTTTTAATCTGCCATGATGCCCTTGGGGCATGTTTTTACCGCCATGATCAAACTAACTTCCTCTATTACCTGTCGTGATGATTATTTTTATTAAATTATCATTTTAACCCATTTTCTTCTCACTGGGGGATCTTTTTACTACCTGACACTTGTTTCTCCGTCATGGGGAAATTTTCTCACTTTTTGGACAATCTTCCATTTTCTAAAGTCTTATGAGCAATCAAACCAAAAAAATTCTATTGCAAAAAATCGTGAAAAATAAAAAAAATCAAAAAACGTTGGTAACACGTTGATATGTAACTAAAATTTGTGTCTCACTCATGGTATTCTTATCACATCTGGCTGATGTTCTCACTTGTTTCTATCACAAATGACTCACGGATTGTCTGGATCTACCTTCCATCAACAAAGATAGATTGCTTGCTTTGTCTGTACTATTTTGGCAGATACAAATTACCTGCTACTATTTTGTTGTGCAAAATGCTTTATCATTGGACACTGTCTCCTTCATCAAACTCCATCGCATATAAACTTTCTTGTGGCATCAATTTTTACCCTTGTCATTTGTCACAAACATTTGGGAACCAAAGCTTGATAAAAAACATTTGTGCAACTATCTTAAAATGTTGTTGGTTTGAGTATGTGTGTGTACTTGTTTCCATGTTAGCTCAACTTGTTTCCTTTTCGTATTGCATTGCATTTTGTATGTTGCATGGGGTTTTCAGTTTAGAAATGGACATCATTCGTATTATGGATTTTTATGTCATTTTACACCCTTGTCGTATGCTTACATTTTTTAATAAGGACCAATGATGAATATTCCTAGCAATATGATGACATGTTACTGTTTACTATATAGTACCGGTTCACTGATAGCTCAATATCATTTTTTTATTATTATCCTCTATCCAATCTTTTCCCCGTTCCCTTTCTTCTCTTCACACTATTCTTTCTTCTGTCATCTTTTTTATTGTCCATCAAGTTTTTCCATCACCCGATCGACACTCGAGGGGGCATCTATCTGGCCTACTAATTTTTCTTCTACCCCTTCAAAATTTTTAGTTGTTTATGATTCTCTACTTTATTTAAAGTGATGTTACTCATGCCACCTCAAAGAGGGGCATATGTAGACACCTATAATTTTTTCTACGCAACTTTATTATTAAAATTACACTGACTATCCCAATACCCACTAATTGAATACACTATTCTAGTTAATTACCCTATCTAACCTCTTCTAAATCCCTAAAGCATGCTAACACCCCTCTAAATGGATTCTATAAGTCATTATCCTATTAATTAGCCTATTTGAGGATAATTAAACCTTTGTTGACTTTCTAAAATGAGACTTAGCTTTCCAAATGTCGATTTCACCTTTCTAATTTGAGTTTCACTTGAGTTTGGCCTTTTTAGAACCGAGTCCCACATGAGTCCAAAACATCCCTTTCCTCCTCCTACAATTAGAAACCTATAAATACAAGAATACCCATCCTCCTTTTTTTAAGATCACTCCTCCATTTTTAGACTAGCTTATCCCATCTTTAGATTTAGTAGTTTTTATTGTTATTTGAGCTATCTTTTCTTTAACCATTTACATTTCTAAGCGTCAAGCTTGAGTAAAGAGGTTGAACCATTGGCCTTGAATCCATTAATGGCGAGATCTTACTCTCAAACCCTTGTGTAGATCAAGAATTTCGCGCTTATTACCTGTCCAAGTTAATGCACCAAACTAAACACAAAAACCTTGAAAAACTCAAAATGAAATTGATACATGATGGACAAGATCTGAAGATGCAGACAGATAAGGAAACCAATATAGATGAGACGGGCGCACATGAGCAATTCGCACAATAGATCCGAGTAACCTGCAAGACACCGATGCTTGACAGAAAAATACCACGTTAAAAGGTATTTAGGTGGACTGCCCGAGAAGCGGGTCCGGGAAGCGATAAGCTTCCTCGGCGGATGTCAGTCCATGTTTTCAACTAAGCAGAGAAGCATACAGGATAAAAGATGTACGTATAGGACTAGATTTTATGATCAAAGTAATAAACAGAATCTAAACAGCAGACAGAAAGCAATAGAAAATAGGAAACTGTGTAAACAAACTGGATCTATGTTACCTGTGTCCTTTTTACCTGTCTGCAGTATGATCGGCGTCGATTATGTAGAATCGGCGTCGACTGGAACAAATCGGCATCGACTGATGTAGATCGGCGTCGACTGATTTAGATCGGCGTCGACTGATTTGGATCGGTGTCGATCCGAGGCAGCGTGCGAAAAGGTTTGAGAATCAGAAAACAGAGGCAAGATCGTCAACGTCTGCAGGATCTGCAAATGCTAGATAGACACTGGCCAGGGTTCACCTATTCTGGATGCAGGAACACAGTCACCAGAGAATCAATGGAGACGTGTAATGCTGATGTGATAAGAGCAGAGTAACGGTGCTCCTCTCAGGGATTGATTTAGACAAAATTCACTTTCACTCGATAGATAACATTCAATTTTGATGTTCGGAACTCTCCTGTTCTCTCTCTTACAATCTGTGTCTAACCAGAACTGAGTTCTGGGCTTCTATTTATAATCGGTGCCGACCGAGATTAAATCGGCGCCGTTCCGAAAAATCGGCGTCGACCGAGTACCGGTCGGCGCCGATCGGGGAAAAGACTCCCGAAATGGCCAAACGAAGCGATTTCTAGGAATATGAGAATGATCTTATCATCCCAAGTACGGGAGATATCCCGCGACTCGGTTTGGGAGGAGGAGAAATAGGGGGGATATATGGATAAAATAGATATGGGGTAGATAAGTGGTTAGGATATATGTAAAAAGGTGTAATTAAATAGTTAATATTTAATTACTCATGGGTGAAACAAAATGGGGTGAATTAAACTTAGGATAGGTGTTTAAATCACAAATTGATTAATACTCCAAGGGGGTAGTGGTGATATAAACGTGCCCCAGGTTACCTGAGAAGGTAAACGAATGTGAGGGACACTAAATTGAGTAACCAATTTTAAGTGTCTACATTTTCCCCCTTTTTGTCAAGTAACTTGCGATAAGCAAAGTTGTGAGACAAAAACAAGGAGGTGGAAGAAAAGAAGAAAAAGTGATGATGTGATCCCCCTCAAACTAGGGATGGGATGGGTGATAGAACAAACGATCCCAAGTTTGAAAGAGGTAGATGAAAACATGGGATGCCCCAGCTGGATGTCTGGAGTAGATCTGATCATTAATGATGCACAAAAATAAATAAAGAGGCAGCAACCTAAAGAACTCACATTGGTAGGGAAATCTAGACGGTCTCCTCATGAGACGACGTTAGTACCTACAGACCCATGAGCGTAAGGAGAGCTGCAAAATAGTCAGCCTCTAAAGAGAGACACATTGGTAGGGACAACTAGACGGTCTGCAAGGCAGATGACGTTAGTGCCTACAGACCCGTGAACCCTAAGCGGCCAAAAAAGTGAGTGCTCCACGCAAAGGGAACAAACTCGAAATGGACGGTAATATCAAAAATATGTGCCAAAAAGTAACATTCGGTACACAATAATGACCAGATAAATAAGCCAAGCATCAACACTATGGCAAGAAGATATGGAAAATCAGTGGCGATCACACTAATCGGCACCGACCTAAGTAAATGGTGCTGACCAAAAAAATCGGCGCCGACCGTTCATAGCACATATAAATATGCGAACGGAAAACGTAAACGATTTATTTACACCATGACGATTGATTCAGAGAGAGTCAAAAATTAAATAGACTGATAGATGATGAATATATGTGATTGGATAGATATAGACTGATAGAGGATATAAATAGATGTGATTTGATGTGATTGATATGTGGATTTAATTTGGATGAGAAAATAGATATAGATAGATGTAATGTGACATGGATAGACAAATGATTAGACGATGTGATAGATAGATAGGAGGTAATATCTGGAATGGATTTGATATTTAATTAAATTTTGATAGATAGATAGATGAAATAATTGGAAAGACTCACGGTGAGAGTCAAGGACGTAATGAGAATGACCTGGATTAGAAATAAAGGAAATACACCCAAATATGAAGAAAAATGATAAATCGGACTCCCCACCGACCATAAATAGAATCTGGATAGGAAACCAAAAGACCATGCATACAAGGCCCTATATAAGGTTAAAATAAACTTGACACTAACTAGCCACAAACCAGATTTAGGATGGAAACGGAAAGAGCAGTAAGTAAGTATCTTGTCGAAATGTACAAGGGACAGAATACATGTTCATACTAGGAAAATAGGATTCTCCATATGATCGACAAAAGGTCTTAAATCTCAGCTTCATGATTTTGGCAGAAAAGCAAACTGATCAATGCGGGAAGTTTGCTAGATATGGAAAGACTGATCAATACGGGAAGTCTTTCAACGATGCTAAAAAGTGTATAAACTGACTGAAAGGCTGATCAATGCAAGAAGCCTTGAGTAGTGCTTTGAGAAACAGCCGTCCTTCAAGGGAGCGGTCTGTATTTTGAATTTTAATGATAGCCATCCTTCAAGGGCATGGTCTATATATTTTCTTTTTGATTTGTTTGATAATGTATGGATAGCTGTCCTTCAAGGGATCAGTCTATCTTTTTTGTATAGCATTTTTTTTTTTTTGGAAATCCTTTTGGAAGAAGTTGAGTTTAGACCTAAATAGATCAGATAGAGGGGAAGAGAACATAAAGAACACACACTCATGCCCCGAGTAGATCCAATTAAGATAAGCACTTGGGACAGATGAAGCGGTGATTAAGGTATTCCTACCATGAGGAGAAACATATCCAAAAGAAACATGCAATGAGCAGAGCCGCGATACTCATATTTAAGGTAAAAGAGGCAATAGGCGGAGAACCACATAGTTCCGAATCACCATGAAGGTATATGACTAATTGTTAGATGGATGAAAGATCTGTCTTGTGACTAAGTTTGTGTAAGATAGATTTTAACAGTAGAAGGGCCGTAGATGCAAAGCATTAAGAGGTTCCACTTCAGGTATACCATCCATGGAAGACAAACGATAAACCCTAGACCCATATTTATGAGTGATAATGTACAGGCCCATCCAGTTGGGAGCAAACTTACCACGTTGACTCCTTTCGAGTGTAGTGACATTTTGATTTTCTTTAAGAACAAGATCACCAATTTTGAAGTCACGGTGCTGCAAGTGCTTGTTATAAGCACGTTTGACACGCTCAAGATAGACTTGATGATGTTCAAGAGCGTTGAGACGCCGCTCATCTAATAATTCAAGTTGTGCTAGATGATTTTGACGATAGTCCTCATCGGAGACAAATTCTCTGAGAGAAACACAGAGAGATGGGATTTGGACTTCCAAAGGAAGAACAACCTCAGACCCATAGACGAGAGAGAAGGGAGTAGCACCCGTAGGAGTACGAATACTAGTCCGATAAGCCCAGAGAGCAAAAGGGATATGTAAATGCCAATCCCTACCAGCTCGACTAGTTACCTTTGCGAGGATATTACGCAAAGTTTTATTGGAAGCTTCGGCTTGGCCATTAGCTTGCGGATAGTATGGAGAGGAAAAGCTGAGCTTGATATTGAAAGCATCGCAGAGGTTCTGCAAATCAACGTTCTTGAAAGACTTACCGTTATCTGTGATGAGTTTGTGTGGAACGCCAAAGCGACAAATGATGTGTTGATAGACAAAATCAACTATGGGTTTAGCCTTTGTTGAAGAAAGAGGGATAGCCTCCACCCACTTAGTAAAGTATTCCGTGGCAGTAATGATAGAATGATGACGTTGTGAAGAACGGGGATTGATGAGGCCAATGAGATCAAGACCCCATTACGAAAAAGGCCACAAATCCGTTGCCGGTTGTAAAGCTTGACTAGGGATATGTGTAAGATTAGAATGTTGTTGACACTTGACACATTTCTTAGTGTATTCGCAGCAGTCTCGATTAAGAGAAGGCCAATAATATCCCAAACGTAAGATGCGTTTAGCCACAGCCAAGCCACTAAAATGTCCACCACAGATACCGTCATGGACCTCCCGGATAGCTTTAGATGATTCATGGGTTTTGAGGCACCGAAGCAAAATGCCATCAAAGCTACGTTTGTAGAGGATCCCACCTAGGATAGTATAGCGATTAGCACGTTGGATAAAAGATCTCCTACCATTGGAAGTCAGATCTAGAGGAAGCACCGAATGAGATAGAAAATCAACAATCTGTTGATACCACTCATCCTGGGTATCGGTTGTGACAGCATGGATTAAAGTTAGTTTCCGAAGATGAGACGGTTGATCTAATCGTTGCACAGCCACGTAAAGTCGCGAGTCATCGGTAAAAGGCAGGATAAGTGAAGCTAACGAAGCCATTGTATCCGTGAATCGATTCGCAGTGCGAGGAATGGCTTGGATAGTGAATTTATCGAAATATTGGAGTTGAGTAAGAACGATGTCACAATATTTTTGAAGGATATCATAATTACATTGATAGACGCCTGTGACTTGATTAACGATGAGTTCAGAATCACCAAAGATGTCAATATGACGAGCGCCAAGATTAATGGCATTTTGAAGACCCAAGACTAGAGCTTCATATTCGGCCATATTATTGGTGCACTCAAAGTTTAATTTGTGTGCGACAGGGATAGGTGTACCCCAAGGAGGAATCATTACGAAACCTGCACCTCCCCCTTGCTGACATTTAGATCCATCAAAGAAGAGATTTACTTTAAATGGAGATAGACCAAAATCAATTTGTTGGATATATTCATCGGGGAATTGAGCAAGGGGGTTTTGAGTGTCCGGAAGAGGAGCATTAGCTAATTGATCTGCAATAACCTGACCCTTGATAGAATTTTGCGGGATAAACTCGAGGTCAAATTCTGTCATAAGCATGAGCCAATGAGTGATATGATCATTGTGATAAGGCTTTGCATGAATTGTCTTGAGTGGATTGACACTTGTGACAATGTAAGTTTTGTGATTAAGGAGGTAATGACGAAGCTTAGAAGTTGCGAAGAAGAGAGCACAACACAACTTTTTAGCTTCGGAATAACGTGTTTCATACTCATGGAGGGTGCGACTGATGTAATAGACAGCTTGTTCTTTACCACAAGTGTCCCGATGCGAAATCATGGCTCCTAAAGCATGGTCAGTCACAGAGATATAAAGATAGAAAGGCTCCCCCTCGCGTGGAGGTGTAAGCACGGGTGGAGAAAGAAGATAAGCTTTGAGATCATCAAAGGCCTTTTGGTAATGCTCATCCCATTCAAAATGAACATTCTTACGGAGGAGATGATGAAAAGGTTGACAACGGTCCGACAATTGTGAGATAAAATGACACACTGATTAAAGACGTCCTAGGAGACTGCGGAGTTGCTTTAAATTAGAAGGGGGAGGCATCTCAAGGATAGCTTTTATTTTTGTGGGGTCCACTTCAATACCCCTAATGGAAATGATAAAACCTAAAAGTTTACCAGTGAGAACGCCAAACACGCATTTAGATGGATTTAGACGAAGACAAAAGCGAATAAGCCTCTCAAAGAGAGGTGCAAGAATGAAAAGATGATCCTGACGACGTTTTGATTTACCAAGGAGATCGTCGACATAATCTTCCACAGTTTTGTGTAAGAGATCATGGAAGATGTAGGTCATTGCTCGTTGATAGGTTGCTCCTGCGTTCTTAAGACCGAAGGGCATGACACGATAACAAAAGGTCCCCCAAGGAGTTATGAAAGAATTCTTATGTTGGTCTTCTGGTGCGATGAGAATTTGATTATACCCAGAGAAACCATCCATAAGAGAAAGCATCTCATGACCCGCAGTTAAATCCACGAGTTGGTCGATATTAGGTAGAGGAAAATCATCTTTTGGACAGGCAAGATTGAGATCCCGGAAGTCGGTACAAATTCAAATTTTCCCAGTGGCTTTAGTTACTGGTACTACATTGGAAACCCATTGTGGATAATCGATGGGTTGGATGAAATTAGCCGAGAGCAAGCGCTGTAACTCTTCTTTAACAAGCAGGGCTACTCTAGGGTGCATTTTACGCAATTTTTGTTTAACCGGTTTAATGTTGGGAAGAGTAACGATATTGTGAACCACGATATCGGGATCGAGTCCGGGCATATCCTCATATGACCAAGCAAAGGCTTGACGATGGTTGGAAAGAAAAGTGGTAAAATCTCCTAACTCCTGTGGATTAAGGGATTGGCCGACCTTAATGATGCGAGGGTCTTTAGAAGTCCCTATATTAAGGTCGACAGTGGCTTCGTTGAGAAGCGTAGACGTGTCAGAAGGAATGGTCTTAGGAAGATAGGAATCCTCTGCCCCCAGATAGGTGAGAACAGAATCATCATCCGCGCAGTGGATAGTGTTGATAGTAGGAGAATCGTCTCCAACTATTTCAGGGAAAACTAACGGTATGGAAGTGGACGTGTCATTAGTCTTATAGGTTAGTGGTCCTAAGGAAATGGTATTGACTAAAAACAAAAAGTTAGACGGGATGGAAATGGCGTCGTCCACATCGAGTGATGCTTCTGACCTAGCGGGAGAAGATGGTTCCTCAATAGGAAGAGGCTCATCGAGAACAGTGACGATGGCTTTTGAAAGAGGTTTAAATCCTAAACCAAATTTTTGATGTGGCATGAGAGTTGGAATGGATGCGAGGTCATGCACACCTTGTTCATATTTTCCCAGGCCAAAGCCCTTCCACGCGCATCGATATAAATAAGTTTTTGCAAACGTGGGATTCTGTAGACAATCGAACCCTATTAAATAAGGTTTGGCCCTAGGAGGAGAATCCGGGCGATAGTGAGGCGTATCAAGACCACCGTAGATGAAATTAGTCTGTTGATTGGGTAGACCAATGGTGACGATGTGACCGAGACCTGGCTGATATTCAGGTTGTTTGTCTGGTCTACCATACTCACTAGGTGTGAGATGGGTGTCAAAAGAAAGGAGAGGAAGCTCACCCAGTGAGAAACGCTGCAATGTCTCTTCTAGATTTTGTAAATCCGGTAGTTTGGTTGCAGGTATGGAAGAAGATGAGGCCCCGTCAGGAGAACAAGCATTTTCCTTTAGAGGGGCAGACCCTGTGGTCATGTCACATTGTGCGGAAGGAAAAGGATCTCCTGGATGAGTATAGATTTTTCCCTCATATTGATATTTTAAGCATCGATGGAGGGTGGATGGAACACAATGCATTGCATGAATCCAGGAGCGTCCGAGGATCATATTATAGTGGAATTTCCCTTCAACAATGTAAAAGAGTTCGTGAAGCAGCTTCTTACCTACTCGAATGGGTAGGACCACAGTTCCTAAAGTAACTGCTAGCTGATCGTTAAATGATCGAAGAACGAAAGGCGGGGGTGACACTACGTTCTTTGGTAACTTAAGTTGTTCGAATGTGTGTGAGGAGATGACATTAAGTGCAGCTCCACTGTCGATCATAATGCGTTTTAATGTAGTGTTGTCAATCTGGACTGTGATAAAGAGGGGAGCCTCTAAATCCTCGGAAGAAAGGGAAGGAATTTCTGAGTCTTCAAAAGAAATGGTGGTTGATGGTCTATTCAATCCAACAACCATCTCGAAAGGCTGGGGCTCATCTGAATTCACTGCGATGCGACGTAGATTATCAATCAGAGCTTGGCGATGTTGCGGAGAGGATTGAATGAGGTCAAAAAGAGACATTTTGACCGGAGCCTGGGTGAGTTGTTTCATAACACTCTCCTCAACTGATACGGGAACTTGAGCCCGAGGTGCAGCACGAATGGAGACTCGGGGTCTCGAGGCTAATGAGGAAGGAGAAATTCCTTCGGGGGCTGCAGAAATGACAACCCGTGGTCGAGATGCTGTAGATGAAGATGGATTATCATACTGTTGGGTTCTAGTAGCGATATGGATTGTGTCGATTTGAGAAGGTGGAAGGTCATTTGGAGTGGAATCACTAGAAGTAGAGGTCTGAGTAGATCGTTGGGGCTCAGATGGAGCTATGATGATAGGAGATACTTGTTCCTCATCCTCTAGCAAAAGGTCACTTTCTTCCAAAAGGCTATTGACAACAGATTAAAGAGCTTTACATCTCTCAGTATCATGACCCGGGGTACGATGGTAGGTGCAAATCAAATCAGAGTTAAACCAGGCAGGTTTAACTCCTTTAGGGTTATAGGGTTTAATCGGAGGAAGAGATATGGATGAAGATTGGATAAGTTGGCAAAGGATTTCAGTATAGAATCCTTTAGACAAAGATGAGGACAGGGATGATGAAGGCACCTCTTCCACTTTAACAGACTGCCGAGGTAAAAGGACTTGCATGTTAGGTTTGACAATCTTTTTAGGGATCATCTTATTTTTTTGGACATCTGGAGGAGCAGCCCTGGGCACTTGAGGTGGAAGTAAGTGAGACATGATTGATTTCGATGGAGGAGGAGCCCCTAAAATAGATTTTGAAGATGATGGAGATGTGACAGGTGTTGCGGTCTTCAGAGGTAAAGGAGGCTGCTTGGTCGAAACTACTGATGATTTAGATAATGTCGATTTAGATGAGGAAGAAGCTCCCAAAGTAGGTCTAATAAGAGGAATAAAGGGTGCCCTGGTTTTTGGTAATGAAGATGATGATTTTGATAAAGGAGGTGACGCCATTTTAATAGGTAAGTTCACTTTTCGAGGTGTTCGTGAAGAATGTGTTGTAGAAGAAGATGATGGTTTTGATAAGTTTGTAGGAGAAGACACCTTCTCAGTGGATAAATCCAATCTTTTATGAGGCGTAGATAGAGATTTTTGCGGGAAAGCACCCAGATTCTTGAACACATGAACTATAGGCTTTCCCTTTTTAGGGATGGTGACAATTTCAACCGCATAAGGTGATTGTAACCTTTCTGGAGAGAACAAAGGGGGAGATGCTGATGATGCAATGTTAGATTTTGGTTGTCTCAGTTTAAGTTCGGGAACCGAGTGTATAGGTGTCGGTGCTACTTCTTTAGATTTTCCTTTAATGGGCGAAGCAGCATTGGTGATGGAAGAAGTGAGTGATGAAGAAGCAGCTCCTGGAAAAGGAACTACTTCTGGTACGGTAATTGTGGGTGAAACTACTGTAGGAAAGGAAACAGGAAGAGTCAAAATCGAAGACGCTTCCATTGAAGTTGGTACAACTATAGGTACATTTACCAATGGCATAGTCACAGCAAAAATGGGAGAAACAGAAGTAGGTGTATCCGCAGTGGAAACTTGAAGGGATGTAATTGCCTCGAGCACTGAAAGAATGTCTGACGATGAGATAGATGAGGATGACACTGTCTCGGGTATGGCTGGAAGGTCAGACAAAGAAGCGGAGAGAGATGAATCCGTATCTAGAAATGTAGGAATATTCGAAGACGAGCTATTTGAAGATGGTGGAATCCCAGTGATTAGCGAAGTAGAAGGAGGTTCTGATTCGGTCGATGTGTTCGTAGATGGCTTAGTTTCAGAAGAAGATTCTTTAGTAGAGATGAAGCTGATAGTATGAGTGTTTGGTTTTTGAGACTCTGAAGCATTATGGTTCGGGGAATGATTAGGAAAAGGTTGTTTAAAAACATCCAGTGCCTGATTTGGGGGAGCATTTGGGTTATCCAGAATGAGCTCACCTCTATCAATGAATTTCTGGACAAGGATTTTGAAAGTCTGACACCGTTCAATGTCATGACCTTTGGTTCTATGATAATGACAGAAATCATTTTCCCTATACCAGAATGGACGTTCTTGGTTTTCATCAATATTCCTAATGGGAGGAAGTTCGATCATGTGAACTTCCAACATTTTCTCTAAGATAGAAGCATATGATTCTCCCAACGAAGTGAAAGATCGAGATGACGAGGACCCTTTTCGAGAAGATGAGGAGTCTCTTCGTGGTGTTTTTAATACGATAGCGTTGGTGGATCCCTGGTTCTTGTCTTTAGAAGTGGAAGGATTTGATTTGGTAAACCGAGAAAAATCTGGTTTAGACTTAGAGCAAACTTTTAACTTCCCTTGTTCAATGGTGCGAGACTCAAGTTTGAGTGCCATCATAAAGGCTTCTTCAAATGTATGAAAGGTCTGGATCCTTAAAGTGGAAGAAATATGATTAGCACAAGATCGAGTAAACAAATCGATCTGTTGGGGTTGAGGAAGGGAGAAAGACAATTGATTTACTATCCCTCTCCAACGAGCGACAAAGTCTGCAATAGGCTCATCATCGAATTGACGAATGTTATAAAGATCTGTGATCGAGATCTTATGGCCGATATTTATTGAAAAGTTTTCAACAAACATCTGAGCCAATTGAGAGAAAGAAAACAAGGAATGTTGAGGAATGTTGTTGTACCAGTCTAAAGCAGTACCTGCTAGAGACATAGGAAAAGTATGGAGCATAAGCTCCTGATCTTGGACTATGAGGTAGCAAGCATGTTTGAATGCTCGCAAATGCTGTTGAGGGTCCTCCTGACTCGGGAATTTTGAAAATTTAGGAAGTTCCCATTGGGGAGGATAAGGCTTAAAAGCCACTGAGGGATGAATGGGTTCATTACACACTTCTTCAAAAGAGTATGAAGGACGAGCCCCTTTGGTGGAGGCTTCCAAGTCTGCGATTTTCTTGAATAGAATTTGAACCACGTCAGATTGAGGAGGAGGCACAGTGGCATGTCCTACATAGGAAGCAAATGGTGGATGTTGTTGAGGTGTCAATGGGGGATTCATCTGTTGATTGATAGGATGATAAGAGGAATAACTAGGCATTCTGGGTGACGCCTGGTGAGGTATTTGCTGTGAAGGAGCCTGTGTATAGGCAGGCTGTGGGATAATAAGTGGTTGAGAAAATGAAGGTTGGATGACAGACGGAGCCTGTGATTGGTGGACTCCTATGCTTGTTGACTGAATCAGAATAGATTGAGGAACATGGGTGTTGGTTTGATTGGACATGGTGGGGAACAAGACCTGAAAGAGGCTTTTTACTGCCGGATTAGTTACTAAGGGTGCCGATGCTAGAGGATGGGCGAAGGTCACTGTTGCCGGAATATTGGAAGAAAAACCCACTGGAGGACGAGAAGCAGGAACCAACTGACTAGTCGAAGGGGGTTGACTCATAAAGAGGTACTGACCCTGGGATACAATGGACGGCATAGATGAATTAACAGCAATATGTGGGTGCAGCAGACGCACCCATGATAGCCAGAGAAAGAGGACTTCTCAGAAGTAGGTTGTGGAATAGTCGAGGTAACTGCGGCGTTAGGTATAGGTAAGACTATTTGAGAACTAGTCGATACGGTCGGTGGAAGAGAAAAAGGAGGCACAGGTGCGCCACCCTCTTCCGTGGCCCAAGGCGAGAAAAAATGATGCTAACTGTTCTACAAAATCCTGGGATGGTTCACGAGGATAATCGTACACTTGTTGGATTGGTGGTCCTTGATCAGATATTTGAATAGATTTGTGTACTAGGTAGTCCATGAGGGCTACCGGATTACGATCAAGGAGTGCCTGAAATTCAGGATCCCCACGAGGAACATACTCTAAGTCAGAAGCAGATGATATTTCTGAAGGACTAGGGGAAGCTGGACGTGATGGGGTTGCTTTGGCTTGATAGAAAGGATTATATGACCAGGATGGGGAACCAACTAACAGCGGTCCCGAGGAAGATTTGGGGGGTGCCGAAACATCCACACTAGTGGTGATCTCGGAAGAAGAAGGGGCCAGTTGAGCCATTCTTCTAGATTGTAACCGAGTAATGACCATCATAAACACGCAGAAAAGAAGATTGACCTAACTAATGCACAGACAATTCAAGCAGCGCAGGTGATTATCTCCTTTAATTTTTGATGCTTTTAAGAAAGAAAATATTAGGGAAGGCTTTTTAGAACAGGAACTACTCAGATAGCCAAACTAAGGATGGTTTGGGGAATGTTTGGTGAGGAGTCCCGAAGGCACTTCAGTAAAACACCGGTACGTGGCTTGATATAGGGGCCTACCCCCGCACTTCACACACCGCTACGATAAGGGAGTCGAGTGCTTTGCCAATTTATACCAGAACTTCCTTGAATTTATAGCGCGGCCCGAGTACCGCGTAGGCTCTTCCTCTTAGATCTCACCTCTAAGTAGGCGAGGCCAGGGAAGGAATTTTTGTTTAAATGCTTTATACCTAGTGATTTTGGCTTTGTGTGCAAGGGTGAAAAATAAAAATCAAATAGTGTCACTACCGATTTTGATCAATTTTCCAGCCTAATTAAAACTAGATGAGAAACATACAACAGCAATGATAAAGAAAAAGTTCTTTTTAAGCACTTAAAAACGAAGTGTTTGATTTTGATGAAGACAAGTCAAACAAATTCTTTCCCAAATGCGATTAAATTCCTTTTAAGCACCAAAAATTGAAATGTTTGGATGTGATAAAAAAAAAAACAAACAATTTTTTTTCTTTACTTTTTTTTTTAGTTCCTAAAAAGAGAAAACACCGTAAAAGAGAAATACCTGTAGATTTAGCTCTCCAAGGTGTGTGGACTTCAAAAAGCGTGTTGTTGAGCTCTTCCCCTCGAACAATCCCATGAACAAGCAAAGTGCTCCGCAAGAAAAGGTTAAGCAAACACCAAACAAGATCCGGAAAGATATATCCAGATAATGGTGAAACGAAAAATTTCTATTTTAAGGAAATAGAAAAATTTCAAGATAACGATTTCGCATAAAAAGCAAGATTGAAACTATGAAAGGAAATGCTCAAACAAGACTGATAAAAATCAGCGAGGAAAAAGAACAAAGCTCAAAACTAGAAAAGAGATGAACTTACCAATAAGGGACTTTGGTTGGGTCCCACCGGGCGTGCCAGAATGTAGATCAAGAATTTCGCGCTTGTTACCTGTCCAAGTTAATGCACCAAACTAAACACAAAAACCTTGAAAAACTCAAAATGAAATTGATACCTGATGGACAAGATCTGAAGATGCAGACGGATAAGGAAGCCAATATAGATGAGACGGGCGCACACGAGCAATTCGCACAGTAGATCCGAGTAACCTGCAAGACACCGATGCTTGACAGAAAAAGACCACGTTAAAAGGTATTTAGGTGGACTGCCCAAGAAGTGGGTCCGGGAAGCGATAAGCTTCCTCGGCGGATGTCAGTCCACGTTTTCAATTAAGCAGAGAAGCATACATGATAAAAGATGTACGTAAGGACTAGATTTTCTGATCACAGTAATAAAACAGAATCTAAACAGCAGACAGAAAGCAACAGAAAACAGGAAACTATGAAATAAAGCTGGATTTGTGTTACCTGTGTCCTTTTTACCTGTCTGCAGTATGATCGGCGTCGATTATGTAGAATCGGCGTCGACTGGAACAGATCGGCGTCGACTGATATAGATCGGCGTCGACTGATGTAGATCGGCGTCGGCGTTGGATCCGAGACAGAGTGCGAAAAGGTTTGAGACTCAGAAAACAGAGGCAAGATCGTCAACGTCTGCTGGATCTGCAAAGCTAGAGAGACACTGGCCAGGCTCCACCTGTGCTAAAGGTAGGAACAGAGTCACTAGAAAATCAATGGAGACGTGTGAAGCTGATGTGATAAGAGCAGAGTAACGGTGCTCCTCTCAGGGATTGATTTGGACAAAAATTCACTTTCACTCGATAGATAACATTCAATTTTGATGTTCGGAAACTATCCTGTTCTCTCTCTTATAATCTGTGTCTAACCAGAACTGAGTTCTGGGCTTCTATTTATAATCGGCACCGACCGAGATTAAATCGGCGCCGTTCCGAAAAATCGGCGTCGACCGAGTACCGGTCGGCGCCGATCGGGGAACAGACTCCCGAAATGGCCAAACGGAGCGATTTCTAGGAAGATGAGAATGATCTTATCATCCCAAGTATGGGAGACTCGGTTTGGGAGGAGGAGAAATAGGGGGGATATATGGATAAAATAGATATGGGGTAGATAAGTGGTTAGGATATATGTAAAAAGGTGTAATTAAATAGTTAATATTTAATTACTCATGGGTAAAATAAAATGGGGTGAATTAAACTTAGGATAGGTGTTTAAAACACAAATTGATTAATACTCCAAGGGGGTAGTGGTGATATAAACGTGCCCCAGGTTACCTGAGCAGGTAAACGAATGTAAGAGACACTAAATTGAGTAACCAATTTTAAGTGTCTACACCTTGATTATCAACAAGCATAATTGATTGCTAAGAGATTTAATAGGTTCATCTTTCATAGCTTTCATGGATTAGAGAAATATCTAGATATGCTAGGGTTTGAATGTCTATTTCAAGTTTATATATGCATGCAAAGAGATAGTTCTTGCTTAGCTCTAATATGATGGTTCATTGTTGAAGTTTGGAAAGCTTTGAAGTTTCCTTGAGTGTTCTAGGCTTCATTTTATAGCTATACCAACTTACACATGAACACACCAATTAATGCCCTCTTGCATGATTTATTATTCTTTTAGCTTTTGCATGCTTTAAAATTTTATTTTTGATTGAAAGCATGAAGATAAAATTAGATTCATGGTCATCCCATGCCTTGCAAAATTTCCTATGTTACGCTGATTTTTTGAGTTTTACGTAGTTTTTCAAACCATTTACAGAATTTCTTAGACCTCAACAAAATTACTTTGTGTTTTTACTCATTCCACTACTCTTTTCAGACCTTTGTGGACTTCTTTAGACATCCGTGGACCTTTTTTGCATTTCCTTATTTTCATGGCTTAAATAGAACTATGTGGATTTTCTGATGTACTAAGGAACATGTGGACCTCCTTAAACATGTTTAAGACTTTCGTGGATTTGCACAGACCTCGATGACTTTGTTTAATAATTTCACATACTTGCGTATACTTTCATGAATTTGACATACCCACAGAACACTGAAATTAATCTCCCTTATTTCGTGGCCTTAATTAGATATCTTTGGCTTCTCAAACCTTCTAAAACATATGAAACAATAGAACCTTGTTTCCTTTGTTCTGTGGCTTACAAACTCTAATCTTGCATAACCTTCTCCTCTTTTATTTGTGGCTTTGCATGACCAATTTTCCTTGCATGAAAACCTCTCCTCTTTGTTCACATGCTTTGTTTCGTGGACTTTATCAACTTTGCAAAAAATGTTCATCCTCTAAGCCTGCAAAACACTACTTTTCCTGGCCTTTGGTCCGCGAGTCTTCCATCCAAAGATACCTAAGTCTGGAACTTGGATAAGTTGTGTAAATATGCAAGATGTATTATTTGGATAAAAAATTGGAGAATTCTAAGGACGTACTCCTGCTAGATGTAATAATCAGTATCCTTGAAACATCCATTGGGCATGTGTAGATACTAGAAAACACACATTACACATAAGGTCCCTATTTTAAAAATACCAAAACACCATAAAACATAAAAAACCCCAAAAAATAGAAAACCCCACAAAAATGGGGATAAAAGTCAACTCACCACTCATTTACTAACCCTCTCCCACTTAGATTTAATTATGTCCATCCCACCTACCCATGTGCATTCCCAATGCACTATGGACCCTATCATTGCATCCATATGTGCCCCATTCCCCCATGCACTCAAAATCTATAAAATCACCCTCACCCACATCATTTCATCCTCTCTTGTAAACTTGCAACCCTTGAATCTTTGTGCACTAAGGTTATAATTGAGTTTTCTTGCTCCCTAGACCCTTACTCACATATCTCAATTTTGCAGGTCTTGAAGAAGTGAAAGAAAAACATAAAGGGTAGACAGAACTTGTTGCAACATTGTTTTATCATAATTCCAACACATGAGGTAATTGCAACCGCGATTGGATTGTGATCTCTATTTGATTTTTGGTGAATCACAACTATGATTATCCTGTGATATGAGTCAAATATATTTTTTCATTTTTTATTTACTGTTTTTGGTATTTTACATCAATAAAATGTATTTTATCTTCTTAAAAGGGTTAGGGATATGAATGAGGAAGGTCCCCTAACCACAAAAAAAAATAACATTTTTCAAGTGTGGTTGTGTGCAGGTTTAGATTCAGGTCTGGAAGAGTTTTTACACACTTTATTCAATGAAAGAAACCACAAATGTCCCTCTCTTCACAATGGGATCATAAGACCATTTTGTTTTAGTATAATTGATTTGGAATTTTTATATCAACTAACCCATCTTGCAGGTGATCTAGATCTAGGCATACATTTTAGCAACCATGGTGGGATGATTTGGTTGTGGGAAACTCTTTTTATTTTCTAAATCTAACAATGTTTTATTTACGGTTTCATTTAGGTTTGTTTTTATCCTTTTTATAACATCTTTTGTAGATTTAGCATATGGTTCTTGTAGGTCTGCTAAAAATCTAATAAAACAAAAAAATAAAAAAATCATGTTGTAGGCCAGTCATAATTCTGACTAGGTTGCAATTTCTGACATAAAAAAATTGTAAAATCTAGTTATAGGATATTGACTATGTTGTAACTTTGATTTTGCAAAAAAATAAAACCACATTTTTTTTCCTTAAAGGAATGAATTGGGAATGAACTACACATTCTATTACATATTCAAATAAATGTAAACACCCATCCACATAATTGTGGTAATTCCATGGGCATAAGCCCAAAAACTCATTGTGAGGAATACTATAGGAACCCCAAAATAGTTGGCACGTTGAGGAAACTGACCAATGAAACATGTACCCCACCTACATGACTAGTACACCCATGATATTAGAGCCAAGGTTATCCTTAGTGATGACCCCGGTTTGAATGATTATGTGGAGTAAAAATCGAACTTGGTTAATCAAGGGGATTAAAGTAAATATGGTGACTAAAAATTTTCTAGTGTACCACGCTCGTTTGGGTAACCCTTGGTATTTAGAGAGAGAGCATTTTATAGGAAGCCAAATAGACAAAGCCCCTTTATTTCTGTTTAAGATAAAGAAACAAAACTATTTCTGAGTTTCCCGTGTGACTGAATTTGTTCTTCATAGACCCTTCCCACACTGCCATATATGTTTCAGTCATCCATTCTGAGTTTTGATTTTCCCAATCTCAGTCACAACTGTGACTGTACTATGATTTTCCCATCCTATATTTTCCCCAGAGTTAGTTGCAATTGTGAATGACCTATATCCTTCCAAATCATTCATTATGTATTCAATTATGATTTTTGATTTATTCCAGAGCCACTCGCAACTGCAACTGACTTGCAATTTTCTGGTCATACCATCTTACTGAATTTTTTTCCACTCATGTTTAAAATTTTATGTGACTGCTATTCCCTATGCCTTCTAGTAATTTCCATATCCATTCACACCTTAATTTACATCATTAATACCTGTTGAACGCATTGTTAATCTTGATTCCCAACATTAGGGGGGACTTCCACCTATACCGACTTATCACTCTATTTGTAATGAGCCTATCTACCCCATGGTACCATGATGTTCTTATCCAATGCACTTCAAACTACCCACATTTGACAAATTAGATGGCACCAAGGACCCATAAAACCACTTGCATCTCTTATGCTTCGCATGTAACCTCATTTAACATGACAATGCTCTCCTTCTATGCACTTTTTCAATTTCAATTGTTGGTCATGCACTTGACTGGTATTCACGCCTTCCACCACATACCATTTATACATTCATACAACTTGTGAACACTTTATTATATCATTTCTCCATCCATATCACACCCAAAACAACCTTAGTTTAACTTCACATGCTTTGATAATCCCATAACAAGTCCATTATTGATTTTTTTGTACATTAGCATGCCCTCATTCACCAAATTTCATTTGTTGGAACTTTTTCTTGTGTTATATGTGTTTTCATTGATGTCAAGATGGATCATTTGATGTCAAGCTACATTGATGGAAAAAGGAGTGAATCGGTAAAGTGAGAAAGATGACAAGATGAAGGTTGATTGGTAGTGTCATCTCAAAGAGAAAGCAACTTAGGAAAGCAAGCAGAGAAGGTTGAAGATTGAACCAGGTGATTTCATGAAGATCAAAAGCTATAATAGTGATAGTTGCATGCTCAAGAAGATAAGGATCTAGGAAGACTAAGGATAAGTTTTAAAGGAATTAATTAATGTTTGTGCATGCCGCAGAGAAGAGGATATATCCGTTGAAGACAAGAGACATCCGCAGAATAGTAATGATTTCTACAAAGCTCAAGAGATAGCTGCCAAAGTCCAAACATAGTCATCAAAGACTTGAAGTTGCTACTAATGGAGTAGAAGGACGCAAAACTCTAGAAGAAGCCACAGAAGGCAAAAAGTGCCACATATAAAGGAATGAAGTCACCAAAGCAAAAAGATCCAAAGGACAAGTACAGATAGAAGAAGGAGAAAGCTGCTAAAGTTCAAAGATAGCCACGTAAGACCTAAGAAGTCGTGAGTGAAATAGATAAAGCTGCGGATGTGAAGGAAGAGCCACATAAGTAAAGATATCTTGAAGGAAAATCCGTGGGATCTAGAAAGTTTTAAGAAGAAGCCACAGAGTAAAGGAAGTCAGGAGTAATGCCGTGGACAAGTTGCCAGATAAAGAAATTTTTTTAAGGAAGAAAGCCATAGAAATGACAAAGCCACGGATGAAAATATTGAGTCACGGAAATGAAGCAAAGTCACTGGAAGGCAACAAGAGTCACGTACAAGGAACAAGCCATAGAAAAGTGAAGGAAAAGAAGTAAAATCTATAAGACATTGTGAATGCCGTGAGAAGTAAATAAGAGCCGTGGATAAATGGAAAGCCACCAATTAAGGAGAAATGCCATAGGAAAAATAAAAGAGCCAAGATACAAGGGAAAAGATCCAAGAAGCCATAAAAAGCCACAAATCGAGAAAATATGAACTAGAGATGAATCAAGGACAATCCGATAGAGTTTAAACTAGATGAAGTAAGAGTTTGCATGTGAATCAATGGTGATTGGATTACCTGAAGATTATGGTTGTGTGTACAAATGGAACTCTACATTGAATGATCAAGTCCACTATTCTAGCTACCATAATTTAATGCTTGTTAACTTCAAAGTCTTTCAGTTGCACTCTCCATGAATATTCTTGATTCCAAGGAAAAATAAAATATTGGAGAAGAAAGGAGCTCATCTATTCCATATCACAAGGAAATCCTAAAAATATAGTAAATATATTTTTAGGAGTCGACTCATAAATAATTTCTGGCAAATGCATACAAGAAGATATAATCAAGCCGAATATAGAAAATAAAAATCTTGAGATAGTGGTATGCATTTAATGCACAATATTTTTAGGTGACTAGGCAAGAGAGATTACAAGACACACAAAAGGAAGTGCGAATGGGTCGATTGGCTATATAGAGGAAATTCGATGCCATTGAAAAGTGTTGTAGCTCAAGGTTGAAAGAAGAAAATATAACTGAAGGAGCGACATGAGAGAAGATCCTTAAGAGAAAAATGATGCATTCAAGATGATGGAATAAAAGAGGAATAGAGAGGTGGAAGGAGTAATGCAAAGATGAGATCAGAAGTCTGAATGTTTGATCATGTGCATTACAAATTGATAGATGTAGCAAAAACACTCTCATGAGATGAAGAAATGAAGATTTGAAGATCTGAAAAGAGAGAGTAGTGAATTCGATCCAAAGAAACAAGAGATAACTGTATGACATGAATTTTCTTAAGAGAAGATCAAGGAGGAGCTTAGGACAAATTTATCGAAGAGAAGAAGAAAGGATATGCGGCAGAAGAATAAATATCCAGTGCAAAGAGAAAGAGAAGAGTTGTGTGCATAAGGAGACATAGCTATCAGATGAAGTACTAATAGGCAGAGAAAGAGAAGAGTTGTGTGCATAAGGAGACATAGCTATCAGATGAAGTACTAATAGGCAGAGAAAATAAGAAAATATGATACATTGGATGTGAGAGAGGAGAGACCAGAAAAGAGGTAAAGAAAACATTGCATATTTAACTGTGAAGAGATATTGTAAAAGAGTGAAACATCAAGGAGATCATAATATATTATATGTACAACATAGAAACTATATGATCAAATTTTTATGAACATAAGTCTAAGTTGTAGCTTAGCAAGCTTAGGGGGTTATAGCCTCCTTGTGGGCTGGTACATGCAGAAGATCAGTTGTAGCTGATTAAATTAGGGATTGGTGCTCCTCCTTTTGAGGTTGGTGCCTTAATAAAAAAACCTCTTGTGATGTGTTATATTCACCTGAGTCCCTTTTTGTGCGTAATATCAATAGAGGTGTAGGGGTTGGAGATCCTTGTGGGATTGGTGTGTCTATAAAAAAACATTGTAAGATGTGTTATATTCTTATGGGTCCTTACTTTATGTAATATAAGTAATGGTTTCAATGGGTTTTTGTGCCGAAAGGGATTCCCACATTATATATGGTATCCTCATATGAAGGTGCATGTATGCTTATCATTCTTATAGTCTTATGATTAATATTGCATGCTTATAATAATCAATGATAGTTAAAAACAACAGATATAAGAAAGAAAAAGGAAATTGATTGTAAGTTTTAATCAGTACTGATTCAACCCCCCCTTCTCAGTGCATGAAATATATAACAATTGGTATCATAGCATTGGTTACCATGTATAAAGCTTAACATCTTGGAGTTGATCCTATATAAAGTTAAACATGGAAAAAACTACTTACATAAAGTATTAGGATGAAGCTCACAAAGAAAGGTTGATGATGGCAATGGAAAGTTGCAGCAGTGCCAGAAATAATTTAGATGATGAAGAAGTAGAAGTCATTCTAGAAGATGATTTACAATATGCTCTAGAGGATTTAGAAAAATCAAGGAATAAGAATAAGAAATAAAAATCCTACATCAATGCTTATGAGAAGCACATCACTCTCCTTGAAAATAAGTTGAGAAAACAAGAAAAATACGATACTAAAGAATACGCAAAAGATGATTCTCAATAAAAAAATGTTGAACTCTCTCAAGCTCAAGGAAGAAGAGATTACCAATTTGAAAAAATTGTGATCGAATAAGAAGAGAAAATCATACATCATGAAGTAGTGGCGATCCAATTAGAGAAAGGACATGATGTAACCTATAATTTACTATAAATAACCAAGGTGGGCTGACACATCACTTAGCCTGAGTTGAGAGCTCACCAAAAGTGTGCAAAGGCACCAGGTCCCTCTTTAGAGTTGTTTATATAGAATGTTAGCATGATGGTGCACATGTATTTTCATATTCATAACCAAAAGTAAACAACACATGGTGCATAAATTCGATCTAGATCTTAAAATGTATGTAAGATGAACTAAACAATAACTATAAATAGATTTACCATGCAAGACCCAGATTCAATCATGTTCAACACCATTATCCAACTAATATGAACCATTGTATTAAATACTATAAAATAGATAAGCTTCTTACATTACATAAGTATCTCCATAAGTAATGCGCATGAGAAAACCAACAACATAAATCTACAATTTGACACACACAAAAGTGTGCAAATCAATACTTATATATAGGGGTGGGTACTTTCCTTTCACCACCCATGCACTTCTCAAAATAGGCCACATAATAATAATATCCATGCGCCTTTAAAAAAGGATGCACAACATGTAAGTGCTCTTAAGAATAGACTTCCTAGAGTTAACTTTGAGTAGAAATCCTATTATTAGATAAACTATGCATGACGCTCAGCTGCCGTTTATTCCAAAAATACCATTACGTGGACCACAAGTTGTCATGTAATTTTGTTCTCAGCATGCTATCTCTCAGAATAACCCTTATCAACAAAATAGCTAAGTCTTGAATTTAAAGTGCTATGGCGCACACTTATTCTATTATTCTTTTACACCCTCAAATGTGCTTTGCTCCAGTGCACACATCCTTTATGTGCCTTCACTTTAGAGAATTATGCTATTTTCTCAACAGAACATGAATAAAATATTGAGGAACTTGAATAACAAGTTAATATGATCTCCAAAGATATCAAGGACAAAATTAAAGAATGTGAAAAAATCAGATTATCCATGAAGACATTTGAAAAAGATATAGATCGGAAAAAGAAAGCAAATAAGAAAATAAAGAATGATAAAGAAGATGCCTACCAGAATCTTCAATTTGAATTGAAGAATTTAAAGACAGAAATGGAACAAGTATAGACTGGCAGATTAGAGCATGAGGAATGTAAAACATCAATTCATGCAAATAATAAAGAATGCGATAGACTGAATGTTAATCTGAATACTCTTAGAGAGGAACTGAAACAAACAAGGCAATGGGATTTGGAAGCTAATTCAAGACAAGTATGCTGTCAAAAATTCTTAGAGAATAAGAAGGATGTAAAGGCTAGCTCCAACATGCAATAAAACAAGAAGCATAACAAGGTGACTAACACTGGACAATCCAAGTCAATCATACATCCCAATGCATCCAGGTACGAAAGAAAATTTAGTGGATATTATTATTCATGTTATGGTTTTGGTCACAAGGCCACGGAGTGTAAAAGGCTAAAGATAGAAAAATAACATCCATGGAGATATTGTAGATCTAAGTCTAAGAATACTAGGATGTGTTTCAATTGTCATGAGAAAGGACACATTGCTAGGTATTGCTTAGAAAAATCCTTAAGAAAATTTAGCAATGATCACTCACATTCAGATAAAATGATAAATCATGTAATGTGTGATACATGTCATGAATTTGGGCATTAATCAAAGCATTGTTGTCAAAATGAACAACCTAAACACAATAATAGACTTCATATGTTCAGATGGAAAGAAAAGAAAACTTCTACCATGAAAACGATTCCTAAGAATCATACAAAAACTACCAAGACTCAAAAACCACCCGAAAAGAAGAAGATGAGATGGGTATACAAGATCAAAGAAGAAAAACCAAAAGTTAAAGAAGAAAAGAAGGACACAAAATTATCATGGGTAGATGAAGTGGAAAATCAGAAATGCAACATAGACATGGTAACAATGAATGATGACAAAGACAAGAAGAGGGAAGACAAGCTGAGTACAACCAGTGAAAAATTTCTTCTTCAAGCGGTGATAAACGAAATGCAGTATATGTGTCTCACCAGCATACAAGTGAAAAAATAAATGTCAAGTGATATAACAATCATGCCAAGTGATGCAGTCAAGAAGAGTGAAAAGAAATAAAAGACCAGGAAAGATAGAACTAAGTCATCATGTTGTTTTGATGATTTCATGTTGTTCTAACTGCACCTAAGAAGAACATGATATACCTTCTCTAATATTATATAAGGTATATCAAATATAGAGGAAGCATGGTGAAAAGTTCATCATGGAGATTGGACAAAGATGTTGGTTGGTGGAAAAAGTCGCAGTTTAATTGAGCAAGATGTCAAGGTATGTCACATATGATTTTCTCCATGTTATACAATGTTGTATGTATTGAAGTCCTTGTGTATTCCCATGAGCCAACATAGGAAGAATTTTTTTTCAATCATCTTCTTATCATGCTTGTGTCTCCTTAAATTTGTCATTAGTATAGTCAAGTATGAAGAAATTCTATTACAAAAATATTGAATCAATGAACAAGATGGTTGTATGTTAAAAAATGAATCAAAATAGTTATGATATTCCTTGTGCATGAATGGATACGAGTGTGTATGCCATAGTTGAGTCATCAATTGCTGTTCGTTATTAACAGCACATATCCATGGTGGAAAATGAGTCATGTATAAAATCATCATGCTTTAGGTGTTGAAAGAAGAGCCTATTAAAATGTCAAAATGTGATCTTAGTATGTATAGGTATTGTGTGTATCACGATGCCTAAAAATTTTAGTCATAAGTGTCTTGCGTCAAGTCCACTGTCATGATCCCTCAAATGCAATATGAATGAAGTAATGCAAGATCCTAATAATCCGCGAGTTGAGAAAAAGGTGACAGGATGTGTATAAGTAATTTTTAATAAGCAAGTAATTATAGAATACATGTATTGAAGAGGGCGTCATTGTCAAATGAATAGATTAAGCTTCCAAAGATTTTGATGAAAAATTCTTGTTGATCTAAATGATGTAACAATTGGTATCTCCAACTATACAAACCACATTCTCAGAAGTTTTCTGTTGAGAAGATTCAGGTGAGTTAATGACAATCTATGAATGAGATTGGAGAAAGCAGATAGATTACAAGACTGAGAAAATTAATGCAAGCCGCAAGTGGAAACATAAAACTAAATAGTGAATAAGTGTCAGGAATTTGAAGATGAATAAATGAGAAGAGGAAATTCACACCACGAGAAAAGTGTCTGAGATAGAAAGACACAACATACAAGATGAAACACAGCCTCACCAAGAGCATATGGACAAGGAGAGCTTAGTGGTAGTTCAAGGAAATTGGAGTAAATCACAACATGTAGAAGGCACCGTGTCCCTCTTTAGAGTTTCTTGTAAAAAATGTTAGCATGATGGAGCACATGTATTTTCATATTCATAACCATGAGTAAACAACATGGTGCATAAACCAGATTTAGATCTTAAAATATATGTAAGATGAACTAAACAATGAATATAAAATGATTTACCATGCAAGATCCAGATTTAGTAATTTTCAACACCATTATCCAGACAAAATGAACCATTGTATTAAATACTGTAAAACACAAAATCTTATTAAATTACATAAGTATCTCCATGAGTCATGCATGTGAAAAAACCAGTAGCATAACGCTACAATTTGACACAAAAAACCGTGTAAATCAATACATATATATAGGGGTGGGGGCTTTCCTTTCAATGCCCATGCAATTCTCAAAATAGGTCACATGCTAATAATAGCCATTTACCTTTACAAAAGGATGCACAACATGCAAGTTCTCTTAAGAATAGACTTCCTATAGTTAACTCTGAGCAAAAATCCTATTATTAGCTTAAACTATGCATGATGCGCAGTTGTCACTTGTTCTCAAAATACCAATGTGTGGACCAAAAATATTTATGTCTTTGTGTGCTCATCATGCTATCTTCTAGGATAGCCCTTATCCAAAAAATTGCTAAGTCTCGAATTCAAAGTGTTCTGGCGTGTACTTATTGTTTTATTCTTCCACGCCCTCAAATGTGCTTTGCTCCAGCATACAAATCCTTTATGTGCCTTCACCTTAGAGAAATATGTTATCTTCTCAATATTACCCCACACTAAAGTACATTACCACCCTGGAAATGGAAATTCCTTTTTATGTCTCCAACAATAAAGAATAAGGAATGAAAGAATGAATGAAGAATTGTACAAAATAATGAAGTTTACTCTACAGTACCCTCTTCCTTAGGAAGGACTAACTTTGGATATTCATTTTTGAGTTCTTCCTCTAAGCTTTTCCAGTCACTTAGCACACTCCCTACCTTTTCTAGAATTTCTGTCACTATGGCATCCATTTCATCCCAAGTGATTGTTTCCTTTTCATTCTGCAACACTTGGACAACATGTGACATACTTGAGACAATTCCCTCCATGAATTCCATTTTTTGTGCTATAAGTTTCCCAAGTTCATTGATCCTATCTTTGTATGGATCTTGGGCTGTTGTAAGGGCCTCATGCTTTTATTTTACCAGGGCTAACCTCTCTGCGTGCCCAAGTGTTTGTTCCTTCATTTCCTTCGACAATTCATTATCTTCTTCTATAGTTTAGATTCTTATTATGGTGTCCGAAGCTTCACACATGTTCAAAGCTTGATCCAATTTCTTCAGCTCATCTTTCAATGTTTGCAGCAAGGCCTCAAAACTTGAAATTTTCCTAACAATGGTAGCCCTTGCTCGCAAGATATTTTGGTGCGCCCATAATAACGGGTTCTTTAGTCAAAACCATATCTACCAGAGTGCGCAAATAATGAATTGTAGAGGGAAAATTTTGAGGAACTTTAGAATCCAAATGAGGCCTTACCTTAAGGATATGATCACCAAGTTCCTTAGCCATGCTAACAAAGGCCTCATTCTTTTCCTCTTCTTGTTCCTTCTCTACTTTCAAGTGCTTTATCTCTACAGTCTTATCCTTATCTTCAAGTAGCACTCGAATGATGGTTGCCTTATCAATGTTCCTCCATGCTACTTCAATAGATACCTTGACCAAAGCATTTCTTACTTGCTCATTGGACATTACAGAAGGTTTGACAGTCATGTGCATAATCTATGGTTTCTTCTTTACCCAATGCAAGACACATGAATTCTTGCACACATTAAAATCTGGTTCGTCCATGTGTGTCTGCATGGACTAGGACAACTAATTTCTAGTTCACGCATTGGCATTTTTTGGGTCCATTAACCCAACCATATAAATCCTTTGGCCCTATTGTGATCTGGAACCTGGTGTGAATGATTCTGCTAGAGTCCTCTATGTACCCCATATCTAGAGTCACATAATCCTCACCTGCCTTTCCTTTCTTTTTTTCTTGCCCTTGGGAACTTGAGAGCTAGAATATGTAGTGGGTCCTTCACCTTCCTGTGCGGAGTGAGGCACACCAGATGGCTTAGCCATCTCCTCGTCTATCTCCTTGACCCCCTCTTTATCATCTTTCATTTCCTCATCACGAGGCTCCTCTGTATTTTTGGGCTGCACCGGGGTCCCTGAAGCACTTTCACTAGACTCATCCTCTTCACCCCCCTTGATTTTTAACTTTATCCTCCTCTTCTTCTTAGGAAATTCTTTCTGAGGGGAGATCCAAGGTGATCTACATAGATGTTGTGATGTCCTTGCACTTTGATTCCTTTTCATTATGAAAACCCTTTTAAATTGGTGTTCCTCATTTACCGGGTTTGCATCTAAGTCTATGGCCTCTGTTTCTAAGTCTTCCTCCTCTTCTTTTTATTGGGGAGGAGTAATCTCACGTTCACTTTCCTTAGTATCTAAGGACTGCCTCTATCCCCTGCACACTAAACCACTACTATCCTCCTGTTCATCATCATCTTCTTCTAACAGTGAAGTGAGATTTTTAGCTGCCAGGATCCTAACTGTATGTTTCCCCTTTGGCGGCCCTGGTAGCATAAATTCATTTTCAATATGCTTACCATTTTCTAGCCTAGGCTTAAGCTGGATATAAATTAGTGTGGCCCCACTATCACCAAAGGCCAAATTGACAGGCCTCATGGTTATATCATCTGATATGAACCTCTGAATATAAGAAGACTTACTTGGGTATGTGTAAGTCTTTCTCAAGGTATGGTAGTCATAGTCTACCTTGTTTGCATTGTAGATTAACCTTCACGCATTGACAAACCTGTGAAATGCCGCCTGGAATAATCATGTTGTATAGGCATAAGGGAGTTTACACCAGGGAATCTATGTCCCATCCTTCATTACAAAGTGCGTAATGAAACATTTTGGTACAAATAAAATTTTACCGACTTCCCAACTACTGATGGAAACTCCTTAGGAATTCTCCATTCCTCATCAAAGGCTACATGAAGTATGTCATACCATATCTCTACCCTTTTCTTCAATGGGACACTCATAGATCCATCACATAAATAATTCTCGAACCTCTCTGTAGGATACTCCCAAATATTGTTCTTTGGCCCATCCGACACTCCAATTTCAAAAAAAACAAGAGGTAGCAAAATGACGCCAAAGCTTATCTTCTCACCTTTGCGTGCTTCTTCAATGATGGTATCTGTTATGTATCTTGTCTAGTTGTAAATTTATCCCCGTGACATATTATTGGTAATGTGTAGCCACATGGTGTTCACTTGTGACCACCTCTCCTAATCATTCAACTTTGTGAGTAAGTGCGCAACCTCCTGCATAATAGGGTACTTCATTAGCTTGTAAATGTCCATTCCGAACGAACCCTTTGAGTAACCCAGCTCCTTGCAGGTGACCAAAATGATTTCTTTGTTAGATAAGTCACTGGTAATATTTTTCCATGTTCCCTTCAAACCTATCAAGCTCACAATTAATGGAGCAGTGATCCTCATCCGCCACCCAACAAAATTAAAGAAGTCCTCATGGACTCTTCTCATAAGCCATTGATATAGTTTCTCAGGTTTTCCAAAGTAATGGAATTCATATAGCTGTAAGACCCCTACCTTCTTCAACAAATTCTCTCCATAATCATTATAGACAGGCATGTCATCAACTGTGCACTTGTTTGTCTTTCTTCTTAACAACGCATCCAACTTTTCCTTGCTATTAGTTGTGTGATGATTGTAATCGCTTACCTTCATCTTGTGAATGTGAGAATCCCAGTCACATACCATGATTATTTCCTCTAGGTATTGTATTTACAAAATGTTTCTTTTGGGGGCATCCTCGATATCTACCTTCTTCTTCCCCTTTGTTCCTGCTCCAGGTGCTCTCCTTGGTGACATGGTAAGACAAGGTTGCGCCTTTTTACTTTTTTTGAGTAAAATCATGTGCCCTAGCTTTAAATTACATGCCCTAGATTATTCTCAAACCTTGGTGCTCTATTTATCCTCTCCGCATGCCTCTGATTCACTCAAACCATTCTCTAATGGGGATGCAAGCCAATTTTGTGTACAAATCTACTCTCTTTGCCTGGTTTCATAGCTCTCTACACCTCAATGCATATTTCTCGGCTTGGTCACAATTATATCGCTCAAATAATCATGATCGTAAAGGTAAAAGTGAACTCGCATCATGTCGTTATATATATTTGGAAAAAATTATCGAATTTATTTCTCCTCCACCGACCACCGATCCTCTCATTAATTGACCATTTACCAAATTTCCACGCGATACACCTGTGTGCCACAACTATAACCTTATAGTGTGCCTTTCTATCTTTTGGCTACAGACATCCTTTTGTGCACTTCCATGCACCGAAGTAATTTACCACTATTCCTTTCTCTAAGTATTTTTTGCAACTGTAACTTACCTCGTGTTACACTATGCATTCATTTTTTTCCAACTATAGTCTTCTTTAGGATTAATTTTCTTTATAGTAACACCTTTCCATACTATCTGCAATTTCTAACAATAAAAACCACCTGCACAAGTATTTCCATATGTATACCCATATTTGAATGACAACCACCCCACACTAAGGGTATGTGCAGTCCTCTGCATATAAAAACACTTTAGATTGTAATCAGCTTCCGGTGCGCAAGTGCAGTTATTACACAAAACACTATAGACTAAATTGAAAAAGCATAGTGACAATGAAGGAAACACATTAAGGGAAAATATGGTAAGGGAAATATAATCTAAATGACAATATTTCCTTATTACAAACACCAAGAAGGATTATTTATAGTAGGATTTCAACCTACTCCTGTTGAAGTAACTAGGTAACTGTGTTCCATCAAGCACCTCTAGCTGGAAAGTGCCTGAGTCAAGTATATGAGTGATAACATATGGTCCCAACCAATGCACCTTAAGCTTTCTTGGGTGGCACATAATATTCAAATCATAAGGAAGTACCATCTGCACAACCTCTAGCTTCTTTTCCCTGATGTGCCTATTATGCCATGTCTTCTACCTTGATTTTTCTTGCTTCTAACTCCATTTTGTTATGGCATGCCTCTCATCCAGTTGTGTCAACTTGTCAATTCTCTCTTCTAATGCTTGCTCATCAGCTAGACCTCCTGCACATGTAATACACAAAGAAGGTAACATGAATTCCATGGGAAGAACTACTTCTATGCCAAACACCAACTGAAAGGGTGTTGCGTTATTCAACCTTTTGTCAGTTGTTCTATATGCCCAAAGCACAAAATGATTTTTATCATCCCAATATTTCCTTCCAACATCACAATTTTTTGTCAAATTATGGCTCAATATCTTGTTGAAAGCCTCACCAGTCCCATTTTTTTGAGGGTGATAAGTCGTTGTATTATGGTGTGTGTTGTCACAAAATTACCACACCCTCCGAATAGCCAGACTATGAACATGTTGTTCGGTGTGACTGCAAAACATGGGATCACCTCTCAAGCTGTGGGACTTGAACTCAAGGTAAACCTCTAGAGAAGGCTGACTTCCTCTTCCTAAACTACATGCTGTACTACTCCTAGTTTAATGAATTGGTTATTTAGACCTATTCTAACATTTCATGAGTTTTAGGGAAAGAGAATTACAAGAAATGAAACTATACTGGGAATGGTGATGCACCAAATAAATAGTGTTGTCAAACTCATGAAGGTTTAATTTGAAGAGGGTTTTTCTACCACAAGTCACCTTCACCTAATGTAACTTAGAGAGGATACACAGTACCACATACTAGGAAACATGTGTTCCCTTTGTTAACCTCTAATTACACATAACAGATAGACCAAATTCAATTGAAAACACAATCAATCACCACTTTGATATAAAATAGGCACATGTCAAACATTTATTCCACTTATGACAGTTAATGATAATACAAATTTTATAACAGAAGGAAAAAAAATAACCTTTCCACAACTGATATTCAACAATTATATCAATTTCCCACAGAATGAAATAAGATATTCCAAAATAAAGGCAAGTTAACCAATTATAGTAAGGAATTTTACATTCACAAAGCATACACTAATCAACCATTAACACAATAAATCAGATTCTTCACAGAAACATATCACACTGAATGTAATTGAAAGGTTTTAAAATATTTAAATCACTCTTCTAAGCTTGAAGAGTAGCTTTACCAAAATATATCTCTCTCTCAATCTCCCACACTTAACTATTTATAAGTTCCTTAGGCTGAGCCATTATAGCTGGGCCTTAACCAACAAACTACTAAAAATAGAAATGTCATTAAGTTCAGGGACCATGCTCCCATAAAAATAGAAAAGTTTATTGCAAGGGTTTGACTTGGTCAACCCTACAATATTGACCAATCAAGAGCTTGGATCCATCCTCCCATGGCCGCTTAGCTTTGGCTTGGATCTACAACATCTTCTCCAGCTCCAGCTTTCTCTTATTCCTTCTCCCAAGTAGCCATCTGATGCTTGTATTCGATGAAATGCTTAATAATTCCTTGAAATTATCCATCCTCTGGCCCACACACATAGTGATTAACCACATCCACCATCTCGATCTCCCTTGCTACTTTGGCTGGAACTCTTTTGAGCTTACTTACTACCTTCTTCAATCGACCAGTGAAATTTTGGCATGAAACCAACCTGTCTATGGAGTCACTGTAGAAGGTTCAAGTCACTTAGGCATCCCTTTTTAACAAATCCTTGAAATATAGCTTGATTTGATCTTCAGGAAGAGCATCGATGTTCTCATTGAAAAAATTGCAATTGATATTATCAAACTCCTCTAAGATGTCATTTAGAGCATCGATTATCTCTACGCGTTTTTCATCCAATTTCTGAATTAGATCCTGTAAAACTTGGGACCAAAATTCCATAGCTTTTTGATATTCAGACAATTTAGAGGCATCATCTATTACATCTTCTTGAAGAATAAAATCTGGATCATCTTCTTTGATCTCCCCACATAGTCAAATTCAAGTTCAAATTATTATTATCTTTAGAAGACTTCATCCATTATACGAATTGACGCTCTATCAGCTTAAAGATCATTATATATGTTAACTGCTTCTTTTATCAAAGGATTGGATTCTTGCAGTATACGATCTATCCATCCATTTACTGATCTTCCCTTTTGTCTGATCTTCTTAATTTCATGATAGGATATATCATCTAGAGTGGAAGAAACCATCAGAGCAGTAGTGATTGAAACCTCAGTAGATGGAGAAGGTTGTGTTACCTTTCTCAACAATGTAGTGAGCTACTCAACCTTTACTTTTATTTCATCTTTAGAAGCCTTATCCTTGTCGTATTTCTCCAACAGATTCCCAAGAGCAGTCTGCACATCCTGTTTGGCTCCTTCATGTGTTGCTTTTCCTAGTGAAAATATAGAAATTTAGTAGTCAAACGTTGTAATGGTTTCCTTGGTTTTACTCTCAACAGGAGTAGCAACCTCTACAAACCTCTCTCTAGATTGATTCACTGATAAGCTAGAGACAGTATTTGGTCACTTGGCCTACCTTTTAGGAGTGGGTTCCAACACACTCAGATCTATAACATCCACCAGAGGCACCTTCTTCTTATGTTTCAGACTTTGAAGAAACAACCATTCTGGAATGAAAGATGTTGATGGGAGTGAAACAACTGACTTGATACTTGAAGAAAATACAGGAGCACTAGTAACATTAGTTGGCACTAGAACAAAGGTGGAAATAATGGATGGGGTGGATGTGAGGACATCTATAGGAGTGGATACAATGGGATTATAAGAAGATGGAAAGAAATGAAATTGTTAGAGGGAATGAATTAGAAATGGGTGACCCAATTGTTTCCCCTATTGAGAGAAATGGGAGAGATGAGAACACCTGGGCCATAGAAGGAGATGGAAAAGAAGAAATTATTGTGGAAGTGACAATGGAAGAGAAATAGGAGATGAAAGGTCTTGTGAGAAACTTGGAGAATCAATAACTTAAACTATTTTTGACATTGGCATTGTTGGAGACATGGAATTGGAAGTAGGAGCCTTGAAGAGAGAGGAGCTACCAAAAATAAAAGAAATATTTTTAAGGACTGTATGGGCCCTTTGGATGGCCCTTTTTCCTTTTGTAGGTGTTGGTAGATTCATGGTTGGATGGGCTTCTATACTTGTAGGTTAATCTAACCCCTTTGGTGTGAATCCCAAGTTAACCAACCAATTATAAGTTCTTTATAGAATGGGCCCCACCCTCTCCTTGGTATTACAACATTCTTCTATATACCAATCAATTCATGACAATGGTTGATTGACAACATTATTATTTTTATATGTTGCATCCAACACTCCCTCATCATCATTCATTTCCTTTGGAATCTCTGTGATACAAAATTTCCGAACCTCATCTAGAGTTAGCCTCTCATAATATCTTTGTTGGATGATGAACTCATCTCGAAAATGAATCCAAATATCTTCCAATTGGGGCACATGGGAGCTAGATAGACTTGTTTCACTAAATTTACCCAACTAGTCGAAACTGGTCTGAGGATGGAAAGTCCGCAAAGTTACTTTTGACATTTCTTCATAAGCGTTCTTTGCCTTATGAATATTTTCACAAGTGTATCTACCAATTAAAATGGGGAATTGAAATCCTACCTTGTTCCATTTATTCTGAATCTTATGATAGTCCAACAATTGCTGAACCAACTCTTGCAAAACTAACTTGTCGGTGGGACATCTTGGCAGCTTACTAGGAGCCCCTACAAAACCAGGATTTTGAATGTATGTAAATGTAGGGAACTTTAGGTAAATATATCCCCACTCAAGTACTTCCTTGAAGGCTTCATAAAAATCCTTCGATTATATAAATATTTATCAAAACGATATAGAATGATAGCAAAGAAGGCATCATTAATCCTACTGAAGTGTCTGCTTCCCTCATCTAGTGTGAGATGAGGATAAAAATCATAGATTTGTGAAGCACTTTGAATACCCTTGGTGTTCAAACCAGTGAAATATCCCATAGTGGCTGCAACATAGACCGAGAAAGAGGTCATGTAGAAACTCTTAGAGGACAACACCTTGCGTAATTGGAAGCAGATGGAACTATTGATATGCTTCCCCCATTTAATAAATTCTTTGTCTTTCTTGATGGTAACAATAGATAAGAACATTCATTCCTAAAATTCCTTTGCAGAGGAAAGGCCTAAAACTCTACTCAGTAACACAATAATGTCATTGAATTATTGGATGAAGTCTGATCGATACATGGTCTTGGGCAATGTGGTGACACTCTTGGCTAGATAGATCTTTAACATAACTTTTGTACATAATTCAATATCCTTAGCCAAATACTCTACCGCCAATTCTGGTAAATTTTTTACATAATCTTCGACGTCTGGGAGTTTGAAAAAATCCTCAAAGAAATCTGGGTCCAAACGAATTACAATCTTGCCATCAACATCCTTTACTATCCTGAATTGTTCATCAAAGTAAGTTGCTACAGCTAAGACGAACTCAGGGAAATGCATGGCTGCGGGAAAGCCAGTAGTAAGAACAAGTCCACTGTCACATAGGGTTTGGATCTAGTATTTCTTGTTTGGGGCTTTCACCCTTGCCCAGAAGTCTGGAAAATCAATCTACTTGAGATCAGCGTCTCCTATATTTCCCAAGTATGAGGACAAACAAGAGTGAGGAGAAACTCTGAGGAAATTATACTTCATATTTTCCTTTCCTTTGGCTGCAGAAGTTGACATTAATTTTTTGATTTCTAGAATCTAAAGGCCTTTGAAAATTTGAAAGTCTAAAAATAATTTAGCTCATGAGTTCAAAAAATACGAAAGGAAAAGTTCCGAAACCCAAACAAGAAAAATTATGAAACAAAAAGGTTCCAAAACCCCAAAACTAAAAAACTCTGAAATTCTGAAATGAAAAGTTCTGAAATTCCAAACGTTCTGAAATCCAAAAAATTTCGAAACTCCGAACCCTAAAATGAAAATTTTTGAAACTTTGAACAACCTTGAACTCTGAAATTCTGAAATGAAGAGTTTTGAAAATACCAACTTCGTCAAAGGCACGAAGATCCAATCAAATGTTTTAGGAGGATTTTGAGAATTATGATGAAGTATGCAATGAATTCCTGTTAGAGATTGAATTTTGTAACCATTGAGGTCATAAGCAATTTCAGAGAAAACATGGTGAGAAATGAGGCTTCCTCTCCAAAATAGACAAAGGAAAGGAAAAAAAGAAAATGATCAAAGAAAACAAACAAAGAAGACCTTAAACCAACAAGAAATAACCTAGATAAAATACCTTGAAAATGACACTGCGAAAGTACAAGATACAATAAAAATTAGATCATCGCAGAAAAATGTCAGGTAAAATTGTGATTTTAAATAGAAAAAACCTGACATTAATGCCCATTATTTGACATGTACGGAAGTTGGTAAGAATTAAATGCATGAAGAAATATGAAAGTCCAAAACCTAAAAGTCTGAAATTTTGAAATTTCAGAATTTCAGAGTTTCAGACTTCCGACATTAGGAGTTGAAAATCATGAAAAGGTGATGAAAAACTCCAAAACTTGAAAGTCTGAAGTTTTGAAATTTTGAAACTTTGGAGTTTTGGACTTCGGAAGTCCAAAAGTGAAAATTCAAAAAATGGCCGAGAAAGTTCCGAAACCCTAAAGTCTAAAGTTCTAAAATTTTGGAACTTTGGAGTTTCAGATTTTGGAATTCCGAAGAATATTTTTCAAAAAATACGACCTGGGATTCCGAAACCCGAAAGCTTGAAGTTCCAAAATTTTGGAACTTTAGAGTTTCAGACTTTGAAACTCCAAGTTAGAAAATTTCAAAACACCAAAGGAGATCTCCAAATTTCGAAATTCTAAAAGTCCAAAATTTTAGACTTTTGGGTTTTCGGATTTCCGAACTCTGAAATAATAATTTTGATTCCTTGCCATTTAATCTCTTAAAGGTAAAATCCCCGAAATACGAAGTCTGAATTTTTCAGATTTTTGGAATTCATAGAATTTTATCAAAAATATTTTATTTTAAACACTTCCATGTGAAGATCTCAAAATTTTGTTTTGATCAATTTTAACATCTATTTCTTAAGGTAGATTCAAAAGTTAACAGTGTGCAACCATAAATTCATCCAATAATATCTTGATGGTCTCATTTCAGAAAAAAGTACCCCTATCACTTGTCAAAATTAAAGGACATCCATACCTTGTAAGAATATTTTCCCATAAGAACCTTGCTGCTATACAATCCTTTGTAGGTGCCGGTTCTGCCCACCTTGTAAGATAATATGTACAAGTTATGATATAACATGATCCAGTTCTATGCGTGACTGGGGAAATAGGACCTACAAATTTGATTTCCCATTTCTTAAAAGGTTATGCACTAGCAATAGGCCTCAAATGCATTTCATCTCTTTGCCTAGGTTTTCCAAGGTGCTGACAGTGATCACATGCCTTACAATACTCCTTGCAATCCTTGTATAAGGTCTCCCACCATAAACAACCTAGTAGAATTTTACGTGTGGTGACGTCACCTGCATAGTGTCCACCTGTAATACCGCCATGGTCCTCCTCCATGATTTTTGTGTGCTCATGCTCTAGTACACACCAACACAATACTTCATCTTGACATAGTTTATATAAGTCACCACTAATCAAGATGAAGGGTGCGACGTGAATTGTAAGTTGTTTCTTTTCTAAGGCCTTCATTCCTTCAAGCACCATACCTGTGTGTAAAAAGGAAACAATATCCTCTAACTCTGACGGTGCATGGTTCAACATGTATAATTGTGTATATAACATTGTATCTTCAATACTCTACATGTCCTCTCCTGATTGAATCCTTTTCAAATGATCTGGACCATAATTGCATTTACTTGGCTTTACCACCACTGTAAAGTCAAACTCCTAGAATAAGATAACCCATCGACATATACCCCTCTATAAAATGGGCTTGTTCACCAAGTATCTCAATGTCATTTGATCTGTATAGAAAGAAAAAGGTGTTACTAGCAAGTATTGTCAGAACTTATGCAGCGCATAGATCATTGACAAAGCCTCACGCTTCATAGTTCTATAATTCTGTTTTACAGGAGTCAAATTTCTACTAGAAAATCAGATAGGATGATATACAATACCTTCTCTAGGTTAAGCTAGAATTACACTAATGGTCATGCCAGAGGCGTCCAAATGTACATGAAAGGGTAGATTCCATAAAGGAAAACATAAAATAGGTGTCGCAGTAAGCCTCTCCTTCAGCACTTTGAATGGACACTATTGCGGTTCTCCCCAATAGAACTTCCCTTTAGCTTTTAATAACTCTTCCAAGGGTATGAAAATATTAGCATATCCGTTGATATACTTCCTATAATATCCTATGTGGCCCAAGAATCTGTGCATCTCATTCTGACTAGTGGGTTCCTCTAAGCCTAAAATGAATGCAATCTTAGTTGGATCTACTAACAAACCCTCCTTACATATGATATGCCCTAAAAAAGTTCCAAAAGGCGTAGAAAATACACACTTCTTGATATTTAAAGAGATGCTTAATAAAGTGGTAGAGCCAGAGTTGCACACAAATAATTAATTCTCTATATTGCTTCAACGTTAAACATATAGAGATACAACAATTATATATAAATATGCAACTCCTATAAATTAGAAAGTTTCTCTAACAATAATCCTATTTAGTTGTGATTGGTACTCACGTAAAAATACACAAATCAAATCATACGAGTTGTTAAAACAACTCCAACTAATATATTATTGTTTATATAACAATAATATAAATAACTAATTATTATTTACCTTTCGGTAAATATCCCACTATAATGTAAACATTATATTTCCTATCACTTAACTATTTGCACCTCTCAAACATTAACCGTAAATTGTCACAATGATCCTTGATAAGCCCATACATAGTCTAATCATCCAAGTAAACCTGTAAGAATTTGTGAATAAAATCTTGGAATGTTTAAACCTAAATGCGTGAAAATACTGCAGGCGCATTCTTCAATCCAAAGGGCATCACGGTGTATGCAAAACTTCCCCATTCAATGGTGAAAGTTGTCTTATCTTGACCCTCTTTAGAAATTCTTACTTGATGATACCATGAGAATCCATCTGTAAAAGAGTAAATTTCTCTCCCTACAACACCTTCCAATATTTATTCATTGAATGGTGTAGGGAAAGGATCAATCACACATGCAACATTCAACTCCATGTAGTCCACACAAATCCTGATTCTCCCATCTTTCTTTATGTTGATTACCATAGGGCTAACCCACTCTAATTTCTCTATGGGCTCAATAATTCTAGATTCCAACATCTTGTCAATTTCTTCTTTAACTTTTACGCGCAGGTTAGGGTTCATCTTGTAAGGTCTCTTTCTAACCGGGTGCGCACTTTTATTTAACTTAATTTTCATCTTGCCCAAATATTTATGCAATCCTTTCAACTCATGGTAGCCCCTAGGAAACAAGTCTTGGAAATCATGTAGCAACTCAATTATCTTAGCCACTTTAGAGTCAGACCAGTAATCTCCAATTATGGCCTCCTTAGGTTCAACATCTGTGTCAATGTTTGATTTCTTCATCTTCATAGGTTCATGGTAGGCACGCGCCTTCTCATCTAGACTATTTAAGACCTTGCACGTACCCTCTAAATGATCTATGTCCAAATTTTCCACTTCTTTAGCATCCACCATAAAGACCATCTTTGCTTTCTCCTTCTCTAGGAAAGTGCGCTCAAGCAATTCTACATCTATCTCATATACTTCTTCAAAACATGCTTCTAGGTCTGAATCACCAAATAACTCCTGAATGAATTCTTCAGCCTTTGCACTATCCCCCATAGTCAAGCACTTCACAACCTGTAATGCCTCTTTTATCAGAGGTTTAGTGGAGAAGTAGTCAAAAGTTTGAATCATTCATGCACTCAAGTCTTGCCAATTTCTAGTCTCTATACAACTCCGCATAAACATACCAAGCACGCGCGTAACCTTACAAGGTGAAATAAAGTTTGTGCACCCACAATGAAGGTGGTAAAACTTTCTACCCATTTGTTAAGAGTATCTCACACTACTGAACATGGTGCTGAATAAGATTATTACCATGATATTCATAGATTTGAGTAGGTGTATTACTTCTGAGAAACTAGGCTGATAGAGAAATTCTCACTTCTCTCCATTCTATGAGATTATCCCTATGAACCATCCACCAATGTGCTACTATCCCACTCAGGGTATAAATTAACATATTCCTTTTTTCCACCTGATCCTTCCATTGTACTTCCATGGCTCATAGGAATACCTCATGGTTTCTTTACCAGTGTACCGAGGTACCGTGTTGTTATCCTAACCTCCTAACATAACGTGGGCTACTTACGGATGCATTTGTGCTTCTTACCTCACTCCCAACCATATCGTGAGATCCATGTGCCTAATTATCGCAAGTAATACTTGTAGTATCACTGAAGGATGGTGCATCATCCTCCAATGGAGAATTCCTTCCTTAGATGGCTCAGGTGCTTTTGGATCTTGAATGGTACATACATAAATTATCTTTAAGGTCATCTTCACTTAAAGGATAAACATAAGGTGCATATTTCCCATCTGTTAAAGGGATAATATTTTTTTCTTCCTTGTTCTCAAAATTGATATATCCCTTATTAAACCATAGATCATCATTATTTTCATAGCACCAAGGGTGCCCAAGTAGAGCTGGGAATTTTCTCTGTCTTCTTTTTTTGTTATCCAATTTTGTAAATGCTAATGACCTTAAAGTATCCACAGTGAATCCTTGGCCCAATTGGCATGGCCTTAGTTTGATTCACCATATACATTAAATTAGAAGATGGATGCAATGGAGGTCTACCATATCTGAACCTATGAATCTAAGGTAAGTACATTTACTTTCACACCTGTGTCAATCAAAATATGGCTCAAAAGCCATCCATCCACAACAAAATTCAAAGTGATCTCCTTCTTACAATAATCCAAGCTATAGGAAGGGAGATTAGCATGCAAAATCTTCCATCCATTCTTAATACCAGTTTTCAGAGTGTTACCTTTCAACCAAATCCCTAGTAATGGAATAATGTTCTCCTGACACAATATCTTGACATAATTCCTTCACATCATCAACATCTGACTAGAAATTCTCATCTGAATTCTTTTGTTCCAACTTCCACAACTATTCCTTTAAACACTGTATTTCACCATACATATTTCTAACCACCTCTATGGTTTCTTGATAAACCTCCTTCTTATGTGTAGGGTCTATGGAATTTTTTGCATGTAAAACCTCCTCCTTAGGGATGGTAGGATTTAGTTGCAATTTTTTTCTAGTGCACACAACCTCAACATGTGTAGTAATCTTCATAGGTACTACCTCAAGATCCGGTGCTAACTTCGACATCCATTGGTTTTCTAAGGTGCATTGTATTCTTGCTTTTTTATTGAGATCATACCTATGCCCTTGTTCTCATGTTTATGATACTTCCTTAGATGTTCATATAAGTCCAGGAACTCTTCATAGTTATGATTCTTTCCATAAAGAAATCAAGTAATGTTATGAGGACATTCATGCCTGAAATGGTGTAAGGGGATCCACATATAAGCATGTTCCATGAGGGAACTCACTTCATCCACTACCATGGTCTCAACCTCTGAATCCACCATGGTGTCCTCGACCTCTACCACAACCTCCATCAAAGCACCCTTCATTTTGATCATAACGCCATCGAGTGTGATCATGATCATGTTGCTCACTTTTATCCTTAGAGTTATTTGAAACTCCCATCTGTCATACACCAATATCAATGGCATCATGGATCTGATCAATCAACCTGCAATCTTCAGTATTATGAGTTGTGGACTGGAAAATTTTACAATAGCAGGACATGTTCTTTCTTATCACATGTTGTAACAATGGACAATGACTTACATCATGTTATAAATGACATATCTCACATTCCAGTAACAAGGAGTGCACCAATCTGTGAGGAAAACTATCCTTATTATGCCCCTCTACTTCACAATCTGTGCACCAAATTCCACTGTGTGTCTCATGTGTTGTATTTGCTGATAGTTTCTCTAACTATTTTCCATTTCCGCAATCTAAGCTTCCAAGAATGGGCTCACTCTAATGTCTATGCTCTTGGCTGCCTCAGAATGTAGAGTTGTTTTAAGTGCCTCGCATGGGTTTGTATAAGTATTATGTGAGAGAGCCCTCCTAAAATGTGTAATCAAGCCTCTAACGAACCACGATACATGCTGACTTGTATGGATATCATATGCTAGTTTAGACAAGAGTTTTTTGAAATGAGCATCATATCCCCAAACACTCTTAGTAGTGCCCTGCTTAATATCCTTAAGCGAACTTATACTTTTCTTCTCGAACTCTAGGATATAAAACTCTTTAATGAAAGCATCTCGTAACACTGTATAATCCAAACAAGTATGATCATGGTCAAACTTCCTATACCAGTTGTGTGTGCATCCCTACAACGTAGTTGTAAACTGACTAGCCTTGCACTCTGAAGCTATAATTCCTTTCGTGTGCCAAATTATCTCACACATATGGACATGCTCAATAACATATTCTATTACCCTATACTCTAGGAGATAAAGTGACATCTCCATGTAATATTCTGGGGCTAGTGAGGACCATGCCCACCAGATCTAGAACCTCCTATGTTACCTCTGCCTCCAAATCCACTAGATCCACCAGATTTGAGTCACCTATTCCTCCTAATCCTCCACCTATAACAAGAATTGATCCAGAGGATGCAATGCCCTGTGTCCCAACAATGGTGCTAAAATGAACTCCTACAGTCTGTGAATTTGTGCTACTCCTTGATGTGAGTCCAAATTTCTATGTACCTGTGTTATGTACTGACGACACACCTAAAAAGGTTCCTCTAACAGGTCCTCCAAATAATAAGGAAAATTTCTTCCCAACCATAAATGTACTTGCTATTTGATTCACTCCTGAACTTATAATTAAGTCAACTCTACATCTTGATACTCTACTGCCCAAACTAGCTTGTTGAATACTAGCTATACTAGAAATTGGAACACCAAGCACATGGGCTAGGTTGCCAGGTAGATTCATATGCATGCCCATGGCCCAAGTTGTCTCTATTAGTGCACTCTCATAAGAGGCTGATTAGGGTTCCCTATCATGCTTAGCAAAATGGGGGAGTTCCATATGCTCTGGATCCACGTCCTTTGCATGAGCTCTAAATCCTTCATGAGCTCTCTCTCCTCAATGCCATCCATTCTAAAATATCTCATTGCTTCTCTAAATCCCTCTCATGTGCCTCATTGAACTTAATATGCCTTTCTTCTCTTTACTAATCTATTGCTAGGTCCTCCATCCTTCACCACACCTTATCCTACCCCCTTGCATGGTGGTGTTTAGCTAACCATCGACTTCTCTTCCAAATTCATTGTTACCATCAAGATTTTGATCGTCAGTGGAATGCCTTACAAATAGGTTCCTCTGGGACAACGTAAAAAATTGAACTCAACTACCTCTAAACAAGAGTAAGTGGAAATTAAGTACTCCAAAATATAACTATTCATAACACCATAGAACCAAGTATCTAGAGTGCGTGTCCAAGTTAGATCATCATCATAGAGGGTCTGAAATTATTCTTGCATCTAGACAAGTGTGTGAATCCTCCAATGCCATTTAGATGCCTAAGTAACCAGCCACTCGTATATCTCTATTGGAAATACAACAAAGAATCTATCATATAATCAGTCATATAGATTCTTCTCTACCCACACACGTGCATCAAAATTAGATCCAGTGTTGAATCTCCAAGCGTACTCTTCTTCCAGATCTACTATCCACTACTCAACACTTGCCAAGGTGAACCAATATGTATTCATCACACAAAATATTAAAAACAACTATAAAATAGGTCCCAACAATGGAACCAATGATGCAACCTAGAATTTATTGTGAATAACCCAGACATGCTGACACATCACTCAGCCTGAGCTGAGTGCTAACCTGAAGCATGCAAAGGCACAGGGTCCCTCTCTAGAGTTGTTTATATAGAATGTTAACATGATGGTTCACATGTATTTTCATATTCATAACCAAGAGTAAACAACACACAGTGCATAAACAAGATCTAGATCTTAAAATATATGTAAGATGAACTAAACAATGACCATAACAAGATTTACCATGCAAGACCCAAATTCAGTCATGTTCAACACCATTATCCAACCAATATGAACCATTATATTAAATACTATAAAACATAGAAGCTTATTACATTACATAAGTATCTCCATAAGTTATGCGCGTGACAAAACCAACAACATAACTCTACAATTTGACACACACAAAACCATGCAAATAAATACACACACACACACACACACACACACATACATATAGAGGTGGGGAATTTCCCTTCACCACCTATGTACTTCTCAAAATAGGCCACATGTTAATAATATCCATGTGCCTTTAAAAATGGATGCACAACATGCAAGTGCTCTTAAGAATAGACTTCCTATAGTTAACTCTGAGTAGAAATCCTATTATTAGCTTAAACTATGCATGACGCTCAGCTATTGCTTATTCCCAAAATAACATTACGTGGACCGCAAGTCTTCATGTCTTTTTGTGCTCAGCACACTATCTCTCAGAATAGCCATTATCCATAAAACAGCTAAGTCCTGAATTCGAAGTTTTCTTGCATACACTTATTTTGCTTCTTCTATGCCCTCAAATATGATTTGATCTAGTACATTCATCCTTTATGTGAATTCACCTTAGAGCAGTATGCTATCTGCTCAAAAAAACATGAAGAAAAGATTAGGGAACTTTAAGAACAAGTTAATATGATCTCCAAAGATATCAGGGACAAAATTAAAGAGTGTGACAAAATCAAATCATCCATGAAGACATTTGAAAAAGATCTAGATTGGGAAAAGCAAGCAAATGCGAAAATGAAGAATGATAAAGAAGATGCCTGCCAGAATCTTGAAGCTAAGCTGAATAATCTAGAGACAGAAATGGAACAAGTACAGACTGGTGGATTAAAGCATGAGAAATGTAAATCATCAATTCATGAAAAGAATAAAGAATGTGATAGATGGAATGCTGAATTGAATAATCTTAGAGAGGAACTGAAACAAACAAGGCAAAGGGATTTGGAAGCCAATTCAAGAAAAGTATGCTATCAAAAATTCTTAAAGAATAAGAACGATGAAAAGACTAGATTCAGCATGCAATAAAAACGAAACAGACCAAGGTGACTAACACTGGATGATCCAAGTCAATTAGATAGCCCAATGCATCCATATATGAAAGAAAATTTAGTGGATATTATTATTCATGTTATGGTTTTGGTCACAAGGCCACGAAGTGTAAAAGGCTCAAGATAGACAAAGAACATTCATGGAGAGATAGTAGATCTAAGTATGAGAAGAGTAGGATGTATTTCAATTTTCATGAGAAAGGACACATTCCTAGGTATTGCTTAGAAAAATCCTTAAGACAGTTTAACAATGATCACTTAGGTGCACTGACACATCACTCAACCTGAGACAAGTGCTCACCCGAAGCGCGAAAAGGCACCAGGTTCTTCTTTAGATTTTTTTGTACAGAATGTTAGCATGATGGTGCACATATATTTTTAGATTCATAACCAAGAGTAAACAAAAAATGGTGTATAAACCAGATCTAGATCTTAAAATATATGTAAGATGAACTAAACAATGACTATAACAAGATTTACCATGTAAGACCCAAATTTTGTCATGTTCAACACCATTATTTAGCAAATATGAAGCATTTTATTAAATAATATAAAATAGATAAGCTTCTTACATTACATAAGTATCTCCATGAGTCATGCACATGAGAAAACCAATAGCATAACTCTACAATTTGACACACACAAAACCGTGCAAATCAATACTTATATATAGGGGTGGGGAATTTCCCTTCACCACCCATGCACTTCTCAAAATAGGCCACATACTAATAATATCCATGCACCTTTAAAAAAGGATGCACAACATGCAAGTGCTCTTAAGAATAGACTTCCTATAGCTAACTCTGAGTAGAAATCCTATTATTAGCTTAAACTATGCATGAAGCTCAGCTATCGTTTGTTTCCAAAATACCATTGCATGGACCGTAAGTCTTCATATATTTTTTTCTCAGCATGTTATCTCTCACAATACCCCTTATCAAAAAAATGACTAATTCCTGAATTCAAATTGTTCTGGTGCATGCTTATTTTGTTATTCGTCCATGCCCCCAAATGCACTTTGCTCTAGTGTGCACAACCTTTATGTGCCTTCACCTTAGAGAAATATGCTATATGCTCAATAAAACATGAAGAAAAGATTGAGGAACTTGAAGAACAAGTTAATATGATCTCCAAAGAAACCAGGGACAAAATTAAAGAATGTGACAAAATAAAATTATCCATGAAGACATTTGAAAAAGATATAGATCAAGAAAAGAAAGCAAATGTGAAAATAAAGAATGATAAAGAAGATGCCTACTAGAATCTTGAAGCTGAATTGAAGAATCTAAATACAAAAATGGAACAAGTATAGAATGGAAAATTAGAGCATGAGGAATGTAAAGCATCAATTCATGCAAATAATAAAGAATGTGATAGACTAAATGCTAATATGAATACTCTTAGAGAGGAACTAAAAAAAACAAGGCAGAGGGATTTCGAAGCCAATTCAAGATAAGTATGTTGTCAAAAATTCTTAGAGAATAGGAAGGATGAAAAGGCTATCTCCAACATGTAATAAAACAAGAAGCAGACCAAGGTGACTAACACTGGATGATCCAAGCTAATCAGACAACTCAACACATCTAGGTACAAAAGAAAATTTAGTGAATATTATTATTCATGTTATGGTTTTGGTCACAAGGCCACGAAGTAAAAATAACATCCACAGAGAGATTGTAGATCTAAGTCTGAGGAGAGTAGGATGTTTTTCAATTTTCATGAGAAAGTACACATTGCTAGGTATTTCTTAGAAAAATCCTTAAGACGATTTAGCAATGATCACTCACATTCAAATAAAAGGATAAATCATGTAATGTGTCACACATGTCATGAATTTGGGCATTATTCAAAGATCTGCTATCAAAATGAACAACCTAAACCCAATAGTAGACTTCATACCTTCAGATGGCAAGAAAAGAAACCTTTTGCCATGAAAATGATTCCTAAGAATCATACAAAAATTACCAAGACTCAAAAAACACTTGAAAAGAAGAAGATGAGATGGGTATACAAGATCAAAGAAGAAAAACCTGAATTTAAAGAAGAAAATAAGGAAACAAAATTAAGATGAAGTGGGAAGTCAGAAATCCAATATAGACAGGGAAACAATGAATGATGATAAAGATAAGAAGAAGGAAGACAAGCTGAGTACAAGTAGTGAAGAATTTCTTCCTCAAGTGGTGATAGAGGAAATGTAGTATATGTGTCTCACTGACATACAAGTGGAAAAATAAATGTCAAGTGATATGAAAATCATGCCAAGAGATGCAGTCAAGAAGAGTGAAAAGAAAAAAAGACCAGGAAAGATAGAACTAAGTCGTCATGTTGTTTTGGTGACTTCATGTTTTTCTAACTGCACCTAAGAAGAACATGATATACTTCTCTAATATTCTAGAAGGTATACCAAATATAGAGGAAGCATGATGAAAATTCCATCATGGAGATTGGACAAAGATCTTGGTTGGTGGAAAAAGTCATAGTTTAATTGAGCAAGATGTCAAGGTATGTCACATATGATTTTCTCCATGTTATATAGTGTTGTATGTATTGAAGTCCTTGTGTATTCCCATAAGACAACATAGGAATAAAAAGTTGTAAATCATCTTCTTATCATCCATGCGTCTCCTTAAACTTGTCATTGATATATTCAAATACGAAGCAGTTCCATGACAGAAATCTTGAATCAATGAATAAGATGGTTGTATGGTAAAATATGAATTAGAATAGTTATGATATTCCTTGTGCATGAATGGATACAAGTGAGTATGTCATAGTTGAGTCATCAATTTCTGGTCGTTATAAAAAGCACATATCCATGGTGGAAAATGAGTCATGTATAAAATCCTCATGCTTTGGGTGTTGAAAGAAGAGCCTATTAAAATGTCAAAATCTGACCTTAGCATGTATAGATCTTGTGTGAATCCTGATGCTTGAAAAGTTTAGTCATAAGTGTCTTACGTCAAGTCCATTGTCATGATCCCTCAAATGTAATATGAATGAAGTAATGCAAGATCCTAATAATCCATGAGTTGAGAAAAAGGTGACAAGATGTGTATAAGTAATCTGTAATGAGAAAGTAATTACAAACTACATGTATGGAAGAGGGCGTCATTGTCAAATGAATGGATTAAGCTCCCAAAGATGTTGATGAAACATTCCTATTGATCTAAATGATGTAATAATTGGTATCTCTAACTATACAAACCACATGCTTAGAATTTTATTGTTGAGAAGATTCAGGTGAGTTAATGACTATCTATGAATGAGATTAGAGAAAGTGGATAGATTACTAGAATGAGAAAATTAATACACGCCACAAGTGCAAACATGACACTAAGTAGTGAATAAGTGTTAGGAATATAAAGAACAAGAAATGAGAAGAGGACATTTATACCACGAGAAAAGTGTCTGAGATAGAAATCCATAACATACAAGATGAAACAAAGCCTCACCAAGAGCATATGGACAAGGAGAGCTTAGTTCCAATTCAAGGAAATTGGAGTAAAGAACAACATGCAGAAGAAAAGTGTTTTAATATCTAAAAGCACAACATAATCCAATGGGGACCTATAAGTAATCAAGAAGATTATTTTTTCTAATGATGGGAGTCAAAAAATATGGAACACAGTCATAGGGGGAGCATACTCATGTTTAATCAACTTCAAATTAGTTCCAAATATGAGGGGGAGATAGTATACTAGCTTATGATTAAAAATTTTGTATCATCAGCTTAGGAGGAGCATTAATGTGGACATACTAGTTCAAGTGGATTAGAAGCATGAGCCAAAGGGGAACTTCTCAAGGTAAGAACATGATGAATCTAGCTTACCAATATTTTCATCTTTATGTGGCATAGTTTGTCCTTTTTCATTGTTGTCAAAGGGGGAGAGAAACTGAAGTCAGAAACCAACTAATCATATGTCAAAGAGGGAGAATAGAAACTGTGATTGTCAGTGTTTTTTCCATCAATAGTTATAGGTTTTTGGGTTTTTTGCCATCAATGACAAAGGGGGAGATTATTGGACCTTTGTCATGTGACATATGTTTTGTCATTGATGTCAAGCTAGATCAGTTGATGTCAAGTTGTATTGATGGAAAAAGGAGTGAATTGGTAAAGTGAGCAAGCTGACAAGATGAAGGCTGATTGGTAGTGTCAGCTTAAATAGAAAGCAACTTAGTAAAGCAAGCGGAGAAATTTGAAGATTGAACGAGGTTATTTCATGAAGATCTGAAGCTATAACAATGATAGTTGCATGCTCAAAAAGATAAAAATGTAGATGTGAAGGAAGATCCGCAAAAGTAAGGATAGCTTAAATGTAAATATGCGGGAAATAGAAAGTTTTAAGGAGATGCAGGGGAGTAAAGGAAGTCAGGGGTAATTCTATGGACAAGCAGAGAAGCCACCAAATAAAGAAAAATTGTTAAGGAAGAAAGTCATGGAAATGAAAAATCCGCATATGAAAGGATGGAGTTGCAGACCTAAAACAAAGTCACTGGAAGGTAACAAGAGCCATGTATAAGGAACAAGCCACAGAAAGATGAAGGACATGGAGAAAAAGTTACGAGACATTGTGAATGCCACGAGAAACAAAGAAGAGCGATGGATGACTAGAAATCTGCCAAGTAAGAAGAAATTCCACAAGAAAAAGAAAAGAGACGTGATACAAGGGAAAAGATCCAAGAAGCCAAGAGAAGCTGCATATTGAGAAAATATTAACTGGAGATGAATCACGGACAATCAGATAGAGTTTAAATTGGAAGAAGTAAGAGTTTTCATGTGAATCAATGGTGATTGTATTACCTAAAGATTATGGCTGCGTGTACAACTGGAACTCCACATTAAACAATGAAGTCCACTATTCCAGCTACCAAAATTTATTTCTTGTTGACTTCAAAGTATTTCAGTTGAAATCTCCATGAAGATTCCTGATTCCAAGGTGAAATAAAATATTGGACAAGAAAGGAGCTCATTTATTCTAGATCACAAGGAAATCCTAAAAATACAAGAAATCTATTTTTAGGAGTTGTCTCATAAATAATTTCCGGCAGATGCATAGAAGAAAGTGTAATCAAGATGAATACAAAAAAGAAAAATCTTGAGATAGTGGCATGCATTTAATGCACTAGATTTTCAAGTGACTAGGCTCGAGAGATTGTGTGACACATAAAAGGAAGTGTAAACGGTTTGATTGGATATATAGAGGAAACTCAATGCTATTGCAAAGTTTTGTTACTCAAGGTTGAAACAAGATAGTATAATTGAAGGAGCACCATGAGATAAGAGCCTCAAGAGAAAACAATGCATTCAAGAGGAAGGAGAAAAAGAGGAATAGAGAGGTAGAAGGAGTAATGTAGAGATGAGAGTAAAATTATGAAAGTTTTGTCAGATGTGTTACAAACTAATATATGCAGCAAAATCACTCTCATGAGCTAAAGAAATGAAGAGTTGAAGATATGAAAAGAGAGAGAAGTGCAGTCGAGCCAAAGAAAGAAGAGGATGCTACATGACGTAGATTTTTTGAAGTGAAGAGCAAGGAGGAGCTGAGGATAGATTTATTGAAGAGAAGAAGAAAGGAGACACGACAAATGAATAAGGATCTAGTGCAAAGAGAAAGAGAAAAGCTATGTGTAGAAGGATACATAAGCATCAGATGAAGGACTAATGAGTAGAGAAAATAAGAAAATATGATACGTTGGATGTGAGAGAGGAGAGACCAGAAAAGAGGTAAAGAAAACATTACATATCTAACTATAAAGAGTTATTGTAAGAGAGTGAAACAACAAGGTGATCATAATTTGTTGTATGTGCAACATGGAAACTAGATGATCAAATTTATATGAACATAAGTCTAAGTTGCAGCTTAGCAGTCTTAGGGGGTTATAACCTCCTTGTGTGTTGGTGCATGCAGAAGATCAATTGTGGTTAATTAAATTAGGGTTTGGTGCTCCTTGTGAGGTTGGTGTCTTACTAAACAAATATCTTGTGATGTGTTATATTAAATTGAGTCCTTTTTTGTGCGTAATATCAACATAGGTGTAGGGTTTGGATATCCTTTTGGGATTGGTGTCTCACTAAAAAATCTTGTAAGATGTGTTATATTATTATGAGTCCTTGATTTGTGTAATATAGGCAAAACTTGCAGTGGGCTTTTTTCCTAAAAGGGTTTCCCACATTATATTTGGTCTCCTCATATGAATGTGTGTGTATTCTTCTCATTCTTATAGTCTCATGATTAATATTGCATTCTTATAACAATCAATGATAGTTAACAACAAAAAATATAGGAAAGAAAAAGGAAATTGATTGTAAGTTTTAATTAGAATTGATTTAATTCCCCCTTCTTAATGCATGAAATCTCTAACATCATTTCCCCTCCCACAATTTGAACTCATTGACCTCTTTTCCAAAATTTCCATCCCCCACATCTCACACCACTTACAAATTCATTCATTATGCACATTTGATGAGGCCATGCACATGGCACAGTGCCTTGAGGATGTTCATCTTGGTCGTCCTCCTTCCTTGCCTCAACTTTCAGTTCCTCCTTCACTTTCTAAACCCTCATAATACCATTTTCACATTGTCATTCATACATATCCTCCTCACATCTCACCACTTTCTACACCCACATATTCAAATTAATTGTGTTCTCCAAGATCTCATAGCTTCATTCAAATCCCTCAAAAATTCACTCCATTGACTGAGCCACTTTCCTCTATTCTCCAAAATTTTCTTGATGACAATCTCATCACTCTCCCTCCTAATCTGCCCCCTCCATTATGAAATTCCTCCCATGATACTTGTGCTTACCATTGTAATGAAAATCACCCCACTGACTCATGTCCCCATCTCCGCAACATCATTCATGACCTTATTGAAAACGGGACATCACCATCGAGTCTCCATTTCCTCCTACACAACTGTCTAATACACTCACTCACTTCACAAATTACTTCTCCCACTTCTTCTCCATGTTTTTTTCTTTCATCATCTGACTCATCATTCCCTAATCCATCACAATCATCATTCACAATTGGTATATCATCATCTCAATAATCTACTTCACCACCAAAATTATCATACACTTCCACCTTAGACTCCACACGATCATTTGTTCCTAGTATCTCGTCATCTATGCTATATATTTCTATGTTTACCCAATCATGCGCTTCCACATTAGATGTGGTATCATCCTCATCCTCTTTTTTAGAGTTCTCAACATTGTCACCATGTATATAATCATGTGATTATATCTTTTCCACCACAGTATCACCCTCGTCACTCCCTTTGGTCTCATATAGTCCTCTTATCACACAACCTATAACTTCACCTACCTTTCGCTCTACATCACACCCTAGATCACTCATCACTTAATATATTCCAAATTCCTTTTTCACATGCATCTCAATTCCTTCATCATCACTAATTTAAGCACAATTCTTTCTTGTGGCACCTCCGTTACATCCTATCTAATCTATTACGGTCATTTACACTCCTCTTGTATATGTGCCTTGTCACTTGTATACACTTATTCTTCCATCTCTTCCTCTTAAGACATCTTCACGTGCTCCCAATCCTTCACCTTTCTTAGAAAATTCTTCTACATCCATCTTATTGCATCCATCCTCAATCATTCAAGAACCATTTTTATTATTGTATCCTCTGTCTTTGATCGCATCATCTATCATAATCTGAAAACCATTTATTTATACACCTATGCCTCACAAGCCTCCTCCATATCCACTTATGCCCCCATATCATTTAAATTTTATCTCACATTCTCATTTGTTTGATATTCCTTCTTACATGCCTCTTCCCATTCCATGTCATCATACTCTCATTACACCAATTCTTCACAAGGTTACTCTATTGGATCTCATGCTTCCTTCCCACATCACTATGTTCTCTTAACCTCGTCCACCTGATATTATCACTCACACCATGCTTCATAACACTTCACCTTCTACCATTCATTTATTTTCATGTCCTCATACACTTGAAATTATTGCACATCCACCATATTCAACACCTTTCTTGTGCATTTCATCCCCACACTCATGTTCTTCACCTACAACCATTCTATGGATCCTATTTAGAATTTTTTCTTCACTTATTGTTAACATCATCACCACAAATCTAATTATTTATATCATCTATCAATTATTTTTACACATCATATCTTTCACACACCTAGTCCCTATTTGTATTGGAGGGAATTTCATTTGTCTTCACTCTTGCATTCTGTATGTTCCTTACATTCTAATTCTCTTCATCCGGCCTGATTTTGAATCACAACCTAATTCTTCACACATCATACACCATCATCATCGACAAAAATATGAAAAAACACACATCAAAACAACTAAACATATTTCAAAATCCAAAATAATCTATATATTCCAAAAAACTATAATAAAGAATGCTTTCCTAAGGATGTTCTTCTACATTTTCTCCAGTGATTCATATTTTATTCCACATTTCATTTATAGTTTAATCACATTCCAAGTTTTTGTTTTCTTCACAGGGTTTGGTGAAATCTTGATGATCTTGTTGTCACATTTTGTGAGTCAATAGTCTATACTACAATTGCTTGAACTTGGTCTCTCCTTACTTGGTGAATTAAGAATGACTATCCTCTTTCAGATATATTCACACTTACAAACTTAAAATCTTGTTGGGAAGAACCTCAAGCATCATTTGTCGACACTTGCTAATTTTTGTCTCTATAATCAATTCCAATCCCTTCATACAGTCACTCGTGGTTATAAAGCCCTTGTAAAACTGAGAAAGTTGAATATCATGTGAAAAACAAATAAAAATTCAAAATTCAAAACAAAAAATAAAAATAAAAACAATATCAAACAATCTCTCTTAGGGGTCTTTCCAGTATCTCTACCGGGGTTATGGATGCTTGGATGGTAGTAGAGAAATGTTGTGACTAGAATCAAATTTATCACTATCAAGGCTATGGCTTCCTGGCTGATAGCGGAATAATGTATGGCTTACAATTACCTTCCATGTCATTACTCATAAATCACTTATTTCCCTTGCACCTACAAATTGGATTATTTTTTACTCCTTTTCTCATAGGTCTTTCTTTCAAGTAGTAATTAAAATTCACACGTAGACATAGGATCTTGATGAGTCATAGAGCTATTATGTCACCTTGTGTAGTTGAGACCTTGTTTAAGATCCTATTTTGGTTCACTTTCTATCTCATGTCTCGTGGCTTCCAGCTAGTCGTGTGTTTACCACCACATTTTTCACAAAACATGTTCATATACCCTCAAAACTCCTTGTGTTACATACTTACACTCTACTTCATTTGGAATGAACATATGTGGGCATCTATTGCCTTCTGCACATCATTTCATTAATTTCTATTTCATTCACATTACATCATCCCCACTTTGTGTATAATTTTCATTTGTGCTCATTTTTATTTTTCATTAGATTTTCCTTACACTCTTCCACATTTTCATGCCCACTCATCACATTCACCCCTTGTAAGGCTGGGTCACCATAATAAGGTGACCTTGATCTCTCCTCACTATGAGCTCTCCTCACCTTGATTGCAGTAGCCTGTAACCCCAAATCTACCCACAACTCCAACTCATTAACCTACCCCACCATAAATTCCCTACCCAACCCCTTCCTAACCCTAACTCACCTCAGCGAGTCACTCTAGCGACTCGCTGAGTCCCTCTAACCCAGATCCTAATTGAACTCAACTCTCTTTGGAATTCTCTCTAGTGGTTCACTGAGTCACTCTAACTTAACCCTTCCACCTTCTGTATCACCTGAAAAATTGGCAAAACCTCGCTCATCTTCCCTTTTTCCCCAACCTCACTCATCTTGCTGAGTCATTATAGTGATTCAAATTTCTCCTCTAATTTTCCCTCCTTCATTCACTTCCCTCTCACCTCTATTCACCCATGAGACTTTGTCTCCCACCCACCTTGGTGCCACTGAGTCCCTAACCCTATGCACTAATCCTATATAACTCACGTGCACCTAGATGCTCTTCCCAATCGAGCCACTTACACAACTCATCACGTTTCCATACTGGTAAGTTGATTTCCCTGATACCCTCAAGCTACTTCCCTCCCTTATTGTTTGATGCACTCCATCTAGCTCACGCACTGAACTTGGTGATTTTTTGGTGCAAATCCCTCCCTTCACACTGACTCACTTATATCCCTCTCCAAATCACTTAATGTGAATCATTTGTCCTTTAATCCCATGTATAAATCCAAGCTCAACGTGTCATATTTATCTTCTCACCACCCCTTCCCTCACTTAGCTTAGTGATTCCCTCATGTGACTCACCAGCTCGCCTCTCTTCATAATGCCTTTGAGCTCATCTCCCACTATGACAAAATACCACTCCTTTCTAATCCTCACACCCTCCCCTCTCCTCAGTCATAGGTGTGACCCACCTCTTCATTCCTTAGTGAAATCATTGCATGCCTTACCCAAATCACATACTTCCCATAACCCATTTTGGTACCTATTTTAGTGAGTTGCTCATGTGACTCACCTGCTTGAACCAACTATTTTTCTTACCACACCTCGAGATTACCCATCCATATCAATGAGCTAGATCACCTAGCTATTCCCTAACCCATTTTACTACTCCCAAACTCTATGCACCGCTCCTCGCTCGCTGCATTGCTCCAAAACTCAGTGTGTCACCCCCAAACTCACCGCATCTCTCCCCACTCGCTATGCTACTCACATATCTCATCACACTACTCCCCAACTTACCACGCTACTCTCCTAACTAGATGCCCAACATACACATTATCTCACCACTTGACTTTCCGCCTAGCTCACCAAGTCTCTCTAATCATTATTTTCACATCCTATCAATTACATCCACTTTTATACATACCCATCATCCATATTTCCTCTGCACATGAATAAGGTAACCTTGTCATCGCTTTCACTCATCACACCTTTTCCAAAGTTCACTTTCTATCATCTTCAATTTCCACTTTTCATCCCATGTCACGCTGGGGCAGCCTATGGATTAAAAAATGGAAACTTGAGGGTGGAATCATGCAAAATTCTTCTTGTCAGTTCTATGAAACCTAATAAAAATCCTTCAATCAATTGACTCTATAGTCTTCACCTCACAAAATCAACCTAGTAATCCCTTCACAGAATCTAGCTGAGGTCTAGCATGGTTTTACCTTTGGTTTTCTTGATTGTTTCAAGGGGTAACAACCGAGCTTGACCTTGATATGGTGGGGTTTCTAGGGTACCCACAATGTTGATTGTGTTTTATTGCGCACCGTGTAAAGCAATGGATCAAAGCTTCTTTCCCTATAAACAAGCTTACAAAGATCACACTTAGACAAGATAATGTTACTACTTAGAAAATGACATAAGCTTTTATTAATGTTTATGATTGTGCTACAAGATAATAAGATGGAAATGTGACTATCACTTATTTAGGTTAGATACATATATAGCTATTATTAGTCATGGCTTCAGATCCATAAATCAGATTCTTGGTCTGTATACAAATTTTCAGATATGTTAGAAGCTACAAAATCAATAATTTCTTCCTCTCCTGTAGTGGTGTCAGAATCTGGAATGGAAATATAATCAGAGGATTCTTCTAGGGTATCAAAAAGGTGAGAAAGTGTAGTGTTGGTGCTAGATATGTTGATGTGGCTATGGTCTTCAACTTTAGGTGCTATGTTGAGGTCCTTTGATAAGTCTAAGCCAATCTCATAAGCGTACTCGTACTGTGCTAGATCTGCATGGAGTCTTATAGCTTCATTGTACGCATCCCAGAATGATTCGGTAGCCTCACAGATGTGTTGAGTTGTTGCAAAGATATCCTCAAGATGGTTGAAGGGTGCATTTTGAATTACGTAGAGCTCAAGATTGTGGAGGAGCTCGTATTGTTCCTAGTAGAGTGGATGTCGAATGATAGGAAAAGCACCAATGTCAGCTACAGGGTAATTTCTACCACCTAATGCCATCTGAAAGCAACATTCTAGACAAGAAATTAGCAGATAACAAGAAAAAAAACAAGACATTTTGATCAGATTATGTAGAAAATATGAAAAAAAAAAGTAACATAGGAATCACTGGTGATTCAGGTAAATCACTGGCGATCAAGGCAATCACTAGTGATTGTTGTTAGTTTTAATAGTTTATTAAACATGGCTAAGAAACTTGATCAAGCTATCATTTAAGGTAAATTCAGAAATTTAATTACATATTATGAATAGATAAACAAACATTACCTACAAATAGTGTTTAAGATAAGAAAAATGAGAAGATTACCTTGCATAATGAATGAATTTAGTTGACGGATGGAAGAAGACAACTGAACGGTGATAGAAAATGTTTTGATGAAGGGTTCGACGAATCAGGAGGAAAGTAGTGTTGGTGCATAATGATGAAGGACGTCTTGATCTCTGCTACGTTGATAATGAAGAAAAATGTACTTGTGAAAACATTAGAATGCCCACCAAAAGGGATTTGAATGCACATATTTATCAATTGTTGGTGATTGGGAAAATCACCGAAGATTTCAGGAAATCCTAACTAAATTAGTTAGGTGGGTGATTTTTCCCAATTCCGAACTAGATATGGCATGTTTTCAAGTAGTTAAGGTGGGAGGAGGGTAAAAAAAGCATACACAAACTTGATTAGGATAAGAGGGGTTAGCCTTTTTTTGGAAATATTTAGTTAGCGTTTTTAGAAGGTTAGTTAGTTAGGAATAAGTTAGTGATTTTTAGGAAGGTGGTTTTAGAGGGTAGGGTTAATGAGGTGTCATAGTGAGGTGTCTTAGTTAACATAGCGAGGTGTAAGGGGGAATTATTATAATTAATTAAATAATTTAGATGTGAGGGGTGTGTGATTAATTAATTAACTAAAGATGATTTAAGAGGGCGTAATGTCATAAATGTGGCACTTTCAATCATGAGTGTGTCTAAGTTGAGGGATGAAAATTTTTGGTGTCTACATTTTCCCCTTTTTGTCTGGAAATTTTTGACAATTCACTAGACAAAAATGATGAAAAAAAATTGTGTTGACATGGGTGAGTCTACTATAGCACAATACAGTGATCACCAGTGTGTTGTGTTTTGGAAAAGGCTTGCTCCAAGTGTGGAGGTGTGCAAAGAAAAATGTTGGAGAATCAATTGACAGGGTGGCCAAAGGGCTTGATACCTATAGACATATGACCCTAACCAGGTAAAGTTGTTGAGCGGGAAAACCAAGTGATGGGGGCCAAAGGGCTCATCTCCCATAGACGTATGACAAGTCCCAATGTTGTGACTATGTTGTTGTAACAAAATATCATGAGGGATAAGATATTTTTTAGAGGCATGACACACTTGTGCAAAGGGTAGAATGACATGTTCTTGAGTAATGTAGGCATGGAAGCCTAAAACAAGGGAATCATCGGTGATTGGGTAAATCATCTGAAATTTTTGTAATCACTAGTGATTGGGTCGCATGGAAAAATTGGGGGTATAAATACCCAAATGTATTGTTTATTTATCAAATTTTCATTGTATATGATAGTGAATTTGTCAGAGTGGGAGAAAAATATGTTTTGCGAGTGAAAAATTGTCAAATGGCCTCCTTGAGCTGCAAATGGAAGCCCGTCCTAGCAGAGGTAGGCCTTAATCTTGTTTTTGTTTCATTTTTGTTGTTTTTAAGGGATTTTTAGGGATTTAGGGTCATATTCAGGGTGCATGGATGCCCTAGGGAAAATTTATAGGAATCGCAGTGATTCCTTCAATCGCTAGTGATTGAGGTGAATTGCTAGTGATTCACCTGCAACCAAAATAGTTTGTGTTTTAAGTGAGAAGATATGATTTTTGACCAATATTTTTGACTTTGTGGAATGTTTAGAGTTATATTATATGCATTTGAATGTTAGGCTCATGTGATGAGGGTACTTTGTGATTTCAAGTATTTACTTTTCAAAATTTTTACTGCATTACTAATGCTTACTTTCATGTTTGTATTGTAGGTGGATGCTCAGTTGACCATATGAGACCGTATCCCCTTGATGTTAGATGAGATCAGAGAGGATTTGTTTGATGATGATTGGGACCATTTGGAGGCTGTGGGATTTGGTGGGATGAGATTTTACAGGTGGATTCACAGGTGTCATAGCTTGATACTTGCATTGCTAGAGAGGTGGAATCCTTCCACCAATACTTTTTGGCTGCCTACAAGGGAGATGAACATCACCCTAGAGGATGTTCATCATATTACCAGACTTCCAGTTAGGGGGGAGCCTATCTATTGTATTTCAGATGTAGAGAGAGGAGATACCATGTAATGATTATACGGAGATGAGGCTCGAGGTGTGAGATACTCCTCAGGATATTTTTATTATTAGGCCCTATATGAGTCTGAGAGAGCGGGGTGCCCATAGATGACTATGATGATGTTGGGAATTTCATGTTTTGTACTGCCAGATTCAGGAGGTGGGAGATTCCCATGGATGATGACGGGGGTAGTTGCAGAGATGATGGAGCACCACACAGTCTTTGAGTGGGCTCCTACCTTGTTAGCACATACATATAGAGAGTTGTGGGCTTGGACAACCCACAAGTGCTACGGGATTGATGTTGGATTTTTACTAAAATGTTGGTCCCAAGAGCACAATGCCATTGCTCACCCATTTGGATTGCCTAGTGTTATTGATGTGAGGCACCAGGTTTCATGAGATGGAGTGTGAGTCTTGGTAGAGTGAGGAAGGAAAAGGGGCCTACCTATTATAGAGACTTGATATCTAGATTACAGGTTGGTGACATGATTTGGAGGCCATATGTGGATTTTCATGATTGGCCGTACTTTTCTGGGGATTTATCATACTTACAGCAGGACATCTGGGTCTAGGACTGTAGAACCAGAGAGGATGAGTTGATACACTTTAGTCAGGTTATGAGATAGTTAGGCCTGGTTTAGGATATACCTAAGGATCAAGTATTGTATAGGTGGGAGGATGGGGATACTAACACCCTGTAGGCTATTGTGGTAGGGCCTACACCCATCATTGAGTAGCTAGGTGTGATGGGTCTAGATGAGGATGGTCATGTGGTGTTGATTGATGATGTAGGGGTCACCCCATATTTTGTTGCTTGGTGGTCTCATTCATTGAGGAGTTTTGAGAGGATGAGGGTAGTGGAGAGGGTAGCCCGATTAGTTAGATGAGTGCATGCTCAAGAAGAGGAGCCAAAAGAGGAGGGAGGTGAGGTAGATGAGGAGAGGATTGAGCCTGGTGTTGTTATAGCTCCAGATGTTGCTACAGTGATGGCTGAGAAGGCCGTAGTGGAGGCAGAGAGAGATGCCACTTGGAGAGAGTGAGATGACTTAGTGGGAGTGTGAGATACTCTTATTGGAGAGAGATATGGTTTGATCATAGAGCGTGACGGGCTCCAGGCACAACTTTTATAGGTCTCTTCTGATAGAGACAGGTACAAGAGTCAGAGAGATACTTTTAGGAAGGCCTTGGGGATCACGGGGCCTTCTATTTTTGGCATGGAGCTATCGATGATGGTCTAAAAAAAAGGGGCATCATCCAGACATACTTATGGCATGGTTTCATCAACATGTTATGATATTGTGCGGAAGAAGATGGATTACTATGTTGAGATGGTGATCAAGAACTACCTTGATGCTACTTTGTATGTAGATTATGTAGCTGCACAAAGGGGTACCACAACAACAACTAGGCCTAGTGATAGTGCAGTGAGTGTGGGGAAGCCACCTCAGAGACCTCCAAGAGGGGGAGATGGTGAGGGAGGAGCCGGTGGTGGTGATCATGCAGTAGGAGATACTCTTGATCCTAGTTTGATGGATTTTACTACATGATTGTTTATAGGCTCATGGAAGCCCTTTTTTCTATGTATGACATTACTCTGATTATACAGACATTTATATGTTTTAGACTTTGATATATGATGATGATTATGATGATGTGCCCTTATATTTTTTCATGTGTATTTTAGATGTATGTGTTGATACTTTCAATGGTGTTGTGTTTTGATTTTTAATTTTGGCATGTCAAAAGTATGATCAATGTGTTAAAAATAACAAATGTGACCAAACTAAATGAAGTAAAAGTGGGGTGAAATCCCCACTTATGATATTTTCATGTAATGGGTTTGAGCTAATACTTGCACTTGTAGCCTTTCAAAATGTTAAATAAAAACCATCAATAGACAATTTTTAGGTAAATCAAAATGGATTTGGGCAATGTATTTTTGCTAGAATAATGGAAAAGAGAAGGGGATCATGTGGATGCATGCCACTATAAGGGAAAAGGGTTCTCCTCTTCAATGGATTCATAGAGAATTGATGCCCTAACATTTTTATAACTTCTTTTAAAGGAAAATTGATCAATGCGGGAAGCTTTCCTATATGCTTGTATTGTGAAGGTTGATCGATGCGGGAAGCCTTACATATATGAGTAGCCATCCTTCGAGGGTATGGTCTACATTTTTTATTATTTTAACTTGAATGGTCATCCTTCGTGGGATCAGTCCATGATTTGATAGGTAGTTATCCTTCAAGGGATCAGTCTACTTTTTGATAATTTACATTTCTTGTAAATAGTTGTCCTTCAAGGGATCAGTCTATTATAGCAAGATATTTTTAGCATCCAATGGATTTATCTCATTTTGTTAAGATGAGGGAAGAAGACCCTGATAAGCCATTTTAAAGGAGGGGATAAATTCACATGTAACCTACATCCACATGCCCCATGTTTGTGATGTTGGTGGATAGGTGTAGTGATTCTTGTACAACGGTAGTTGTTCATAATGGTAGAATGAATAAGATTTGACTGAAAATTGGCGTCATGATGGTCAACTACTTAACAATAGAAAGGCCACAAGTGTAATGCATTTAAAGGTTCTACTTTAGGTTCCCCATCAAGGGAAGTGAGGTGGTATGCTCCTGACCCATATTTGTGAGTGATAACATAAGGGCCAATCCAATTGGGGGAAAACTTTCCACGTTTACTCCGCTCTAATGTAGTCACATTTTGATTTTCTTTAAGCACAAGATCACCAATGTTAAATTCATGTTCCTTAACATGCTTATTATATGCCCTACTGATACATTGTTGATAGAATTGATGATGTTCAAGATATGTTAGGCATTTTTCGTCCAACAGTTTGAGTTGTGCTAGACGGTCCTAATGATATTCTTCATCAGGGATAAAATCCTTGAGAGATACACGTAGTGATGGGATTTGGATTTTGAGAGGCATAATGGATTCAGATCCATAAACGAGTGAATAGGGTGTAGCACCCATAGGTGTGTGGATGTTGGTTTGATAAGCCCATAAGGAAAATGGGATTTGGATATGCTAGTTTCTCCTTGCATCATTTACAGTTTTCATAAGGATCTTGTTAAGTGTTTTGTTGGAGGCCTCAGCTTGTCCATTTTCTTGAGGGTAGTATGGTGAGGAGAAGCTAAGTTTGATGTTGAAAGTGTTGCAGAGCTCTTTGACTTCCTTGTTTTTGAAGGATTTTCCATTGTCTGTGATGAGCTTATGTGGGATGCCAAAGTGACATATAATGTTTTGATATATGAAATTGACAATGGGGCCAAAGGGATTACTTCAACCCATTTAGTGAAGTATTCTGTTGCAATAATGATTGAGTGATGTTGTTGAGATGATTTTGGATTGATTGCACCAATGAGGTCCAATCCCCATTGAGAAAAAGGCCACAAATCTTGTGCATATTGTAAGGCTTGAATAGGGATATGAATGAGATCAGAATGGAGTTGGCACTTAACACATTTCTTTACATATGCACAACAATAGTCTTTAGTGATAGTAGGCCAGTAATACCCTAGCCATATGATACATTTAGTGATGGTGTTACCACTAAAATGGCCACCACAGATGTCATCGTGGACTTCTTCAATTACTTTGGTTGACTCGTGTGATTTAAGACATCGTAGTAGTATGCTGTAAAAAAATTGTCTATAAAGTATACCACCTATGATAACAAAGCGGGTGATGCATTGGAAAAATGATTGTTTAGCAAATTATGAGAGATTTGATGGGATTTTACACTCAAAAAGGTAATCATGTATCTGTGTGTACCAAAGATCAGGTGAGTTATTGTCAATGACGTCAATGGATGGTAGCTCATTTTGATGTGAAGGATGATCCAAGCATTGAATCACTACAAACATTTTAGTGTTATCCTTTGATTTTTCTATTTCAAAAGGGACGAGAGACCCAAGAGATGCCATGGTGTCTGCAAATCTATTAGAAGATCATGGAATGGCTTGAATGGTGTAATGGTTGAATGCACCAAGGAGAAAGTTGACAAAGGCCTTATAATTTTGAAGGATCTCATTTTTACACTGATACTCTCCTTTGAATTGACTGATGACAAGTTGTGAATCTCCATAGATTTCCAGATCGTGGACACCTAGGAGAATAGCAGTAGTTAAACCCATGATTAAGGCCTCATATTCTGCCATATTATTAGTGCATTCAAAGTTGAGTTTGAATGACAAGGGAATGGGAATATTCCATGGTGGTATGATGATGACACCGGCCCCTCCACCTTCTTGAAATTTAGCACCATCAAAGAAGAGGGTCATTTTAATGGGGAAAAAGTTTGACTCATAATCGTTGGATTTGTTAATGTTATTGATAGATTCATTAGGAAAGTATTCATGGGGTGGTTGATTATCTGGAAGAGGTGCCTCAACAAGTTGATCAGAAATGGACTGACCTTTAATAGAATTTTGTGGTATGATTTCAAGATCAAATTCAGTCATAAGCATCAACCATCAAGTTATGCGGTCATTGTGGTAGGGTTTAGCATGCATGGCCTTAAGTGGATTAAAACTGGTGACAACATATGTTTTGTGGTTGAGGAGATAATGTTGGAGTTTGGAAGTAGTGAAGTACAATGCACAACATAAATCAGCTTCAGAGTACATGTTTTCATATTCATGGAGGGTGTGACTAATGTAATACACGGCCTGTTCACAACCTTGATTATCACAGTGAGTGAGCATGGCTCCTAGGGCATGCTCTGAGGTAGACATGTAGAGATAAAATGGTTCCCCTTCACGAGGTGGCGTAAGTACAGGTGGTGATAACATATATTGTTTAATTTTGTTGAAGGCTTTCTAGAAGTCAGAATCCCAATGAAACATTATGTCTTTGCAGAGTAGAAGGTGAAATGGTTGACAGTGGTCGGAAAGTTGTGCTATGAAATTCCGTATGGACTTGTATTTTTCCTTGTAAATTGTGCAGTTGTTTGAGATTAGAGGGTGGAGGCATTTCAATGATTTCTCTAAATTTTGTGGGATCGACTTCAATTCCATGAAGAGATATGATAAATCCTAAAAATTTTCCGGTGAGGACACCAAAAACACATTTTATAGGATTCAAGCAGAGACAAAATTGGATGAGAGATGTGAAGATTGATTCAAGAACATTGAGATGATCCTTCTGTGATTTGTACTTCCTACGAAGATTGTCAATGTAATCTTTAAAATTTTTATGAATGAGCTCATGGAAAATATATGTCATAGTGTGTTGGTACATTGCACTAGCATTTTTGAGACCGAATGGCATGACGTAGTAGAAAAAGGTTCCCCAAGGGGTTATAAAGGTGGTTTTGTGTTGATCGTTAGGGGTGATAAGAATTTTATTATAACCAGAAAATCCATCCATGAGGGAAAGCATTTCATGGCTGGTTGTTAGGTCTATGAGTTGATCTATGTTTGGCAGAGGGAAATCATCTTTTGGACAAGAAAGATTGAGATCCCTGAAGTCTGTGCAGATATGAATTTTTCCTGAAGCTTTAGTTACTGGGATGATGTTGGAGACCCATTATGGATAGTCAATGGGTATGATGAAATTGGCAGATAAAAGGCATTGTAATTCTTCCTTGACAAGGAGAGCTATACGTGGGTGCATCTTACAAATATTTTGTTTGATTGCTTAACATTAGGATATGTGACAATGTTGTGTATGACAATGTTGGGATTGATCCTGGGCATATCATTATATGACGAGGTGAAGGCTTGACAATATTTTGATAGGAATGCGGTAAAATCATTCAATTCTTATGGATCGAGGGATTGGATGACCTTGACTATGCGGGGGCCCTGAGGTGTTCAAAAGTTAATATTGAATGTGGATTCATTAAGAAGAGTGGGTGTTGTGGGTGGTAGTGATTTTTGAAGGTAGCGATATTCAACTCCCATATGAGATAGGATATCTTTGTTATCCTGACATTGAAGGATGTCTATGGTTGGTGAGTCTTCTTCAACCATTTCTGGATGAACAAGTGGTAGAGATTTAACAGAGTGGCTGGATTGATATGTGAGTGGTCCCAATGATATAGCATTGATTAAAAAAAGTTAGGTGGAATAGGTATGACATCGTCTATGTTTATGGAACCTTGAGGTTTACGGGTGGTGATTCTGGTTTGGAAATAATTGTGGAGGTAGTTGGTTTAGATGTATTGGCTTCACATGCTACATGAAGGGGTTTTTTATAACCTTGAACCAACTTTCTCATGAGGTTTAAGGGAACATAGAACTAGCTGATCATGGATCCCTTGTTCATAACACCCAAGACCAAAGCCTTTCCATGGATAATGATGGAGATACATACAAGTGAATTTTAGATTATCAAGGGATTTGAAATCCAATGTGAAAGGCATGGTGTGATGTGGATTGATAATGTGAGATGATGGATGGTTGCGTCCTCCATAGAAAAGATTGGTTTTAAGATAAGTTGGACCATAAGAGATAATATCTCCTATGTTAGGGTCATACATGGGTTATTTTTTAGGATGACCATATGTTTTTGGTGAAGGGATAGAGTTGAGCATGAGGAGGCGATATTCCCCAAGCATGAGGCACTTCACGACTTTTCCAAGAGAAGAATCATTTGGTAATTTGGAAGAGGGGATAGAGGTGCTAGTAGATGCTTGATCAGATGATTCAGGCATGGATGTAGGTATAAGAATGTCATTTGGGTGATACATCATATAGCAATCAGCAAATGGATTCGGATCAGTAGGGACAGTGAGCATCTGGCCTTCATGTTCATACTTGAGACAATGATGAAGGGTGGAAGGAACACATTGCATGGTCCGTATCCAGGGGTGTCCTAGTAACATGTTGTACTAAAACTCTCCTTCTATAATGTAGAAGAGTTTGGGTAGATTTTTAACACCGACCTTGAGTGGAAGTATAACTATGCCTATAGTAGGTGTGATAGTGTCATTGAAAGAGTGTAACAAAACCAGAGTCTGAGTGATAACAGTGTTGGGTAGTTTGAGTTGATCAAAGACAAGGGATGATATGATGTTGATGGCAGCACCACTATCAATCATGACCCTCTTAATGGATATGTCATTGATTTGAGCAGTGATGAAAAGTGGTAGGTCATGATCCTCTAGTCTAAGAGAGGGAATTTCAGATGGTTCAAATGAGATGGTGGTAGATGCTTTTAGGGAACCTACAAAATTTTGTGAAAGGGGTTGGATCATTGGATGGGATAGTGATGGATTAGAGGGCTTCTAACATGGTCTGTTTGTGAGTTGGTGAGGTCTGCACAAGTTCATAAAGTGACATCCTAATGGGGGATTGGTGTAGTTGTTTAATAGTTACTTTCTGCAATGTGGTGAGTGGAGACGTAGCTGCTTGTATTGAGACTCTACCTTTGGATGACATTGTTTGATTAGGATCTTTAGGAGCCAATGAAATGGAGACCTTAGGTTTATCAGATGGTGCCAATAATTCTGGAGGTGAAGGTATGGCAACAAAGTCTCTATCTTCCTTAGACCCAGATGGCTCTTTGTCATAATTTTGTGAGCATGTGGTGACATGGGACAACATTGACTTAGTGGTTATATGATTTAGGGGTAGACTCTTCTAAAGGTATTGAGGTTGATATTGATGTTGTGTGAGAAGGAAGGAAGAGTGAACTACCAATCTTTGAAACTTTTTGATGAAAGGCTCTACAATCTTCTATGGTATGGCCTCGTGTTCTATGGTAATCACATAAAGTAGCAAATTCATACTAGGTGGGCTTCCACCCATGGTGATTTGATGGCTTGGGAGGTGGTAATGTGATGAGTGCTTCTTGTAATAAGTTATCCAAAATGGTGGCATAATGTCCTTTAGGTCTGAATGTAGTTGGGCATTCATTTTTCTTAGGAGGAGGTGAAGCGGGTTGTTTGGCAATAGGTTTTTTACTTGGTGGATGTGGAGGAATTTTAGTTGTTGCAACAAGTGGATGTGGTGGCTGCGAAGGATGGTTAGGTTGTATAGGAGGCAGAGGGTGAGGATCAGATGTGGATTCCCACTGCGGGGTAACAGATGTGAAATACAGACTCATAGTGGGGGTATGATGTATGGGTTTTTCCCCTGTAATGATAGGGTGATTAACTGGTATGATAAAAGAAGATTCATGTAGAGGATCCAGATCTGAGGGGAGATAAGGATGGTTTTTAGGATCCTGAGTGATGCTTAATTTGGGAGGTCTCATAGGTCTTAGGTCTGACGTGACAAGAGGATTTCCAAAAGTGGGTATGCCTCTTGGATGAAATGAAGGATGGAAAGGAGGAGGACCATGGAAATGATAAGTTTCATCATAATAAGGACTTCTAAAGACTTGAACGATGCCCTGTTTATTAGGTCCTCTTGATACTTTAGATTAACTAGGTGTATTTGTCAAAGTCGATGCTAACGAAGGAGAATAAGTTTGGATGGTGTGGTCTAAATGATTTGTAGATTTCAGATTGTTTATTTTCACAAATTGGGGACGGTCATGTCCTATGGTTGGCTTAGGCGGGGGTGATTGTGCTAAGAATGTTTCAAGTGGTATCATAGTTATATTTGCAAATCTAGGTGAGTGCACTAGTGTAGTCATTAGAGGGTAAGGGTATGGACTTGGTAACAACATCTGGTGAGGATGCGGGTATGTCTTTAGTAGCAAGTGGTGGTTTGGTAGTTTCAAGATTGTTAGGTTCTAGCTTAGACTCTATGGGTGTAGGTGACGAAGACATAGGGATACTTTGAGTAATGCATTCAATAGGGGAGGTTTCTATGTTCATGGTTTCAAACTCATTGAGTGCTAGTGTTGATTCCATATATTTTGTTTTGTTGGGTGATAAAGTAGTCAGAGGGACATGCTCAACTTTAGTTATCATATTAATGGTATGAACAATGTTCATTTGTGGTTTCTCAGAGGAAGAGGGGTGATTTGGAAAAGGATGCTTAAATATGTTGAGGCCTTGATTTGGGGGTGCATTTGGATTATCTAAGTGAAGGTCACCCTTGTCAATCAAGTCTTGAAGCACATTGCGGAATGTGTGACACCTTTCGATGTCATGACCATTGACCCTGTGGTACTTGCAGAAGTCATTATCTCGATACCAAATGGGTTTCAAAACTGATATATCGATGGGTCGAATGGGTGGAAGTGATATTATATTGGAGGTGAGAAATTTATCAAAAACTACACCATAAGTTTTTGCTATGGGTGTATAGTTGCATTGTTGATGAAAGTGTTCGGTGGTTGGCTTTTCCTTAGGAGTGGATTTGACCATGACGATGTTGGTGGCTGATTTAGAATTATCTGAGTTGGATGGTGGCTTGGATGGGAACTCCATTTTTGGTTTCTTAGGATGAATTTTTACCCATCCATCTTCTAGGGCTCACAATTCTAACTTATGGGCCATGGTAAAAGCCTCATCAAAAGTTTGGAATGACTGAATTTGCAGAGTAGATGAAATGTGTTTGGCACATGTGTGACAAAAAATTTCAATTAACTCTGGCTGTGGTAGTGTAAAGGATAGTTGATTGGTAGTGGCCCTCCAATGGGCTACAAAATCAGTGATGGATTCATCTTCAAATTGTCTAATGGCATACAGATCATTAATAGTGATTTTACGGGCTATGTTTATGGAGAAGTGGTCTAAGAATAGTTGTGCAAGTTGTGTGAAAGAGAATAGTGAGTGTTGTGGAATGTTGTTGTACCAGTCTAAGGTAGGACCGACAAGGGACATGGGAAAGGTCCTCAGCATGAGGTCTTGATCATGAGCTATTAGATAACATGTGATGAAAGGTGTGAATGTGTTGTTGGGGATCTTCTTTGCTATAAAACTTAGTAAGTTTTGGAAGCTCCCAGTGAGGTGGATATGGCTTGTATGGTATAGAAGGGTGAATGGGATCATTACAAATTTGATCATAAGAGAGCACATTCTTGGATGTTGATGAAGTGGCTTCTAGGCTAGATATGTGGCTTAGAAGGGCTTGAAGAGGATCAACTTGTGTTGATTGTTGTAGGGATGAGCTAGGCTGATACAAAGACTGATTGGGTTGTGAGTACACTTGATACTGCTATGGAATGTTTTTTTATTGGGAGATGTTATGTTGGTATGGGAGATTATGCTGATAGGGGTTGTTCTGCTGTGGGACACGGTATGATGGAATATTTTGTTGATATTTGTACTATTGGGGTATCTGTTATTGATTTTGTTGGGGAATGTTTTGATGATGAAGGATGTTGTGTTGTGGAATGTTTGAATGGGATGAGGATCCTTACTGCGAAGTGATATGTTGTGAGGCTTGAAACATATTGGTATTGCAATGGAATCAATACATGCGTAAGAGGTTGTGAATATGTAGGTGTTTGTTGAGAAGACATAGCCGAAGCGGCGAAAGATGGTGCCTATTGTGGAACACTTTTTTGTGGGATACCATGTAGTGGGATGTTCTGTTGAGGTACAAACTGGGGTGCAAAGATCAATGGTTTTGAAGGTTGTGGTATGTATTGTGAAACAAGATGTGTACTAGCAATGACACTAGTGTTAACCAATGGTGTTGTTGTGGGGATGGACATAGTGATATTCTGGATGGGAGTAGTAACTTGTTGGGAAGACATAACTGTGGAAGGGGTGACAAAACTCAAGGGAGGTGTTGGCATGTATGAGGTGACTGGAGGAGTGGATGCTAAAGTAATGACATTGTTTAAAGGTGGTGTGGATCGTATAGAAGGACCTAGCAAAAATATGGGTTACTAAGAAGAGGTGTTTTGCGATGAGATCATGTGAAGGTTGTAGATGGGAGCTGACAAAACCTCATATGCCTCTGGTTGGCTGATGGCAAATTGTTCATTCAAAGTTTCAAATGGATTTGTAGAGGTGAGAGATACTTGAGGTTGGCTACTGTTTGATGTTTCAGACTGACTCGAAGTGTATGGATATAACTGTTGGACAACAGGATCTTGATTTTGATCAATAAGGCCCACAATGGCAGAGGATGAATTGTAGGTGTGTTGGACAGATGGAGGCGTGAACGGTTGCATCTGAACATGTTTCTTACTGCTAGATAAACATTAAGGGAAATGGGATTTGAATCTAACATTTCCTCAAAAATGGGGTCTCCCCTATTGTAGAAAGGGAGTTCAGATGCTTGAGGACTGGAAGAAAGGAAGTATTCCTCTTCTTGTGATCCAAGTGGAAGGAGGATTTGACTATGATACCAATGTGGGGAATGCGAGAGTTTTTGTCCTGTTGTATTGCTATAATTGGCCCCTACTTCATGCCAAGTTTTTTGAGGGTCTAAAAAGGGGTTAGATGTGTCTGTTTGATAGTATGGAAGTTGTTGTTGCGTTGGGGTAGAAGGTGTTGAAGTGAAAAATGGGAGATTTTGTTGATATGTAGGTGGGGTGGACATGTTTTTAGGGATTTGATTACGGGTTTGTTGTCTAGTAAGCACCATAATAAGAAAACACACAGAAAATACCCAAAAGAAAGGAAAACAAGTGGATGTGTTGTTTTACAAACAACAAGAAAGAACAATCATAGAGTGGTTTTATAGTTATCTTGATTAGTTACAAAAAAATGAAATGTGTAAGATGGCTAACAGGGGTCCTAGGAAGTGGTTATCTAGGGATGGTTTTAGGTGTGTTTAAGGGTGGAGTCCTTAATATACCAGAAGGTACGTGAGGCCCAACTCTATACTACTACTGGTATGGGTGTGGTATTGGGGCCTACCCCCTCACTTCACAGTCCCGATGCGATAAGGGAGTCGGGTGTTGAGCCAATATATACCGACAGACAGGAGATTATACTCGGCCAGAACACTGAGTCGGCTTCCCTGTTGGGTGATGAAATCCCAATCAGTTTCACCTGGGTGGGAAATGTTTAAATGTGTTTTAGATTTTGATAGTGATTTGGTTGTGTGTGAGGGAAGAATAAGTGGATGCAACCAATTTCACCTCCCTAATTAAACTATGTGAAGCAAGAAGAATGAGAATGTTTTGTTTTAAGATCCAAAATGAAATGTCGATTTTGATGAGAACATCCAATCAAGAATGCAAGATGGAAAGTTAAACAAATGGATTTAAAACTTACCGTGAGAGCACTCCTTAATTTTAATTTTAATTTAAATTTAGTAATTTCCAAAGCATTTGCTTAGCAAATCTAGAAAATAAAGTTTCCAGCAAGAAGCAACCTATAATCTAATTAGGAGAAACAAGGGAACAGAAAACAAAACACTACAGATGGATTATAAAATGTCAAGAAAATAACACAGGGGAATCGTTGGTGATTGAGGAAATCACTAGCAATTAGCAGTCAATACAAACAGTTCTCAAACTTATAATAAAATGAAGAAATTAACAGGGTTTAGGGTCCCACCGGGCATGCCAGAATGTCTAGCATGGTTTTACCTTTGGTTTTCTTGATTGTTTCAAGGGGTAACAACCGAGCTTGACCTCGATATGGCAGGGTTTCTAGGGTACCCACAATGTTGATTGTGTTTTATTGTGCACCATGTAAAGCAATGGATCAAAGCTTCTTTCCCTGTAAACAAGCTTACAAAGATCACACTTAGACAAGATAATGTTACTACTCAGAAAATGACTTAAGATTTTATTGATGTTTATGATTGTGCTACAAGATAATAAGATAGAAATGTGACTATCACTTATTTAGATTAGATACATATATAGCTAATATTAGTCATGGCTTAAGATCCATAAATTAGATTCCTAGTCTGTGTACAAATTTTCAGATATGTTAGAAGCTACAGAATCAATTATTTCTTCCTCTCGTGCAGTGGTGTTAGAATCTGGAATGGAAATATAATCCTCTGTAAAGAAATTAGAGGATTCTTACGAGGTGTCAAAAAGGTGAGCAAGTGTAATGTTGGTGCTAGATATGTTGATGTGGTTGTGGTATTCAACTTCAGGTGCTATGTTGAGGTCCTCTGATAAGTCTAAGCCAGTCTCATAAGTGTACTCATACTGTTCTAGATCTGCATGGAGTCTTATAGCTTCATTGTATGCATCCCAGAATGCTTTGGTAGCCTCACGGATGCACTGAGTTGTTGCAAAGATATCCTCAAGATGGTTGAAGGGCACATTTTGAATTGCACAGAGCTCAAGATCGTGGAGGAGCTCGTATTGTTCCCAGTAGAGTGGATTTCGAATGAAAGGAAAAGCACCAATGTTAGTTGCAGGGTAATTCCTACCACCTAATGCCATCTGAAAGCAACATTTTGGACAAGAAATTAGTAGATAACAAGAAAAAACAAGACATTTTGATCAGATTATGCAGAAAATATGAAAAAGAAAAAGTAACACAGGAATCCCTGGTGATTCAGGTAAATCATTGGCGATCAAGGAAATCGTTAGTGATTGTTGTTAGTTTTAACAGTTTATTAAAATAGAGCTAAGAAACTTGATCAAGCTATCGTTTAAGGTAAATTTAGAACTTTGATGACATATTATGAATAAATAAACAAACATTACCTGCAAATAATGTTTAAAGTAAGAAAAATGAGCAGATTACATTGCACAATGGGTGAATTTAGTGAACGAATGGAAGTATATGACTAAACGGTGATAGAAAACATTTTGATGAAGTGTTCAACAAATTAGGAGGAACGTGACATTGGTGCTAGTTGATGAAGGATGCCTTGATATCTACTATGTTGATAATGAAGCAAAATGTACCTGTAAAAACATTAGAATTCCCCCCAAAAGAGGTTTGAACACACATATTTATAGATCGCTGGTGATCGGACAAATCACCGATGATTTTGGGAAATCCTAACTAAATTAGTTAGGTAGGTGACTTTTCCCAATTCCAAACTAGATATGGCATTTTTCAAAGTAGTTAAGGTGGGAGGAGGGTGAAAAAAGCATACACAAAATTGATTAGGATAAGAGGGGTTAGCCTTTTTTTGGAAATATTTAGTTAGTTAGTGTTTTTAGAAGGTTAGTTAGTTAGGAATAAGTTAGTGATTTTTAGGAAGGTGGTTTTAGAGGTAGTTAGGTGGTTAATGAGGTGTCATAGTGAGGTGTCTTAGTTAACGTAGCAAGGTGTAAGGGGGAATTATTTTAATTAATTAAATAATTTATATGTGAGGGGTGTGTGATTAATTAATTAACTAAAGATGATTTAAGAGGGCGTAATGTTGTAAATGTGGTGCTTTTGATCGTGAGTGTGTCTAAGTCAAGGGATGTAAATTTTTGGTGTCTACAAACACTAGGAAACACACCTTGTACATAATGTCTCTAATTGAAAAATATCAAAAAAATATAAAACCCCACAAAAATGGGGATAAAAGACAACTCACACTCATTTACTAACCCTCACCTAGTCACAATTAATTTTGTCCATCCCACCTACCCATGTGCATGCCCAATGCACTATCAACCCTATCATTACACCCATATGTGCCTCATTCCCCTATGCACTCAAAATATATAAAATCACCCTCACCCACATCATTTCATCTTCTCTTGGCAACTTGCAACCCGTCAATATTTTTGCACTAAGGTTATACTTGAGTTTTCCTTCTCCCTTGCTTGCATATCTCATTTTGCAGGTCTTGAAGAAGTGAAAGAAAAACATAAAGGATAAATACAACTTTGTACAACATTGTTCTAGCATAATTACAACACATGTGGTAATCACAACCGTGAATGGCTTGCGATCTCTATGTGATTTTGGGTGAATTACAAATGTGATTATCTTGTGATCTAACTCAGATATAATTTTTATTTTCTTTACTATTTTGTCATTTTACATCAATAAAATGTCTTTTATCTCCTTAAAAGGGTTAGGGATATGACTAAGGCATGTCCCCTAACCACTAAAAACAAATAACATTTTCAAGTCTGTTTGTGTACAGGTTTAGATTTACATCTGGAAGGGTTTTTACAAACTTTATTTAGTGAAAGAAACTACAATTGTCCCTCCCTTCACAATGACATCATTAGCCCTTTTTTTAGTAGCATTGATTTGGAATTTCCATATCATCCAATCCATCTTACAGGTGATCCAAATATATGCATACAACATGGAGTCAAGTATACAATTTGGAACTTCTAAGATCAAAATATCTTCCACCTTGAAACAAGAAAAAGTAATCAACACTTGTGCATATAATCCACTTATTCAAATTGATCACAAGAATGACTAGGTAAGGGAACTCAATTTGTGATCATTTAGACAATAAAAGGAGGGAACCTCCAACAAAAATAACAAAGGAAACATCATAATAAGGTAAAAAATACATGATCCAATTGGAAGCATGTAAAGTGTTTTCAAGCAGTTATTTTGCAAGAAATAAACCTTAAATAATCCTAATATAAAAAATGAGAAAGGAAATACAAACATAACAACATACTTGTTGGGAAAAATAACTTTGTTTTCTCATAAAGTGCGACCATGAGATAAGTTTCATAACTAGATCACATGATGGAGATGAAGACATGATCTACACCTTTGATTTTATCAAAATATGACCCAAAAAAATAATAAACACCTCTATAGGATCTGCACTTGGTTTTTTAGATGTTAGGGCTGATTTTTAACAATTTGAAACTCTTTCTCATGCTATGAAGTTAGCATGAATGATGGAAATATCTTTTGTGACTGCAAATCAGCTACATAACTTATTGGACAAGTGTTCCTTATAGATGATTGATCGATCCTATTGGTTTTACCATATTCCTTTTACACAACTCCATGAATGGAGCTATAATAGGTACCTTATCCATCATTTTGGATTTTTTAGGCTGATTTTTTCCATGTCTTACTTTCTCTTGCATAAAAATGTTATCCCCCTCAACTAGTTCTGATTTAGAAATCACGTTCTCATTCTTGTCTTCATCCTAAAAATTTATCATGTCAAACACATCCTCTTATTTATCATGAAGCTTAAGATGATCAATAGATATGATCTCTCCTCTTGCATGCTCTTCTTCATGACTTTCCTCCAAACTTGAATTAGTAGAAGGAAGTAAGGAAAAATATTCATATGGTGATGGGAATGAAAAATAAGTAAGCTCAATGGGTTATTCCTGATCATATAGATCCTCTTGATCAGAAAAAAAAAATAGCCTCTTCATTGTATAATCTTAAAAAACAATCCCTTTAGTTCTCATCTGCCTTATGTTCCTCCTATGTAAAACTATTTGAAATCTGATTTGAATTGTGTTTTACTTCTTCTTCAAATACTTTAAGTTACACACTTGGAGTTTCATTCTTATTTTCATCCTCAAGTAAAAAATATGACCACTAAAACTTGTTTCCTTCATCAACATGCATCTCTAACTGATCTTTACCTAGACTTGATTTATTTTTGTTTGGTGGATAGGTCTTCTTGCATGGTTAATATACTCTCATATTGTAAATCAGAATTATGTAAATCAATAGATGTTATTGAATCATTTTCTTTGCTAAAACTGATTTGAGGAGGGTATGAAAATATAGTAAAGGTTTTCTCCTTAATTTCACTTACAGAAAATATGATATAGGCTCAAGATTGCTGATCTGGTCATTAGAAATGCTCATATGATCCTAAAAAATATTCACCTTACTTTGTAATTGAAGAGATATGAGAAAACATTTTCTAACCTTTTTATTGTTGGTCATATCTATCCAGGAGACATGTATTATGTTGCATGGTGAGTAATTATTCCTTTGGAAAATATTTAGAGCAATCAACAACTTGTAAGAACATAGGCCCAACATGGATATTGCATTCGGAATATGTATATTATTTATCATATTCCTCCTTCTTGACAAATTTAACCTCCCTCTTATGCTCTTTAATATCAGCCTTTATTGTTAGTTTAGCTAGCTGTGGCATTTTTTTGAACTCAAACTTTGAGATCCAATTTTTTGGATTTTACCTGAGAACTTCCTTGCTTGGTTCTTTAGTTGGTTACCCTCCCAAACATATTCTGTGTTTTTTTTCATTCCAAAATGTATTTAGGAATGTAAGGGGAGGGGGGAATAGGATTCTAAATGATTTTGTAATGGTTGAAGTGATGGGGGTGGAGCAATATCTTCTTGTGGAGGAGAAGGGATGAAAGGAGAATATTTAAGAAAGATAGAAACATGAAAATTGGATTGAGATTGTGTAGGTTGGGAAGTAGTAATGTGAGAGATATAGGATGATAGTGAGGAATTACCCCATTGACATAGTTTTTCAACACTATATTGGTAAGATTCTATTGATTCACTCCACTCTAACATTTGTGGTAACAATTTTAATATAAGGTCTAGCTTCACTTGAGGTATATACCAGTTTGGCATAAAACCAACCCATGGGCAGGGTTCCCTGAAACTGAGCTTAACTACTTTGATGGTGCACATTGTCCTTATCTATACCATTTTTCTCCATGAGTTGTAGCTACATTTGGCAATCATCATTAGGCATGAAAACACCTCCATTATTTGCATATTCTTTTTCTTGAAGAAAAACATGATTAATAGGATAACTATATGAATTTTTGGGGTTTAGATCATGGTCATACTCATTGTTATAGGGTTTATATCATAGATATGAAGGAGTATTTTGGAAAATAAGAGGTGGAGGAGAATAATATTGCTCTTAGAACTAAGAATGCCAATAGGGAATATAATTATTTATTTCAAAAACTCATAAATGAATGGAGGAAATGACATAGAACTGAAAAAATGGGTCTTTTGGAATCACCGGAGTCATCAGATGTGTTGAAACCTTTTTGAAGATGCATTGATCTGCTACCACAATGTGCTTTAAACTTTTGGATGTTGGAAATTTTGTCTTAGTTTGTCATTGATGTCAAACTTCATTGATGGAAAAGGGATTTTAGATGTCATATGAGTCCCCATGAGGTGTAAACCAGGGTCAAGTCTGAAGGTTGATTGATAGTTTCTAGGTTTAGAGAAGTTGCTATGGAGTCTAGGCATGGTTTCAGGCATGGTGCAAACATGAATGGCCATTATATGAGTTCTAAAGGTTTTTATGAGGTCCATCATTATCATCGAGATGTGTGAGAAATGTCTGTAATGAGTCATCATGGTCAGTTCATGAGTTATATGGGTTGAGTCAGGTCATTCTAGGCCTATTCATATACCTAGAGCATGGGGTTTAGCATAGTGGCATGATTTATGGAGTAGGGAAGTCTTGTTGGAGGATGGTTATAGAATTTTTGTGTTGTATAACATGTGCATGAGGAGTTTTAGGTCATTACTCATAGATATGAGGATGTTTTATAGTCATTTGGAGCAAGTTTCTAAAAATCAAGGCTAATAAACACATATAAGTCTCAGTGGTTGGAAATATTCAGGTTTATTTGAGAAAGGAAGTGAGTTGGAAATATTATAGGATGTTTTCATGATGCTCTATGCCAAATTTCAAGGAAGGATTTTGAATGAAAATCAAGTTATGTGATTTTTTGGCAAAACTGAGTTCTAGAGAAGACAAATTCAACTCGATATGACATCTTGTTTTTCTCAACCAATCACACACTTTAAAACATGGTACCTTGATTCTTTTGGGGATGTTTTTTCATTGATTTTAGAATATTTTTTCAAAAATAATGAATTATTTTGGATGACCCATCTTTATGAACAATCGTTAAGAAGTCAGACTGCTCTTAAACCCTATTGAAACCCTCTTTCTAGAGAGACTTGGAAGATTTACAGTGTGTGGTATCCAAATTTTCTAATAAGGAAAAATTTATTCATAAAGGTTTTATATGATTCTTTATATCTAATTTTGGTGCTGGTTTCATGATCTAGCTATTTCAGGAAGTGAGTGAAAACCCTTGGTTTTATGGAGATTTATAGGTTTAGGACTGAGATTGAAGATTCATGATAAAAAGTGAAATTTTATAGAATCATTATGATATGATATAAATGGAAATGAAATTTTTAGGTAGCTTCTGTGGAAAATGGAAGATACATGTCCTCAAAGTAGCATTGCCGATTTTGGCCTAGAAGGGCTAAAAGCTAGTATTTTGGTTTGATGTGAGTTTGATTTATTTGGACCATGAAGTAGTGGTTTTTGGTCATGTATATCATGTAGACACTTGGTATGATGTTTTGGAACATTTTTTATCTGAAGAGGTGGTTTCATGTTGAAACCCTAGTGGCCTAATTATCTATATTAGGTCTCTCAAGAAGGATTGAAAGAACAGGTGTTCTTGGTTGATTTTATCTATATGGAATATGCTTATTAGCACTTGAGAATGTTGGAAAAGATTTACTTAAAGTGTTACAGGTGAATTTTGACCTTGGAAGTGGTTCTAAAGGTGTTTGAGCATGTTTCACTTAAGACTTGTTCTTGATTCTAGATTGGATTGGTTGAAGGCCTTTCACTATGATTTGGATCTTGAAGCGATTTGTTCAAGAAATTATATTTAGATATAATTCCATTGATATATTACTTGAGCCCTGATGATTAGTTTTGATATGTGAATTCATTCATTTTCTGGGACTGAATTCTGGGTGTGTGAAGACCTAGTTATGCATGCTTTCTTCTTGGTAAGTTTCATGGTGGAGATGGATATTACAGAGATTCCAGATCTTGTTGATGATTCTACGGAGATGTAATTGGGCTATTTTGATCTGATAGAGTCTTGACAAATATTTTTTATGCCTTTGAAGATCATTATCCATTCATTGGTGGTGTATGCTTGTGTTTTAGGCCTACTTGAGATGCCTAGTGCTTGTTCTTGTTGGTTTGACCCCTATTAATCTACTTGGGTCTTTGAGTTAATTTATATGATGATGTAAATGTTTTTTTTTTTGGGTGACTGAACTATATGTTCATAGCTGACCTATGAGATTTTTTTAATCTAGTTTCATATATAAAAGCATGTTATATTTGTTCATTTGAACATGAAGTACCTATGGGGATATGGGAGAGCTATAATAGGAGGAAGAAGAGGAGAGTAGAGGAGTCACAAGAAGAAACTATAAGAGTGATGAATACCTAACAAATATTCGGGAGAAAATGTTCAAGGTGAATTGACATAATCATCAAATGAGCTGGAAAATTTGAGTGAGTTGAAGAAGAGCTTTTTTTGAGAGGGTTTGAAGAGAGAGGAGATGAATTTGGATCACTATATGTTCTGTGAGAAACATATCTTCAATGGTCATCCATTTTAGGTGGTTTAGTTGGTTCTTGATCACCTTAGGGGGTTATATCCCCCTTTTCGAATTGGTTTCCTACTAAACTAGGGATTATTGTTTCTTGTGAGGTTAGTACCTCACTAAAGAAATCTTGTGTGATGTGTAATATTCACATGATACCTTTGTTATGAGGAATATAAGTAGAGGTTTTAGTGGGTTTTATTCCCCATGAGGGTTTATAAATTATATATGGTGTTCATGTTCTTATGATTTAATGTTGCACACCTAGTAAGCTCACAATGGTTACACATGTTGAATGGGTAATTTGAATATTAATGTATGACATGGAAAATTATTTGAAAGTATTGTAGGACTAATTCACTCCCCTCTTGGTCTATGTTTATTATAAAAATTGGTATCAGAGTTGGTCTTTGTGAATCAAGTTTTACTACTTGAAGGAGATCCTCTTGAAGCACAAGTTGTTTGGTCAAAAATGGGAGAAGATATTTTTCCATATCAAGGCCTATGAAGATTCATAATGAACACCCATATAAGTTTTCTTGGATATGAGATAGATATTGGATACTTTGACTTATCAGACCATATGGAAGAAATTACCAAGGACATCATTTTGGTGCTTTGGAAGAATGTGTAAGTTTCATGGGTGTAGAATGTTATCCAACTAGGGAGTAATGGGAAATGTTGGAATACATGTATTAATATATTATTCCTTCTAGTGAGAGTGAAAATAATGTTACAGTTAGCTCAAAAAGAAATTACCAAGATGAGGTAACTAATTCAGACACGAAAGAGAAGAAAGTTATCCTCGAAGATGAACTTGACAAGGTCCTACAGGAGTTAAAGCTTCAAAGGAAGAATAATATGGATATGATGTCATCAAACATGGACTAAAAATAATATTTCTATCTTCTTGAAGAAAAATTAAGACATGATGCTAAGGAATTTGAAGAAATCAACAAATAAATTGAAGATGATGTTGAGTAGATCACATTCAGTCTAGAAGCCAAAGAGGAAGAATGTGCTAAGATACAAATAGAGTTAGAGAAAAATATATAATTTCAAGAACCTAATGGATCCAAGAAGGATCAGAGGACTCAAAGGAACATCATAAAATAACCCAATGCAATGAAGTTCACGAGTAAGTTCACTGGTCTTTATTATTCTTGCAATATCTTTGGTTATAGGGACAAGGAATGTAGAAGGTCAGTCAAGAATGTATTTCCATGGATAAATGGTATGAATGATTACTCATATTAGTCAAGAGATACTACATGTTTCAATTTCCATGAGAGGGGTTAAATTTCCAATTTTGGTCACTAATAGTCTTCTAGGTCAAGTTAGAGAAATGAAGTTAAGGATAAGGTTGTATGCTACAACTGTAATCTTGTTGGCCATATTTCAAGATAATTCCATTAAGGACCACCTAGACATAGAGAAGGAGTTCCTGAAGGTAGGATACTTGTTTTAAGTTTAATATTGTTGGCCATATTGTAAGGTACTGTACAAGGAAAGTGAAAATCTACAAGAGGAAGAAAAATCCCATAGAGACCTCTAAAGATGAATTAGGTTCATTCATGATAAAGAAGGAGATTAATCATACAAACAAGGTCAAAGAGAATGAATTCCAAATAATGAAAGATATTAAGCCAAAGTATTACATAAAGGAAGATGATGTAAAGGAGAAAGAGTAATCAAGGACAGTAAAAGTAGATCAAAGTCAAGTAAAGAAGATACACACTGCAAACAAGACAAAGAAGGAAGAGGTTAAGATCAAATCAGGTCAAATATCAAAACAAGAATGTATGTTTTCCATGGTTAAAGAAAAATTAGAGGAGAATCATATGTGTTTGATAGGGATTATGTCTATAGAGAAAGAAAAGAAGGAGTTAGACAAGGAAGAAATCAAACCTAGTAACCCTAAGAAGAGAAAGAGAGTTTTACATATTGATAACAATGTGGATAGAAGGAATATGGAGATTTGGGAATCTCCTACATTTTTGGTGTTGTAGTTATCTAAAGATACATTGGGGGCTAAATTAGGATTCATGGAGTCATTCCTCATTCTATGGGAAGCAAATGAAGGCGTGTTAAGGTTTTTACTACTGTGTAAAGGTATAAAATGATGTTTATCGCTCCAAAAACATATGTTGTGTTGAGGTATGTTTGATATTATCTTAATTAGTCTATCATGTTTTTTAGTCATGGAGTCTTGGTCTAAATGTTTAGGAAAAAGTATGAGTGTGAAATTATTTCCAATTTCATGATGTTGCAAGAAGTTTTAATAGTCTTAAGGTTTGTTATGTTCATTTTGTTTAAATAATGTAAAATTGAAGATGTTTTTAGGATTACAATGGTGGTTATAAAATCTGTGTTGCCATAACAGAGTCTATAGATTGTGTATGAAGATCTGTCAAGATTGTATCGGTGTCTCAAATGATAGAAGGCTTGTACTAAATGGTCTATGATCTTTGTTGAGTTAGTGTGATTGAGTGGAATGGTATTTGTACCCAGTTGTGAGTAGTATCTTAAGTTCTGTAAGTGCACCATCCCAGAGGGGAGTAATTTCTTGTGAATAAGTGTGTATGTAAGCATTAAGAATAGTTCTAGATTGATTCCTAGTATTGTTCCAACTATTAATGTTATGTATCATGGTGTCTTGACTATGATGTTGTTATGAATAAGTCTAGTTGCTCAATGAATAGGTTGTTAATGCATTATGAGTCTTCACAAGAATTACAAGTGTAAGTACACTCAAGGGTATGTGTATCTACTTAAAATATCTCTGATATTTTCAAAGGAAGTGTTAGTATCTGTATGTGTGTGTATTCCATAATTGTATCATTAGAATTTGAAGCCTAGTGGTGTTCCAAATTTTCATGATTCATGAGGTATTTTGGTTAAGGGTCTCTAGCGATTAAAATCAGTTCTTGGTTTGAGATAGTGGTGCTAAAATGTTTATAATACCTTATCTAGGTTTGTTCCATTAGGTCATGAGTTAACACAGGCTGTGAAATACAAGAGGAGTGAAGACTTGATCAAAAGGACTATGAAGATTGGTTACTAGAAAAATTTCTATATCATAAAATTTGTGCCTCAGATGGAATAATATCGTTTTGATTATGTTATAAGGTAGATTATTTGGATTGAATAAGGATGTACTAGATGAAGTTTAATTTAAGAAGATTTAAGAAGAGTTAGATTTCTCAAAGAAGTAGAGTAACTGAGAAGAGTGTTTGTCAAGGTTAGTACAATCTATGAGATGATTAATGAACTTACAAAGATGGTTTGATAACTGAGCCAACATAATCAAGAAATTGGTAGTTGATAGTTCTATCTAAGCATGTTTGTGTGTTGATTAAAATATGTATCATCAAAATGAGAAGATTTTAAGATGGTCTTGATCCCAAGGAGATAAACTATAGGTATGAAAAAGGTTGAAGTGTGCCAAGGGCACCAAGTGTGAACATATGAAAGAAAAATATGTTTTGTGTTCTCTATCCAAATTTTTTATCATCACTCTTAGTTAATATTGCATTAAATGAAAAAAATTTAGACGCATAGTAACAATAATGTAATAGATGTGGAGGAATATCAAGGCCTTATCATCCTAGGGGGAGTTTATCATGCCATTAGAGCTTAATGAACAAGATCTCTAGGTTAAAATTTAGTTAATTGAGTTTGAAATAAGGAACATGGTTTATGAAATTGATAGAGAAACTTGATATTAGTGTACACGTACTGTAGGAGAGATTGCAAGACCATGAAGTGGTAGGGAAGTCTACAAGGATTTTTAGGTGCAAGAACCTTATGGAACAACCATATATGATATTATTCCTCCATCAATTATATAAGGTGTCTAGAAGGTCTATTTGACAAGGTTAAGTGACTGATTGAAAAAACATAGAAAGATAAACATGTTAAAGCTATATCAATAGTGATTTCATGTAAAGAAGAAACGCACACTAAAATAATGATTCAGGATAGAGGTATTTCCCATAACCCATCTCCATGACATGTGAATAAGGTATGAGCACTCAATATTACATAGACAATCAGAGTATGATAGTATAAAGACAGGGGATAATGAGAGAATTTAGAAGTTGATTCATATGTATTATTCAATCCTATTGCATTGAGGAAGGTGGCATTTTTGGACTGAAAGTGTGATTTAGGGATATTGGTCCTAAATGATGTTATGGAAGTGTGAGAGGAAGATCTTGTGATTGTAAGCACGGTACATGCATAAGAGATACATGGCTGGTATGAAGAAAAAATTGATAAATTTACACTTAAGGGGAGTTGTTTTGAGGCTCATAGCAGGTCCATGGTTCTTATCAGCTTTTTTTGAACATAAGAAACATGGTACAGTCTAAGGGGGAGCTAGTAAAGAAAGTAAGTTGAAAGAATTGTTGTCGTTATGTCTTGAGTTTTCATTTTTCATGTTGAGTCATCCTTGTAGCCATTTCCATAGATGTTAAAGGGGAAGGGAGAGTAACATCTAAAACATGAAAAAGGGATTCATTTAGGTGTTTTTTCTTGAGGTTGCCATCAATGAAAAAGGGGGAGATTGTTGGCCATTATATATTAGCTTTTCATTGATGTCAAAGGTCATTGATGGAAAAGGGATTTTATATGTCATATGATTCCCCATGAGGTGTAAAACAAGTTCAAGTATGAAGGTTGATTGGTAGTTTATAGTTTTGGAGAATTTGTTATAGTTGTTTAAGGTAGTTTTTGGTTAATGCTATCAAAGGCAGAAAGTACATACAACTCAAATAATAAGGGTTTACCGATACTTGCACTGACAATCATAATGACATGATGATGGAATGTAGAAAATGTGAAGATGCTCCTCCTCTCACTGAGTGAGAAGACTTACAGGAAAAGATAACTAAATATAAGATATTAGATAGATAAGATAACAAGTTGCTTGGAAAATGTTGATCCCAAGAATCCAAAGGAATTCCTCGAAGGGTGTCAAATTGTTTTGATACAATTAATTTTCATTGGTAAAGATAATAAAATAAATGATAATAGAGCTAAAAATTAAGGGGAATGTTAAAAACTTGTTCAGCTTTGTAAGTGACCCAGGCTAGGGCTATGCCAAACTTGAAGTCTTCGAAGTAATCATTCCAGTACTCATCAGTTACTTCTTGTATCTTGTAGAGGATCTCGAACTGCTCTTTAGTGTCCTCAAAGGTAGGTGTGAATGTGATGGCACATAAGGTGAGATTGTGGAGTATGTTGAACTTCTCCCATATGAGAGGTTATTAGATGATTGGAAGATCTTAAATATTGGTGATTGGATGAGAGATAATTAGAATAGTCATCTACAGAGAAGTTCTTACAGACAATTTGACTAGACCAGATAGATTTGATAAAAAAAATCTAATTAAGAGAACAATTGATAAATTATTAAATTTTGACAGAGATCTTCGATGATCAAGGGGGATTGTGGGTGATCTGATAGATCGTTAGGAATCAGATAGATTGTTAGTGATCCCTGTGAAAAGTTGATATTTTGATAACATAGATAATGATGAAAACAAAGATTGTAAATTAATTGTTTGAGTTTCCATCTAATATGAAAGTGTAATGAAATATTCAGAAAGGAAACTTACTCACCTTGATAGGATAAAAAAAGTTGTTGATGATTTGATTTATGAGAGGTTTTTTGTGGAGCTTTGGATAACTTGATAGATGCATTGATGACATTTGGATATTTGTGACAGGTTCATATGAATTCCTAATACGAAAGAGATTCACTACAATGATCATGGGTTTTGAAACATGATATTTGAGCTTCTATTTATAATCACCGGTGATCAGTTAGGATCGCTGATGATCCAAAATTTGCAAGGAAAAAAACTTGGTAGTGGTTTTTCTTGGTATTTCAAGGTGGAGATGTGAGGTTAAGATGCTAGGGGTAGGGAAATGGGGTAAAAATGGGTTTAGATATGTGGTAGATGGTTAGGGAGGTTAAAGTGAGGTTAGACTAGATTTATGGGGGCGGTAAAAGTATGATTTAGGGTGTGAGGGTAATGACTTAGGTTGTAGTTTTAATGATAGATTTCATGATTTACTTGTGTGTGTATGGGGTATAGGTAAGTTACCTAAGGTGGCAAAAACTTGGTGTCTACATTTGCACCTTTTTGTCAAGTGGTTTGTGATAGACAAACTGTTGGACAAAAGTGAGCAAGATAATTTGATTTGTGCTTGGATGGTTGGTTCCCTCTTAAATTGGGGGTGAATGTGAAGAAGTAAAATAATATGCGTGTTTGATTCAAGCTACCCCAAGACTAGGCAAGGAAACAAAATTGCTACAATGGTGGACTTATGCTACCATGGAGTCAAAGGATAGGGGAACCAAAGGGTTCGCAACCTATAGATGTATGACTCACAGGAAGAGGCCACGAGTAATGATCCTGGTGGGATACGCTATTCATACAAGTTTGAAAAATCTTGTTGCCACAAAGTGGGATTCTAAGGCCATGAATTCGAGTGATAGGGGAACCGAAGGGTTCATGTCTTATAGACATATGACTTTCGACTAATGGGGTTACAAGACCCAAGATGGATGTTTAATAGGGGAAGGTTTGATTATAGATTGATAGATAAATTGTTATAAAATGATAATTGGATAAGGCTCACGAGGTAAATTAATGATGGTCTTGATAAAGAAATATAAATCACCGATGATTACTTGAATCGCTAGTAATCATACTAAATCGTTGGTGATCATAGGGTTTGTTGGTGATCGGGAAAAAAGTTTGATATATAAGGTACACAAAAGGTTCATTTGAACAATTGTTCTTTTATGATAGTGACATTTCTATAATATTTTTGTGTGATTTTGAGTGTGATTTGATCGATATGGAGGCAGTGCGAGCTGGACAGAGACGTTAGAGACCCACGTGTGCTGAGGTAGGTGGTGTACTTATATTTTTTTTTGTATTTTTTTATTTGGGCTATGGGATTTTCAGATATTTCACATGATATCGCCGAAAATCTATAGGATTGATGTAGATTAACAATGATCACTAGAGATTTTAGTGACCACCAACGATTTACTTGGATTTTTGATAGATTTGTATTAGATAGTTGATTAAGTGATTTTTAATGGTTTTTGTATATAATGTTGGTTTTTTATTTTAGTGGATGTAGGTGACAGATCAATTCGCAACACTGGATAGGTTCCAAAAGATTCTTGATGAGGTACGCGAGAATTTATCAGATGCGGAGTGGGATCATTTAAAGGCGGCGGGGATGGGTGAGATGCATCATTACCGACATATCCATAGAGATACAATATTATTATTGGATTTTTTTTAGAGTTGGGACCCTGTTATATGTACTATATGGATACTTATAGGGGATATGACTTTGAATTTGGAGGACATGTACCATAATCCACACTTTTCAGTACATGGTGAGACCATTTACACTATTGATGAGGTAGGTCAGGACACTATGATGTAATGTTTGTATGGATATGATGGTTTGGAGGTTATGTATTATGCTGGAGGGTTATGTTACGAAGCCCTATATCATGATGATGAGGAGGGTTAAGCTTTAGTGACGATGATCGTGTTGGGTATTTACTATTATGTCCTACCAGGTTCAGCAGAAGGGTGGCTCTTATGGATGATGACAGGTGTAGTAGGGGATATGTTGGAGTTTAAGAAAAAAATTTCTTGGGCTCCCACACTATTGGCACATTTTTATAGGGAGTTTTGATCCTGGAGGACCAAACATAGATTTGGTGTAGATGTATCATTTTTGTTGGAGTGTTGGGTTTACGAGCATATTGCAGTGGTTCGAGTGAGAGAATTTCCGTGGATGAGGTGGGTGGACTTAGAGTACTTAGTAGGTTTTATGAGATGGATATCAGATCATGGGGTGACACGGCCTGCGAAAGATGATGATTACTATAGGAAGCTCTTGGCTGGCTTATAAGAAGGCGATGTGATATGGAAGACATATTCAAGTTTCTAAGTATGGAATGATACAATGAGGGAGTTGGTAGTTATACAACATGATAGGTGGGTGCGAGGGTGGAGGGATGGTGAGTGGGAGTTGGTGTGATTTTTCTATGTTAGAAGGAAATTCGGTTTAGTGAACAATGTGCCAGAGGTAATAGTGGCCTATTGAAGATGATGCAGAGATATATGTGGCACTACATGTTGTTCATGAGGTAGTGGATATAAAAGATGAAGAGGGAGTTTGTGTATTTGTTGATGCCCAGGGTGTAGAGACATGTCACGATTCTGCAGGGGTGACAGTGGCCTACGTTGTATGGTGGTAGGGGAAGCTAAGTGGTTTTGATATGTGAGTGCGGGTTCGTATGGAGGTTAAAAATCAAGAGGGTGATGGTGGTGAGGGAGGAGATGGAGGGGATAGGGGAATAAGAGTTAGTTGCTACTTGGGTCAGGAGTTAGGGTAAGAAGAGTTCATATGAAGGTTAAAAATCAAGAGGGTGATGGTGGTGAGGGAGGATTTCACAACTGAGAAAGTTGTATTAGTGGTCGAGAGAGATGGTTTGGGTCAGCAGCTTGCCACTTTATAGGAAGATCTTAATCAGGCTATAATTGATCGTGATTGATATTGAAAGAAACAAGAAATCTTACAAAAGGCCCTCGGCATCACTGGTTCTTTAGTTTTAGGGGTTGAGCTATAGGAGGGGAGAGCTCAAGATAGTGGTCAGATGGGGCCACATGACATTGTGTGTTTGGTTAACTACTAGTCATTATGTGACGAGATTAGTTATTGTGAGGTGATAGTACGATGAAGGATACCCAATGAGCCTTGTTACATGGTTTATCAAGAGTGGAGGAAGGTGGTATCGATAGGAAACACTATGAGTTTTTGTTAGGTGTCGAGATATCTAGAAATAGGACCTGATAGAGGTCCTGGTGGTGAGAAGGGGAGAAGCACCCAAGGGAGCATTCGGTTGAAGGATGTTCAGTTTACTCAGTAGATATGATGTTTTATATGTATGCGGCTCTCTTGAAGCCTATATTTGATGTATGTTTTTGGTATATGGAGATTTTGAGACTCATGATAATATACATTGATATATATATATATATATATATATATATATATATATGATTTCGACTCATGTGTTGTTGGTAGAGTTATTCATATTATGAAGTTGTTTTATGATGTTTCTGGACCTATATGAGCATTATAATATATTGTAGTAGACAAAAACATATTAAAATAATAATAATAAAGAATATGTAATATTTTACATAAGGAAAATGCATAGATACCATGATATACATGTAAATATCCACTAATTAGTAGTTAATGTAAATAAGTGTTAACCAATGGCTACCATGAGTCATTATGAGTGAAAAGACATAAATTTTTCCTTTTAAAGGCTATATAATGATGTAAATTAGGGGAGAAAAAAATATCCCAAAAATGAGTGAGAAGAGTTAATATAAACATGAAGAATAAAGAGAGGAATCAATGTAAAAAGTGAGAGATATGAATATAATCTATATAAACATATATTTCTGAATTATATGGGATTATGATCAATATATATGTGATATTGGTGGTTTGAATCATTGATGCGTTGAGTAATATATTTATTTAGGTTTAATAAAAAATAAATATTTATTTTATAAGATATATCTACCCTTCTGTGAGATGTTAGCTCTAGCTGGGGAAAACAAACTACTTAACCCTCATACTAATGTTGAGGCTTCAGGTAAAAATTTATGGTGCCTGAGCCGAGGTCTAGATAACTAATATCTAAAGGAAGGTAGAATGAGGAAGGAGATAATTTAAAAGGAGTAAAAACTAAGAAAAAAACATGCATATTATTTTTACGGAAAATATTGACATGAATATTTTTCTCGCCCTCTTTTAGAGGGATTTGACACCTAAAGGTTTATGGGTGAAAAAAGGGGGGATCCAAAGGAAAAAACTTTTCTAAAAAAAATAAATAGGGTATAGTGGTTGGGGAGAATAAGTTGGGAAATAAATTAAAATAAAATATAGATTTGAATAAGAGATAGAGTGAAGAAAAGATGGAAATGTAGAGATTGGAGAAGGGAAAAAAGGAAGTTAGTAATTACTCAGTTGTTGGAATAGTAGTGAATTAAGAAGTGATTGTTCTCCCTTAACCATAAGAAATTAGCAAGGAAATGAAACCCTTGTACAAAATTTCACCCCCCATGCCATTGGAAGGTGTGAGAAAAATGTGGGATTTATTTCAAAAGGAAGGAGAGATGGTTAAGGAGTTCGGTCAAAGATTCAAGAATATAGTGCAGAAACTAGATCAACCACCAAATGAGAGAAAGAGAATTGAGTTATTTATTATGGGATTGTTACCTTATATAATATTATTAATGGATGGAAAATATTTTATAACAATTATGGAAGCATTGGAAATGGAATCAAAGCTAGAAGAAGAACCATGGAGGAGAGAGTGTGAAATGGTATTAAAATTGGAAAAGCTACAGAGTGAATTAAGGCAACTAAGATAAAGACTTGATAAAATTAATGGAAAAGGATACCTTTCAAGTTATCAAAGAGGTAATGCATATCATGAGATATTTCAAAGAGATACTGGAAGAGGATACTACTAGAAATATCATAGAGATAATGGATATCATATAGATAATGAAAGGGGATACTACAGAGGATACCATAGGAGGTATGGAGGAAATAACAATAATAGAGAAAATTGTCATTATTATGGAGTAAATAACTAAAATAAAGGATGGGATGGAAAATATCAAAAATATAGAGAACATGGTCAATGGAGAAGGTCGATAACATGTTATTGGTGAGGAAAAAATGGACATATACTACAAATTTGTAAGAAGAAGATACATATTGAAAAGTGATTTACAAAGAAGAAGGGACATATACAGAAAAGGAGACAAAAATAACATAACCATATAAGGAATCTACATCCATAGAAAATGAAACTGTGACATTGTGTGAGGATGTTGCAGAACAAAGGAAGGAAAAGGTAGAGAAATAGGAAGAAAGAAAAAAAATCCAAACCACGAGGAAATAAAAAGAAAAGGTGATAAATGAGAAGAATAAAAGTATAGTTAGGTCAAAATATTGTATAATAGAAAATGAACAAGATGGAAAAAAGACGGATGAATATTATGATGATAAATTACCAATAAAATGTGTCAGATATGTGACAAGGATGCCACTAGATGATAATGGAGAAGATGATTCATTCAATTTTTCAAAGGAAGGACAAGTATACCATAATAGAGGGACCAAGACAAAATCCTTAAGGAATGGAGGAATTAGAAAATAACACACACCAAGGAAAAATAAGATTATCATGCTATTTACTAAGGAAGATTCGTCCAGTAGTGAAGAATAGGACTTCAAGTCATCACTTGGTTATCTCGAGGATGAAACAATGTTTGAAGTTTGGGGATGATGTTGACAGAGTTATTCATATTATGAAGTTGTTTTATGATGTTTCAGGATCTATATGAGCATTATAATATATCGTAGAAGAGAGAAACATATTAAAATAATAATAATGAAGAATATATAATATTTTACACAAGGAATATACATAAATACCATGATATATGTGCAAATAACCACTAATTAGTAGTTAATAATGTAAATAAGTGTTAACCAATTGTTGCCACAAGTCATTATGAGTGAAAAGACACAACTTTTGCCTTTTAAAGGCTATATAATGATGTAAAATGAGGGGAGAAGAGAATATCATGAAAATGAGTGAGAAAATTTAATCTAAACATGAAGAATAAAGAGAGGAATCAATGTAAAAAGTGAGAGATATGAATATAATCTATATAAACATATATTTCTTAATTATATTAGATTATGATCAATATATATGTGATATTGGTGGTTTGAAGCATTGATGCATTGAGTAATATGTTTATTCATGTTTAATAAAGGTTAGATATTTATTTTATAAGATATATCTACCATTCTGTGAGATGTTAGCTTTGGCTGGGGAAAACAAACTACTTAACCCTCACATTGTTGTTGAAGCTTAAGTTCAACAAATGGTATGAATAACAAGAGGAAATTATTGTTAGTGTGGGGTAATTTTCTTGTCAACTTGGGGCATCGTCCACATCACATGGTGACTTATTTCACTTAGGTGAGGTCATAGGTATTAGGTGTCTCAGGGGTATGAAAAATTCCATCATATGTGTCAGTGTGTATCATTGCGTCATACAAGAGTTAATTTCCATTTTTAGAATATAACTGCTCTTCTCCCTTGTGGAGGTATGATGTTCTTGCACTGGGAGTTACATAACACTCCTATTTGTACCATTTTTTCTGATCTATGAGAATGATTAGACCCTTTTCTTTTGCATGCACATTTTCACAGTTGAATGTTTGCTTACTATATGGAACTCCATTGTGATGTAATTCAAGTGTAACTTTGTTTATGTACACACCATACCGATTTATCCTTGTTCTCGCATTATCTCGTATGATATTAGAGAACATTTTTGGGATCCATAACACGCTCTATATTTTTTTTTCTATTACTCTCATTTTCATGTTCTTACTTGTTTCATGTGTAATCTTCGTAATCATTATCCTATTGGTGCTTTACTTATATTTCTGGGCTCATCTTTGTTTTCATGGTTTTTTCTAGTTTGTGGTTGTTTTCGGTGCATGTATAGGTTTATTTTTTGGAGTTTGAAGTTTTAGAAATTTTTCAGCTAAATTTGATTATTTGCAGCTACTTTTGGTGGAAAAGATTTTTTAGAGGTACTTTTAATGGTTTTGAATTTTTTTGAGTTTTTCATTAAAATTTTCAAATTTTTCTTGAAATATCTTTCTCCTTCCATCTAGCCTCTCCTTACAACTATGATCCACTTTCTACCCCGCTCCATCTAATCTTCCTTCCTCCCACTAAGATCTCTTTTGGGCCCAGCTCGCCCCAATAAGCTGAGTTGCACCTCCCAACTCAATTTCTCCTCATCGAGCTCCTAGTTGATTTATCTTTGGGCTCGCCCTTCCTCTACCCTTACATTGACCGTGAGTTGGGTTCAATTTTCTTATCTCTATGAGCTCATTGTTTGTTTAGGTCATGATTTGTGTTGGTTAACAAGTTCATTATTAGGTGTGGGTTTGTGTTGAACTCCATGTTTCTGCATTTGTGGGATCTAATTTTGTGCTCCTTTTTGTATGTTCCTCAATCTAAGCTTTGTTCTTGATCTCTCTCGATATCCTCACCATCGTCAACTCTGTGGAGTTTTATTTAGAGGTTCACATCCCTGGCTCACCCTCCATCTTATTTTTTTTCTTTGCAAACCTACTTGCTCATGCTATTCCTTGGTTACTCCATCTTCGTCGATCCTATACACTGCCTTCCTTTGGGACTGCTCCTGGAGCTTCCTTTCCCCCGTCCTTCGCTATTGTGAACATGATCCCTTAACGTTTCCTATTGTGATAGCCTTCCTATGACCCAGGCATTATGCCTATTGCAAACTATGCCTCTCCTGAGTTTGTTGTCAAGACTATCTCCATTACTATACCTTCCTGACTTGTCGATCATGTCATTCACACCTCCACCTTAAGCCTTTCTAACTCCTCCAATGCTTGCTTCCCTCTCACCATGTGTCAAGTTGTCCCTCCCACATTGAATGCCCCTTGTCTTCCTCTCAAATTCAAAAATCCCACGTGTTTTTTAAATAAATATTTTTTTTATTAAACCTTAGGTTATTCCCTAAAGCTTAGGATCATTTTTGTATTAGTCTAAGTGAAAATTATCTAAGGTTGGGCTTGTTTTTATTAAATGAGATAATTTTTTTAAAGGTGGTGTATGTTTTTAATTAATTAGGTATTAATTTTAATTAGGATCTAGTTTTAAAAATCAAGTACGTCATCTGACTTTAATAGGGGGTTTATTAATTAATAACCATGTTTTTAATTATTAATCCCTTTTTATTTATTTTTTCACTTTTAGAAAATTCAGCAAAATTGGGCAAAAAATAATTTTAAGACTAGGGTTACTGGGTGTTTTTTTTGCTGACCATTTTGTGGGAGTGTGTAACCTGTAAAGAGTGTATAGGTCCCATTTGGAGCCCTTTTTGGCATTTTCAAGTGGTTGTTGCATGTTTTGGAGTCTTTTTTCACATTTTGGGCCCCTTCTGACTCGTTTTGAGTTATTTTACATAATATTGCTCTTCTTTTCTTGTGGTCTAGTGAGCACATCTGCCACAAGCTTGTAAAAAGAGAGACTCGTATGTGATGTGAGACACTTTTTATCACATTAAATTTTGTTTTAACCCCATGTTCCTTACTTTCACATTTTTGTGTTTCTTTACTTGTTGTTCCTCTACTTCCGATTGAGACATACTATGGCCTCCACACTTGGGTAATTTGTTGCCTACTGCAAATTGAGTGGTCAAATTTTTCATGCCGCATGAAAAAAACCTTATAGTAACCAACACATTGTTTATAAAATGACGTAAACCTGGGGGTTATCATTATTCTTGGGTGTTGTATTTTATGTAGATGCATTCTCAGATGATTCCAACATCTTGAAACCTTGTGTGTATTATCCAAACCTTCTTTTCTTGCATTCTATATGCATTTTTGAATGAGTCCAATGTCCATTTGAGCGTGTTTGTCCTTGGGACTATTTTTCACTTGTTTCTCTTTTCATGGATGCACCATCGAGAATGTTTTTCCCAGGCATATGCTTCATATGACTGTTATTTAATTACAACCTCAACCTCTTATTCTTGGTAGAGCTAACTATGCACTATGGCATTCAAGCATGAAATGTTTCCTATTCATGATGACCTTTATCTCTACTTGTATGGATGAGTCTATGCCCCCAATGATCTTGTTTAGCTTGAAGAATGGCTTGAAACTTGTAGCATGGTCATTGGTCATTTGTTAAATTACATTTCCAGGCATCTCCGTGATCATGTGGCACACATAGAGTGTCCTTACAATATTTGGAGCATTCTTTAGTACTTATTTAGAGACCCTTCAAATATTCTTGTTGCAGCTTCTTTCACTGATACAGTTATCTCCTACCCCTCTTCTTGTGATGATAATTATTCTAACACTGATTTACCTATTCCTATTCCTGATGATGAGGTTTTTTCTTCTAGTTCTAATGACGAGAGTACTGATGAGGAATTCTCTCCTCTCAATCACATTTTAGAGAATATTAAACCTTCTCCCTTCCCATAATATATTATGAAGTCTTGTTCCTAGCCTCATACTTTCATTACATTTTCCTCCATTCCACAGCCAACGTGTGAGGATTTTTCCACTCCTCTTCCTTCTACAGGTGTTTTGGAGGATTCCTTCATCTCCTTTATTAGGATTTATCCTTTTAGAACTCTTATTACTTCTAATTTTTCAAAGACCATCACTGATCCACCTCCTCTTGTGGATCCTCTTTCTACTATTCTGGGGGTTGTTTCTTTGCCTTCACTTCACTTGGGAATCCTTTCATTGGATGTTCCTATCTCACACTCTAATAATACTACTTTAGTGGCATTACCTTTGACTCCTTTGCACTCATTTACTAGACCTATATCACTTTTCTATGGAAAATATTCAGAGTTCTTAGTAGTTATTCCTTCATGGAGTGGGATAACTTCTAGTACATCATTTATAACCTTCCTAAGGGTAGGAACATTATTCAATGTGGATGGATCTTCTTCAGTCTACATACCTAAGAGCACATCATTGACACTCTTCTTGGAGACTTCATAGATTTGTAAATTTCAGATCAGGTTTCCACTTCACATCTTCTTCAGTTTCTCTTGTCTCCTTCCTCTCTTATCCTTTTCTTCTTCTTCTAGAAATTTTGTAGTTTTTACATGGGTACCTTATCAGTCCTTTATTTCTGCCCCTAGCTCCTACTTACTAAAAATTAGAAAGTGTTTTTTTTAGGTGCAGAAAGTTGCTATCTTCCTATTTTTTTCTCGCCTATTAGATTTTTATAATAATGAAGTTCAATTTCTTTAGTTTGGAGCCCTTGTATTAGAGTATCCAGATGTGGGAGATAATGATGTCTCTCACATAGAATTCGAGGATATGAAAAACCAGATGCTTGGAGATCCCAGGGAACCTATAGAAGATAGAATATACACAAGTGGTTTATAAACTTCAGGTTTTTACCCCTTATCCATCCGAAGCATAGAATTGGTGATGGCTTATGATCAACATTATGAACTAGAAAATCAAATCACAAGGGTAGGCAACAATTAAATTTTGACAGTGCTCACTCCCAAAGGAATATCATAAAGTATGAAGATCCCAACCTGGAACAACATGGTAATCATCCCAAAATAGTTTGCATCATAAGACATATGGACCATAGGTAGAGAGACATATAATGAGGGGATGTTTAGCATTAGACACAAAAAATTACATACTTCACATATTTTGGATATCTAGAAGGTGGTGATGGGAATTAACGTGGCACACATATTGTGCCATAATGTAAATGAGACCATTCCATTATTTTTGGTGGTTTTATGCAGAGACATGATTGATAAGGATGTTTTATTTAGATGGGGGACCACTATATGGGTGCAATTGGTGCACAACATATACAGGGTTCAACATAGGGCATATAAGACCATAGGTCTCATGATACTATCAACAATATGGATCTATGAGATATTTCCCATGTATAGGTCCACATGGATGCCCTTGGTCATAGAATTGGATGCCTCAAGATTACTCAAGTAGGAACATGGGTTATTAGTGAGAGCACTTTAGGAATACAAAAATCTACAACATGTACATCTAGACGAGGTCATATGGGAGCCCTACATAGGTAATGTGGATCAGTGGCCCAATTGGCCACAGGTAGAGAACTTGGAGGAAATGGAAGAGTTGACTATTCATTATTTGCATTGGGTAGAGGCACATTTGATAGATAGGGTACCCATGTAGTTTAGGAGACTCGAGCCTAATGTGATACCACCATTACCAACCTATAGGAAATAACATACGATAGAGGTTATGAGTGTAGTGGATTGAGTACCAAAAATACTATCCCAGAGAGTATGAGCTGAAGGCAGATAGTGTTGGATATAAAGATGGAGTGGTGGGGAAACTTAGGACCCACAAGATATTATTATGGTGGAGAGATCATATGAGGGATCCGATGGAGGACCTGTCAGCCTAGATGCAAAGGTACAGTTGGTCCTAGTACCAGATGAGGAGAGGAGAGGAATCTAGGTCCAAGGATGAGAGAGCACATGATTTGACACCCATGAGGTAGTTACTTGACACCATAAGGGATGGAGATGCCCATATATCTATGAGACATGCCTAGGACTAACCAAAGAGGATATATGATTTTGGTGCCCTAAGATAGATGGGAACAATATGTCGAGTGGAGATTGTGTCGATTTGATGAGATGGAGGTGGTATTAGAGAGCTGTGGAGACTGTGAGGCTATCATCAAGAGATCTAGGGATCCAATTATGATTTTGATGATTTTTTAGGAATGTAGATGATTATATTTGATGATTATATCATGATTTTAGACGGAAAAGGAGTGAAACTCTTTGATCAAGAGTGCACACGACAAGATCCTAGACCCAATATTGAATGTTCAAGATACCTCAGTCATGGTGTACCCCACAATGCCATCAGTTGGATATTCAATAGGGGAATTTTGGATGGTTTGGAGAGGTTTTCAGGACACTACAGAGATAATGAGATGTGCAGGCACTAGCAGACACCAAAAACATAAATGTGATGCTCTCGAGCTTATTATGGGCACAGGGTACCTTGGTTTAGGATCGGGAAGCACACATTTTAGATGAGAGGAGTACTACAAAGAGGATTATGAGGCTAGAGGAATAGCTGGTAAGAGCACAGAGAGAGGCCTCCAAAGCATGATCTAGGGAGGAGTCTCTAGCTCGCATAACCCAAGAATCTAGTGTAGCACCCTAAACACAAAGCATCTAGAGACCCCTAAGGGGATGAGGGTGCATGATCCACCTAAATTTTTGATGATGTACCATGATTGTATTTTTTTGATCTACAAATACTGATTCGATATATATATATATATATATATATATATATATATATATATGTATGTATGTATGTATGTATGTATATGTGTGTGTGTGTGTATGTATTTATGTATGTATGTATGTATCTATATGTATATGTATATGTATCGAATCATATACATATACATACACACACACATATAATTACTTTGATGATTATGGTGGTGTTATTAATGTTTTACTTATCACTTTCTTTTCTTTTCTCATGCATGTATGTGATAATACTCATGATACTTTAGGAATAACAATAATGATATTTAGGTTAAAAATCTAGTAAGAAGGAAAATAAATCTAAGCAAGGTCAAGGAACTAAGAAAGGATCTAAAAGACCACGATGATCTATTAGGAAAGGCCAAGGTAAGTCAGAGCCAAAATAGGAAGAATAAATACTATGACACTCTAACGGTAGGAAATGTTAGTGTAAAAGAGGAGTCATGATAAACCCAAGCAGGGTGAAGATCTAAGCAAGAGTAGGAGAGTTTGTAGACATGTATAAAACCCAATGGGGGTGAGAGCCCAGGCCAAAAGAAAAATGGATTCAAGGTATTTCTAAAGAAGGTGTTTAGAAATGAGGGGAGAATTGATGTAGATTATCAATAATGATATTGTCAACTTGCCTAAAAATGTGAATTCAGGCATGAGTCATGAGGTCCTCAATAACATGTTGTGTAATAGTTACTTGTTGATGGAATTTAGAGTGTGTTCCAAACAAAGTGTAATTTATTTGGTCCTCTAACTGAGAGAGGATGCCATGCCAAATGACATTAAGGGAGGGGCGGGGCTTGGGGCAAGGTGGAGGCCCATATGTAGGTTGTGGTCTAGATGGTCTAGGGGAAGGTGGGAGACTCCGAGAGGAGTTGGTTCTATGCTTATTTCCATGTGAAGAGAACTCAAGAACCGGGTACCTACCACACATAAATTGAAAGTCTACATCGATATGGGAGCAATATATATGATGCGAACAATATAATGGGGATAAAGCAGAAGATAGTGTGGTCCTCTGAGCTTGTTCTCATTTAACCTAGCTTCAATATTTTCATATGTTTTCTATAGGCTCTATAATCAGATACATCATTCCCTAGAGCCTCATGTCATGTGCAATATAGCTCTGCCCCATAAGGATGAGGATCCATAAGGGAAAGGGATGGGTAAGGATGTAAATGACTAGTATGGGTTGGAATATATGATGTTGGAATATCTGGTACTTCATCATCCATGAGGTCATCAGATTCATAGTCAAAGAAAAATATACACTCCCCTTATTTTAGGTGAGGAGGTATGTTACATGATTTAGAGGTATCATGAGGGGACGACGAGGTTGGTGGAGCTTTTCGAGGCTTGAGAACTAATTTGATATGAAGAGGCTCAACTGAGTGTGAAGAGTATTCTTAGACAAGAATGAAATTCACATCACAAGTGAGTGTGATTTGGAGGGTGCTTTGATAATGTCAGAATTCTCTGTCCCAGATTTGGGAATTGCTAACCAAATGGGGATCTCTCAGAGCATAATTACCATCATAATTAGGGGTGGTGGGTTTTAATGCAAAATAATCAACCATGGTTTCTAGTTCAGCTTGTTATTTTTATGCAGGTTGAGGTGTACGTGAAATAGTAATGGGGATAAATGGCTCCTTCTAACAAGGTCATAGGTGAGGAAGAAGTTGTGAAATGAAAATATTAGGCATATCATAAGTATTAATCCTATAGTAATCTTATCAGGCTCATCATCATAAGAATCTAATAAGTTGGGAGGCATGCCCAACCAACTATGGATGACCCACATTTCCACGAAGAGATTTTATAGGATAATTTAAGTGTTTATATTCATGGAATGGAATGGGAGAAAAATCTTGAAGCATGGGTAACTTATAAGTACCCTTTTGTTGGATAGTATCATAATTCTATGGATTTGGGTCACCTTGGATTTTATAGATTGCCACTTGATATGAAAAATTAACACATTGGTATGCAGAAGAGTCGATCGCACATATGTGATGGGTCTAAGGTTGACAAAGGAGGACTTTATAAGATAGAGGGAATTTGAAGACCATAACCTTCACACATAATATCCTAGGAGAGATAATAATATGGAGCCAAATTCAACACATGGGAGGTATCTATCATCAATAATACCCTTGACAAGTAGTACATGTGGTTTTGAGATTGTCTATATATTATCTAAGGGATTTGCTAAAGTCTAAAGAGGTGACATAAGTGTTGACACCTTCATTAATGAGGTAATTCTTTACTCCGTTTTGACCAATTTTTATAGAGATAAAGAGTGCATGATTATATTCCTGAAGTAAGAGCTTGTTTGGAATCATAGAAGTCATATGTAATTAGATACAAGTTTTAACATCATTGGTACAATCCGTACAAATAGAGAGTTCCTCACACTAATGACATATACTTTCCTCTGAACCATGCAACGTAGGATACTTTCACAAAGTAAGAGGGAAGGTATGTTCATGTAAAATAGAAAAATCATAATATTCTTATGACGGTGAGGTGATGTGTGCATGAGATCCAAAATGGGAATCAGTTTAGGAATATGAGACAATGCTTTTAGAAGATCCCACTCATCATGGTTAGACTGCACAAAAATATTAGAGTGCTTAGGATCATAAGAAACAAGTTAAGAAAGATTTGTTAGAGATATTTCAGATATTTCTTTTTGTTTAGGCTCAATGTCATCAGCCCAGCCAAAGGCATATGTGGTTGGAGAAGGAGATTCAGACACCTTCAGCCCTGTTGTAGTTTTATTAAAGGGACTGATGGCATTTTTAGAATATGGAATTTTAACTTTAGGATTCTGATTTTGAGAGACACAAGGGTAATTGACTCTGTGATTTCAAGGCTAAATCAATGGAGGGTATTCAGGATCTATATATGTAATCAAATGCCTCACATCATTTATAGCCATTGTGTTTTAGTGAGATATTCAGGATTAACCACATTTGTTGTGACATTTTATTTTTTCTTGGATCTTTCACCTGAACTATGTTTAGGCATAGGGTCAAAGAAAACATTGAGTTCTTCATTAGCTTGATTAATGGCATTATGAAAATCCTTTTATCTTTGAGCATCATGAACCTTATCTACCTCAGTCAAACAATCTCTAAAGATGTCTTCATGGTTGAATTGAGGGTCTAAAAATGAAGTGATGACAATCATGTGAAGGGAACAATAATTCTCATGAGAATGGCCCAAATTGGCATGTCACCAACAGAACTTGTTTTCATCATGCCATTATGGGATAGGTCAAGAAGGATAACTGATATTACTAAATGGTTTAGGAATAATCTTTCACAAATCATCCTTGGTTAATGGTTAATAGTAAGTAAATTGGTTTTTACTTTTGTTAGATTTTGAATTGATATTAAAGACATTCCTATTTGTAGAATCCATAAGAGGAAGGGTATCTTGGACCTTGTCATTCATAAAAATTTTGTTCTTTGATTTTTGAAGGATTTGTATATGTTTATTTGTTTGAGTCTTAGGAGGATCCTTCTCAAATTCTCTCATGAGGTAATATTTTAGTTTGTATTGTTCAAAATATTCATCAAGGGAAGTGGGAGAAAAGGACATAACCTTATACTGAAGGCGAGGATCTATGGTTCGAAGAAAGAGTTGGAAAAGGCTATCATTCAACATATTGTGTTCTTCTTTAGTAGATAAGGTTTTCCAACGCTTGATGAATGCTTGAGATGATTCATTTTTGTGTTATTTTCAATTAATGAAATCATTGATTTTATTTTAAGGTAAATCATGATAGTTAAACTCTTTAACTAAGGTCGTTATTAGATATTCTAGCTCCACTATGGAGTTATGGGGTAAAGTGTAATACTAGTCTAAAACATCTCCAGTAAGATTCTTAGCTAAGAGTTTAGTGGCAGCATAAGAATTAACATTGATCCAATCTTTGTAAAGGTTTTTAAAGGTTTTAATGTGTAAGGTAGGATCAATTAACCCATCATATAATATGGAAGGCTCAATGCCTCTAATAACCATGCTAGCAATGTAGGATAATAAAGGCCCTTGTTAGACTTCCCGTAAGTCATTTTTATGATTGGGAAGTTGTGCAATAGGTGCCTCATTAGGTCCATTGGGTAAAGGTGGAGTAATTGTACCCCCAGAACCCAGATTAGGATGGTTAACCATTTGGACTGTATTGTCTTACATTTGAAGGAGTTGGGTCATGGTAGCAGTTTGTTGTTGACTCATTTTATCTACAAATTAGAGGATCAAATTAGTGGGATCAGAACTAGAGTTATTTTTATATGAGCCTGCCATAGTAGCCTTCCCACTATCCACCCTATTGTAAAGTTTCTCAGATACAAATTCAAGGAAGTTTTTATGAATTACTGACTCAGGTTCCCCTTTGTATTTAGGAAGTTTATCAAGCAATTTCTGAATCTCAGGTGGAAGATCAGAGGTGTCTTCAATCTAAATCTATTCCTCTTCACCACTTAAGATATTATTGTTGCAAGTGTTATACTTTTTCTTATTAGATCATATCATACAACACTCTGAGTAGAAAGGAATGGTGGATTATGGGTGATTAATATCTAAAAATGACTATTCACCATAATTGGAGAGTGCTGGGCCAAGATACTCCATAATGGAGTGTTGATCTTACTCAGAAGAAGCTCAGAAAAATAAGCGACCAACACAATAAACCCTAAAAAGGGTTTTTATATGGTATGAAGGCGTATGTGGTGGGATATAGATAAGAAAGATAGGATCAGCCATGTACCAAAATTACATAGGGGTCGATGACATCTAGGAAAATTGATTTTTAGGGGTTTTGGAATTTTTAAAGACTAAAACAAGACATAAGTGAAAATCGGTTTTTTTAAAGATATGTTCTCAATTATAAGGAACAAATGAAGGATTCATGTTGGGTTCACCAAGGATGTATGTCAAGAAAAAATGTGTCTAGACATGGTACACTCTTATCATCTGTTCAACTAGGGTATCAAGGCAGCGAGTAAGGGACATACCAAGACCAACACACAAACAAATAGAATTAAAGGGGGTACATGGACATGTATGATCACATACCCCAAGGGAAGTAACCCTTACACTAGGATGACCTAAGTTTTGCAAGTCCCTAGGTTGAATAAGAGGAAGGAACCCTATAGAGGTATCAAAACTATGGGGGGAGGTTATGAACGAAATAAACATGTAATATCTATACCAATCGAAGTAAAGCATGTAACATAAAAGGAACCTAAATATACTATGCTAAAATAGCATGCGTATAAAATACAAAGCTAACATATAGTAAATAGGGAATGTAGGAAACTAATCTATACAAAATGACAAGTTGGTTAGAGAACTTACATGTTGCGGGGCGGTCGTTGATGCATATATCTCCCAAAGGACCATACACCAAGAGATAAAAAAAATTAAGTGAAGAAGGGGAAAAATCCATTACTAGCTCACTATAGATGACCCAAAATTGAAAGAAAACTAATCTGAGAATGAAGAATATCCAAGTTAAGAGTCAAGATTTAAGAAATATATAAGCTAAGCGAGTAGGTGCTAGTTGGAGTAAGAGAGAAAAGATAATGGAGAGTTCCTGTTGATATGATATGATGGTGATGATGTAAAAAATAAGAGTTGGCTTATTTATACTGATTCCATCACCCATGGGTGAAGGTGTCGGATAGGGTTTTAATTTTCACTGAAAAGTGATGACATCTGCTAGGGGTGAAAAATCCAACGAGAGTGTGTAAACGTCATGAAGAGTGAAAATCATGCAAGGTGTAAGAAATAGGGTGATAAGAAAACTAGATGCCGGAAGAATGTGAGGAAAAATAAGAAGATAATAGAAAAAGAAAGACATAAATGGGATAAAAATTTGTTCTCTCTGAATGTATCATCCCTAACCCAATGGTTATATGAATAACCATACCCCTATCCCGAAACAAGTCCCTTAAGGAACCTGTTCTAGAGATAGATGCATTAGTGACTTCTAACCTTCAAAGAGAAATTGTTAGTAACATGTATGAAAATAAAAAAGAGTAAAATATTAGGTGTATACATATTACACAACTATTGATTACCACATGTCACAATGGTGGAATATGGGTTAGTCAACGGAAAGAACACTACATAACACTAAAATAGAAAAGTATGTGTCGAAAGTAAAGAAATGAATAACTAACATGAAATATATCCAGCAATGCGTACCTGATATTGTTAGTTATCCTACCACGTACAGGCATAATTCATGTTGCTAGAAACTTGGAGAAGAAAAACTGAAAGTAAAAAATAGAGGATCATCAATAAAATAATACATAAATCACCTAGATAGGGGCCCATGGGATGGATGTCAAGAATTTGTAAATTAGTAGAGATAAGGGTTGGAAAATGTGATTTTTGGTCAAAGAGAGGAATGAGGAATGTAATATGTTAAAATGAATGAGAGAAGATCATGATACCAATGCGAATGATGACATATGTTTCACAGATAGAACTAAAATGACGGGGATTTAAAGTTTGAGGACCATCGTGGTGAAATTGAAATTGAAATGTTAGGTTTACATATGATTTTTGAGTTTATTTTCTTATTGTTATTTTTTACAATTACGAGAATAGAGATCTGGAATTCCGTATTTGGAGATTAACGGGACAAGATGGCATGAGTATGAGGAGGAGGGAGAGATCAATGAGTAAAAGTGGTGGCACTTGACCATGGCTAAGTCGATGCATTTAATTTTGCTAGGTAGATTAAGGAAAATTTCATCTTTTTAGAAATGCGAAGATAATAGCATGCCATTTTAATTCAAACTCACATTATTAAGAAGGGTAAGAAAAAATGCAAGTGGGTTTGGGAGGGATTCATTTTTAGCTTTGTCATTTTGTAAATTTGTACTTTCCAATTTATTAAAAGTTACGGTCATATAGACTTAGACGTCATTAGAGCCCTTGAAACAACAGGGCCAATCACGTTGGGATCATGACATTTTTTATATGGGTTGTGTAGAAAATGTTATAAATACATATGATGATTATGATTTTGGATATTTTGATGAATATAATGCCTTGATTTTGATGATTTTTTATTACAAGAGGACCGAAGGATTTTCCTATGGTGAGTGGTTGATATAGTGTGGCTTAATGATATGATTACAAAAATGACAAATGCAGAGATAACACATCTAGATAGAAGGGGATTTGGGGGCATCATGTGGATGCTAATGATACCATTGAGTCTAGATTTTCATGACTGACATCATGGGAGCATAGGGCCAATGCCTTCAATGGTGGGAAGGTGAGACAGTGGAGATGACCATGATAGTTCCGGATGTGCACATGATATTGGGCTTCCCAAAAGAGGGAGGTTGCATGTATTGCGATCTCACCATGGATATTTCATAGAGGAGATCCTTGACCATATGGGCCACATGGAGTAAGACATATGATGAGGGGATGCTTAGCATTAGATGCATTGTAATGCATATTGCACATATTTTGGCTTCTGGAAGGTGGTGATGAGCATTACCATGCCACTTATATTGTGCCACAAGACATATGTGATCATTATATTGTTTTTGGTGGTTGTATGTAGAGACGTGATTGAGCAATATGTTTTATTTAGCTGAGGGACCACTATATGGCTCCAACTAGTGCACGACTTATACAGGGTTTGATGAAGGGAACAAAGGACCATAGGTCCCGGGATACTACTAAAAGCATGGATATATGAGATATTTCTGTATAGGCCCACAAGGATTCCCCTAGTCATAGCAGTGGATGACTTGAGAGTACTCTAGTGGGCACATGTGTTGTCAGTGAGATCACTTCAGGCATACCAGCTTCTATTGTAGGTACATCCATATGAGGTCATATGGTAACCCTACATAGGGAATGTGGATCAATGGCCCAGTTGGACACATGAAGATAAATTATAGGTAATGGACAAGGTGACTGGTCATTAGTTGCATTAGGTAGAGACCCATCTGATAGAAAAGGTACCCAGGAAGTTTAGGAGGCCCAATCTTTCTGTGATGCTACCACCAGCATCTTATAGATAGTGAAATGTGAGAGAGGTTATGAGTGAAGTGGATAGACTACTAGCATTGCACCCCTGGAGAGTATGTGCCATAAAAATACAAGGTTGGAGACAGAGACATACAGGTGGGGAAGCTCATGAACCACCATAAATATTTGTAGTGGAGAGCTCAAATGAGAGATCTAATGCAGGACTTGCTAGCTTGGACCCATAGGTGGGATTTATATGCACACTTGGTCCTAGCACCAGAGGAGGAGAGAAGAGGAAAAAAGGGTCATGGCTGAGAGAGAAAATGATGTGGAACTTAGGAGGTTGTTACATGATACCGTTGGGGATGGAGATGGCCCTATAAATATGAGACATTCCAAGGGATAACCACAGAGGGAATGTGATTTTGGTTCCCCAAGATAGATGGGAACAATATGTTAGGTGGATATGGCATAGATTTTATAAGGCGGAGGTGATATTGGGTGGCTGCGAAGATGGCGAGACCATTGTTGAGTTAGCTAGGAAACTAGGTACGAATGATGATAATTTTAATTTATGAATGTGGATAATTAGATTTTATGGTTGTATCATGATATTTGTAATGACTAATAAATTTTGGGTTTTTCAGAGTGGACAACCAAGGAGTGGCGTTCCTTGATTAAGAGTACGCATGATGAGATCATAGGCCTAGTATTGAATGTTCAGGATACCTAAATCATATCGGACCCCACAGAGCCATCAATTAGTGAGTCAATGGGAGTTTTTTCGATAGTTAGGGAGGTTACCAAGACACTGTGGAGATGGAGAGATGCACAGGAAATGAAAAACATAGATAACATATATGTGAGGATGGAGAGTTTATTACAGGCATAAGGTGCCTTGGTTTAGGAGAAGGTAACGCTCCTTTCAGATGTCAGGAGTGATATAGAGAGGATTATGAAGCCAGAGGCACAACTAGAGAGAGCACAAGGAGATGCCTCTGAAGCTTTATCTAGGGTGGAGTGTCTAACTCGAACAATCCAAACATCTAGTGCAACACCCTCAGCACAAATCATCCAGAGACCCCCTAAAGGGGTGAGAGTGCTTAGGCCACCTAGATATTTGATGATGTACTATGATGGATTATGATTGTATTTTTTTATGTATTAAAAACTGATTCAAGAGATTATATATATGATGATTATGGTGTTGATAATTTTTTTTTAAATTATCTCTTTTATTTCTTTTCTCATGTATGCATGTGGTAATACTTGTGGTACTTAGAAACAATGATAGTGGTATTTAGGTGAAAAATATGATAAGAAGGAATAATAAATCAAATAAAGGTTAAGGACCTAAGAGAGGATGCACAAGAGTGCGGTAATTCACTAGGAAAGGCCAGGGTGAATCGAATCCAAAATTTGCGGGATCAAGACCGTGACATTTTAATGGTAGGAGATGTCAGGGAAAAAAGAGAAGTGATGATAAACCCAATTAGGGCAAAGAGCCCAAGAAAGGATAAAAGAGTTTGAATATGTGTGTAAAACCCAAGGGGGGCTAAGAGACGAAGAGAAGGTGATACCCTAAGAAAAAGGTAAAATGCAATCAAGGTATTTATAAATAAGGTTCTTATCCATAAGGTTTGAATCGATGTAAAGTATCAGTGATGATATCATCAACTTGGTTCAGAATGTGACTATGCGCATAGGTCATGAGGTCCTCAATAGTATGTTGCGTAATAGCTAATTGTCAATGGACTTCAAACTATGTGGGAAAAAAAGTGCCATCAATGTTTTCCTCCAACCGAGTGAGGATGCCATGATAATTGTCATTAAGGAAGGGGCAAAGCTCGGGGTGAGATGAAGGCCCATATACAAGGTATGGCCAAGATGGTCTAGGGGAAGGTGGGAGGTTCCAAGAAGATTCGGATCTACGTTTTTTTCCAAGTGAAGAGGACTCAAGAATTAGGTGCCTTCCATGCATAACCTAAAAGTGTGCATTGATATGTGAGAAGTATCCATGATGGGAAAAATATAATGGGGTTGAAGCAAAATCTCGTGTGACCTTCCAAGTTTGATCTCATCTAACCTTAGCTTCAATATTTTTATTATGTTTTCTATAGGCTATACAATCCGATATATCATGCCTTGAGGCCTCATGCCATGTGAAATATTTCTTTCCCCAAATGAATGGGGAGCTATAAGGGCAAGAGGTAGGGAAGGATATAAATGATCAGTATGGTTTGGCATGGATGATGTCAGTACATCTGGCACTTCATCGTCCATGAGATCATCAACTTCATATTCAAAGACAGATATATGCTCCCCTTATTTTAGGTGAAGAGGTAGTTTTTGGGATTTAGTGGTATCATGAGGAGAGGATGAGGTTAGTCAAGTTGTTTGAGGCTCAGGCACAGATCTACTATGAGGAGGTTCAACTGAGTGTAAAGAGTCTTCTTAGACAAGAATGACATTCACATCACTAGTGAGTGTGCTTTGGTAATGTCAAACTTCTCTGTCCTAGATTTGGGCATAACTATCCAAATGGGGATTTTCCACAGCATCACTAGCATCATAATTAGGGGTGATGGTGTCTAATGTAAAAGAATCAACCATGTTTTCTAGTTGAACCTTATGTTCTGGTGTAGGTTAAAGTGTACGTGAAATAATAACGGGGATAAATGGATCCTTTTTTTAGCCATTGTGTCTTAGTTTTTTCATTAATTTCAATTCCATTGATGGAAAATGGTGTCATGGTGTTGTATAAGTTTTCATAAAGTGTTAGTCAATGGTCAAAAATGAAGGTTGATTGATAGTGTCAGGATTTTGTGTGTTCTATAGTGTTCTAAAGCATGTTTCAATGAGATGAGTCATAGTGTGAGTCCTCTTGAGTTGGTTTAAGATTTTCATGAGGTTAAGTATGGTTGGTATGATGTGACATGTATGCCTATTGGTCTACATCAGGTCAACAAGGTCAGTTCATGGTTTTTCAATGTTGAGTCAGTTTAATCCAAGTTTGTTTCTAGCCTTGGAGCATGTGGAATGAGGTAGAGGTATGAGTTTTGGATCTTATTAGTCTTTTCTAAGAATGGGAATAGTGTGGTGGCAGTGTACCTAAGGTTTATGGTGACTTTTAGGTCAGTTATTAGAGGTTTGATAGTGTTTTAAGGTCTTTGGGAAAAAACCGGATGAGAAACATGCATGTTGGCATAGGTAAGTCATTGTGGATAGAGAGTTATAGGAATATTTGAGCTATATGGTGAATATGGACAATTAGAGGATGTTATCATGATGCTTCATGAAAAGTTTCAAGTCATTTTGTCATGGGAATTTCAAGATATGCAAATTTTGACAAAATTGGGTAACAATGTATTTTTAAGGCAAAAGTGAACCTTATGATGCTCATTATGAACTGTATGATTTACATGGGGACCTAACTTACTTGGAATATCTTCTTAGGTCAGTTATGAAGGTTTTAAGAAAATAATGAGGTGGTTTGATCTTCATCTTTTTATGAACAATCGTTAATAAGGTAAGTTGGTTTGAAACCCTAGCTAGGAGCAACTTGGAGAAATGTGAGTATATAGAGTCTATTTTGATTGGTTTTTCAAAATTTATGATTGAATGTTTTATAGGACTTTATATTTCCATAAAGGTGAGGGAGTGCTTGTGATAGTATGTGGGCCCCACCTCAAAATGATAGTTTCTAAATAAGTTTAATTTGTGAAGAATTTGTCCCAATAAGGCGATGATTAAATTGACATTGTTTTTATCCCTTGAGGTTTTCTAGATGATCATGAAGGTTTCAGATCATGGTTGATAAGAAAAAGTGCAAAGTGTGCCCTTTTGTGAAGACTGGTTTTTGGGGCAGTTTAGAGAAGCTTGTGGTAAAATTGACATTGTAGGAGCTATATGAGTAGTTAGGACTCCATTCAAGATACTTGTTTAGAGAGAATTCCATTGATATATCAAACTTGATGATTAGATAAGGTATGCAAAATTTTAAAGGTGTTCTTTGAGGGTCAAGTTTGAAGGATGCTTTTTCTAGGAGGGTGCCGAGTGACTTGATGAGGTAATGTGAGGATTTTGAGTTGTTAATTCATGATTAATGTTGATGATTGATTAGGAATCATTTATAAGGGTGTTATATTCTTTGGTTGAGTGTGGAAGTGAGTTTTTAGGTGATGGAGTGTGATGGGATCATATTCAGTTCTTGATTCCTAGAAGGCATAAGAAGAAACTTGTAGAGATTAGCTTAGTTGAAGGCCTTCTTCTTGGAGTTAGTAGGAGTTATAATATGTTCTAGAAAGAGGATTCATAGGTATTTCCAATTATTTATGAATTTTGTCTTGGTGATTTTTATTTGACGGATCAGGTTGATTTTTGAAGAAGGTATCCTGGATTTCAGGATATGACTGCCTAGGTTGAAAGAATGAAATAAATTAAGCATAAGATGGATGAATTTATTCTTGATATCACTTGGAGATCTAATAGGGATTAATTTTTTTTCTTATTTAAGGCCTTTGGAGGTATTGATATTAGCAACAAGGGTGCTAGCTAGTTGAGTTTGTAAAATAGGTTTATGGGCAACATGATTTAGAGAAGAGGAAAGTAGATGTGGTTTGAAAATTTAGATGTTTCATGATGTATAACTTACATGGATATGATTTACAAGTCATGAGGATTTCATATAATGGTCACATTCCATAGTTGAGTTGTTTTTGGGGTATTGTAATGCCCAAAGGTGAAGACTGGGTGTTGGAAACAACTATTTGGTGAAGGATATGAGCATGTGGGCCTATGTTATGATTTATTTGATTGGTTAGGGTAAAATTGAAACCATGGTTGATGTTTAAATTTAATATTTGAATTTTTTTCTAAATTTTAAATATTTACTAATCATGTTTTTGGCGTTAGTGGATTTTACTCATCCTAGTGATCAGTTTTTGACCATTTTTGGTGCAAGTTAGATGATTTTGAGAATGACCGAAATATATGGATCATATGTGACCATTGTAATGAATGTATTTGAATATAATTATGATGTATTGGTCTAATTATTCATGAAGTACCAACCTCTATTGGGTTAGAAAGAATAAAAACATATAAAAGTGAATTTTTGAGTCTATTTGTGGGTTAGTCATCCATGAGGGAGAAGTGCAACCCAAGTAGAATTGTTTTGCAGGTTTGAAGGCATGATTTGAGATCTAATAAGATATGTTACATGATGATTAATGTTTGATATCATGTTTGCAAGATCCTAGATCTAAGACAATGTTTAAAAGATGAAGAAAGAGCGAACTAGGTGAATGAGGGTGTGAAGGTGAAGTTGTGAGATGAATTAGATATCTCCATCAGTTGTGGCAGAAAAAAAATCAGAGATCATCATCTTCAGGTGGTTGAGTTAGTGCTTAGTCATATTGAGGGGGTGTAGCCTCCTTTTGGAGTGAGTGTTTCACCAAATTAGGGGTTGGTGTTTCACTAAATTTATTTGTTGTGTGCAATATCAATCAACGGGTTTTCTTTCCCTTGAGGGTTTCCCACTTACATATGGTGTTATTGAGTTGTGCACTTTGTTTCATACTCTTGTGATTGATGTTGTATATATTAATAAGCACACATGGTTATGAATGTTGTATGGAAAATATAATTTATGAAAGTATGGTTTGGTTATTGAAGTAAAAATCATTATAGGACTGGTTCATCCCCCTCAGTCCATTATAATTCCAACAGTTTGAATTAGATCATGTACTTGTGAAGCAAGTCTAACTACTTGGAGGAGATCCTAAAAGCACAATATGGAAAATAAAATTAGAAAATGGAATCGAGAGTTGAAATCCATGGCCAATAAGAATGAAGAAACCATAAAATGTCTCAAGAGTTAGTTATATAAGATTGTTTCATATTTGAGTTCAAAGGAAGAGGAATGTGAAATGCTGAAAACCAAGTCTTGTGATGATTGTTTGCATAGTCAAAGAGATCTCAAGGAGATGGTAATGGATCTACAACAAGATTTAGCATTCCATAGGAAGGAGAACATTTATGTTAAGTTTGAGATCAAAGATATGTCAGTAGTACTCAAGGCCAAAGAAAATTAATTTTTCAAGCTTAAAGAAGAGACTCAAACCCTAAAGGTAAAGGAAGATTATAATCCTAATGTTGGAGACCAATTATCTAGTCCTATTTCCAAAGGAAGGGAAGATGGTGGTATTCATTGAAAGAATGTATATTCAAGGTCTAATCCCATTAGATAGCCAAATGAAATAAGGTATGCACAATTTATTGTTATTGTTATGCTTGCAATGGTTATGGTCATAGAGCAAGGGATTGTAGGAATTTTTTCAGTTGTGTGCATCCTTGGAGAAATGGAAAAGACCATAAAAGTGAGCAGTCAATGAAAATAAAAGAATTTGTTTTTCATAAGTGTCATCACAAGGGTCATGTTACACATTTTTGTTATCATGAATCATCAAGGAAAGTAAAGAAGGTTGTGAATCCCAAACTGAAGGAAGTATGATTGCCAAAATAATTCAAAGGAGAACCAATTTAAGTCAAATTCAATGATCAAAAGTCAGCCAATGAGGTTTAAATTCTAAAAAAGGATGATATGAATCCTATTCATGCAAGTAACATCAAGAATTCTGGATAAGGAAGCATGTTTGCATTGGTTGAAGAAGATCACATATGATTATCAACCATCAAAAATTATATGCAAAACAAGATGAAGAAGTTATGTCATTTGGATACCACAAAATTTGTAAGGTATGGAAAGTAATCTTTCCATGTGTTTTTGAGTCATTTTATGTTATAGGTGTCTGAGTTTGTGAATGTTGGTATGAGTAAATATATGTTAGGTGCATTATTCATGGTCAAATTTCTTGAAATGTGTTAAGAGTCCTATTTCTAGTGTTGTGTGATGAGACATCCTTGAGAAATGACATGGTCTAAATGGTTGATATAATGCAATATGGGTCTGTTTTTTTTGTCTCAAAGTTCATAAGAGGTCTTATTTCATGATCTTCAAAGGTTGAAGATTATAATCAAAAGTTTTCATCTGACTCATGGAGAGTAAAATTATCCCTGTTTGATCTCAAATTTTTTCTCCTCATCAAAGTGTTAGCAGTCTATTTGGTAATTCATTAAGATCTATAGCCATGAGTAAGGATGTAATTTTTTTTAACATGTTGAAGTTCTATGTAAGGTATAAGGTCTATAAAAGTGTGTTAGCTATTAAAGTTTACACATTTCATCTAGTGTTGTCTCTGTGAATTCTCAAAATATTTATGTGAGAGTCCTTGTTGTAGACCCTTTTCAAGATCATCATAAGGTCAGTATGAAAACATGTCCCCTCGAGGGTTTAAGAGTCCATGTTAAGTTTCACATGCTTGTAAGTATGGTGTTATCCTTAGAGATTTGTGTTTTCGAGGACTAGTCTTAATTCTATGTGCTTGTTCCAAAGTATGTCAAAGGTACAAGATTTTGTATTTATCTGTTCTTATAAAAAAGGAGTCAAGTCTTGGTCCATATCAATTTCAATTAGAGTTGCAAGACATTATGATAGGTATAAAGGATCAGGGTTTTCTCAGGGTAACATAGTACATACTCAAAATGGAAGGTGCCATAAGTATCTACTAAGTTGAGTATCATCAGTGTACACTGTATAATTGTGTATATGGTCTAAAAATGGGTATCTATAGGTATATTAGATGATTTTTCAATTTGAGGAGTGATAATGATGATACCTCCAAAATGGTGTACTTGATAATGTGGTTGTCCAAAAAAATTCCCCTAATTATTTTAACTTACATCCCTATACTCTGAAGTTCAAATATTATAGGTTGCGTGCACTTTGGTTGTCCCCTTGGCATATTTTCTAGCTGCAATCCCTTGTGTACCCCTGTGTGTTCTTCTCCTCTCACGCGCCTTCCACTTTATTTCTTCATTCCTCTACCCTTTCCATTTCCCCTTATGTGCACTCTTGACGCAACTGCCTTGTGCACCCTTTGCACACCTGATTGACTTGCCTTCTTAATTGGTTAAGTCCATGGTGCACTCTTCCACCCCTTTTTTCCTTTCTTACAGTTGCACATCATTCCTTTCATCCTTGTGTCCTTCCTGCATACTTGTTCCCTACAAGTATGCTTCTATTTTTGTTGTGTTTGTTACTTCTTTGCACCTATATCTTGCTTTCCCCTTATGCACATTTATATTCCATATGTGCATTGCACCTTCTTCTACACTAGTCACTATGCCACATGGCAATCTATCAGACTTGAGTGTGTTACATGCAATCTATAAAAGTTCTCCAGTAGGGCACCAAATCCTTGCAACGAACCACTGCATGACACATGGTAGAAAAGACAAAAAAATGAACAGTTGTCCAATCCATGATAGAAAATATAAAACAAATAAATAGTTGGTTGGTCCTTTAGCCAATCATAACGCGACATGTGTCATGGCATGTCCAGGTCACCCTGTAGAGTTTAGAACACCATAAATTTTTCTGCAGAACTCAGATTAATGCACAGTTGGTTTTCTTGGAAATATTCTTACGTAGGCTACACTCTAAATCATTCAAAATAAAGTTTTGGTGGGATTTGGTAGGTGAAAAGTATGGAAACGTGTTTACAACCATTAATCTATAATATGATCAGCTCAACCACTAGATTTTATTGAAATCTTGCCTCTTTCCTTCCTTTGCAAGTTAAACAGACATGGGGAGGTGGATTTGACAACTTTGCAGGTGGATTCACAGGCATTCATTGCTTATTATTTGTGGTTGAAGATTCAAATCCAAGTTTCCCTTTTCTTTTCTTCCTCTTCTTCCCTTTTTCTTCTATATATCATATCAAGGCTCATTGTAAAAAGGTTAGACCCATTTAGATTGCTAAGATCTTTGTTCCTAAGAATTTTAAGTTACAGGCCTTTAGATTTGATTTCTACACTTGGATATCGGTCTGATCCACCATTTTAGTCAACTGTGCATATTATGGAAGTAATAAAATATTTTTTTTGTGGAAATTCTCTACCTTGATTCATTTCTATTGCATCCCATTGACTCTCTATTGCATTGTTTATTTGATATATTTTCTCACATCCCTTGCATGTTTATTTTTTATTGTGCCCCATGAAAGTGAATGTACGACTATGTTTCAAGTTGTGATACATATGTCTATCCTCCTTGTGTGTATTATCCTTCATTTTTTCTTAAATAGAACTATGTTAATCTCCCTTATTTATGATGGTATCACCTCCTTAGCTTAGTTTTCCCTTTTTCATGCATCTCCTTCTAACCTCGGTCCCTTGGAATATTAGAGTAACAATAGGTAGACATATTTCCCTTTGTAGGAATTGTTTTAGCATTAGAATTAAGTAGATGAACCAGCCTTCTCCAGAGATTGGTCTCAAACTTGCAAGGTCCCACAACTTGGAGATAGTCCCATTGTTGCCTCAACAACCCAGTTCAACTTGATTTGGGATGGGTGCAAGTTTGAGCTCCAATAGTGGCTCATAATTTAAGAGAATATGTAGGCAATACATATCTTTGTAAGGTGTTAAAATCGAGAAATGGCCTCTCCAAAGTTGCATGAATCCCTATAGGCATTTTTATAAGATGATGCTATAGGTATGAATATCACATTCTACAGGTCTATAAGTGTCTCTCACCTTGAAAGAGAACTGTGAAGAGTATAAATTAAGAAGGATATCAAAGTTTCATCATTCATGAAGATGACAACATTGTATTCTTAGGGTGATATCCAAGGTTATAAAGGGTATGACTGTCATAAATGATAAAAAGTGTCATGATTAATTGTGTAAAACAAAGAAAATTTATGAAAGAGGTTGTGAGGTTACTAGAAATCGTTGTAAAAAAGGTAGCTACAAAATAACATAGGGATGTCTGGAAGTTGTTAAAGATGAAAACTTGTTTCTAGTAGCGACTACAATGTATACTCAAGGTCAAGAAGTGGGACATCAGAGTTTGGATGATGTAGATGATATGAAAATGTTGTGCATATTTCCAGAATTAAGAAGGTGTTATTATGCATTATCGATGTTATTTTCTTTCAAATATAGCATTATAGGATTGCATTAATAGAAATTGATGACTTACAATTGTGAGGAGGTTTCTAAGACAAGTGGAGTCATTAATTACTTTGACTTGGGTGAAATATTCATTACAATTTGTAAGGTTTCTCATATCATAGTTGTAGATATTGAAGTATGTAGAGTGCATCTTTAGTTCATTGTGCAAGGTTAAAGTATTTAAATCTTTGTTCAAGTTTCAAAGTCGGGTATGTAGTCTAATGTGATGAATAGTTTCATGGAATGCAATAAATACCTATTCTCAAAGTTAAAACATGTAGTGCACACAGTCATAAAAAAGGTGTCATGTTGCATCTTAGATGTTAAATTGATCTATGTTATGTGTCAAAGGGTCTGTTGAGTCAAACTTAGGCCTAGCATGTAGCTTGTGACCTGATTCATGTCATGTGAAGTGTTTTTAGTCCAGGTCAACCATGAAGCTTCTCATTTCAAGGGGAAAATAATAATACAATCTATTCCAAGTTAATATTGTCAAATCAATGATCATAATGAAAGTATATAGAAGTTGTGGCCTTTGTCATCGTCATATAGGCCTATTGTGATTGTGTTGATTCAAAGCATATGGTATATGGTTGTTACAAGGATTGTTGATTTATTGATGCTCAAATGTATCTAGTGAGATGTCTGAGGTAGAGGTGGTCATGAATGCATAGAATTAAAGAGTGAAGTATTGAGAAGATCAAGTCTCTATTTTTTAGGGTATATGTCTTGATTTCTAGAACTAATATATGGGCTTGTATGACCAAGAAGGGAGTGGAAAGGAATTTTACTAGTCTGAGAAGAAATTTCAAGATAGGGAAAGTAATTTTCAATAATCCAAAAGAGAAATAAATGTCAAGGATACTTAAAGGAAAGATATAATCATGGAAATAAGAGTCGAGGCTCATAGAAAAGGTTACAGAGATTACAAATGTACAAGGTACAATCAAGCATCAGGGTACTGTAGCAATGTTCTACAAGGTTCTAGATAAATAGTATGGAATAATGTCATTGTTAAGAACATGTAACTATGATGAGAAATCAAATGATAGTGTGAGTAGTATTAAAGGATCATGAGATCATCAGTTTTGTAAAAATAGTGGGCTTGGTGTATGAGTGGACTGTGTAAACTCTGAATCTTATGGAACTGTGCATTGTTATCAATTAGTGGCCTATTTAATGATAATGACTTTTGAACCAAATGTATATGAATGAAAGAAAAAGGTCTGAGTTGATCAAGAGGGTACAAAAACTATGTAAGATGATCAAATGCTTATAAGGTACAATTTGGTAGTTGAAAAAGAGAAAATTTTGTGCACTGGTTTGTGATGGTCCATGAAATGCAAAGGGAGTAGATCATGTCCCTCAAAGTGTGAATAAGATGAGAGGAATTTTTTCTAGGCATTGATATGGAGGAATTTTCTAGATTTAGATGTTTTTAAAATCTCCCTAAACCATTACAGCGCTAAAGAAAGTTTTGAGAGATTTTCGTCGATATGAAGAACTTGAAAAATGGAGCTCATATGTGAAAGTTATCACAGGTCAAAGTTTGGTAAAAAATAGGGTCAAACTTGGTCAACTAAAGTGATTTTTTTTGGAAAAATGTCAAAAAAATTATTTTGAATGTCGGTCTTTATCACTCGTAAACATACATGTGGGCCCCACTATTTGATGGTTGGGGGCCCTCAGCCAGGATCAACCCACTTTTTTAAAGGAGGGTGCCTTTGCTACCTTTTCTTCCTATTTACATTGTCAAAATTTTCATTATATATGCCTTATAATTCCATTATAGGATCCATGTGGGACTTTGTATTGTAGGAAATTTAATTGGACCGAGTTATATTGCATTGAACAACTCACCCGATCTATGTATCAACTTGACGCATTGGAAAAACTCGGTCATAGCTCTTTAGCAACTCAGTGGGGTGGTCAACTCCCCACTAGTTGGCCTTATCTCCTACAACATCAAAGAGCTAAATATTTAGGACAACATGGACAGATCAAAATTGGCATGGTGGTTTAATATACCATGGCCTTATCAACTCGTCTGGTCCACATAACTACTGGCGCAATGAACTCCATACACCAACTTGCCACATTGCTTAATTAACAAACTCAATAGCCAACCCAACCTAGGCATTTAAATAATGTGCTCACCACTTATACATGGAAACAAAAGTGTTCTAGGCATGGATGTAGCCATGAAACAATAGGTAGGAGAGCCTATTTTTAAACATCTAACAAACCTTCCCCGTAGCCAATGTGGGATATATTCCCCACATAGAAAATTCAAAGCGATGCATGAGAAGGAAGGGGGATTCGATCCTGAAAGCTTTGAGTTTCAAAACATGGAGCTCATCAGTAAGCCATGAGGGCTTGGTAAGTAATAAGATGAGCTTGTTGTAATTTAAAGAGGACTATTGATAGGTCTATGGGAGGCAACAAAAGGGGTAGTTTACAGAAAACTCAATTTTTGGAACACTTAGAGTCATAATTAGACTTCGGTGTAAAAAGGAAAAAGTTTCACAATTTAGAGAAAAACACAATGATGTCATTGTTTTCTTCATAAAGTGTTGTATATTTTCTATTGTATATGTTTTTCTTACACACTTTCATTAAGATCATACTGTGGAGATATTGCAGAGCCACAGATTGATTCGAGAATGATTTTCTAAAATTTTACAGAGTTTTAGTATCGAAATAGACTATCTAAGTAGGTGAAAGTGATCTATTAGTCACTTCGTAAGGTAAAATTATACTTTAATTTTTCATTAATATATTGATTCATGATTAAGTGAATTCAGAGATGTATCCCATCTGGGTGAACTCCGTTATCAGTGTGTGGTGTTTTGTTTCAATTTATTTTACTACTTATGAACCTATTTAAATTTAGTATAAGAAATGAATAACTGGAATAATCAAAGAAATTAATTAGGCAAATTGAATTTTAGTTAAAATTTGAGAATCCTTCATCCATAATAGAAAAACTGAATGTATGAATCAATTTTAGATTAAAAATCAAATTGAATGCATTATGAAATTCAACCTGTGATCATATTTTTAATGGATTTGTAATATTTCCAATTAAATCATGGAAAGTTGAGTTTAAACAATAAATTGATCATTAAAATAAATTTAAAATTTTGGGTTTTCAAAACACCCAAAAGTGAAACAATAATCACTCTTGATCAATTTTAAAATCAGAATTTCTAAGTATTTGATTTTTTTTTAAACGGTACCTAGGGGGTAAAAATCATTTTCGAATCAGGTATTATAGATGATTATTTACAAATAAATCTCAAAGGTAACCATGTAATTAGCACAAGGAAGTTATATAAATATCAAACTAATGTTGAAATGACTAAGATAGAGCTTCAGGGCTTTAACAAAGTGATTGAATCCACTTCAAGGCATACAATCAAGGTAAGAGTTCAACATTTTGTGTTTTCATTTAGTGAAAGGGAGTATCTTCTCAGGGGTAGTCTTAAGGAGTTGTGTAATGATGAGTATGGGATTCTTGAGCATGAAGAAATTGGTTATTTTTGCACTTAGAATGTTATCGAAGGAGAAGTTATTCTAAATCAGTCATGATGAAGTTTGAGGAAAAATCACATGAGCAAGTCCTAGAAAGTGATGTAAAGAGTGATCTAAGGATAAAAGAAGGAGTCTCAGGTTGGGAGGAGCTGATATTCATGGTTTACCAGGTCCATAGGATCATCAGATGTTTCTAAAGGATTCAAAGAAGATCAAGTTCAATCCTAGGGGAGCTTATTGAGCATGTAAGTCAATTTATTCATTGTTGGCATTGTGTTTAGTCATGTGTTGTCCTTTTCATGTCTTGTAGTCATTATAGCCTTTTTCATAGATTTCAAATGGGGAGAAAGCATCATAAACATGGGAAATATTCATGTATGTGTGTTTCTCTAGTTGGTTTAGGTGTGTTGGTTTTGTTGGTTGTCATCAATGTTCTTAAAGGTGGTTGCCATCAATGACAAAGGGGGAGATTGTTGGGCATTATGTTTTTGTGTTATTATTGATGTCAAGTACATTTATGGAAGAGGGTTTCATCATGTTTTATGATTCTCTATGACATGTTAGTAAATATTTAAACATGAAGGTTGACTGGTAGTGTCAGGGTTTGGTGTGTTCTATGGTGTTCTTGAGAATGTTTTAGCAAGCTGAGTCATAGTATGAGTCACCTTGAGTTGGTTGAATGTTTTCACGAGGTCAAGAATAGGTGGTATGATGTTTAATGGGTGTATATGGGTCTGCATGAGGTCAGAAAGGTCCGTTCATGGTTTGTTAGTTTTGAGTTAGGTCAGTCTAGAATTGTTTCTATCCCTAGAGCATGCAAAATGAGGTAGAGGTACTATTTTTGGAGCTATATTCATGTAAAACAAAGGGGAAAATGTGGTGGTAGTTTATTTGAGGTGTATGGTGATTTTTAGGTCATTTTTCAAAGGTTTGATGGTGTTTCAGGGTCCTTGGGAAGTAAACATGTGAGAAACATGCATGTTGGCATAGGTAAGTCATTGTGTCTCGAGAGTTACTGGAATATTTGAGCTATATGGTGAATATGAAAAGTTAGAGGATGTTGTCTTGATGTTTCTAGACAAGTTTTAAGTCATTATGTAATGGTAATTTCAAGATTTCAATTTTTGGCAAAACCAGGTAAGTAACCTTGTGTTTTTAAGGAAAAATTGGACATTATGATGCTCGTTGTGAACTTTATGCTTTGCATGAAGACATGAGATATTTGGAATAGCTTCTTAGGTCATTTATGAATATTTCACAAAACTAATGATGTTTTTTATCATCACATTTTTATGAATGATCGTTACGAAGGTAAGTTTGTTTTAAACCCTAGCAAAACCCTATTTAGGAGAAGCTTGGAGAAACGTGAGTATAAAAAGTTTTTTTTGATTGTTTTTGAAAAAGTGGTGATTGGATGTTGTAGAGGAATCATCCAAATTTCTAGAAAGATAAGATAGTGTTTGTGACATTATGTGGGCCTCACCTGAAAATGCTATTTTATGAAGAAATTTAGTTTGTGAACAATTTGTCTAAAGAAGGTGATGATTAAATTAACATTGTTTTTATCCCTTACAATTTTCTAGATTATAATGAATTTTTTAGGTCATAGTTGAGAATAAAAAGTGCAAAGTGTTCCTTATTTGTGAAGACTGGTTTTTGGGCCAGTTTGTAGCAACATGTGGTAAAATTGACATTGCAAGAGCTACATGAGAACTTAGGTTTCCATTCAAGTTTTGTTGTGATCCCGAGTTAGAGATATTTCCATTGATATATCAAAATTGATGATTGGATAAGGTATGAAAAATTTATGAGGTACTATTTTAGGGTAATGTTTGAAGGATGCTTTTTCTACCAAGGTGCCATGTTATGCCCTTAATCATATATAGTTTATTAGATGGAGATGTCGACATGTGGCACACATTCCCTTTGTTATTCATATATTCTTATCATTTTATATTTCATTCATATCATTAGTAGGTCAGCCTCAGTGGTGGCCATAACATATGAAGGGTATATATAGGAGATAACAATGTGTAGTTAAGTAGATATTGAACAATTAAGTCTTATTGTATGGTTTGGAGGTTTCCCCCTAAACATGGCTAAGCTATTATACTTGCATATTAATATAATTTATCTAAATTTTGTTGTCCTTTGGTTTTATATTGTTTCCGATGTTCTAATTTATCTAAGTAATTCCATTACCAGTGGTATCAGAGCTGCGATCTAGGAAAAAATTAGGGCAAAACCCTATTTTTTTGTTTCCGCTATATCTTAAGAACCAAAGAACATTTGTCATATATTCTTTACCAAAGTTACCAATCATTCAAAGTAGGGTTGCCTAAAAATTTCAGATTTCTTTTCTCTATTTTGTAAAAAATATTACAAATTTAGGGTTTTTCATAAATTTACTCCTTAGCATGCAAATTGTGGAATTTTTTCAAGTTATTTACATTTTTAGAAAGAGGATAACAACTTAGTTGGATTTTTTATTTAATTTTGTTTATATTTTTCTGAATTCCTATCAAACTCTTGAACCCTCAATCCTACTATTTTGGGGCATCATGGTGGGGCCTTCCACAAGAGGAAAAAATAATCCCGTCACTTTGGGTAAAGCTATAGAAAAAGATGAGATAATAGTTGAGTAGTTAGAGTCAAAAGGGGTAATTCCAAATTTCTCAAGATTAAGGTTTACTTTGACGGACCATAAAGTAATCCAACTTGAGTTTGACCTGTGAAACCTTGAGTCTGAAAGAGGGATGTGCAAGAACCGATGTCGAAAAGCAATGCACCATAACAAAGTTTCAATTCAATGGTAACGTCAAGCCAACGCAATATGCAAGATTCAAATCAATGGAAAGAAGATTGCAAGTAAGAATAATAGGTCTACTCATTCTCATAGATCGAAAAAGAGGAAGTACAAATAGGGGTGTTGTGTAACCCCCATGCCTAAACATGGAAAGAACCCCAATGACACCACTGACGCATACGACATTGACTGGCACATATGACGCCACTAGAAGAGGAGTTACAATTCCAAATAAGGAATGTAACTCCTATGATGCATTGATGCAAATGAAAATGATAGAATATGACACTTGTCATTTGAATTCCTAAGATTTCATTGAATAAATCGCAAGGTGAGATGACTCACCTAGGTGATGTGGATGATAATTGGATAGTCACACACAGACACTCCCCCCCCTTCATTGAAGCCAAGGAAGAGGTCAAGGTAAGCTAGAACAGGCCTAGACAACTAAGAAAGATGTGTCAATGGGGCCTGATAACTAAAGCCCTGATAAAGAGCCCATGTACAAACAACATCTTTCTGGAAAGAAGAAGAGGAGAAGAAGGAGGAATATATAGCCCAAAGAAGATGGGCGGCTGCAGCAGAAACTTTACCTCAGTGAAGGGCTTGGTGAAAATGTCTACAACCTGATCAACTGTCTGAACATACTGTATGTCGATGATGTTTTCATGTATCATCTCCTGTATGAAGTGCATATGAATCTCAATGTGCTTTGTCCACTGATGCTGAACTAGATTTCTACAAATCGAGATAGTTCTCATGTTGCCACAGTAGATAATGGTAGGCCACCGAAAGTGGATGCCAAACTTTGTCAAGATACCCTGTAACCAAATAGATTTTGTGGCAGCGTTAACTACTCTGTATTCTGCTTCTATCAATGATATGGCAATGGCGTTCTACTTCTTGCTGGACCAACTGACAGGACCTGAACCAAGAGTGAAACTGTAGCCTGAGGTAGACTTCCGATGATCTAGATCACTGACCCAATCTGAGTCTGTAAATCCAACCAAGTCAATCTTAGTCCCTCCTAAGTAATGAATCCCATCGGTGTGAGTGCCACGAACATAGTGAAGGATCCACTTTGTTGCTTTTAAATGCAGCTCATGAGGCTCCTACATAAATTTGGACATGATCCCGATGACATACGATAGATCTGGCCGAGTGTGAGTAAGGTAGATCAAGCTTCCCACCAACTGTCGATAAAGGGTACCGTCAACCAAGGGGGAAGAGCAATCAGAAACTAGCTTAATCCTGGAAATAAAAGGAGTAGGTGAAGAATTGTAGTCGGACATGTGAAACCGAGCAAGAAAATCAAGAGAGTACTTAGATTGTGAGATCATAATTCCCAAGTCAGATTGTGAAATCTGGATCCCAAGAAAGTAATGAAGCAATCCTAAGTTAGACATTGAGAAATTATTGGCCAAGGAGATCTTCACAGAATCAATGATAGAGGAAGAGCTACCTGTGATTAACAAGTCATCAACATAGAGAACAAGAATAAGCATGGAGTCATCCTGCCGTAAAATATACACATTTGGGTCAGAGTGACACCGAGTGAACCTTGATACAAGTAAAAAGGAGTCCATCTTGGCATACCAAGCCCGAGGGGCTCGTTTAAGGCCGTAGAGAGACTTATTTAACTTGCAAACGAGGGATGGATCATGGACATAACCCAGAGGTTGTTCCATATAGATTTCCTCCTCTAGGTCCCCATGAAGGAAGGAACTCTTAATGTCCATTTGGTGGACTTCCCATCTGTTAGCGGTAGCGATGGCAAGGGTCAGTCAAATGGAAGTCATCTTCGCAACCAGAGCAAAGGTTTCCAAATAATCAACCCCAACTACCTAGGAGAAACTCTTAGCTACAAGTTGCACTTTATACTTCTCAACTTCTCCATTAGCTCCATACTTTGTTCGATATACCCACCTACACCAAACAATTTTTCTTCCTTTCGGAAGAAGGGTAAGATCCCAAGTGTCATTATTTATGAGTGAGGAATACTCCTCATCCATGGTAGAATCCCACTCAGGAATCACAGAAGCTTCTTGGAAAGACGGTGGATCAAAAGCAGAGGTGAAGAAGGAGTGAGGTCCAGTGAAGTTTGAGCAAGTACGTCTCTCATCCAAAGGATCTCCAGCACTCTGTAAAGTTTTCCTGGCCCAAAGAGGTCTCAAAGGCTCAGGATCGGAGTTGGAAGATTCTTCACTTGAGTGAGAAGGGACATAGTCCTCATCATCACTACTGTTAGAATCAGAAGACTCAAAAGTTTCAGGGTTGGGAGGAGCAGGGAGAGGCAAAACTCGCTCAACAACATCATCATCTAAAGAGTCATAATCTAAATCAATGGGCAAAAGAACCTTAGTGGAAGTTGAAGTCAACGATGACTCATCAAAATTCACACTCCTCTCAATATAAAGCTCATGGGTGGTAGGGTTCAATAATTGATATCCCTTCATGCCATCAGGATACCCGACAAAGATACAAGGTTTGGATTGTGGATCCAATGCCTTACATTTCTTTTTGGGAATCCAAGCCATAGCCTTGGATTTGAAGACTCAAAAGTGCTCAACATCAGGTTTGTGTCCAAACCAGGCTTCAAAGGGTGTCATCCCTCTAACTTCCTTGTGTGGAACATGGTTTTGAATATAACAAGCACAATTCACTACTTCAGCCCAATACTGCGGAGGAAGAGATTTCAAGTGAACCATACAAGTAGCCATCTCCTTTAAAGTTTGGTTCTTTCTTTTTGCAACTCCATTTTGGGAAGGGTTGTAAGCAATTGTACGCTATAAAGCAATCCCCTCATAAGTGTAGAAATCCTCAAACCTGTTGCTCACATACTCGCTTCCATTATCGGTTTGAAGAACCTTGATAGACCATTCCGCTTGTTTCTCAGCAAAAGGCTTAAAGTTTTGAAAATGCTCAAAAACTTCAGACTCAAGATTAAGAAAATATACCCAAGTATAATGCAAAAATTCATCAATGAAGGTTAGTATATATAGAGCTCTAGTAAAATAAGGAGACGGAAAAGGGCTAGAAACGTCACTATGAACAAGATCCAAGGGATGAGTAGCTCTCCAGGATTTTCCCTTGTCAAAAATTTTTTCAAGGTTCTTTCCAAGGGTACAACCCTCATAAAGACCCTTAGAAAACTTAACTCGAGGTAGCCCATTGACCATTTCATTTTGGCTCAATTGATCACTTAACTCATTTACTTGAGAAGAATAAAATAAGTGTTCCTGAATCCGTTAAACAAAATGCTTAGAAGGGCGAGTCTTCTAATGCAAAGGAGACTAAAAATGAAAAGAAGAAAGGTAAGACCCTCATAGCTAGATCAGCTCCATCATCAACTTGGATTATCAATTCTAGTGCCTCACACCACATGGCTTCTTCAGAGGTTGAATTCTCTAGCATTAAACCATGTGGCATGTCGTAAATCACGTTGGGTGATGACACTCATGTGTCGGTTTCCGGTAGTGGATCGGTAGAGATAGAAGGTGGAACATTTAACCAAGTGTTGAGTGTTCCCAATCTCCTATTAGTTTACCAAATCACCCACCTTATTGAAGGAATGCGAGTGGAATTTGGTCCTAGCTCGGTGATTATCCATGAGCTTAACTCTGACTGCACTGTGGCTGAGGGAAAGGTAATTAAGCGTGCAAGGAATGCAAGTGGAATTCGGTCCTAAATCATTTGGTATCAGAGCTATGCAGTTAAGCGCACCGCCCCTAGAGTAGTTATGGGATGGGTGACCTCCCAGGAAATTCCCAGTGTCACTTCCTCCTAATGTTGTTGGGCATGATTGGGTGTATACCCAGCTCCATCGTGTGGGAGGGTATTGGTGTAGCAGCTGATTAACACGATGAGATCCCTCTCCACCTTAAGTTTGAGCTTTTGGTGTGATGGAAAGTCGTGCAGCTTTGATACCAGGAAGTTAAGCATGCCAGCCCCATAGTAGTTCTGGGATGGGTGACCTCTCGGGAAATTCCTGGTGTCACTTCCTCCTAATGTTGTTGGGCCTGATTGGGTGTATACCCGGCTCCATCGTACGGGAGGGTATTGGCGTAGCAATTGATTAACACGATGAGATCTCTCTCCACCATCAGTTCGAGCTTTTGGTGTGATGACAAGTTGTGCAGCTCTGATACCAGGTAGTTAAGCGCGTCAGCCCTAGAGTAGTTCTGGGATGGGTGACCTCCCAGGAAATTCCCAGTGTCACTTCCTCCTAATGCTATTGGGCCTAATTGGGTGTATACTTGGCTCCATCGTGCAGGAGGGTATTGGCATAACAACTGATTAACATGATGAGATCCCTCTCCACCATCAGTTTGAGTTTTTGGTGTGATGGCAAGTTGTGTAGCTCTGATGCCATGAAAGAGGGATGTGCGAGAACCGATGTCGAAAAGTAATGCACCACAACGAAGTTTCACTTCAATGGTAATGTCAAGCCAATGCAATACGTAAGATTCAAATCAATGGAAAGAAGATTGCAAGTAAGAATAATAGGTCTGCTCATTCTCATAGATTGAAAAAGAGGAACTACAAATAGGGGTGTTGTGTAACCCCCATGCCTAAACATGGAAATAACCCCAATGATGCCAATGACGCATATGACGTTGACTAATGCATATGACGCCACTAGAAGAGGAGTTACAATTCAAAATAAGGAATGCAACTCCTTTGACGCATTAACACAAATGAAAATGTCAGATTCTATGACAGAATCTAACACTTGTCATTTGACTTCTTAAGACCTATGACTCTCGTAAGGTGAGATGACTCACCTAGGTGATGTGGACGATAACTGGATAGTCACACACACCGACAGAGTCTAGTGTGGCTTACAAATAAGATGTAGAAAGGATTGGACAATGATTGGAGGATTTCATGTAGCAATTCAGTAAACATATAATGGGTAATCATACTTCTATCAACCAAGGTGGATCTTCAGGTCAAATGAATATACAAATGAGTCAAGGTGGATCTTCGTGCATGCCCAATTCAAATACAAACACTCTGTAGGCCCCTAACATGTTTCCAAAAGTGGAGATGTGTAATTTTGATGGAAAGGATCCAATCAATTGGATTAATAAAATGGAGAATTTATTTTATCTATATCAGATTCCATTAGGAAAAAAGGTGACCATGGCATCTTTGTATCTCGAACTTGACCAATTCTTTTGGTATCGATGTTTATGTGCTTAAAGGCTAAAGAGTGGTCTTAATGTCACATGAAAAGTCTTCACCAAAGAGATGTAATTACATTATAGTTCTAGTGTGTTAGAGAATTACTTCAGCCAATTAAAAAATTTAAGACAGTCAGGATCCGTTAAGGATTACATTCATTAATTCTAAAACCTTTCCTTGTAGGTGGAAAATATTACTTAAGAGAATATGAATTACCAATTTCTTAGAATCACATTGAGTATGAGATGGATATGTTTAATCCTCATAATGTTTTTGATTTTATGATTATGGAACGTCGGGAAAAGGAAAAATTTGTTTCAAGCAGGTGACAAAATTTCACTAATATCATAGATTGCAACACCTTTCCTCCAGCACTCCTTCGGCTAGTTATATTGACACCTCAAAAAATTGAAGAAAAAAGAGAAAAAGGGTTATGTTTTAATTATGACAGTAAATATGGACTAGGACATAAATGTGATGAAAATAATTTATTCTACATTAATGGGCCTAGTGAAGATGAAGAGTCAAAGGCCATGGTCGAGTCAGAGGAGAATTTAGGTGATCCCCAACCATCGATCTCATTCCATAAAATTTTAGGCATCAACACCCACAAAAACCTCAGTGTGGCTAGATTCTTAAAAAATGAGAGGTTCACAGTGTTGATTAACTCAGGAAGTACTCACAACTTCATCAATCATAAGTTAGCAGTGTGCCAAAACTTCCTTATTTATCCAGCTCCTGAATGGCAAGTAATGTTTGCTGATGGAGGTATTGTTACTTGTTCCAGAAAATTCCATAATAGTAAGCTCACCATGGGATATTACATACTGAAGAGCCCCATGTATTCCATTTCTATGGGAGGAGAAGATAGTGTGTTAGGATTTCAATTTCTTACCACCTTGGGAACCATTGAGATGAACTTCTAAGATTTGTTCATGCACTTTTAGTCTGAAGGAAGGAATTTTGAGCTAAGAGGCTTAAGAGAAAAGTCTCCACAACTAGTGAGTTCTCATCAGATGCAAAAAATGATAAAAAATTTTACAGAGGAATTTGTGGCACAACTATTTTCAATGGAGGCACATCAATTTAATGAAATTATACCATATTATATGAAAGCAGTGTTGGATGCACACTCTATTGTGTTTAAAAATATGCCAAAGGGTTTACATATAAAGAGATATCATGATCATTCTATTCAAGTAGTACCAAGGAACCAACCACACAACATCACACCTTATAGGTACCCATATGTGTAAAAGAGTGAGATCGAGAAGATTATACAAGAGATGTTGGAAGTAGGAATCATTTTTCATAGTCATAGTGTTAATTATTCTCCAGTAGTGATGGTGCGTAAGAAATGTGACATATGGCGCATGTGTCTCAATTATAGGGAACTTAATAAGTACACAATCAAAGATAAGTTTCCTATTCATGTAATTGATGATTTTCTTGATGAGTTGCATGGTGTTGTTTACTTTACAAAGCTCGATCTTTGTTTCGGATACCACCAAATCAGAAGCAAGAATGAGGATGTTCATAAAACTTCCTTTTTGACATATGAAGGTCATTATGAATTCTTGGTAATGCCTTTTGGACTCACAATGCACCTTCTACATTTAAAAGTTTGATTAATTATGTTTTAAGACATTTATGTGGAATTTTTTTTAGTGTTATTTGACGATATATTAATCTAAAGTAAAAATGGGAGGAACACTTGCATCATATAAATAACATTTTGGAAACCCTTGAGTAACATCAACTTTATGAAAATTTCTCTAAGTTTTCTTTTTGAGTCAAGGAGGTTGAATATTCAGGTCACATTTTCTCTCATGAAGGTGTTGCAGTGGATCTTAATAAGATCAAGGCCATGAGGGAGTGGAAGGTTCTAAAAACCCTAAAGAATCTTCTAGGATTTTTGGGACTTACAGGATATTATCGTAGATTCCTAAGGCATTATGGAAGTATAACAATACCTCTCACAACTTTATTAAATGAATCTTTCCACATGAATGAGGACACTACCAAAGTGTTTGAGAAGTTAAAGGAGGCCATGTGCACCACTCTAGTCTTGGCTACTCCAGATTTCTGTAAAACATTCATTGTTGAATGTGATGCATTAGGTTCTTGTATGGGGGTAGTTATCATGCTAGAAGGCCATCCTATTTCATTTTTGATACATCAATTCAAAGGTAAGAATTTTTCAAATACAACTTATGAGAAGGAAATGCTAGCCATAATTCATGCAGTAAAACAATGTAGACCATATATCACAGGAAGACATTTTAAAGTGAAGACAGATCATGATAGTCTGAAATAATTCTTGGAGCAGCGGTTATTATCTAAAAAACAACAAAAATGGGTGTCAAATATTTTGGGATATGATTTTGAGATTATCTACAAGAAAGGGAAGGATAATGTAGTCGCAGATGCTCTGTCTAGAAAATATGAATCGTCTACAGCATACTTATGTGCCATTTCCATCTTACATGAAGATTGGATAGAGGAGGTAAGGTCCGAATGGAGAAATGACCTAACTATAAAAAACCTCATTCATATCTCCATAATTATCCAAACATGTCTGAAAATTTTGTATGGAAAGGGGGTGCTTTATGGTATAAAGATAGATTATACCTATGTAAGAACTTTACCCTTAAATATAGGGTTCTATCTAATCTTCACATTTCTCCAGTAGGGGGCACTCTGGATTCTTGAAGACTTATCATTGAATCAAACAAGATTTCTTCTAGGAAAGGATCAAAGGGGATTCCCAATTTTTTTTGGTTAAATGCATGGTTTGTTAGCAAAATAAGGGTGAAACAGTTCGGTGCCTTGGTCTTGTAAAACCTCTATATATTCCTAACTAGCGGTGGGAAGAGGTTTTTATGGACTTTATCACAGGATTACCTAAATCTGAAGGAAAAAATGTCATAATGGTTATGGTGGATAGACTCACCAAATATTCTCATTTTTTCCCTTGTCACACCCATTTTTTACAAGAACAGTAGCAACAACCTTCATAGACACAATTTAAAAGCTACATAGAACACTGAAGATCATAGTAAGTGATCAGGACCCTATATTTACTAGTAATTTTTGGACTGATTTATTCTCATGTTTGGGTACTCAATTAACTTGTAGATCTTCTTATCATCCCCAGTATGATGGGAATTTTTTTTTGTAAATAAGTGTTTGGAGGGATATCTCCATTACTTCACCTTAGATAAACAAGTGAGATGGGTTCAATGGTTGCCACTTGCAGAATGGTGGTATAACACTTCCTTCCACACTTCATCCAAAATGTATCCTTTTTGGCACTCTATGGGTACCATCCACCATCCATCGCATCATTATTGAGAGGAAAAATAAGAGTTAGAGCAGTGGAAGAACACATTCAATATCAATAAGAGATCATCTCTAGTCTCAGGAAGAACTTGGCCATGGCAAAAAACTGCATGAAGCAGTAGGCTAATCAACATCGCACTGAAAGAAATTTTGAAGTCGGTGATTGGGTTTTTGTGCATTTACAACCATATAAGTAAATGTATTTGAAACAAAAGAAAAAGGATAAAAAAAATTCACCTGTGTATTATGGCCCCTATCAAGTATTGCAGAAGATTGGTACTGTAGAATACAAATTAGAACTTCCGCATACAACCTGAATACATCTAGTCTTTCATGTTTCTTTCCTAAAGAAAGTAACTGGACAGAAGGTATCATCCCAAATAGTTTTACTTGAGCTCGATGAGGAGGGGAGAGTCATATTTTAACCTAAATGCATCCTTAAAACGTGCACTAAAATATTAAGGACAAGGGTTATTACTGAGTACCTGATCAACTTGAAGAATATGGACAGTGAAGATGCAACATGGGGAAATATAATGTTCTAGCTGCAACACCCGGAGCTTCTCAACATTGGAGACAATGTTTCTTTGAAGGGGAAGGGCATGCTACACCATTAATCATATATAGTGTATCAAATGAATATATATATTCCCTTGGTTATTCATATGTTATTATCATTTTATATTTTATTCATATCTTTAGTAGGTTGGCCTCAGTGGTGGCCATAACATAGGAAGGGTATATATAAGAGATAGTAGTGTGTAGTTAAGAATATATTGAACACTTAAGTATTATTTTATGGTTTGGTGGTTTCCCCTTTGAAGTGGCTAAGCTATTATACTTTCATATTAAGATCATTTATCTAGATTTTGTTGTACTTTGGTTTTATATTGCAGATGATGTTATGATTTATCTAAGTAATTCCATTACATGTCAAGTGACTTGATGAGCTAAGGTGATGATTTTGATTTTTTAATTCATAATGAATGTTTATGAGTGATTAGAAATCATTTATAATGGTTTTACATGATTTGGTTGAGTTTGGAAGTGACTTTTGAGGTGATGGAGTGTGTTGGGCTCATATTCAGTTCTTGAGTCCTTGAAGGCATAAAAAAATAGCTTGTAGAGATTAGATTGGTTGAAGGCCTTCCACTTATATTTGGGAGGAATTATAATATGTTATGGAAAGAGGATTCATAGGGATTTCAATTGATGTATGTATTGTGTCTTGGTGAGTTTGGTTTGATGGCTCTTTTAGGTTTATTTGTGACTAATAAGGTATGTTGGATTTCAGGACAAGATTGCTTAGGTTAAAATATTTAAATTAATGAAGCATGAGATGGATGATTTAAAGTTTGATATCACCTATAGAGTGAAGAGGGATGAGATTTGTTCCTATTTAAAGAAACTATAGGTATTATAGTGGCAGAAATGGTGCAAACTAGTTGAGTTTACAAAACAAGTTTCTGGGAAGCATGATTTAGAGAAGGGGAAAGTAGTTGTGGTTTGAAAACATAGATGTTTAAATTGAATTTATATGATTTATAGGTCCTCATGATTCCATATAGTGGTCACATGCCGTATTTTATTTGTTCTTAGATGATCTTGAGGCTTGCTGGTGAAGAAAGGGTGTTGGAAACAATTGTTTGGTGAAGGATATGAGCCCACGGGCCCATGTTATGATTTATTTGATTGGTTCAAGTAAAATATTGACCATTTTTTATTTTTAAATTTCATATTTCACATTTTTGGTTAATTTTAGATTTTGACTTAGCATGGTTTTGGTGTTAGTCTATTTTACTCATCCTAGTGATGGGGTTTTGAGCATTTTGGTGCAAGTTGGATGGTTTTGAGAATTTCTGACCTATATGGGTCCTATGTGACCATTGTAATGAATTTTTTTTTAATTTTTTATGATTTATTGGTCGAATTAGTCATGAAGGACTGACCTCCCTTAGGTTAAAAAGAAGGAAAACATATAAAAGTGAAGTTTTGAGTCCATTTGTGGGATAGTCATGCATGAGGGAAAAGTGTGACCTAAGAAGAATTGTTTTGCAGGTTTGAAAGAATGATTTGAGAGATAATTAGATGTTGTACATGTTGAGGAATGTTTGATAGAATTTTTTCAACATATTAAAGCCAAGACAAATTCTGAAAAAGGAAGAAAGAGTGAGTTAGGTTAATGAGGGTTTAAAGGTGAAGTTTTGAGCTAAATTAGAGATCTCCAGCAGTTGTGGCAGAAAAAAAAATAGAGATCATCATCTTCATGTGGCTTAGTTGGTTCTTAATCATATTGGGGTTTTTTATCCTCCTTGTGGAGTGGGTGCTTCACTAAATTAGGGGTTGGTGCTCCTTGTGAATTTGGTGCTTCACTAAATTTATTTTTTGTGTAATATAAACAAATTTTCAGTGGGTTTTCTTCCTCTTGAGGGTTTACCACTTACATATGGTGTTATTTTTTTGTGTACTTTGTTTCATGCTCTTGTGATTGATGTTGCATATCTTAATAAGCACACACAGTTGTGAATTTTTATGGACAATCTAATTGATGAAAGTATATTTTGGTTAATGAAGTAAAAATTATTGTAAGACTGATTCACTCCCCCATCAGTCCATTTTTCTTCTAACATCATTCTTGTGAGGTTTCAAGTTAGGAGGAAGTTGTGAAATGAAAATATCTGGAAGGTGAGAAGTATTAATCCTAACAATAATCTCATCAGGCTCATCATCTTCAAAATCCAAGAGGTTGGGAGGTGTGTTCCCAACCAAATTTAGATGACCCACATTTCCATGAAAAATTCTATAGGATAATTAAATCATTGATATTCATGGAATGGAATAGGATATTTCTCTTGAAGGGTTTGGAAATTATAAGTTCCCTTTTGTTAGAGAGTATCATAATTTCAGGGGTTTGGGTTACCTTGGATTTTATAAATTTCCTCTTGATGTGCAAAATTGACACATTGGTACATAGAATAGGTGACCATACACATGTGGTGGGTCCAAGGTCAACCAGGGAGGATGTTCTAAGATAGGGGGAAGTTGAAGAAAATAACCTTCACATGTATTGTCCTTGGAGGAATAGTGATAGGCATCTAAATACAACCCATGGGAGACATATGTCCTCGATCATACCCTTAACAAGTAGTACATGTGGTTTTAAGATTGTCTATAGAGTATCCAAGGGATTTGATGAAGTATAAAGAGGCCACATAAGTGTCATCACCTTCATCAATGAGGGACCACTTGATTTTTTTTTGACTAATTTGTATAGAGATAAATAGTGGAGGATCGTCTGCCCAAAGTAAGAGCTCATATGGAATCATGGTAACCATGGGGAAATAGATGTAAGTTTGAACATCAGTGGTATGATCAATAAAAAATTGATATTTTCTCACACTAACGATGCATACTTTCCTCCAAAACATGCTACAGAGGATACTAACCTAGGAGGTAAGGATGTGTTCATGTAAAACAAGATAGTCATAAGATGCTCACGATGGTGAGATGATGTGCATATGAGATCTAAAAATGGAATCAATCCAAGAATATGAGACAGAGCTTCCAAAGAATCAAACTCGTCATGGATGAATTGAGAAATAGGTTGAGAGTGCTTAGCATCCTTAGTAAAAAGTTCAAAAAGAGGAGTGATTAGAGACACTTCACATATTTTTCTTTTCTTAGGCTCAAGTCCATCACCCTATGTGTAGGCGTATGTTGTTGGAGAAGGATCTTATATGCCTTCGTCACTATAGAAATTTATTTACAGGGACCGATGGTGTCTATAGAAGATTGAATTTTAACTTTAGGAGTCTAATTTTTAGAGACACAATGGTGAATGACTTTGTGAGTTTGAGACTGAACTGATGGAGGGTATTCATGCTCTATATAAAATTGCATGCCTCACATCATTTATAACCACTATGTTTTTTGGAGCTTTCACTTGAACTATGGTTAGGCATAGGGTCATATAAAACCTCAAGTTCTTCATTAGCTTGATTAATGAATTTATGTAGATCATTTTTTCTTTGAGTATCATGATCCTTAACTCCCTCAGTAAAACACTCTCTATAGATTGCTTCATGGCCGAATTGAGGGCCTAAAAATAAATTGATGGAAACTATGTGAAGGGTATGACAATTCTCATGAGAATGGCCTCAATTGGCATGCCACCAATAGAAAATAAAATTCATCATGTCATTGTGGGATAGATCAAGAAGGATCAAGGATATGACTAAATGGTTTATCCATAACCTTTCACAAATTATCCTTGGTTAATGGTTTATAGTAAGAAGATTGATTTTTACTATTGTTAGCTTTTGAGGTTATATTAAAGACATTCCTATTTGTAGAATCTATAAGAGGAAGGGTATGTGATACCCTATTGTCTGTGGCATTCTTGTTCTTTGATTTTTGAAGGATTTGTATCTACTTAGTTTCTTGATTCTTAGAAGGATCCTTCTCAAATTCCCTCATGAGGTAATCTTTTCATTTGGCTTGTTCAAAACCTTCGTCAGGGAAGTGGGAGAAAAATACCTAACCTTATAATGAAGGCAAGGCTCTAAGGCTCGAAGGAAGAGTTTGAAAAGGCTATCATTCAACATATTGTTTTTTTCCTTAGTAGATAAGGTATTCCAAAGTTTAATGAATTCTTTAGCTGATTCATTTTCATATTGTTTACAGTTAATGAAATCATTGATGTTATTTTCAGGTAAATCATGATATTGAAATTCATTAACTAAGGATGTCACTAGAGATTCTATCTCCACTATGGAGTTATGCGTTAAAGTCTGATACCATTCCAAGGAATCTCCAGTAAGAATCTTAGCTAGGAGTTTAGTGGCGGCATAATAATTAACTTTGATCCACTATTTATAAAGGTTTTCAAAGGCTTTAATGTGTAAGGTAGGATCAATTGACCTATCATATGAGATACAAGGGTAAATGCCTCCAATATCCATGCTAATAATGTAGGGTGCTAGAGGCTCTTATTGAACTTCATCTGAGACTTTTTTATGAATGGGAGGTTGTGCAATAGATGAACCATTAGGTCCATTAGGTAAGGGAGGAGGAATTGTACCCCTAAAGACCATATTAGGAGAGTTAACCATTTGGACCATATTGGATTGCATTTGAAGGATTTGGGTCATGGTGAAGGTTTGTTGTTGACTCATTTTATCTGAGTTGGAGGATAAAATTGGTGGGATTATAAATAGAGGTATTTTTAGATAAGCGTGTCATAGTATCCTTCACACTATCCACCTTATTGTTAAGTTTCTTAGATACAAATTCAAGGAGGTGGTTATGAATTACTAACTCAAGTTCCCCTTTGTATTGAGGAAAATTATCAAGGAATTCCTAAATCTCTGGTGGAAGATCATAGGTGTCTTAAATACGAATCTCTTCCTCTTCACCACCTAATATATTTTTGATGTGGGTGTTATTATTTTTCCTATTATCTCCTATCACACAATAGTATGAATAGAAAGGAAAGTCAGATCCTGGGTGATTAATTTCTGAAAATGACTGTTCACAAGAATTGAAGATCCCTAGGCTAAAATCATTCATGATGGAGTGTTGATCTAACCCAGAAGAAACTTAGAAAAATAATATACTGATATAATCATCCATGTTAAGAGGTTTTCACAGGGTCTAAAGGTGTCTGTGGTTGGATATAGATAAGACATACATGATTGACCCTGCATAAAAATGACACAGTGGCTGATGGCATATGGGAAAATTGATTTTAAGGGTTTTGTAGAAATTTTAAAAACTAAAATAATACAAAAATGAAAATGGGTTATGTTATCATGAAATTGCAACACCCCTGAATGGCCTAATTTATGGATGGGGCATTCAGTGTAATTTGTGTAACATTGGATCATCTCTCAAGATGTGGGACTCGCGGGCTTAAGATGATCCTCTAGAGAAGTTTGGTTCCTACTTCTAAACTTAATGCCATAATTTACTCCTAATACAGGTAAGGAAACTAATCCTAATCTAACCTTCTAAGGGACTGTCGACACTAAAAATTTCCTCCGTAATTTCTATTTCATTAATGTATGTATTAGGAATAGGATGTTGTTAAGTATAATTAGTAGTAGCATCTGATAGAAGATAACGGCACCGTCAGTACGGTGCCGCCAATAATGTGGAGTATGGTAACAGTCAAAGTACAATAGGAATGTTGTAAAAAGTAAATATTTGTCGTAAGTGGTCTGGTAATGTTAAAATGTCAAAGTTTGGGTAATTAGAGAAGTAGGGTCTACATGATTAGGAATTAGAAATATTATATTGGTAATAAAGACAAGGAGTGAGGTCATAAATATTTTGTGTATTTTATTTGTAAAAAGTCTAAAAATGTGGAACCCATGTAAAATGATAAGGTTTATCTTATCTTAACAGATAAGCTTACATGTACAGATAAGAGTTAAGGTATGGAATATGATTCGTCAGAGTGGATTTCTTATCCTATCTTAGAGATAAGATGGATAAGCCTGGAAGTTCTATAAATAGAGAGGCCACCCCCCTCATTTAGCATAGAAAGAAGTAGTGAGAAATATTGTAGGAAGTGTGCGAAGGAAGCCATCAGTTTAAAGGTGTGTTGAAGAAGCCATTAAGAGGTGTAATTGTAAAGTTTCTCCCATAGTCTTGGTGAAAGGCAAGTGAAGTCAAAACACTTGAAGTACCTCATGGGTGAGATTGTAACAGTTTCATGTTAATATTATAATTTATTTTGATATTTCAGATTTGTCATCATTCTGTCTTATCATAGTCGATGGTATTCTTGTGTTATGTTGTTGTTTTGTTTCCAGATTACATCCACCAAACTAAAGGTTGTGCATTAGTAAATAATCATAGCACGAGGAGTTCCCGGTGAAGAATTATCATAGTGCCGGATTGGTGATGACAGGACCAGGGAGAGAGGTTGCATGAAAATAAAGCCTACACTAACAACGGTGATACACCAGAAAAGGAGGTGGTTAGCCAAGGATCCAACTTCTTGAAATGGAGAGAGGTGAGAAAAGGAGAGGGTGGAAAAAGGGCACCACATACTAGATATTGATTCACAAAAAACACCAATTCATACAAATTAAAAAAAGATCCCACAAACCTGTAATAAGCATCAGAATATGCACAATATACCATACAATGAAGAGAGGCAAGAAGAGATAATAAAATATGTGAAGGATGGATAATATGCATCACAAAAATAAATTTTATTGCTCCATGAATTCACAAAGTTCGTCATTAGTCTGAAAGAGGAAAGAAAATTCCATTACAAATTAAAGAGAGGAGGCTTAAGCTCCACATTCAACCCTAGTAGAGAAGAAAGAGAGGTGGGGTAGGAGAATAGATGACCAACTCTTTTACAAATGAGCCCAAGATCGCATTTTATAGAATGAGAGGAAGAGAAGAGTGCAAACTCAAAACTGCCTTTCCAACCAATTTTAAGATACAATAAATGAGTGTAATTAATGTTAATGTTCTTGCAAAAGGCTCCCCATGTTGTCCCATGATCTAAAATAGAGAAAGAATGATGGCTATATTCATTTAATGCAATCCCAACCAATTTTTAGTAACCATATAGAACTGGGCTCGTTTTCTAAGAAATACACCCTCAAATATTCATTAATCTCTGAATTTATCAATTTTTATGTGTTGGAATCGGAGTCACAATTCCAATGAAACCAATTTTTTGTAATTTTGTTAATAAATGTGAAAGATATGGCTATCTGAGTGACTGAAGCTCATTGGTTTTCACAGGCTTGCTTCATCTCCATAGGACTGAGAATTAGATTTTATTGGGAATCCTCATTTAATTATTTCTCTCTTGCTCCATTGCTTTTTGTTTATTTTTTGATTGATCCAAACATTTAAACTTGATGGGGCTCATTTATGATTTGGATTGATTGCTTCATTTAATATTGGGAGGGAGTTGGTTGTGTTCTATTGTTTTAGTTTTTTTCCAGCTCAGCCAAGCTGGCTCTTCTTTTATACACTTCATTGGGATTATTCTATTTTTTACATCAATGGGAACTTATGAAAATACCCCTTCATGTGTTAGGTTTTCCTTTGGACAACGATCTCCTCCATCCATCATACCGAGTCACCAAATCATCCTCACCAACATTGCGTTGGAAACCCATTTACATTGTGTCATGGACCCACTCCCTTCTAGTTGAATGTGCCATGAGGGATTTTATTCGAATGACAAGATATTTCCTATTTTTACTAGGGCCTCCACGTTACCAATTTTCCTTTTATGTCAAGTTTCCCATATGGCAAGCTCTGACACTTTGCATTGGCGAGTCTCTCATGCTCTTCCAGATCGGCCCCCAATTTACCTTATACCGTTTACTTGGTGCCTTGGATGGCACACACCATTGCAATGACATCCCATGCTACATGGAGGATCTATACACCATTGGTGCCTTCATTCTTCCTTCACCCCTTTTTAAATGTGTCAGTCTACCACATTGAGTCTCAGTGTGATGAAACTCATCTCGTTGGATTCGGCCTGGGACTTATCAAGTTGGCTCAACGAGCCACTCTTCCCTAATTTTTATCCAGTGCAACTCAAATATCCATTATGCCATCCTGAATGTGCTCTACAATGTACTCTTTGACTCCACCAATTCATCCACAATATCTTCAATTTATGTTCTCCTTGTTACGGCTCGACGAACCCTCGGTCAACGAACTCTTCCCTTTTAACAACATCCCATTCGCAACCCCTATATTGAGATCCAAATCAAATCGGTGGCTACTTACATAACTTCTGGTCTTTGATTTAGGATGATGGCTTTACTAGGAGTATGATGTAATGTGGCTTGTTGTTGAAATGCATTGGCCCAACTCATTACCCAACACTCGGCCCTATATGCAACTTGATTTAATGAAGGGCTTGACTTATGAACGTGACTCGATCATGCCAAACTTTGAACTCGACCAGATTCTATTACAATATCTTAGATAAATGATTTCACCATCATCTTGTGAGCTCATTCCATGCATAGTATATGGCTTAGTCTTTAGATATGGCTCAGTCAAGGCTGAAACTTTGACTCATCCCTCCCCACGTACTTGATAGCTTGTTCACCAAAGGGGTGGCTCAGTTTATAGGATATCTCGTTAATGCAAGGTTCAAATGAATAGAATTAGTTCATTGTGAACTCGGTAGCTATTTTGAAGATCCTAGCCCACATTTCAAGTGGATAGATCAATATGAAGATTGCTCAATGAGATATGGGAATGGCTCAACCTCCTCATGTAGGGATGAACAACTTAGTGGAGTATTTCACATAGCTCGATGCATATTTAAAGGGGATCATTGTTACAATGTAACCCTCCCATTCTTAACAACACAACCAACTTGAGTTATATAGTTCTTTCATCCCATAATTAGTTCGATGAGCCAAAACATTTTTTCATCAATAAAACAATTTAGTGCCACAATGAAACTTGCTCATGATCTCGTTAAGCGGTATCTAGAGTTGGAGACTACTTCTATGAAACCCACAGATCCCCTTTAATATCTTATGATATTTCTTGGATGTTTAGCTATACCAAGGCTGAGTGGAATGGATGAAGGTGTCCTGGAGCTGTGTATCATATTTACCATTCATTGCTAGTGGGTCCCAACATCTACTATAATGCAAGCTTGCTTGTTATCCAATTTCACAAAGGGAGTGAAATGGGATAATAGGTTATTCTAACGAGTTTTTGTTGATTAGAAGGAACAACATAAGGATTCACATTTGGTGTACCAAAGATGTGTGGCGGGAAAAAATGTGTTTAGACACCATCCACTCTTATCATCTATTAAACTAGGTTATTGAGGCAATGAGTAAGGGAAACACTAAGACCGGCACACAAATAGATAAAATTAAAGAGGGTGTAGAGACTACTATGATTACATACCCCAAGGGAAGTAACCCTTATACTAGGATAACTTAAGTTTTCCAAGGCCCTAGGTCGAACAAGAGGAAGCAACCCTATCAAGGTATCAACACTATGGGGGAAGGTTATGAATGAAATAATCATGTAATATCTATACTAACCAAAGTAAAAAATATAACATAAAAGGAACTAAAATACAATATGCTAACCTAGCATGTGCATAAAATACAAAGCTAACATATAGTAAATAGCAAATGTAGGAAACTACTCTATACAAAACAACAAGTTGGTTAGAGAACTTACTTTTGGGGGGTAGTCGTTGATGCATCTATCTCCTAAAGGACCATACACCAATAGACAACAAATGTCAGGTGTAGAAGGGGAAACAATCAAGTCCTAGTTCACTATAGATAACCAAAAAGTGTAAGGAAACCAATCCTGTTGAACCTTTGTAATGTTTCATATGTTTTTTCATTGATGTCAAGGTGGATTAGTTGATGTCAAAATGAATTGATGGAAAAAGGAGTGAATTGGTAAAGTAATCATGTGAGGAAGATGCAGGTTGATTGGCAGTGTTAGCTCATAGAGGCTCAGAATGACTAAGGATAAGTTCTAAGGGACTTAGTCAATTTTTTTGCACACCTAGAATGACTAACGATAAGTGCTAAGGGACTTAGTCAATCTTTATGCACGCCATGGAGATGAGGAGATATATGATGAAGATAGGAGATATCCACCAAAGTCAAGAGATGGCCACAAAAGTCTTGAAGTAGTCATTAATAACTTGTAGAAGGACGTGGAACTCTAGAAGAATCCGTGGAAGATATGTGAAGGCTGCAGGTAAAGGAATGAAGTTACCAAAGCAAAAGGAGCCAAAATACAAGCATAGATAGAAGAAGGAGAAATATGTTGAAGTTCAAATATAGTTGTTGAAGTCTAAAGATATTTGTAGATGTCTAGAAGATGCCACGGAGAAGGATTGAAAGCTGTAAAAAAAGTTGTGTAAGACCTGAGAAGTTGCATGAGAGAAAGAAAAACCATGGGTGTGAGGGAAGAGTTATGGACATGAAGGTAGAGCCGCATGAGTAAGGAGGACATAAAGGATGAGTTGTGGAAGCAAGGATAGGCAAAGGAGAAGCCACATAGTAAGGAAGTAAGAAGCAACATGGAGGTAAAGGCAAAGCTGCAAGTAAGGAGATAGGATGTGAAGAACTAAGGAATAGAGATAGCCTTGGAAGACTATAGAAGCTTCTAGATAAAGGGAAAATCCACATAGAACAAGAAAATTTTTTGGAAACAAACGAGAGATGTGTACATGGAACGAGCCATGGAAAGGTGAAGGACAAAGATTATAGCCATGAGACATTATAGAAGCTACGAGAGGCATAGAATAACCGCAGATAATTGAAAATCCACCAAAGAAGGAGAAATGTCATAGAACAAATAAAAGATCTGCAATGCAATGGAAAAGGTCTAAGAAGCCAAGAGAAACCACGGATCGAGAAAATATGAACTAGAGATGAATCAAGGACAATTAGATAGAATGTAAATTGGAAGAAGTAAGATTTTGCATGTAAATCAATGGTGATTTGATTGTCTGAATATTACGGCCACGTGTACAACCGGAACTCCACATTAAATGATGAAGTTCATTGTTCCAACTGCCAAAATTTAATGATTGTTGACTTAAAAGTATTTCAGTTACATTCTCCATGAAGTTTCCTGATTTTAAGGTGAAATAAAATGTTGGAGAAGAAAGGATCGCGTCTATTTCAAATCATGAGGAAATCCTAAAAAATAAAATAAATCTTTTTTTAGGAGTCAGCTCATAAATAATTTTTGGCAGATGCATAGAAGAAGCTGTAATCAAGTAGAATATAGAAAGGAAAAATCTAGAGATAGTGACATGCATTTAATGCACCATATTTTCAAGCGACTAGGCAAGAGAGATTACACGACACACAAAAGGAAGTGTAAATGGGTCGATTGGCTATATAGTGGAAATTTGATGGCATTGCTAAGATTTTCTCAAGGATGATAGAATAAAATATATTTGAAGGAGTGAAAAAAGGAAGGGTTACTCGATAGAGAAAATGATGCATTCAAGTTGAAGAAGAAACGTGAGAGAAAGGTGGAAGGATTAATGCAACTATGAGAAGCAAAGTTTGAAAACTTGATCAGATGCATTACAGATTGATAGATGCAGCAAGAACACTTTCACGAGATGAGATGAAGAAATGAAGATCTGAAAAGAGAGATAAGTGCAGTCGATCCAAAGAAAGAAAAGATAACTGCATGATGTAGATTTGTTGAAGAAAAGAGCATGAATAAACTAAGGACAAAATCATTGCAGAGAGGAAGAAAGAAGATGTGGCATAATAAAAAGGATCCAATGTAAAAAGAGAAAGAGAATAGATATGCACAGAAGGAGACAAAACTATCAGATGAAGAACTGATGATAAGATAGAAGAAGAAAATTTGATATGTTGGGTGTGAAAGAGGAGAGACCAGAAAAGAGGTAAAGAAAACATTACATATCTAACTTTAAAGAGTGATTGTATAAGATTGAAAAATAAAGGTGATCATAATCTATTGTATGTGCAATATGGAATCTAGATGATCAAAATATATGTAAATAAGTCTAAGTTGTTGCTTAGAATTTCCAGGGGGTTGCAACCTCCATGTGGGTTGGTGCCTGTAAAACATTTGTTGTAGCTAATTAAATTAGGGGTCGGTACTCCTTTTGAGGTTGGTGCCTTGCTAAAAAAACTTCTTGTGATGTGTAATATTCACTTGAGTCCTTTTTTTGTGCAATATCAGAAGAGGTTTAGGTATTGAAGCTTCTTGTGGGATTGGTGTATCACTAAACAAATATTGTAAGATGTGTTATATTCTTATGAGTCTTTGCTTTGTATAATATAAAAAACAGTTTCAGTAGGTTTTTGTCCCAAAAGGGTTTCCCACATTATATCTAGTGTCCTCATGTGAATGTGTGTGATATTGTGATTCCTACTAGTAGGTGCTCAACTCCAGCCCCCTTTCATTTTATTTGTGTGGTGAAGGCAAGAGAATTTTATTCTTTTTAGTGGCAACTAAAATAAATAGTAAAGCATAATATTAAAAAACTTGTATCTTTTTATCGGTAACTCGGTTTTGAGTGTCATTTTTTGCAAAAGTGCGTGGTTTTTTATGCTCTTTCCATTGGAAATATTTATTTTGAGAATCACACTATAATTATAAAGTGCCATATTTTAACATGCACTCATTATAAAGTGTTAAAATCTGGGGGGCTCTTGTTGCATTATTTGGGGCTCTTGTTGCATTGCCTGGTTCTTGCATTTCTTTTTGTGATTTTTTGAGGATGACATCTTTATCTACTTCAGCATTAGATCATGTTGAGCCATTAACAACACATAATTACCACACATGGAAACCAAGAATGGAAAGAATAATTAAGTGGAAAGGATTATGGGCTTTAACTTCTTTAGAACAACCAGTGTTCACTAGAGAATATGAGAAATTTCAGTACCAATGAAAATTTGATGAGTGTATGGGTTTGATAGGAACTTAGGTAAGTGACAGTATTTTGTTTCATTTGGAAAATTGTAACTCTCCTTTCAAAATATGGGAGAAATTGGAGGATTTATTTGGTAAGGTGGATCATATAAGGGCCATGAAACTTGAAATTGAGATCACCTCTCTTAATCCTGAAGATTTTCCAACAATTATAGACTATCTTACCAAGTTCAAGCATTTGTTGACACAGTTGAAGGGGAGTGGAAGAGATAAGAAAGATGAAGAGTGTGGTTACTTGATTATATCCAAGTTGAGAGGACCATTCCAAATTTTTGCTTCTACATTTTTCTCTAGCATGGATGCCTTAGGTGACACATTCAAAATGCCTAACTTAGAAACATTTTGTGAATGACTTACTAGGGAAGAATCCAAATTGTCTCACCTTGAGTCTTCCAAATCTCAAAAGGCATTACTTATATCTAATCCTAAGGGCAAGGGAAATCCAAATAGTAAAACCAAATCCACACCTTCTCCATCTCAAAATGCTCCTAAACCCAAAGAAACCAAATCAAAACCCAAGGAGTCTTCTAAATCCAAGAATAAGTCTAATCATTCATGCTCTTTTTGTGGGGGTAGTAATCATGAAGAACATGGGTGTTATAAGCGAATGCAAGCCTTAGAGGATGCAGTCAAGAAACATAAAATTTCTATCTCCACTCCACCTCCTTCTAATCATCATGGAAAAGCACTTAATGTTGTTGTAAGATCTTAGTCACCACTTGCAGACAATTGGGTTATAGATTTTGGTGCCTCTCATCACATGACTTCTTCCGAGGAGTCTTTTGTTTCTCTAGGTTTGAGTTCTACTTCCAAAATTGAGGTTGGAGATTCTTCCTTTTTTTGTTGAGGGAAAAGGTGATATACAACTTGATGGTGGCAGTATCCAAGATGCACTATATGTTCCTAACATCACTAAAAATTTTCTTTCTGTATATCAAATTTGTCATTCTGGTAAAGGAAAAATAGTGACTTTTACACCACATGGAGCAGAAGTAGAAATTTTTTGGAGCCTCATTCACTGGTTGCTCAAGGTATTATTGATCATAGTTCTAGACTATATCACTTTGAGGGTTTTGATGACACTTCTTCTATAGGGTTAGGATTGGTTTCTCATGCAGATTCAGAGAGTAAGCTTTGTCATGAAAGATTTGGACATCTCATTTACATATATTTGAAGGAGTTGAGCACTCATGGTATGGTAGATGGTCTTCCTAGAGTTTCTTGTCTTAATAGGGAAACAAGATCAAGGATATAAATGTCATTGAGGATCCTATTCCCACTGATGTAGTCACTATGCCTAAGTGGGCTTGTACTATAGTTTCTAAGCTAGCACCTTTAATAGAGGATCTTCCACCCACTAGGCATCATCATCAGAATCACACACCACACAAAGCACACATTCTATTGGTTCTGGACTTTTGTTTCAGGCAGTGTCTGAGGATCCATTGATACACATGATGTTCTTTTTCAAACACATGTTCAGTTTGATGAGTGCTTCACTCCTCATGATTCTTCTTATTCATCTCATCTTGAGGATTCTTTCTTTGAGGATATTGATGAGGAGGATGTAAATGTCATTGAGGATCCTATTCCCACTGATGTAGTCACTATGCCTAAGTGGGCTTGTACTATAGTTTCTGAGCTAGCACCTTTAATAGAGGATCTTGCACCCACTAGGCATCATCATGCACATTCTATTGGTTATGGAATTTTGTTTCAAGCAGTGTCTGAGGATCCATTTCAAAGGCTCATGGGATACAGGAGTGGGATGATATGATGGTAGCTGAGTATTCTTATTTGATGAAGAATCATACTTGGGATTTGGTATCTCTTCCTAAAGGAGGAAAGATGGTTAGGTGTAAGTGGGTATACCAAACCAAATACACAGCAGATGGGTCCATTGACAAGTATAAGGATCATCTTATTGCAAAGGGTTTTTCACAAGTTGAAGGTATTGATTACTCTGAGACTTTTGTACCCGTTGCCAAGATGTATTCTGTATGCCTTGTACTTGCTCTTACTACATCACAGGGGTGGCCTGTATATTAGATGGACATGAAGAGTGCCTTCTTACATGGAGATCTACAAGAGGAAATATACATGGAGTAGCCGACTGGATTTTTTCAGGATTCTTCTCTTGTTTTTAGGCTCCGAAGGTCTCTCTACGGTCTCTAACAAGCCCCTCAGGCTTGGTATGAGAAGATGGATTCTTTTCTACTATCTACTAGTTTTTTCCGTTGCCACTCCGATCATATATTGTATCTCCAGCATGTTGGTGAGGATATTGTGATTGTTGTCTTGTATGTTGATGATCTATTACTTACAAGCATCTCTTCTTCCCACATTCAGAGTATTTAGAGGGCTCTTTCTACACAGTTTGACATGATAGATCTTGGGTTATTGCATTATTTCCTTGGTTTGCAAATTTCTTAGACATATTCAGGGATTCATTTGAGTAAGCAAAAATACACCCATGATCTTCTTCGACACTTTGATATGGTTGATTGCAAGCCAAGTCCATCTCCTTTTCAGTCTTGGGTTACTCTTACATCCACATGTACCACACCACTTTGTGATCCTACGTTTTATAGGTAGTTGGTTGGGAGTCTCATGTACTTGACCCATACTCGCCCTTATATTTCATTTGCAGTAGGGCTTGTATCTTGGTTTGCACATTCTCCTCATAGTATTCATTGGCAGGATACTAAAAGGATTTTGTGCTATTTACATGGCACTTCCCACTTTGGCCTACACTACACTAGGGGTTCTACTCAGTTGGTTGGGTATACAAATTCAGATTGGGCATGTTCTATTGATGAAAGGTGTTCTAATTCTGGCTATATTTTTTGTATTGGTTCTTCTCCAATTGCTTGGGCATGTAAAAAGCAACAGGTTATTGTAATTTCATCTTCAGAGGAAGAGTACAGGGCAGCAATTATAGTGATTCAGTAGATTCTTTGGCTTTGCTAGTTATTGATAGAGTTTGGATTCCCAAAGGATTCACCAACTGTACTTTGGTGTGATAACCAAAGTGTAATTCACATTTCTCACAACCCATTTGAGCACCAGTGAACCAAGCATATCGAGATACATATCCACTTCATTTGGAAACACATTCAGGATGGAGTTCTTTGCTTGGAGTACCTTCCGACTCAGCAACAGGTTGCAGACATCTTTACGAAGCCTTTTGCATCACCTCGCTACCTTGAGTTGCGTGGAATGCTTGGGGTTTTGGAAGTTGTTCTTGGGGGGTGTCCGTGAGAACATATTCCTTCTTCTTCTTTCTCTTTCCTTATAGCAAGATTCTTTCCTTCTTTTGGTTCGAGATTTCTTCATGGATATGTTGTACATGAGTACCTCATCAGGCCTAGTTTCTGGGACTCATACTGTGGACATGCCACTTCTATTTTGGCCCCTAGCTTCATTTGAGGGGGGGTGTTAGAGTAGGTATTTACCTTAGCTCATTTTCACCTAGGTACATTAGTTACCTTTATTGTATTTATCCTCACCCACTTATGTGTGTGGATATTTCTTTTTATTTATTTAGATATTAGGAGATATTATCTAGTTGTTAGGTATAGTTCTTTCCTTGATCTATGGTATTGAATAGATCCTTGATGTCTAGTTCTCTCATAAATCTATGGAATTAACTAGTTCTTTGATGACTAGTCCTTTCCTTGATTTATGGCTTGATCTACGACCTTGACTAGTTCTTAGATTGTTATTCCTTGCCTATATAAGCAAGGTCCATTATCATTGTATTTCATTGAGTTCCATAATAATATAGGATATTGTTGCTCATTTTTTTGCAAAGGTTTATGTAAAGTTATTCTGGTGAATTTATTTCATCTTATTGATCATGATGTTTGATTAGCATCTATGTTCTTGGCTTGGCACAATATGGTTATCGTTCCTTTTAGAAATCTCTAACAAATCCAAGAGAGAATAACCTCCAAGCCAAGATTCAAGATGTAATAAATCTAGAAGCTAAGTGAGAAAGTTAAAGTTAGCGTAAGAGAGAAAATCTAATGACGATTTCTTGTTAATTTGATCTAATGATGATGATGTGAAAATGAGAGCTGGGGTAGTTATATTGACGCCATCACCCTTGGTTATAGGCATTGGCTAGGATTTAAATTTACACTAATGCAATCACCCATGGGTGATGAAATCATCCAAGGGTGAAACATCCATGGGGAGTGTGTAAAGTGTCATGAAGAGTAAATATCATTCAAGGTGGAATAAATTTGTTCATAAGTAAGCTAGATTCCAGAAGAATGTGAGGCAAGATAAGAAGATAACAGAAAAAGAAAGACATAAATGGGAGAAAAATTTATTCTCTCCCCATATATCATCCATAACCCAATGGTTACGTGAATAACCATACTCCTATCCCAAAATAATCCCCTATGGTACCCATTCCTAAGATAGATGCATTAACGACCTCTAACCTTGAAAGATAAATTGTTTGTAATAGGTACGAAAATATAAAGCGTAAAAAATTAGGTGTATACAGAGGATCCATTCCAATTTTTAGCATTGTGAATTTCCTCTTCCTCTACCCCCCACATGACTCTTCATGTCTCCACTCAACTTGTGACTTTGCATCTTCCTAGGAAATGAGAAACAAATTCCCTTTTTATAAATCAATGTGACTTTTAAAATTCAACTTTAGGAAGTCACATAAGTGAATGAGATGAATTGCCATGATTACACACAACAAAGAATTAGAAAGAGGGAGAGAAGAAAGAGGGAGGAAGAGAGAAGAAGGAATGGTATTTGAGAGATCTAATGAAGAAGATCCTTGTGATGAAGAACTTACCAATGATGATCATAATATCCTCCTTCTCCATGATGCACAGACACCTCGGGATGCTGACAGAGTGTTTATAAACACTTTCAAGGGATGTTTATGATGTGATATCAAGGTGATATTAGTAATTTCTCATGATGATCCCTCTTTGATCTGCAATGAGAGTGAGGATCACTCTTTTACTTCATAGGTTTTCAAATTTAGCTCTTGGTAGCTCATAGTGCTCAAGTTGCTTGATGTTCTTCTTGATGATTGGTTGGGTTGATCATCTCACTTAGTTCACTGAGCTCACTCCAACTATATTCTATAACTTTCTTATTTTTTTCAGCTTGGATAGCTCATTTTAAATAGCCCACCTAGATAACGTGTCCTGATTCATTTTCATATGCTTCTCATGGAAAAGGATGATCTCTTAACTAGCTCACCTGGCCTGACTCACCCATCTCACCGCAACCAACTCAATGAGCTGACATAAACTCAACCAAATGAGAGATGATAGTGACCTCATATGACGAATCATGGGTTTCAATGAGGTTCTAGACACTTTTCATATTTTTGGCACCTGCACAATGTCTCTAGATTTTACTTGATGATCCTTGATATGTTTTATCTTGCTTCTAAACCCAACAGCAATAAGAATGATGCTTTCAAGAATTTTTGAAGAGTGAATTTCATTTTTTGATCCATGCAACCACCTTACAACCCTATGAAAATTTTAGAAAGAAGCGATATGAGTGAAATCGGAGCCAACTGTAAATTTCTTCATCCAAAATGAAGACTTTCTATTTTTGGCAGGTCAGAGCCAAGACTGTTATTTTTGGAAATTTTTCCCTATTTACATTCCTTGATGCTTCTTGTTTGTCTGGAGGAATGTGAATTTTGAGAATCTACATTATTTTACCACTTTCTATTTTTAAACATTTCGCGCCAAAGACATATACTATTTTTAGTAAGTGTAATGCGGGTGTTAGACTGCGAAGAAAAAGGTCTGTAAATTTTGGGTTTTATTCTAGGATTCCCCGCTCCAAATTTTGGATGATTCCTTCATATAAAAAATTTGGAAAAAAAATTTCCATTAGAGGGGAAAGAATACTGAGAAAAACTCAGTCCTTCATATCTAAAAAAAAAAGCATCTTCATCATGGAAAAATTAGTTTTAATGAAACTAGATTTGTTCGAAGACCCTTCCCTCCAATTTTTCAGATGATTTCACCTATTGGATCTTCTAGAATTTGAAAATGTATTTATGGAGGATATAATAATGATGAAAAACACAGTCCTCTGTATCTCTAAAAAATAGGGTCTTTGTGGCATGAAAATTGGTTCATGCGAAAGTAGATTTTTAAGGGATTTTTTCCTCAATTTTTTTGATGATTCCGCCTGTCAGATCCCCGAGAAGTGAAGAGGTGCCCCATTGTCCCTTTATTGCTGCATCATGGCAGCCATTAATTGTGTCTTGAAGTTTTGAATAGCTTGACATGAATTCTACCATGAAAAACACCCGACAGATATGTATTTTCATACTTTAATGGTCATCCGACAGTCAAATTTTAAGGGAAAATAGCTAGGGCATGGAGTAAGGTTTTAGATGCATGGGGGAGGGGCACATTTTCTTATCCCCACTGTCCCAGAGGAATTTGGGACGGTAAAATACACCATGGGTTAGATGATTCAACTTATCAATTTTACGTGTAAAATGCCTAGCACTCCACCGGGAAGAGGGAAGGTCACATGAGGGACCAAGAGCAAGAGCTCAGAGGGGGCACATTTTCTTGTCCCCACTGTCTCAGGGACAATTATGATAGAAAAATATGCCACTTATCCAACTTAGAAAATTTCTAAGTCCTTGAAAATTGAAAACACTTTTCTTGGAGCTCAAGATGATATTTTTTGGTGAATTATTATATGATTTTTACTTGCAACAACATTCTAAGAATAATGGTAGGGGCTTGATCCATCAATTCTTCCTGCAACTCCCTAAAATGGCTCCTTTTTTCTTGAGATGGTAGGGTGTGTCTACACAAATTGAGATTCCCTAAGAGATACTTGAGTCTTGTGAAATATTTGAAACTTCCATCATGTGGAGGGTTCTTTAAGCTTTCCAATGAGTAATTTATTTACTCCCAACTCCTTGTGGAGCTTTTGAAATTGTCAATAGAAGATCATGTCCTATATTTAACTCTACATTCCAAGTGCTCCAAAACCTCAAAAACTTCAAAAAAAAAAAAGATGAGGAGGGGGATCATAACATTATATTGTCCCTTATATCCCTTCTGTGCTAGGGATAGTTGGGATGGTAAAAGCCGCCACTGAACTAACTAAGATAATGGCTAAGTATGGGAAACTTGAGAACACATTTCTCAGAGCTCTAAGAGGTATTTTCATGTAAAATGTTATATCATTTTGACTCCCAAGATCATTCCAAGATCAATGGGAGGGATTTAAAGACCTTATTCTACCTTCTTCTCTAAATAAAGACCATTTTGCATTCAGTACAATAGGTTGATCCTGCCAAAAATAACTGCCATGGGAAGCCATCAGATGTTGTGAAAGATATTATAATTTCACAATGTATAGGGTTCCTTAAAATTTCTAATAACTACTTGTTTTATTTCCAAATCATTACGGAAATCCCGGAATCCTTTGTAGAATCTCACGTACTATTTTTGACTATATGATCCTTAACCCTCAAAAACCCACTTTCACTGCAATTGTTCCTAAACCTATGTAAATTTCCTAAATCTTCCCAAAATATTTTCTATTAATCTCAAAAATCTTTAACACCACATCTGGATGGTTGTGACCTTTTTGATCCATCCCAGAGGATACACACTTGTCTCGTAAAGGCTAAAAATAGCCTTTCTAGGCTTACCGCAGATAATGTTAGTGTAGGTTATTATTTATCCTTTTATTTATTTATTAGGATAATTCTTACACTTGTGTTAGACCTACACTTATTGGATTAGCTTGCTTAGGTGTACTATTTGTGTGGAGTTACTTACTAGTTGTGTTGAGTTAGCTTCTCAGTTATGTGTAGTTAGCTTACTAGTCTTCTGTAGTTAACTTAACTACCATTATCAGTTAGTGGGAGTTCTTCACCATTGATTTAGGTATTAGTTGCACTTCCATCCTCCTATATGTACATATTTATTATTAAGTAATTCAATTCATATTGTATTATAGTGAATTGAGCATTATGGATTATGATGGATTTCCATATATGGTATTTTAACTCTTTTGCCTTGTAAATATAATGTGGTGTACTATTATCATCTAAGATCGCGTCTTAGAACAATATTATTATCGTTTCTTTCATGGTGGGATTAGAGCTCACATGGTTGCATCTGACTCCATCATGTGTGGGTGTGTTGGTGTAGCAACTAGTTAACACAATGATATCCCTCTCCACCACAAGTTCGAGCATTTGGTGTGTCAGAAAATTGTCATGGTATCAGAGCCAGGTAGTTATGCATGACTAACTTGGAGTATTACTAGGATGGGTGACCTCTCAGGAAGTCCCGGTGTTGTTGCTTCCTAATGTTTTTGGACCTTATTGGGTGTATACGTGGTGGGCTCAGAGCTCACATGGTTATTGTTATCTAAATAACTCTCCTAGTTATTTTGACAACTTGTATACATATTTTGGCTCTGAGCTCTTCATTGCAAGGTTGTGCATGCTCAATTTCACTTGGCACATTCCCTTGGTTACATTTCCCTGCGTGCACCCCCTTCCCCCCCTTCATTTTCCTTTTCCTCTTTGTTCCACTCCTCCATTGCATGCATCCTCTGCGCATTCACCTTCTTCCTAGTAGTTATTTTGTCATACGCACATACCTTGCACTTGCTGCAATCAACTAAGCCCCTGGCCCTCTCACGCGCCCCACACATTATCTTGTAATAGTTGTGCCTTGACCATGCATTCTCCGTTCAATAGTTTTCCTTATTTCCTCATGCGCATTATGCATTCCTTCCTTCTGTCTTCTTCCGTGTGCATATCGTTGCGCCCTCCTTTGTTCCTTTCTATACCAGGTCATCCTCTGACATGCTTGAGTGTGCCACACGCAACCAGTCAAAATGTGCCAACAGGGCACCGAATCCTTGCAACAAATCAATGACTGACACGTGGCAAAAATGACAAAACATTTGCACATTTGACCATCCTTTCAGCCAATCTACACGTGTCACATGTCTTGCATGCACAGATGACTCTGAAAAAATTCTAACAGTCATATCTCTTGCAACATAGCTCCAATTGGCACGCACCTAGTCTCAATCAATAGATATTTATGTGGGATATGGTGCTAAACATTCAAATTCTTGATGGATCTGGTAGGTGAGAAATGGGAAAATGAGATTCTAGACATTGATGAGAAGATCTAATTGCTCCAACCACCTGTTTTGATCTGATTCTCCCTCCTTCCTTCTTCAATAAGCCAAACAGACTTGGGGAAGCACATTTGAGAAATTTTTAGGTTTATTTGCAGGAATTGAATGTTCCTTGTTGGTGGTTGCATTTCAAATTCAGATTTTTCCTCCTTCTTCTCTTCTTCTTCCATGCATTCATCTATAAATATAAGAGTTTGGATCATTTGTTATGTTGGATACTTTAAATCCTTACGCATTTTGGTAAGGACTTCATATTTTCTGTGTTTTGAGTTGCAGACCTCTGGATCTGGTTCTTTCATGTGGATATAAGCCTTTTTCACTACTGTAACAGATATGTGCATTTCTAGAATTAATAGAAGCGTCATTTTGTGACTATTCTCTGTCATAACATGTTTACATTCCTTATTCTTGTTGTTCTTTTGTATTGTGTGCTCGTTGTGCCATTCTATGTCCCTTGTAGTTCCTTATTTAGTTATGTTCCATGAAACTGATATGGTAAATATGTTTTAAGTTGTGTTACATGTGCCTAGCCTTCTTTCATGCATTTCCTTTCATTTTTCACTTAGAACACATAGTGTTCATCCCTATCTTTCTGGTGCTATCGCATTTTAGCATAGTTTCCTTTCATGTTATCCCTCTCTCCCTGGTCCCTTGGAATTATTACCTTAGTTTCCATTTCATCACTAGGAGTAGCAATAGCAGTAGAACTAGATAGAGGAACCGACCTTCTCCAGAGATTCATCTCAAGTACACAAGGTCCCATTGTTAGGATAAAATATTATTATTATCCTAATTAATTATGCATTGCATATTAGTTAGGTTATTTATTAATACTATATGGTTATATTAATTATAACCATCTTATTGTTTGTATTTGAAAAATACGGGAGTTTTTATAGTGTTTTAACAATATAATTATTTGGTTGTATTTTTGTGCTTCCCGGATGTAATATTGGAAGTTGTTGTGAGTTTGGTTTTACCTGTGCAACCTATTTGTTTGTCTACACATGGCTGTTCAATTCCTATAAGAATTACAACACTCCATTGTAATGATGGTTGATTGAGATTAATAAAGTTAATCATGTTTCTGCCCCTGTTTCTTAATCTACATTTGGTACCAGAGCGAGAATTTGGCCCTGTGAAGCAGCAAAGGGTTGAAGAGAGCTTGCAGTTGGAAGAGAAGATTCTTAGAGAACCCCCTCTTCCATTCCTAGACATCCCTACATCTCCACATCCCCCTCTTCCATTCCAGGTTTTTGGAATGCAATTTTTTTGCACTGGTGTTGGGTGCACCAGGCAAAATTTGCTACAGAAAAAAGAATTTAAAAAAATCAAGTTTTCCCCATTAGGGGTTTTACCTCTAATATTAGAGGAGTTTTTTGGTTACTACTATATTCTACAGTCTTATAAATTTGGAGAAGGTGGAAAATCTGTTTTGTGCATCCAACCAAGGCAAACACCGTCGAAGTAGTTTGGATATTATGCAAGGGTTATGTTTTAAATAAATTCGAGCTATGTTTTATTAAAGAAGACCCGTGAATTTCATTGGAAATTTTGTGCCACTTTGCATACGGTTCTTTCACCATGAGCCCAAGATAAGAGCATGTCATTTGCACCAGACTCCTCTCAAACAATGTCCTCATGTGATCTTCGCACTAGACTGCTCCACATGATCCCTACAACGTTGTCCCTACATAAGGATAACAAAAGAGGCAATAGAAAAAAAAGAAGTTGAGTTGCGTCCTCAACCTGTAACCTGTAAAAAAGGGGGGAAATATTTAACATGGCCTCATCAACAAAAAAAAACAAAAACTGACCTACATAAGCTATCAAGTGGCAGTAAATCAAAAACTACGGTTTTCAATCCAATGAGGAGGATAAACAAAGAACTAAAGGCAAATAAAAATACATGGAATTTAAAACGAGGAGTTACAAGCTCAGATCCTATGCAAAAGAGAAACCCTAAATCGAACTAAATTCACAGCCACATGGAGCCCTATCCTCTACTATGTCGCCATTTTAAAAGGTGAGTCAAATTTATCTTCTTTATATACAAGTTTGTTCATTTTATCTCACAAGTGCACAAGCAGACAAGGTGGATAGACCAAATGACTCAGAAGTTGGAGGTGTGGGGTTCAAATCCCACCCCCAACTTATCTTTTTGAATTTGGCAGAAAATTTAGTGGAACTACTAACTTTAGCTAAAAATTCAAATTTAGTTATAACTAAGTTTAGCGAGAAAAACCCTATTTTAGGGGAAAAAAATCCTCCACTCTGCATATTTTTGCATTCTGAGCATTTTTTTACCAAAGGAGGGCTACCTAAAAACTTTATTTTGAGATAGTTGTTTACGGTTGTTTGCTCAGTAAGCCGTATTGGGCTCTGAAGGCCACCAGGGCCCCGAAAAACAAATTTTTTTTTGCCTACCATTCAATTTTTTATAAATTTTTGAATGTAATTGCATGCTGCAGTATATTGTACTAATTTGTAGGTTTCCATAGTCAATTGTAAACTTTGTAATTGCTTAAAAACTGGCAGAATATTATAATAAAAAATAGTCAAAATTGGTTCTGAAACACTCCAGAGATCCTAGATCTCATTTGCAGCGTTCGGTATATACGGTGCCTCTGGGAAGCACTTATGGGTAAAGCCGTCATGACTACTACTACACTTAATGCCTAATATAGCTGCAACAATGTCATCTAGGCATTGACCCTTTAAATCGACGGGGAGTAATAAGGACACAGTGCACACACTATGAGCCATCCCATCCATCTGTGAATGATTGCACGACATAAATCTAGACTGAGAAATTATCCAAGTATATAGCAAAGTTACACGCGCGTATGAGGATATTTCTTTGAGCCGGTGTCAATAATCACACATACCCCTCTCAGTATTGTCTTGGTACCACGTATTGAATTCTTTCACGTACCACCGAGTATATAGAAAGGGAGAATTTATTCCATGTAGCACTGGGTATATCGAAAGGGCGTGTATATAGAAAGGTTCGGTAAATTAGACTAATGGTATATAGATTGAGAGACCTTATAATTGGAGTGATAAGACCCAAACCCTGTTAGTATTTTCTACAAAATGGGCACCAATGCCCCCAAATTTTTTCTTCTAGATTCACAACTACTCATAGGAAACAACTATGTTGCATGGAAGATAAAATTCAAGACACAACTTGAGTTTAAAGAGATCTGGCCTGTTGTGAATGGTACTCTGACTAGATCAACAACTGATACAACACAACATAGGTAGATTGATAGAGTAGATCAAAAAATTAAACTCATCATCTTGTTTGGAGTGTCTGATGATGTGTAACCCCACATTCGAGATGCCATAATAGCCAAAGAAGCGTGGGATAAGTTGAGCACATTGTACGAAGCCAAAAACAATAATGTTATAATAAATTTGCAGAGTCAGTTACACACATTGAATTTCAAACAGAATAAGAAAATTGAAGCTTTCTTAAGAAGAGTTACAGAGTTGTGGGCTTCACTTCTAGCCCTAGGAGAAGCAATCTCAGATGATTCTCTCACTCCCATTGTTCTAAGAGCACTCCCCTCTTCTTACCACATTTTTGTTACAACACTAAATGTGTCAGATATGACCATTAGTTTTGACAAATTGGTAAACTTACAGCAACAAGAGGAAGCCATACATAATAAGGATGATGAAGAGGAGTAGGCACTCTCTTCGCATCAAAAATGGAAATGAAAAACTAAAGGAAAACTTAATTCCTATCAAAAGTCTCAAAATCAAAATCAGTATCAAGGGGACAGACAACAAAAGAAGCAATGTCGAATCTGTAAAAGAGGACATGACCTAAAATATTGTTGGTATAATAATTACAAGAAAGGTTCATCAAGAAACTCTGGACCTCCACAAAAATCTCACAAGGGAAATTCTAACTATAATCCAGGGTGAAAAAAGGGGAATTGGAAAACAATACCCCATCAGCAAGGAAATATTGTTGAGCAACAAGAACAATCAGACATTGAAGACTACTTGTTCACTGCTTGATCAAGTGAACCATCCACATCATCTAGTGATGTTTGGTATGTTGATTCGGGGGCCACTCAACACATGACTGGCCATAGAGATTGGTTTATTTCAATGAGGGACATGCCATTGAAAAATCATGTTTAGTTGGGAGATGATTCTTCATATACAGTTCAGGGGATTGGGAACATTTCTCTACCCCTCAATTCACGCAACTGCAGACTATCATATGTCTTATATGTCCCTAGGTTAACAAAGAATTTTCTTTCAGTCAGTCAACTCCTTGATCACAACCTAAATATTGACTTTGATAGTTATTCCAGTAATAAAACATGTTTGATTCGAGACAAATCAAGAGGCTTGAAAATAGTTGCAAAATCCTCCAATGTGGGATGCATGTTCCAACTTGATTTTTTTCACAAAGATGATCAAGCAATTGTGGCTAAGAACTCCACCTCAGCACAGTTGTGGCATTGGAGACTTGGTCATGTAAGTTTCACGTATATCGAGACACTTCACTGGTGTAATATGGTACATGGGATGCCATCTCTTCAGAAGGATACAAACAAGTTTTATCACTTCCTAGTAGGTAAATAACACAGAGCTTCATTCCATAAAAGTACATTTCAAGCTCATGGAAAATTTGACCTAGTTCACACTGATCTTTGAGGTCTGATGCAACCAAGTCATTCTGGGTTCCAGTACATCATGCTTTGTGTTGACGACTACTCAAGAAAAATGTAGATTTTTTTCTTCACAAGAAAAGTGAAGCTTTTGAAACTTACACAAAGTTCAAAGTAGCAGTTGAGAATGAAACTGATCGTCACATCAAAACCCTCTGCTCAGATCAAGGGGGGGAATTCACCAGTAATGAGTTCAGAGACTACCTACAAACTCACAGGATTTGTCGACAAATGCCTCCTCCACACACACCACAAAAAAATGGTGTTGTTGAGAGAATAAATCATACTATCATGGAAATGGTGCGATGCATGATCGATGACTCTAGACTTGCAAAGACATTCTGGGAAGAAGTAGAAAATACAACAGTGTATTTTTTGAACAGAGTGCCCATAGTTGCTCTTGATGGAGTAACACTATAAGAAGCATGGTCAAAATAGAAACCATCTATTGCACACCTCAGAGTATTTGGGTGCAAAGAAAGCATGCACATACCCAAGAAGAACAGAAAGAAATTGGACATGAAGTCATAGAAACTCATCTTCATTGGGTACGATGAAGAGACTCTTGGGTACATATTAATGGATCCTAAGACCAGAAAAGTCTACACCAACAGAGATGTTGAGTTTTTAGAGAAGAAGGAAGTAGAGAATCCTCCTCCAGACTCACCAGATGTAGATTTTTCACTAGTTATAAAAATTGAAGCTGATGTTCCCTCAGAACATGAAAGTGATGATGGGGATGATGGTGTTGATTAGATAGAACCATGACCCACATGAAAAGTTCAGCATATGCCCAAGTGGTGTACTAGCACATTACGAGATGTAAGAATGGATGCTCCACCAGATAGATCCACCCCTAGAACACGGACTCATAGTAAAGCAAGAGAAGTAATTAAATTTTCTTTGATGAGTAGAGTTATTGAATCTGATGAGCCCTCTACAATCTAGGAATCCCTATAGTCAAAAGCTTCTTAAGATTCCATGGATTCTAAATATCAATCAGTGATGAAGAATAACACTTGGTAGATTTTCGATCTTCCACCAGGGAAGAAACCCATTGGATACAAATGGATATTTAAAATAAAGTACAAAGTAGATGGGATAGTGGACAAGTATAAAGCAATACTAGTAGCAAAGGGGTATGCACAAAAAGAAGGCATAGACTAAAAGGAGACATTTGCTCCCATAAATAACATAAAAAAAATCAGAATGATCTTTGCTCTAGCTACATAGTTTGGTTGGAAAGTCCATCAGATGGACGTAAAAATTTCCTTCCTAAATGGAGATTTACAAGAAGAAGTCTACATGACTCAACTTGAGGGATATGTAGTACCTGATCAAGAAGAAAAGGTATGCAGACTCACGAATATTTGTATGGCCTTAAACATGAACCCCGGGCATGGTACATCAAGATTGATGAACATCTCGTACAACATGGATTTGTTATAAATCCATACAATCCCAATATTTACCTCAAAAAGAAAGGGGGGGAGATTGTGATTGTTGTTGTCTATGTTGATGATCTAATCATCACTGGCAGTTCAGTGAAGATGATCAATGCAACGAAGAAAGATATTAATCAATCGTTCAACATGACAAATCTTGGGCTAATGCATTATTGTCTTGGATTGGAAGTATGGTAGAAAGAGAATCACATCTTTGTTTCTCAGATGAAATATACCAAGACAACGCTCAAGAAATTTAGGATGATGGATTGCACACAAATTGCTACACCTATGGAGAACAGATTGTAGTTATCTCGTCCAGATCCATCTTCTGAGGTAAATGCCACTCTCTATCGGTAGTTGATTAGGAGTCTCATTTACCTAACCTACACTAGAATAGATATTAGATTTGTAGTGAGCTATCTATCAACGTTCATGCAGGAACCCAAATTTTTTCATTGGAAAGTAGCAAGGTGCATTTTGAGATATCTCAAAGGATCAATGGATCTTGGTCTAGAATACAAGAAGAACGACAACTTCTTCTTGAATGGATATTTAGATTCAGATCATACAGGTAACATTGGTGATAGAAAATCCACTTCTGGATTTGTATTCTTTATGGAATCTAGACCAATATCATGGTGAAGTAAGAAACAACACTTCGTTTCTCGCTCTTCCACAGAAGCCGAGTATCATTCTGTAAGAGAATATTTATGTGAAGCGATTTGGCTACGTTGCATACTAGAAGGACTTGGAATACCACAGGACAAACCGATGACCATGTATGTTGATAATGAAGGTGCTCTCAAACTTGTTCACAATCCAGTATTTCATGAAAGAATAAAGCACAACATCTAGTTTCAATTTTTTCCAACAGCTGAACAACGAGAAGATATCGTCACGAAGTCACTTGCATGTGACAAGTTTGAGTTGTTCAGAGAATTCCTCTCCTCATCCCTTGAGACAATGCATAATTAAGGGGGGGAATGTTAGGATTAAATATTAATATTATCCTAATTAATTATGCATTGCATATTAGTTAGGTTATTTATTAATATTATATGGTTATATTAATTATAACCATCTTATTGTTTGTATTTGAACAATACGGGAGATATTATATTGTTTTAACAATATAATTGTTTGGTTGTATTTTTCTGCTTCCCGGATGTAATATTGGAAGCTGTTGTGATTTTGGTTTCACCTCTGTAACCTATTTGTTTGTCTACACATGGTTGTTTAATTCCTATAAGAATTGCAGCACTCTATTGTAATGATGGTTGATTGAGATTAATAAAGTTAATCAAGCTTCCATCCCTATTTCTCAATATACACCCACAACTTGGAGATGGTTCCATTGTGATTTCAAACAGCTCGGATCTTCCAGATCCAAGACGTAGGTGTAAGTTTGAAGACCAACAGTTACTTCTAGATCCATCGTGTGGGGGGTATTGGCGTAGCAGCTGGTTAACATGATGATATCCCTCTCCACCACCAGTTCAAGCTTTTGGTGTGACAGAAAAGTAGTATGGGAGGGTGTGGTGTTGATACTGATTCTTTGGGTTTCATGTCCTTGCCTTGTCACGTGTTAATATTGTTTCTTCGGTTTTTGTGTCTTTTCCTTGTTGCCTTGGCTTTTCTTGGATCATGGCACTCCTATTTATTTGGATCTCATGTCCTTACCTCGTTGCCTTGGTTATTATTATTAGATCGTGACACACCCATTTGTAGTAGTTGATCTTGATTATTTAGATTTTGTGTCCTTGCCTTTTTACCTTGACTTTTCTTGGATCATGGCACTCCTATTTATTTGGATCTCATGTCCTTTCCTTATTTCCTTGGTTATTTTTGGATCATGGAACACTATTTGTAGTAGTTGATCAAATTATGTTTGATGTTTTTTTGTAGTTTCGACATCACTCCATTGATAGTCTCCTTGCATGGAGCTATTATGGTGAAGCCCAATGTTATGTTGTTTTTGAGTTCGATGATCGAGTAGTGGATTCAGACCACAGTGCACACCAAAATACTTCAACATTGTACAAGTTTTTAGAGCTGAGATTATTAGGATATCTTGTAGTGGGATTTCTCTCTCTCTCTCTCTCTCTACTTTGTTATTACTAGTTTTGGGTACCTTATGGTGTCTAATTTTCCCAGTTATTGTATGTGCATACCTCATCATGCCTTGTTTTCAAGAGCCACCTTCTTTTTCACCCACCTAATCTATGCTTATTGGAGGGTGTTAGTGTAGGTTATTATTTATCCTTTTATTTATTTATCGGGATAATTCTTACACTTGTGTTATCCCTATACTTGTTGGGTTAGCTTGCTTAGGTGTACTAGTTTTGTGGAGTTAGCTTACTAATTGTGTTGAGTTAGCTTCTCAATTATGTGGAATTATCTTACTAGTCTTCTGAAGTTAACTTAACTACCAGTATCAGTTAGTGGGAGTTCTTCACCAAAGATTTAGGTAGTTGCACTTACCTCCTCCTATATCTACATATTTCGTATTGAGTAATTCAATTCATATTGTATTGTAATGTATTGAGCATTATGGATTATGATGCATTTCCATATATGGTATTTTAACTCTTCTTATTTACAAATATAATGTGGTATGCTATTATCATCTGAGATCATGTCTTCGAACAATTTTCTTATCGATCCTTTCATGGTGGGCCCATAGATCACGTGGTGACATCCGGCTCCATCATGCAGGGGTGTGTTGTCATAGAAGCTAGTTAACATGATGAGATCCCTCTCCACCACAAGTTCAAGATTTTGGTGTGTCAGCAAATCATTCATGGTATCAGAGCCAAATAGTTAAGCGCACCCAACTTGGAGTAGTACTTAGATGGGTGACCTCTCAGGAAGTATGGATGTCGTTGCCTCATAATGTTGTCAGAGCTCACATGGTTGCATCTATTTCCATTGTGTGGGGGGTGTTGGTGTAGTACTTGGTTAACAAGATGAGATCCCTCTCCACCACCAATTCAAGATTTTGGTGTGATGAAAACTCAATATGGGAGGGTGTGGTGTTGATACTGGTTCTTTGGGTTTTGTGGCCTTGCCTTGTTATGTGTTGATACTGCTTCTTCAGGTTTCGTGTCCTTGCCTTGTTACCTTGGATTTTCTTTGATCGTATCACTCATATTTATTTGGATCTTATGTCCTTGCCTTTTTTCCTTGGTTATTGTTCTCTTATTGTGACACACCTATTTGTAGTAGGTGATCTTACTTCTTTGGATTTTGTGTTCTTGCCTTATTACCTTGTATTTTCTTGGATCATGTCACTCCTATTTATTTGGATCTCATGTACTTTCCTTGTTTCCTTTATTTTTCTTGGATTGTTGCACACCTATTTGTAGTAGTTGATTAAATTATTTTTGATTTTTTTTTTACACTTTCGACATCACTCCATTGATAGTCTCCTTGCATGGAGCTATTCTAGTGAAGCCCAGTGTCAATTGTTTTTTAGTTCTATTATCGAGAAGTGGATTCAGACCATAGTGCACAGCAAACTTCTTCAGCATTGTACAAGTTTTTGGAGCCGAGCTTCTTAGGATCTTGCAACGGGATTTTTTCTCTCTAATGTGTTATTACTAGTTTTGGGTACCTTGTGGTGTCTAATTTTCCCAGTTATTGTACATGGGTACCTCATTATGCCTTATTCCTGGGACCCACCTTCTTTTTTTCCCACCCAATGTATGATTACAGGAGGGTGTTAGTGTAGGTTATTATTTATCCTTTTATTTTTTTATCAGGATAATTCTTACACTTGTGTCAGCCCTGCACTTTTTGGGCTAGCTTGCTTAGGTGTACTAGTTGTGTGGAGTTAGCTTACTAGTATTATGGAGTTAACTTAACTACTACTATAAGTTAGTGGGAGTTCTTCACCACTGATTTAGGTAGTAGTTGCACTTCCCTCCTCCTATATGTACATATTTCTTATTGAGTAAGTCATTTCATATTGTATTGTAATGTATTGAGCATTATGGATTATGATGGATTTCCATATATGGTATTTTAAATCTTATGCTTTGCAAATCTAATGTGGTGTGCTATTATCATATGATATTGCAACTTGGAACAATCTTCTTATTGTTCCTTTCAGATTATAGCCATTGGAAGTACCTTACCAAATGGAATGAATGATCTTGTTACCTCATTTAAAATAATTGCAAAAACTTGTTCAACACATGGGAATAACTTACAAGGTTAGGATTGGAATGACACAAAAATTAGACTGACTTGGAGAGGGTTTCAAGAATACTTAGGAGAAAATTTTCACATTTGGGTCTAGTTGTCATGCTTGATAATTTGAATTTTTTATACAACACACTTGCATGAAAATAGTTGGCTCTAGTTTTTGCTCTTATTCTAGATTGAGTGTAATGATGATAGGATTAGTAAAGAACTCCATAATCTCAAGACAACGTGTGGACCAATGCCTTATCCATTGGGTTATACAAAGTTACCACAGAGATACACAACAAAACTTCCTTTATTAAACATGCACACAAAACAAGAAAAAAGCATACAACAGGAAAAGGAAACATAAAATAAGAAGGGAAACACATAACACAAGGTAAACATGAAAAAATAAGGGTAACATCCTAAATTTCCTATGTATATGTAGGGGACATCCTGCTGTCATTGAAGCACTAATTTGGACTGAGTGATTACCCCTAAATGGGTATCAATGAATTCCTTTCTTTGGAAAACCGTTTTACCTAGTCACTGAAATATGAACCTATTTGCACCTTATTAATATATCTAGCATGATTTCTAGTGCAATTGATGGTCCTCTCATTCATTTCATTACCTCTGTTATTTTGACACCTTCTTTCAATTTTATCATTGATTCCCAAGTTTTCTCCAATTTCTTTTTTCCATTTTCATTGTGAATATGTTCCTTGATCATACTTGCTTCCTCATTTGCATACCAAGACATTTGTTCTTCCTTTTCTATCCACTTCACAACCACCACTCCCATGGGTTGATTCTCGGTAGATGCTTTGTAGATTTTAACATTATCATCAACCTCTTGTTGTTCCATATTTCTCAATTGTATCAAGAAATCATCTTTCTCAAACTTTGGCTATTTTGCAAAATGTTGCCTTACATAGTGTGTCATGTACATTGCATCATACTGTTGGAAATATAATGAGATCAAGGTTGGGTATACAACATGGAGACTATCATCTTCTTCATCTTTTCCATTTTTGGCTCTCATTTTTGTCACGAGTTTTTGCAAGGTCAAAATTCAAGTTTTTGTTTGAAGCCCCTCCTGAAGCATCCTCAAGATCATTCTGCCTTATGTGTAATAACCATACCATCCTTGAAAAAGTTAAAAAAGTTATGAAAAACCTTTCTAAGTTTCTAAGATGTGGTCATGAGGTCACTCATTCCATTCAGTTGAATGATGTGAAAAGATGAAATCTCTAGTAAGCCTAGAAAGGCTACTCTTTATCCTTTCCAGGACAAGTGTGCATCCTCTGGGGTTGATCAAGAATCCCAAAACCATCTATATATTTTAATTAAGAGTTTGAAATTTAGTGGAAAACATTTAGGAATATTTAGAAAAAATTTAGAGGTTTTGGAACACGAACAATGAAATAGAATTTTGGAGGCTTAAAGAGCTTTGCAGTGGGAAAATGTACCTAAAATTCAACAATGGATTCTAGAAGCTCCAAGATGAGTCAAGAGGTAAAAATGATATCATTATAAATATTAAAGAATCCTCTACATGATGTATTTTTCACATTCTTCACAAGACCCAAACGCTTCTCAGGGAAGCTCAATTTCAAAAGACTCACCTTGTTGTACTGAATTAAAAAACAAAATTATTTGGACAAGGAAGAATAATCAGGTCTTAAAAACCATTCCATTTATCTTAAAATTATGTTAGGAGTCAAAATTATATAAAACGTTTCCTAAAAAGAGTTCCTGGAGCTTTGGGAAAAGTGATTTCAAGTTTTCAGGAGTTAGTCATTTTCAAAGTTGGGTGGGTGGTGCATTTTTGTGTCCCTACTACCCCAACTATCCCAGTGAAACTGAGGTTAGTGGGTAAATTTGGGGTAATTAAATCTTCCCCACCCACCAGTTGTATCTCTTAGACTCTCATATGACCCTCTTGTTTCCCGACAAGTGCTAAGTCGGTGTGATTGAATTTTCGCTAAGCTTTTTTTCCCTAACCCTTGGGCACATTTTATTGTCCCAAATGTCCTAGGGATAGTGAGAATTATTGGGAAAAAATTAATTCCACCTCTAGATCCCTCTCAGGTTCATCATGAGACCAAACGTTTTTCTACTCGGGTGATTAATTCATTCTCTCTCATCTCCCCGGTTCTCCAATCACATTCTGACACTTGTCATACTCAATGAAGGGGGTGTATTTTATTGCCCCAACTGTCCCCAAGGAAATTGGGGATAGCTGGTACAAAAAAATGTGTCCCATTCCCTCTTTCTTTCAAACCTAAGTTTTAAAGTGCTTTCACAACTTAAAAGGAACTGCTATTAGATTTTAAAGACTTATATAAGCTTATTTTACCTTGTTCCTTCCCCAATTGAACCTAGGCAGACATTTTTGACATAATAAAGCTCAAGAAAACATGAAAATTCATCATACATACCTGTAAATTCATTCGGGTCATCCATGAGCATTGAAATGAATAAAAATTCATATCTTCTAAACCAGTGATCGGATTCGGACGAGATATTCACAGTTGTTCTAGAATCTAGGAGCCTTCAAGAATATAATAATTGTAAAACATAACGTGATTTGATTTTTTAATGGCATAAAACCTTAGATTGATTCCCTAAATCACATATTTTCAATTTATAAGCATTCTGTCAAGTGGATTGAGATGAAATTTTGAGCACAGGATCCCGAGAGCGAGCCTATTCTAGTGAAGCTTTTTTCATCACAAACTGACAGGGGGAAGTTCCATTTCTAAATATAGTAAGTATCTAGCATTTCCACTTACTATAAATATAAATTTTCTGAAATAAAGTGAACCCTCTCAAACCAGTGCACTCAAAGATCAGTAGAGAAGATAAACTAGGCAAATTTGGTTTTAAAAGCAAAAAATCATTAAAAAATCAAAAAAGCAAAAACACTTTCTAAAAAAAGTATTATCAAATTTCATCAAATAGGCATTAACAAAAGTGTATATAGTATGTCAGGAGCTTCAGGAGATTGAAAAAAGAAAGAAAAAGGAAAAAAACAAGCCCCTAGCTCCTACATAGTAAAAATAGAAAGTGTTTGTTTTAGGTGCATAAAGTTGTTGTCTTCATCATTTTTTTCTCACCTATTAGATGTAGTATTTTATTTTCACACATAAAATATGCATATTAGTACCTCAATTAGATAGATTTGAATACTGATACAAAACATGCATGGCTACCAGGTCCCTCCTTTGTTATGCTTGACAGGAAGCTAGCATGCATATTTACCATATTGTTTACCGTTAACCATTCATGCACAAATAATCTGTATAACTATGTCGAATTGGAAACACATATAATAAGGAAACACTTAATCCATGTAAACCAAAACTAATATCAATTGTACTACCAAAACACCATACTCGAATCTATGAACTACCAATATCCAACCACTAATATCCATTGAAAACCAGAATTCATTACATAACAAAAATTGATACATATAAGAGTTACTTCACTAGTGCGTTGAACCATGTGCATGGACATAAAAGTACATAGATGTGTATCAAGAAGTCATAGTCTCTCTATACTCTAAATCTATAATCTATGACAAACACTATAACAATGACATACATCCTTTATATATAGGGGTGGGGACTTTCCCTTCACTGCCCATGCACTCTCCTAATAATAGGTTTGTTAAAAAAATTAGCTTGCATACCTTTTAATTTGAGCTAATAATAGATTATCCTATTTATAAAACTTTATTTAATCCTATTATTAGTAGGACCCATGCATGTGATTTCTTTTCTCTTACTTGGATGCCATGTCTCCTTTCTTTTCTCTAGTTTTGAACCTTTACTTGGGAAACACTCCAACTCCGTTTTCCTATTTTTAGCCCTTATTATGGAAAATAGCTAAGTCCTTATTCCTTCTATCTATGTGCACATTCCCATGCACTACCCTATCTTTTATCCAATCACACCCTCTTGTGAACTACTCTAGTTCTTCGTACACGCATGTTACACTGTGCATTGAATATGTGTTATTCCAATACTTAGCTTTTTCCTAACCAACATTACCACACACTAGTTATGTTGTCTGTCCTCAGTAACACCAAATCAAAGAATATCCCACCAAAGAATGATTAAATCAATAATGTATTAAATGAATGAATAAATAATATGATGTGCACCAAATAATCAAAGAATCAAATATTCATGAATTTTTAGGTGTAAGGAGTACTGGAAATTCCTTGTCTAATATTTTCTCTAACTCCCTCCACCCTTCCAACTCTTTATTTGATTTAACCGGCATGGAATCAACAATATCATGGGCCTCTACTGGAGTTAGCTTATCAACCTTCCCTTTTAATTCCACAACTAATTTCTCTATTTGTTTGGCTACATCATCCAACAAATCCATTTTTGCTCTGACCTAGGGGAAGACTACCTTCAGCATATCTTTAAGTGCAACCTTTAGAAATGATATGAAGTACCTCTTCTGCTCTACTTCCACCAACATATTTTCCCACTCAACCCTATTATTTCTCATTTTGGCCTGAATTTCCTTAAATTTTGTCTCATCATTCCCAGCAAGCATACTCACAAATTGGTCAAAATCATGGTAGAGGTCAAAATAAATTCGTCCTTTCACATAGCCTCCTTAGCCTCTGTAGCTAGTGCCTTGTACTACACAAGATGGGCCTCTATCTACTCCCTGTTTGTTTTCTTCTGCACAAATAAATCCTTAGTTGTTGGTCCCATTATCTTCCTTTTCTCATGAGAGAGCATCCATGCCAAATCCTCTAGGTAGTGTAACATCATTTCATATTATTCCTTATCATTCATGACAAGGCTAGGATACGTGGAAGTAACAGTATCTATAATGCATTCCACTTTCTTATAGGTTGTGTGTGTTCTTCCCTTTTCTTCTCTCAAATCCTGCTTCAGTTGTGTGATTGTTTCATCTTTTTCTTAGATCTCCTCACATAGCCTCTTAATCACACATTCCTTATAAAAAAAATTTACTCATACTTCCAATGCTAGCTTATTAAGTGCATTACACACATGTACATCTATAAGTAGTTATGTGTTAACCATGGGGAATCCCTCTCCTGGGGCTGATTTGATCTGAGTTTTTGAAAATGATTGTATGCTAACCTAGATATTTGGATCCTTCATATATGACTTATATGCCCAAGAGAGCATCTTTCTAGTGTGCAGAAGGTCCTCATTTTTTTCAAAGAATAAACAACATAAGATATATTCTGTGGCCACTAAACTCTAATATCATACATGTAGGATTTTTGAAGGATCATTAGTATAATGTAGTAGAGGGTACTATAGAGTGTGTCTATGCTTTCTTCCCTTTCCTCTATGTCCACTAGGTACCTCATATTTAATGGATTGAAGCACACCAATCGCTTCTCCCATACCTATATCTTCTCCTATGATGGTTTCCTTCATCGTTTCTTCCTTGTCATGATCAACCTTGCACTCAGCATTGGGATCTTTTTTTACTACTCTCTACCTATGCCTTCTATCAGGGGCTCCCCATGCCTTCTTCTTCATCATTACTCTTTGGCCCTTCATCGTTCTTTCTTATCCTTACTTCTTCATCCTTCTTCTATGTCCCTTCCTCATGGTGCATGTTGTGCTCTTCCTCATCCATATCTACTAGAGTGTGAATTATCAAAGATATCTATTGTATCTCTTCACCAGATTTCTCCACCTCCTCGGTCTCCTCACTTTAAAACCACTTTGGGTTTCTTCTTCACATGCATCTTCTTCTTGGAACTTGGTTTTATCAGTGACTTATTGGTTGCACCATATGTACTCGTTCCTCTCCCTGTTTCCTTGCATGGCTCCTCTTCTTCACTATCCTTTTCTTCTTCTTCATGGGGAGGGGCCTCCTTGTGCTTCCTTTTTGTACCCATCGTTTTATTTCCCTAAGGTGGTGTTGGAATTTTAAGGTCTTATTCATCAACATACTTACCATTGGCTAGCTTCAGCTTCAAGTAAATATAAACTTTTTCCAGCTCCTCATTACCTATCGCCAAATTTGTGGGGTTGATATTAATATCATCTGATATCATAGTTTCTACATATGTTGTCTTTTCGGGGTAGACATAATTCTTGCATATTTTATGGTGATCATAATCTACTTAATCCGCATCAAATTTTAGCTTGCGCGTGTTTGAGAACCTATTTATAGATGCTTGTAAATACCTTTCTCTAAAGGAAAAAGGGAGTTTTCACCAACGTCTTTTTCCTATAGTCTTCAAATAAAATCTCCCAAGGAAGAAGTGTTGATATACTGGAAACTCTTATTTTCCTTCCAAGACCAAGGGAAACTCACTTGGAATTCTCCTATACCATCTATCTACCCTTAACTTGTAAGCATTATTGATCCCATCACATGTGTATTCAGTGAATATATTCGTAGGGGACTTGTTCTCTAGCAGATACTTCTACATGGTATCACTTGGTCCATCTGGTACCCCGATCTCTGAGAATAAAATTAGAAGGATTATTTCTCCCCAAGTTCTTTTATCTTCCATGTGAGATTCTTCTATGATCCCTTCAAAAATGAAGGAAGAAATACTGTAGATAGATTTGTTAGCCATTTTCTATGTAATACGGAGCCACCGCTTCTTTACTTGAGTCCATATTTCTTGTGCTCCAAACTTTGTGACCAAACCTGTGACAAATCTTACAAAATGGTCAGTGAGTTTGATGATTTCCATTGCACAACCCCTTCTTTAATACTTCAAGGTGGCGGAAGTGAGCTCTACTCCAACTTCATCATCTAAATGTGTCTCTGTTTCGGTACCCAAACTACGCAAACTAGTGAATCTTCCAATAAGTTGTGTGGTGAGGAACATCCTTCTTCCCAAAAAATAAAAATAGTCCTCATGGACTCGTAAAATTAACCATTAATAGAAGCACTTAGGATTACAAAAATAGGGCATCTCATAGAGTTGTAAATCCCTTGCGCTCTCCAACTCCTATTACCCCTTATCATCATTAATCAGCTTCCCATCAGAAGTCCTCTCGTTTTTCTTATATATTATCTCATTTTCTATTTCACACTCATTTGCATCTAAGAAATGATTATAGTCACTAACCTTGCTCTTCCTTATGTGGGAAACCCATGCCTACCCCATAATCACACCCTCTAGATATTGTATTTCTGAGTACCATTCCTCTAGTGCATCCTCCACTTTAACCTTATTTATTTTTCCCTTCCCTTTTCCATTTCCTTTTCCCTGAGGTGAGATGTTTGATGTCGTCTTTGGTTTCGTGTAGTTAATTACACAAAATTCTAACTTCTCAACTTAATCTTATGTGCCCTATGTGTTTGAAATCCTTTTGGTCAAATGTTTGTGCCAAATAGTTTACTCCATCCTCCTTACTTGCTTTCAAAACTTGGTATTCTTCAACCAAATATATTCCCTAACTCCAATTATGTGTACATGTGTGTCTACAAATCCTATCTCAAAGAACACAAACTATACTCTGCTGAAAAGAAACCTTCATGCCTTCCTCAAGCTCTAATTTCCTCTTGAAGGAGCTTCTTAACTCAGCCATGTGCTTGCTCAGTCTAGGTTGCATAATTATTAAAGTTTCTTCACAAATTCACAAAAAATTTCACTCTTCAAGTTTACAAGGTAAGGTGAAAACAAACTCTCTCTGGCACCCCTTTTATAGATTTCTAAATTTTTACTGCATTTATTACTCCTCATCTACCACTATACTACAACTTTAAATATGCTTTTTTCTTTTTCTGTGCTTTTCTTTTCTTTCTTCCACATGCAACAATCGTAACCTTCTGGCACACTACTCCTTCCAGACAATAGACCTCCTAAAACACGCTTCCTTATGCTGCAACACATCTTCCTCTACACCATATACCAATTAGTCCATCTTGATGTTTCCTACCTCTTGTTACACTATACGGTATCTTCCTCGCATGGTATTCAATCCAAGCAATTTTTCAAACACCCAATAAATTATCAGCACATGAACACATTTTCCTTTTTCTCGTTCACACCTTTGAAACAACATCCCACCTTTCTACTAACCTACGTACATCTGCTCCAAATTTTTTATGCATGCATTCCTAGTTCACCCCACGCTAAAATCATGTGCAGTACTCTACGCATCATCTCAATAAATATTAATTAGTTTCCTATGCACTTATTACAACAAAACAAGTAAAGAATAAACAAGACATGAAAGGAAATATAATCTAAGTGGTAATATTTCCTTATTACAAATAACAAGAAGCTTGTTTATAGTAGGGAATTAGCCTACTCCCATTGAAGTAACTAGGAAACATGGTGCCATATAGTGCATGTAATTGACATGTGCCCGATTCAAATATATTGGTTACTATAAAAGGTCCCAACCAATGCACCTTCAACTTTCCTAGGTGGTACACAAACTTGGAGTCATACAAAAATACCATCTTTCCAACTGAAAATTACTTGTTCCTGATATGCCTATCATGCCAAGCCTTATGTCTTGCCTACTCAATGTCATAGCTCCAACGCATAATGGACGCCACTCATCTAGTTTCATTAGTTTCTCAATATTCTATTTCGCATCTTGTTCATCTCACAATCCTCCTTCACACACAAAACATAAATATGCTAATAAGAATTCCATAGGTAATACTGACTCCATTCTAAACACTAACTGAAAGGGTGTGGCCTTTTTTGACCTTTTTATATGTGGCCATGTAAGCCCAAAGTACATCTAATACTTTATCATCCCAATCATTCCTTCCAACATCATAAATATTTGTCAAAGTTTTTCCTAAGATATTGTTGAAGGCTTCAACAGTACCATTAGCTTTAGGGTGATAATGAGTAGTTTTATGGTTTTCCACCATGAATTATGCCAATAAAATTCTGATTATCTCATTCAGGAAATGAGTTCATCTATCGTTGGTCAATCTCAATGGACATTTGTACCAGCTAATGATGTTCTCCCAAAGGAACCTCGTTTACGTGACTGCAGAACAAACCTTTATAGGCGTAGCCTCTACCCACCTGGTCAAATAATGTTTTCACATAATTTTGTAGTACGCTTCAATCCTGCATGTAGGTGGTGCAATAGGTCCTAAAAAATCAACATCCCACTTCTTACAAGGTTATGTGCTTGTTATGGGTCGCAATGACATATCATATTAAATCCCAGGCTTTCCAAGTTGCTGACAATGATCACATGATTTAATAAAAGCCTTGGTATATTTTGTACAATGTCTCCCACCATAAACTAGCTATAAGGATCTTACACATGTTGTATTGTATGCATAATGTCATCTGGAAATACCTCTATGAGCTTCCTCCATAATAGCTTTACGCTCATGTTCCAAAACATACCTACGCAAGACCTCATCATGGACCATATTGTACAAACATCCTCCAATAAGCTGATAAGGCACAACTCATATAACAAGTTGCTTCCTCTATAAAGTCTTCATCCCTTATAGCATAATTCTAGTGTGCAAGAATATTGTTATATCCTCCAAGTATGATGGCACGTGGTTTAACATGAAAAATTGTGCATCTCACATAGTATATTCAATACTCTGTTTATTTTCACCATAATTTATCATTGATAAGTAATCAAGTCCCATATTGCTCTTTCACATCTTAACTACAACTTGAAAATCAAACTCCTGAAAGAGTAGTGTCCATCGACAGATACACCCTTACAAAAAAGGTTTATTAACTAAGTAATTCAATGCCATATGATCTATATAGAAAATAAATGGTGTGGTAAATAATACTATCAAAATTTATCGAGCGCATAGAACATAGACAATGCCTCACACTCTATGGAAATATAATTCTTCTTTACAAGTGTCAACTTACTACTTACAATGAAAATGAAGATATTCACATTACTGTATCTTATTTGTGCCAAGACTGCACCAATATCCATGCTAGAGGCATCAACATGTACCTGAAAAGATTTTTTCCAGGAAGGAAAATGAAAATTTGTGCAGTGGTCAATCTCTCCTTAAAATTTACAAATGCATGTTGATACACATATCCCTAATAAAATTTTCCTTTAGTGTTGATCAGTTCTTCCAGAGGCACATAAATATTTGCATATCCCTTTTATGAATTCTATGTAGTATCCAGTGTGCCCCAAAAATCCGCGCACTTCACTTTGGTTGGTAGGTTATTCCAGTCCCAAAATCACTACTATCTTTACTTGGTCTACCAAAAATCCATCCTTACAAATGATGTGCCCAAGAAAAGTCCCAAATGGTGTGGAAAAAATACATTTCTTAATGTTAAGATAGATGCTTAAATACCTACATATTTCAAACATAAGCCTTATATTATCACAATGATCTTTAAATAACCCATAAACATTCCAATAATATAGGTAAACCTATAAGAACTTATGAATAAAGTTGTGAAATGCATGCACAACAATGTGTGAGAATATAGTTGTTGCATTCTTCAATCCAAAAGCCATAACTGTGTAAGGAAAACTTTCCCATTCAGTCATGAAGGTGGTATTTTGTTGGTCATCATACGTAATGTGCACCTGGTGATAGCCTGAGAATCCATATGTGAAAGACTAGATGTCATGCCCTGTTACTCCCTCAAATATCTCCTCTATGAAATGTGTGGGAAATAAATCTATGAAACATGAGTCATTAAGTTCTTTGTAGTCCATGTAAATCCTGATCCACCCATCCTTATTGATGATAATAACCATAGGGATAACCCTCATACTTAATAATTTTATCAATCTCTTCCTTGACATTCACGTGCAAGTTTGGATTCATCCTAAAATTCCTCTTCCGAATAGGATACATGTCATCCTTCAGATTAATCTTCATCTCTCCTAATGAAAGATGTACACCTTTTAGCTCATGATAGCCTCTTAGAAACAAATCTTGAAAGTCATGCAATAGCTCAATAATATTTTCTACCTCTTGTTGCAACCATTAATATCCAATGATGACCTCCTTAGGTGCATCCTTAGTGTCAAATTTAACTTTCTTCATCTTCATGGGAGCATGGTACACACACACCTTCTCATTTGCAAAGTCCACTACTAAACGCACATCATCTGTATGGGTAGCATCCAAGTTATTCACCTCTTCATCATCAATGAGGTATACTATCTTAAATTTATCTTTTTCTTTCCAGGCGTGGCCCAATTGCATCTCTTCTATCTCAAATATGTCTTCACATGCCTCATGATTAGGTTCTTTAAGTAACTCAAGCATGAGATCTTTCACTTTTTCACTATCCCCCACTGTGATGCATTTCATTAACTATATAGCCTCGTGTACATGTGGCTTATTAAAAAAATAATCAAAAGTTTGAAAAATATCTACAATCATCCCATTCCATCTTACAGTCTCCCCTTTTAACTCAGTATGGACATATCATGCATGCACGCACCCACGCATAGTGGAGTATAAATTATGCACCCATAAGGATGGTGGTAATGCCTAGCCTTGCACCTAGTGTCTCTAAAAATTATGGATGTGTACCAAAGTAGGAGTCCGCCCATCATACTCATAGATAATTTTAGCTACGTTGCTCAGATTGAACCTTATTGAAAAGGATATTCTCACTTCCCACCACCCTAAAAAGTTATCTCTATGTGTTTCCCAATAGTGCATTGATTTCTCGCATAAGGTATAGACTAGTATGTTCCTTCAATATCCTTCACTCATCCACTAGTTCTCCATATAGTGTAAGAATGTATCAGGCTTCCCTTCACCAGTATACCTTGGTAACTAAGTTACGCCCATCCGCCTAACCATGCACGACCTAATCATCCTGGTGACTCTTCCCTTCATATCACACCCTACCATATCGTATGCTCCATGGGCCCAATTATCATTCGAAACACTTGTGGTGAAACTAACATAATGTGTGACTCCCCACTAAAGCACGTCATCCTTAGATGGCTCTATGTTCTCAGGGTCATACACTGTTTGTGTATATATGGTTAAGCTCTTCTTCACTCAAAGGCTCAATGTAAGGTGTTTCCTTTGCATAATTCAAATGTATGATCACATGCTCATCTTTGTTCTTAAAATATATGTACCTCTTTTAAAATCATAGGTTAGCATTTTTCGCATAGTATAAAGGACGTCCAAGTGATGCTGGGAAGTTTTTTGCTTTAGCAAGCTCCAATACCTCAAAATCCCTAGTAAAATTTTCTCCTTGGATGGTAATTGAAGCATATTTCAACACCCTAATAGGCATATCTCACGTATTGTTCACCATATATAGAACATTAGAAGATGGGTGCAATGTCAGTCTACCCATCTGGTTCCATACATCGAGATTCAAGACATTTACCTCAGCGCATGTATCAATAAAGATATTACTTACCAACCAACCATTAATTATTGCATCAAGTGTGATATCCTTGTCATATTCATAATTATATGGTGGAAATTTTTCATGGATTATATGGCACTTATGTTCAACTCCTGCGCATGGTACCTTCTCACGCAACCATTCCCCTAACAGAGGGATGATATTTTTTGTCAGAAGTATCCTACATACCTCCTTCAGATCATCTATGTATTTTTGTGGTAACTAAACATATTTGCATGTTCCCTCTCACATGCTTGCTCCTTCATGAACTGTATCTTTGCTTGTATATCCCTTATCAACCCCATAGTCTCTATTGACCAATTTTCTTTGTTCCTATTCATATAAGTGAAATATTAATAAAGGAAACTATTAACTCCAAATATAAAGGGTTTAAGGTACCTTGAGATGGGATGAATGGATGTCGGTGCAAGATGAACTCCTCCTCCCTACGAGGTAAGTGACCTACACAATAAAGATGACTAAGGAGAAAAGTGTATTAGTAGATGGATGGAGGGTTTCTCGACACAAGCCGGTCCTGAGAAGTGTGAGCTTCCTAGGATGGATGTCAACCCTCTTGTAATAAGATAAGATAAAATCGATAATAATGGATATGGATAATATGTAAAATATGATACAAAATAGAAAATGAAAATGAAGAAATATAAGAAAAGTACATATTTGATCAAAATATATGTAAAGTAAATCAAACCTGCACGGGTCGATGATGACCTGAGGCTGCAGAGGTCCAGTCAACGATGACTAAGGATGGATGAGAGGAACCTACAAAATAGGCCTGCAAGCTCTTATGTGATTGGATCTGGAATGAAGAAAAAACTTGCAAGAAATATTGGATCTGGATCTGTATAAAAGGATACAAGAAAATAAGGCAAGGTGATGGTAAATGGTATGAAAAAAGGGTTGGTCGATGGTGACTAGGGGGGAATCGAAGATGACTAGGGCCTGACAAAACAAATCGGGAATGAAAAGAGAGGCAAGATGGTGAGATCTGGAAATTGGATGGGTACAAAAGCATAGAATTTAGCAACAGAAGATATGAACAACAAAAAACTAATGATGGATGATTGGGTCAAGCGACGATCAGACAGGGTCGATGGTGACTGGGACTAGTTAGGGATTGAGCAAAAATGGATGGATTGAAAATGAAGACCTATAGATGAAATAGAAGGTTGAGATGGCCGCATTGGAGTTCCTGATGATAACTAAACCTAAACAAAATTTTAGTGGCAGATATATATGATAATATTGCAAGGAAAAACACAAATTAATGTTAATGGTGAAATAAATCTTCCCAAATATCCAAAGTTGAGGCACAATATCTTTAAGAAGACTCCAAGATTCCAAAATTACATCCCTTCATCTCTCTAAGAAGGAGGGGGTATGGGTGTATTTATAAGGTGAGTGGGTGGATATGGGGGATATGAAAGCATTTAATAAAGGTAGGTGGGAGGTAAAATTATTAAATAAAGCCAAAGGGATATGAAATTATTAAATAAAGGTGGCGAGAACCTAAGGATGGATAAAATGGAGCATATATGGAGGATAAATGGTAGAAAAATATTAAATGAGGGTCTAGAGATAATAAATGGGATGTGATTAGGATAATAAATATGATTAGGGATTAATTAAATGGGATTAAGGGTGAATTAAAATAAATTATGGGGAAATATAGGAAAGTGGGAAATTTGAATAAATGGGAGTTAGGAGGGAAAGGGGAATTTGAATAATAAGAGAGATGCATGTAAATAAAGATGATTAAAGGGAGTGGATGCGGGATAAGGGATAACGATAACAAAAATCGATGTCTACATTTTCCCCTTTTTGTCAAGTGGTTTGCGTTTGGAAAGCCATGAGACAAAAACTAGAAGTGATAAAGGATGATGGGAGGAGATAAAAAATGATGACAAGGTTACTCCCCCTCAAACTAGGTGCTGATGACACAAAGGGGGAATCGATCATGAGTTTGAAAGAGATAGATGAAGGAAGAAAGGGTAGAAAGGATGAGAAAAAAAGAGGATAAAATAATATGAGAAGAAAAAAGGATGCCCCAAGCGCGGGGGAATGACCATTGATAAGATAACAACACAAATGAAAATGAAAATATGGCGGTGATCTTGGAAACACATTGGTAGGGACATAACACGGCTTGCGATGGAGGTGGTGTTAATGGCCTACGGACCCTATGAGTTGGTGAAGATCACTGCAATATTGAGGGAATCCAATGGGAATCTACTCAGATGGATGTATAATGTACCAAGGATAAAAGGTAGACATCAAGGATATGGAACAAGGATGGTCAAAAAATGGTCTTGACATAGGGAAAAAAGAGCATATGTCCTTCAAACAAGGAAGTGAAAAAAGTTCTGGGTAGGACTAGGATGAAAAATATGGCTACAATGGTGGAATTAAGATGAGATAGAGGTGCCCTAAAAGGAAACAAAAAGATGAAAAAATGGGTTACGCAAACAAATGTGAGGATAGTCAAAACAATGGTCTTGACAAATTCGGGGGAAAAATAGCATGCGATGTCCTTCAAACATTAGGAAGTGAAAAAAGGTCTGGGTAGGACTAGGATGAAAAATATGGCCACAATGGTGGACTTAAGATGAGATAGAGGTGCCCCGAAAGGAAACAAAAAGATGACAAAATGGGTTGCGAGATGCAAGTAAGGATATGCCAGATAAATGAGAAAAAATATGGCAAAACAATCCATGCAAAATAAGGAAAGATATGATATGGGTGTCACACTAAGATGAAGGATAGGCAAAAAGGATTTGATGATGGAAAGGATAAGATGTATGAATAAAATGAGATAAAATTGGATTGGATGAGATTTGATGATAAACTAGATGAAATAAGATTGATAAGATGAGATAAATTTGGATTGGATGTGAAATATAAAACATTATTTCGATATGGTGACCCAAAATGTGGAAGCATACACTTCATCTTAGTAAGGAGAAGACGAGGAAACAATGCTCCGAAATGGGTTGACGTTGAACAAGAAATGGAGCCACTTAAGGCAATGCACTCGTATCTAAACAACAAGTGTTAACACATAACCAATGATAGTTAGTTATTCCAAGGATCATGTGGAAAAGATGGAAAGTGGACATATAAACCTAAGGTCGACACAAAAAATGAGTTTAGGTGTGACTTGTACATAGGAATATAGGTTCTCCATAAGTGAGTTTCCCTATTTCTATACCCCAACTATGGGTGATGGGAACAAAAACTAATCAATACGAGAAGTCTGCTATGAATGAGAAAGTTGATCGATGCGGAAAGGTGTCTTACTATGCTTTCTTTTGGATTTTATGCTATGTTGTATGAGATAGAAGCCTGATCAAAGCGGGAAATGTTCACTGTCACGATACAAAAGGGTAGCCATCCTTCGAGGGAGTGGTTTAATTTTTGCTTTATGCCTTCGAATTTTGATTTTGTTTTGACAAATGACATGGATAATATATGCATGATAACTATCCTTTGAGGGATCAATCTATATTTTTGAATTTCTTATGCTTTTATGAACAACTGTCCTTCAAGGGATCAATTTGTTTACTTTCAAAAATTTTTACATGACCATCCATGGAATTTTGACTTTTTTTTGGGGGGAGAGTTGGAGATAGTTAGGTATACCATGTAGGAGGGGATAGTGAATGTATAAGTAACATCCATGGACCCTTAGCATGGTTCTAGCAGGTAAATAAGTAGGTAATAGATGTAATGATCACAAATTTCTCACCAAAAAGGAAGAGCCTCTCCATAAGGAATATGCTATGATTAGAGACATGGTTCCCATATTCAAGGTCATATATAGGAGAGTGACGGTACACCACACAATTCTAGATCATTACAATGAAATATGGAAATGGCTAATGATGGATGGATGACCAGTGGGATGACTAAGTTCTCATTGGTAGGTCCGTTAATAGTAGAAAGGTCGTAAGTGAAAGGCATTGAGACGTTCTATTTCTGGTTTACCATCAAGAGATGCTAAATGATAGGCTAATGTAGATCAATACTTATGTGTGATAATGTTTGGCCCAATCAAATTCAAAGAAAACTTTCCATGTCGTGCTCCTTAGAGATTAAAAGAGTTTAGGGGTAGGGACGTAATGTCACCTATACCCATGGGATGGTTGGATGAAATAGAATATAGATAGAGGTGTATGGGATATGTAGATGAAGAAGTAGATGTGAGAGGATCAAGAGTGAGGAGTAGACACTCCCCCGATGAGAGATACTACATTGCATTAGGTAGCTTGGATGTAGATATGGATGTGCTAGTAGATGTTAAGGTAGATGGGGTAGAGCTCGTTAAAAGGAGAAGCGACGATGACATTGGATTTTGATTGGATATGTAGTTAAGGAGAGTAGTCACGAGGAGTGTCAGTAATGTGGATGACATAAATGAAGAGAGGGGGCATTCCCCTCAGAAGAAATAGAGCCTGGAGGAGGGATTACAATGAATTATTCAGGTGAAGAAACTAACTTAGGGATTCCTTAGAAGGTGAAGGACCCAATTTATATGCCTTAGGAGGTGAGGGTTCGATTGGAGGATTGGGTTTGGATGTGGATGAGATGGAAGGAACAGGGGATCTTCGTGGATGCGAAGGTCATCTTTTGCAATTAGGTTATGGACGAGAGTTTGGAGTGCCTTACAGTGTTCAGTGTCATGGCCTGGTGTGCGATGATAAGTACAAAGTGCATTAGGATCAAACCAAGAAGGTCTTGGAGCATGTGGATCAAAAGAATTTACGGGGGGAAGTATGATTTCTAAGGTTTGGAATAAGCATTGAAATATTTTAGCATAGGACCCAATGGGGGTTATTGAATATGAGGTCGTAGATGAAGTGGTTTTGGGAATGGTGGACGAAGGTAAGAGCGATGATTGTCTTCAATGAGGCTTCGTGAGAGCCTTTGTTCAAATTTAGAAGGAGAAGAGGGAAATGGTGATTTATTTTTGTTGACTTGGGACTTAGGTGATTTTGGAAGGGGATCAAATTTAGAAGGAGGGTTAGATTTCATGGATTTGGGTTGGTCGATGATGTGTGTCTTAGATGAAGGGTCTAGCCCTAAGATGGATGGATATTCTCCTAAGGATGATGATGTAACATTATTTTTCTTAGGCTTGGGAGAAGAGAGCTCCAAATTCTTGTGAGGATGCGTAAGGGATTTTTAGATAGGCACGCCAAAGTTCTTAGAATTTGGTTGTGAGATTTTAGTTTTGATGGGAATTATTATGATTTCAACCAAGGATTTGTAGAAGCAGAACCAGATGATGTGGAGGGTGTTGCAGATGTAAATATTGCAGGTGGAACGGGTTTTTGGATGATGCAATTGATGAGATAAAAAGGGGAAGTAGATTGTATAGGTTTCAGATTGATTGGTGTAGGGGTGATTAGCTTGGTAGATGGGGTAAGAATATCATTTGTGGTTGCCTTAAGTAGGGGTGTTTGCGTAAGAAATGTTTCAAGGGGTATCATAGATATACGTGTAGATTGAGATGTAGATGTAGGTATGGTTATACTAGTAGATGTGATTGATGCAGAAACAGGTATACATGTAGGAATTGTAGATGTCAATGATGAATTTGATATGATAGATTAGGATGTTTTGGTAGTGGGTATGTATGAGATGGTTGTAGATAAAGGTGGTGTCGATGTAATAGTAGGTATATTTGATATAGTTGTGGATGAAGGACTAGATGGGATAGATTCGTATGTGGTAGGTATAGAGATAGGCATGGATATCAATGAGGTTATTGTTGCAGAAGAAGTGTCTAAAGTAAAGGTAGATGTGGTGAATAATGAGGTAGTGGATGTGGGAAATAATGTAGGTTCTTGATTTATGGTGTTAATTGTGTGAGCCTTAGGTTCATAAGATGTGGGGGTTGGAAATTGATTCGTTAATGGATGATTGGAGGATGGTTGTTTAGAGACATCAATGGATTGATTAGGTGATGGGTTAGGATTGAATACTTGGAGATCCCCCTAATTTATAAGTCATTGGACGCAATCTTTGAAGGAACAAAACTTCTCAATGTATTAACCTTGGACTTGGTGATATTTACAATAATGCCCCTCACAATACCATATGAGTTTGGGTTGCGAATAATCAAAGATGGTCGAATGGGAGGAAGTTGGATGAGGTGGATTGCCATCAAATTGTCAAATACCAAACTATGTGATTCCCCAAGTGGAGTATAATTACGAAGTGGTTTAAGAGCTCTTTGCAGAGGCTCCGTGTGGGAATGTAAATGTGGACAAAGATTGATTGTGATGGTGTTGGTGGTATTTTCAGACTTGTCACCATGCATGGAAGATTTAGTGAACTTGGTTTTTGGTTTTTTTTTTTATCAAAGATTAAGGTGGCCTTGTTCAAGGGCAAAAAGTTATAGTTTGTAATCCATAGTGAATGCCTCTTCAAAATTCTAAAAATATTAGATTTGAAGAGTTAAAGATATGTGCTTCGCACAAGACCATGAGAAGAGTTCAATAAGATTTGTATGTGGAAGGGTGAATGATAATTGGTTAATCAGGCTACGCCATTGTAGTGACAAAGTCTGTGAAAGATTCATCATCAAACTGTCGAATGGCGTAGAAGTCAGAAATGGTGATTTTACATGTAATATTGATATGAGAAGTGTTCTAAGAATAGTTGCGCAAGTTGAGTGAATGAGAATAATGAATGTTGTGGGATATTATTATACTAGTATAATGTGGGACCAACCAGTGACATGGAAAAATGTGTGAAGCATGATATCTTGATCATGGGCGATAAGGTAACATGCATGTCTAAAGGCTCGAAGGTGCTATTGTGGATCCTCCTTACTATTGAATTTGGAAAACTTTGGAATTTCCCAATGTGGAGGATATGGCTTGATAGGAACTAATGGATTGATGGGTTCATTGCAAGTTTGTTTGTATGCAAATGTGGTCTTAGATCCCAAGGTTATGGATTCAAGGTTAGCCATTTGACTTACTAATTCTTGTAAGGGATCATTAGATGGTTAAGATGTTGAAGGATGAATTTGAGATGTATATGAGGTGGATGGGTTAGGTTGTTGATATGTTTGATAATTTTGGGGATGTATTGGTGTTGGTGGAAGAGATTGATAAGGGGGAATAATTAGAGGTTAAGAGGTTGAGATAAAGCTTGATGTTGAGATATGGGGATGTGTTAGGATTGTGTTAGCTTGAATTGGTTATTGTGAAATAGGAATGTTTGAATAATTTTCTATGGGGTTGGTTGGAATGTAATTGGTAGGTGGTTTGGATACTTGCATTGGTTGAGTAAGGAGGAATGTAATGATAAGCACCTTGAGGAGGTGGTTGATGGGTTTGCATTGATTCAAATAGTTGAGTTTGAGAGGTGTTTATATTATCATGTGAAGTAGAGATAAGGGGTAATGTTGCGTCATATTGTTTGGATATATGAGGAAGTAAGTGCAATTATTGAGATGGTTGAATAGGCATACTAGTGACAATAATAGATGAAGTGGGGATAATGTTAATATGAGGTAAGTTGGGTAGAATAGGAACCCCTAATTGAGTGGATCGAAGGGATTGAATGATTGTGGCGGACTTACGAGATAGGTAGTCACAAAGGGCAATAGGATTAGCATCAAGGAGTTCACGAAACTCCAAACATCCATGAGGGATAGTAGGCGGTCCAAGAGTCTCTAAAGGGGTAGGGGACAAAGGAGTGAATTTGGTCCAGAGGAAATTGACTGAGGCAAAGTTAGTATAGAAGGATTGGTTTCAATAGGAGGATCGTTTTGGATGACATGGTATTCATGGAGTGAGACCATAAAAATAGAATGTTGAGAGATCAAAGGTGTGGTGGTATTAGGTGTAAAAGGAGGAGTGATAAATGTGGAAGTTTCTTGGGCAAGATCGCCAGAAGTGGGGATGTCATTGGATGGAGTAGATTGATCGATTCTCTTGGCCTGAGAAGGAGTGATAACAAGCATGAAGTAGATAAATGTTTGTTTATGTAGTTTATTGAAAAATAAATGAAGAAACAATTTTTTCTATCATCATGATTATTTAAAAGAGTGTGAGAAAAGAAAAGAAAAAGTCTCAAATGGGAACCTAGGAAAATGGATGATCTATGGATGGTTTCAGGAAGTTTTGGCTTTGGAGTCCTCAATATACCCAAAGGTACGTGAGGCCCGAATCTATGATAAATTTATAACATGGTCAAAACACCATGGAAAACTTCCTATTGGGTGATGAAATTCCAAATAGTTCCATCTGGTAAGGGATGTTTAGATGTGTAAGTTGTTCATGTGTTTGGTTGTGTGTGATGAAGTGAATACAATGTGTTAAACCCCCTTGTTAAGACTAGATTTCTAAGAAAGGAATGAAAGGGTTCATTTTTAGATCCAAAACCAAAATGTGTGATTTGATGAGGACAGCAAACAAGTAATGAAATGTGGTAAAAATAAGATATAGGGAGTAAAAATAGGGAATACCTATAATACACTTTTTCTTTTTATCTGACCTTCAAAGCAAGAAATTGAGTAAATGCAAGTCCAAGAAATCCACGATGTCAAATGAGGAAGAAAGCAAGCATGATCCAATGTACATTCTTTCCTTGCAAGGTTAGTGGAAATAAAAGAAATAATATGAAAATGAGAACAACTAACAAAACTCACCTATAAAGGGTGTGTCCCACCAGGTGTGCCATAATTTTGACCAAATTTCCTTCGTTCTTGCTCAAATTAGTGAACTAGTACTAAAGAAAATAAGTAACTCCAAATATGAAAAGGTTTAAGGTACCTTGAAATGGGATGAATGAATGTGGGCAAAAATATGAACTCCTCCTTGTTGCGAGTTAGATAGACTTGCACAACAAAGAAGACTAAGGAGAAAAGTGGATTAGTAGATAAGATGAAGGGTTTCTCAACATAAGCAGGTCCTGATGAAGTATGAACTTCCTAAGATGGATATCAAACCTCTTGTAGCTAAGATATGATAAAATCAATAACAATGGATAATGCTAATATGTAGAATCTAAGAAAAATAGAAACAAAAATTGAAATGTAAGGAAAGTACAAATCTGATCAAAATATATGCAAAGTAAACAAAACACCTACTTGGTGGGTTGATGACGACCTGAGACTACAGAGGGCCAGTCGAGGGTGACTAGGGTCTGGATGAGTGGAACCTACAAAAAAAGTCCTGCAAGCTCTTCTGTGGTTGGATATGGATGGAGTCTGGATCTAAAGATGGATCTGGACTGAAGATAGAAACCTACAAAATAGATTGGATCTAGATCTGGATGAAAGGATGTAAGAAAATTATGCAAAGTGATGGTAGATGGTATGAAATTAGGTCTAGTTGATGGCGACTGGGGGGAATGGATGACAACTGGGGTATGAGAAAACATATCTGGGATGACAGAGAAGAAAAATGGTGAGATCTAGAAACTGGATGGGTATAAGAAGCAAAGATCTAGATAACAGAGGGTCTGAACAACAAAGAAACAAATGTGGATGAGGTTGGGTCGACGGTGATCAGACAAGTTCGATGGTGAAATGCGACTTGTTAGGGCTTGAACAAAAATGGATGGGCTAAAATGAAGACTTGTTGATGAAACAAAAGGCTGAGATGGCCAAAGTAGACTTCTTGATGATAGTTGAACCTGCACAAAATGTTAGTGACAAATATATATAATCATATTACAATAAAAACACAAGATATGCCAAGGTGAAATAATTCTCCCTAAATCTCCAAAGTTGATGCACACAAAAGTTCCAAGAAGTCTCCAAGATTACAAAATTGCATCCCTTCATCTCTCTGAATAAGAGGGGGTATGGGTGTATTTATAAGGTGAGTGGATGGATGTGGGGGATAAGAAAGCATTAAATAAAGGTAGGTGGGAGGTAAAATTATTAAATAAAGGCAAAGGGAGATGAAATTATTAAATGAAGGTGGGTGAGAACCCAGGGATGGATAAAATGGTGGCATGAGAGGAAGTAAAACATTAAATAAAGGCTAAGGGGAGATGAAATTATTAAATGAGGGCCTAAAGAGGATAAAATGGAGCATATCTGGAGGATAAAAGGTAAGAAAATATTAAATGAGATTCTAGAGATAATAAATGGGATGTGATTAGGATAATAAATATGATTAGGGATTAATTAAATGGGATTATGGGGAAATAATATAAATGATGAGATAATATAGGAAAGTGGGAAATCTGAATAAATAGAATTTATGGAGGGAAAGGGGAATTCTAATAGGAAGAGAGATACACATCTGAATAAAGATAATAAAATGGAGCAAACGTGGGATGAGGGGTAGTGATACCAAAAATTGGTGTTTACAGTCTCCTAATAGAAATCTTTATGGTAGGAAGCATCTCAGTTCCTGGCGTGCATAACCTCCTTGTTCTATATGAGTGGCTTGGCATTGAGAGGTTCAAGGGGGTGTATTGTTTATGCACGCATGGTTACTAGCATGGGTTGTAAATCTAGATTAGTATTCTTTGGCATCCACTAATCATTCTTCGTGTTTTGTACTTTGTTCATTCCCACATGTTTTTCCTTCTTACTCTTACACATATGCTCATACAAGTCATAACAGTCCTCGACCTTATGTTTCTTCCCACAATATGCACATACCAGGTTCTGGGGACACACTCATTGGTAATAATCACAGGACCCACAAGTGTAATAATTCACATGCGTAAATCTTCCTCTATCACCATGACATTTGTTCCTATATCCTCCATGGAATCCACCTCCTTCATTTTTACGCTATTCAATAGGTTGGGTTTCCTGTACTTAAGAGTTGGTTTCCACCATGTTTTGTCAAAATCCCATCTTGCATGCCTCATGAATCTAGTCTATCAATCGGTAATCCTTGGTGTCATGAGTGTGCACATCATAGATATTGCAATACATAGATAGATTCTTCATCATAGTGCGCTACAACAAAAGAAAATTTTAGACATCATGATTCTTGTGAAATATTTCACAAGATTATAACAATGAATGCATAGTCTTGCGTAAACATCTATCCTTCATATGTCCCACTGCCTCACAATCAGTACACCACAACCCATTATGTGTCTCATGCACTGGTTTGGCAGAAATATTCTCTAAATATTAGGCCATTGTTACTATTTGTACCTCCAAAAATGTGCTCACTCCAATATCAACACTTATAATAGCTTCAGTGCACAAAGCTACTTCCAAGGCCTCACAAGGGTCCGCATATGTCTTATGAGATAGAGCTCTTTGAAATGGAGTCAAAAATCCTCTAAAAAACCATTGTGCATGCTAACTTGGATCAATATCATAAGACATTTTGGATAAGAGAGTTTTAAAATACACATCATACTCCATCACACTTTCAAATAAACCCTGCTTGATATCTTTCATCACCTTGATACTCTGTTGTTCAAATTCTAGAATGTGAAACTCATCCAAGATTGCCACATGTAAGGCATCATAATCTACCACAATCTGGTGGGGGTCATATTTCCTATACGAACTATGTGTTTTCCCTTGCAGTGTGGTGAAAAATTGGCTTACCTTTCAATTAGTTGTAATGCCCTTTTCTCTCCATATCAATTCAAACTTATGAACATGTACAGTTGCATCTTCCACACCTATATACTATGGAAAGCGAAGATACATCTCAAAGTAAACTTGAGGTGTCTACTGCAACTTTTGAGGTGGTGTCTACACTGACTGATTTGGTGGTGGTTATGGTGGAGGACCCTACCCTGGGTTAGGACCAGACCTAGACCCTAAACCTCCACCAGTATTTCTTCTGTGTGGTGGCTAACCTGAACCTCCTGAGCCTCCCGAGCCCCATGTTGTAGCCTGTGGCCTAGTATATAAACTTCCCTATGTCCCAGTTGTAGTAGTGAAATACACACCTAATTTCTACACTGGCATAGTACCTATAAAAATACTTCTAATAATTTATGTGCCAAAAACCTATCCTCATGATACTCCTCTAAAAAATCCTCCAACAATACTTCCAAACACTAGCCCCTGTTGTACTGTTATAGGCACATTCCTATTCTGATGTACTTCCTGAATTAAGATGAAATTATATCTACCTGTATCTCTTTTTATATGTGGGGATCCTACTTTCTTTCCCTTGATACTATTCCCTTTAATAACTACCTCTAGATTTGGAGCACCTTGCGAAAGGGCTAGGTATCCATGTTGGGTGATATGCGTACCTGAGGTCCTCATTCTCTTTTATGACATGTTCTCATCCAAATTCGGTGGGTTTTCTCTATTATGCTTTCCCAATGTCGAGAGGACATGATGTTGTGGCTCCTCATCTTCCACGAGTATCTCAAAACTTTTACAAGCCATTATTCTTCTAAATACCAATGCTACTTCAATATCTCTCTCTCGTGCTTCATTATCCTTGAGTCGTCTCTCTACTCTCTACCTTTCCTCTGCTAGGGACGTCATCCTTATCTGCACATACTCTTTCCCCTACATGCAATTGGGATTTATCTGGCCATATATGGCCTATCCAATCCTAGTTCTATCATCAATATCTTGGTAGCTAACAATAGTGCACACAAATAAAATCCCCTTGGTCCACACAAAAACTACAACTTGGCCTCCTCAAGGAAATAATATGTAGAAATTGTGTACTGTAAAGTATAATTGTGTAATACACCTTCCTAGAAATGATTTATATCTCTATTCCACTCCTTCATCTTAGCTATTGTTCATGGGGAGAAAATTTTGTTCTATGCATAAGATGCCAACCACTGGTACAATTTTACTAGGAAAGAGATGAAGAACGTATCATATAGGTAGTCATAAATATTATCTTCTACCAACTTTCATGCATTAAAATTAGGTCCAATGCTATTTTTTTTTTCAAACCAATCTTGACCGTCTTCTACCAAACTCTCAATACTCTCCAAAGACAGTCGATATGCCATTTACATGCAACATCTTGTATGAAAAATTAAAAAGATTTTCTGACAACAGAACCAAAATATAGTATTTTATTTTCACACACAAGCTATGCATATTGGTACCTCATTAAGATATATCTGAATGCTCACCCTAAGTGCACACAGCTACCAGGTCCCTCATTTGTTACGTTTGATAGCAAGTTAACAATTGTGTTTACCATATTGTTTACCATTAACCATTCATGCAAAAATAATACTTATAACTATGTCAAATTGGAAACGCATAATAAGGAAACACTTAATCCATGTAAAAAAATAATAATATCAATTGCACTACCAAATCACTATACTCATATCCATGAACTACCAATATCCAACCAATATTATCCATTACAAACTAGAATTCATTACATAACAGAAACTAATACATATAACAATTACTTCACTGGTGCATTGAACCATGCACATGAACATCAAATTCTTTAGATCTGTATCAAGTTGGCATATTCACTGTGTAATCTAAATCTATAACTTATGATGAACACTAGAACAATGACATACATCTGGTATATATAGGGGTGGGGACTTTCCCTTCGCCACCCATGCACTATCCTAATAATAGGTGTGCTCACAAAAATATCTTGCATGCCTTTCATTATGAGCTAATAATATATTATCTTATTTATACAACTTGATTTAATCATATTATTAGATGGACCCATGCATATGCTTTCTTTTACCTTCCTTGGCCTCCAAGTCTCCTTTATTTTCTCTAGTTCTGGATCTTTACTTGGGTGGCACACCAACTCCACTTTTCCATTTTTAGCCCTTGTTCTAGAAAATGGATAATTCTATGTTCCTTCTATCTGTGTGTGCATTCCAACATGTTACCATGTCTTGTATTTATATGCACCCTCTTACACACTACTCTGGTTATTCTTGTGTGTCCATTCCACTGCGTGTTGAATCTGTGTTATTCCAATACTTAGCTTTTTCCTGACAACCATCATATTTTTGTAATAACGAAGTTAAAATTTGGTAGCTTGGATCTTTTTTTTACCCTTGCATTGGATTATATGGATTTAGGAGACAATTATTTCACTAATATGGAGCCTATAGAAGAAATAATATACACAGGTGGTTTATATCTTGTAGGTGGCCACCCCTTATCTGTCTAGAGCACATAATTGGTGATGGCTTGTGCTCAACATTATGAACTAGAAACTCTTATCATAAGAACGGATGATAATTCAATTTTGGAAGTTCTCACTCCCAAATGAATATCACAAAGTATGAAAATCCCAACCTTGATCAACATGGTAATCATCCCAAAAGAGTTTTCATTAGGAGAATGGTCAAAGAAAAATTCATACCTCTAGGGCCTTGTGTTAGGGTCATAATTGAAGTAGGTGAAAAATCCCTCTAGTGTACCAAACTCTTACTTTTGAAATGAGTTTCATGAAGGGTTATCAGATGCTATCATCCTATTGAGAAGGGTGATGGGATAAAAAACCACCAAATATTTTCAAGATTGGATGGCTTTGTTCATCCTTACCATCATTGAGGGCAAGAAAATGATTGATTAGGGTCAAATAATCAGTGGTAACCTCTAGTTCCAGTCGCTCTAGATTCAAGTTAGAAGGAAATTTTCATAAAAACTACACAATAATATGAGAAATAAACACTGAATAATAATATATAGAAATTAAGAATTCATTTGGGATATCAATTACAATGATAGAGATTACATTTTATAATGTTTGATCTCCTATAAAGGTGGAGTCAAACTTCATCTTCAATTCCTCATATCACTCTCCATGAATCACTCAAACATATCTCCTAATATCTCTCAAACCAAAATAGCTACGTGAGTTGTTTATTCAACAACTTCACTCACACACAACTATTAACTATATTATTAATATGAGTTGTATTAACTCATTATTAATAATATTAAAATTTATTAATAATGTTACACAATATATTTGTAACAAATTTGCAATGGCATCATACTTAGTGTATGCTTTCTTCAGTATGAAATCTCTCGTAGGTTTAACTCTCACACAAAACATCTCCCAAAAGACCCTTGCCTATGAGAGATATCCATTGGTGACCCTAAAGGAGAGTAATCACCACTTTGACAGGGTGAATGATGCATTCACTATTGGAAGCACAATGGACTAAGAGGGGGGTGAATCAGTCCTCACAAACAAATTTTAATTTCATATTGCTTATTTAAATAGCAAACCACTTATTGAACCATTAATGTGTGCACATCATCAAATATCATATGAGAAATCAACCATGAACAAGCTAATTAACACAACAACACAAGATATAAGTGGGAAAACCTCATGGGGAAGAAAACCCACTGAAACACAATCTTTATATTTAATTTTTTCAAATTTAGTGAGGCACAAACCCCATAAGGAGCACCAACCCCTAGTTTAGTAGAGCTATAACATTGCAACGAGCACCAACCCCTAGTTTAGTTTTGCTGCAACGAGCACTAACCCCCAACTCCACAAGGAGGCTACAACCCCCAAATATGATCAATAACCCACTCAACCACCTTATAATGAATATATATAAAGTATGTTTCTGCCATAATTTATGGAGATCACAAATTCATATCACACTCCTTCACACCCTTGCTTAACCCCTAGGTCTTCAAACTTGCACACACTTGTTCTATCTTCACTTCTCAAATCTTCAAACCCTTACAAAAAAACTTGATTTCATTATTAAACCTATCACACACTTTATCATTCCTCAAAACATGCCTTTGTACCTGCAAAAATATCACACCTAGGTCACAATTTTACATACACTCAACTTAGTTCACAAAAGCACCCAGAACATCACTTTTATAGGATCTTCATGATTCAAATTCAAAATAGGTCGGTTTCCATCCTTTATATATACCCATACATATTAATAAAATTAAAATAAATTCATCACAATAGTCACATATGTCCCATATAGGCTGGCCATGCCTAGAGCCATCCATCATGCACCAAAAATCCTCAAAATCCCATCACTAGGATGAGAAAAATCCACTCATGCCAAAAAATTATTTTTATTCGAGATTTAAAAATCACCAAAAATTATTAATATGACATTTAAACATCATCCATCATCGTAATTTACTTTAACAAATCAAATTATTTCATTTAATGGGCCCACTAGATCATTTCCTTCTCAAAACATTTGTTTCCAACAACCTAATTTTACCTTTAGGACTCAAGACCACCCAAGATGATCTCAACTACAGAATGTGATCACTATATGGAATTACCAGGAAATTTATATCACTTCTAAGAAATTTATAACTCATGAAACATTCATATGTTCAAACCACAACTACTTTTACTCTTCACCAAATCAAGCTGTCCAAAAAGTAGATTTACAAATGAAACTTATTTTCACCCATGTTTTTAATTTAGATACCTCCAAATAGATTCACTAGTTTCCAAATTCACCTCTCTTCACTTTATAGGTGGTATCAAGCATCAACACATCCATTTCATGCTCTAATCAACTCAAACTTTCAAACTAAATCAGTACTGTCTTGAAAAGTAAGAAACCTTCTTGCTCACAAACTGACCTGGAAACCACATCAAATAAACTCATCATGACAAAAATTATATGCCATTGTAAATATATCTAAAATAAATTTCCATAAAATATTGGAACTCCTTCCAAGTCAAAGTGGAAGGCTTTCAACCAAGCTCATCTGTGCAAACTGCCTGAAACTACCTCAAAACTATATTTTGACCAGTCAACATAAATTATGCATACATGACCATTTAAATGCATTAAAATGACCTAAAAACATCATGGTTATCATGAAAAACTCACATACTCACCATAATGATCATTTAGTTTGCAACTCCTTTGGAAAACCTTGTCCCAAACTGAACTTCTTTAGAAACTGGCCTATTTGAGTGGGGTCCACTCATCACCACAATATCTACCATTAATTTATATAAACTTGGAGGAATCCTCTACATTATCCAATAATCATCCATGCACTAGAAATCAATTATGGACACTTAGGATCATTTTCTCTCCTACTGCTTTTGAGCTAGGGTTTCAAACACATAAGAAGTTGTTTACCTTCTTAACATTTGTTCATAAAAACATGATGATGAAATGACCTCATTATTTTTTAAACCTTATAGACTCAATGTATAAACATACTTGAAATCCACAAGGTCCCATGAAAATCACAAAATTTAGGGTGAGCATCAGAAGATCTAATTCGAGTTCGAAACGACCTTCTTCTTGACCATGTTTCACCAAAATTGACATAACTTGCAAAATACTCATCATGGAAACCTTAAATTTTTCCCACAACATCATGACACATCCTAATAACATCTCCAATCATTTTAATATCTCAATTATCTCTCCATCTCTCCATGCCATCTCATTTTCATAGCTACCCTTTAAGGTTTTGCACTATCTAAGCTAGGGTCAACGGAAACAACAAGATAACTCATCATAAAAACTCTCCAAAATACCCTAACATACCTGTTACATCATGAATCAACTACCTACATGCATCCATGAGCTCATATAACTCCACAACTCAATCTCATACCTCCTAGCAGTCATACCTGGTCTAAATGAGCACCTGAAACTTGATCATTCACCTGTATCTACACCCTAACACTCATGTGAGTTCCTAAAAACTCTCTAATAAGTCTCTCCATGCTTCTAACATGATCCTCATGCTAGCAAGATTCTCAAAACTTCATGAACCATCACCTAGGCTAGCTAGGTCACCAGAATACGCTTTCAAGAATAAGTAATTCCCACTGAATCATCATATACAACCAAGAACATACCTAAAGCACCATGTCATCATCACTCTGAGAATCATCTGACTCCACTCCATCATCCACTTTTTCATTAATGGGGTTTTGCATCAATGAAAACACCTAAACCACAACATGCCAACAATCTCCCCCTTTGTCATTGATGGAAAACCACCTGAACTTCTCCCCCTTTTTACATTAATGACAAAGGCATACTTGTACCTGCATATTATTCATCTTTCTCAGCTTCATAGGATCACTATTTGGTTGGAAACATCAACCAAAGTATCATTCTAACTCACAAACTTGAAATTCCACTCAGAAACTAAATTTTAGCCATTTTCAAGCATGGAAACACTTTGTTCCCCTTGGGAAAAGCATATAACACCTGAACATGTCACTAATCATGAATAAAGTAACATATTACCTCTTCCTAGGATAAATAACACCATCATCCACCTTATAATCATGCAAAAACTTTTCATTTCACCTCTAAACTCAGTTTTTACCTTCAAGCGACCATTGTAGCAGCCATGTACCTGAAGCAATTCCTCATGATCATGCCAAAGATGATTTTTGAGAATCATACTTACTATCCTTACCTTCATTCTTGAGTTTTCTTAGCTTGATAAGGTAAAAAAACTTGTTTATACACATGATTCTTTTCATAATCTTACCTTGACAATATAGTTTCCTAAAAAGACTCTTTAAGTGTTTTTGGAACCATTTTTGACATGATCTAGAACACCAGTCACACCATAAAAATGCATTTCACAACTCCCCCTAGAATTATACCTTTTATATCTAGTATAAAAACATAAAATCAAGCTTCTTACTCTGCTTACAAGTCATGAAAAAAACTCAAGCACTTGGGCCCAGTCCTAAACCTTTTTCTTAGTATTCTTGACAGTCATATAAAATGAAACAATGTCATATTGACTTCTTTATAATGCAATACACTAGAAATATTATCTTCTTTAGCCTTATCAGGACCTCAAACTATCTAAACACCCTTCATTCCATGTTTGAGAGTGAATAATAACTCCCTGTGTCTTGAAGACAATGTATTGACCATGCATCTCATTTCAACTTCTTAGCACATTATATGTCAGATTTACCTCTTGACCTTGCACAAGTCACATCCACTGATTATTTCACCTAGTGATCTTCTTGAGATACCTTCAGTAATAAAAACACATGTTCCCCCTATCATAATCATAATCTATATACCTAACCACCAATTTTTTCTTCACACAACATTGTAACATCATATTAGATCAATTTAAGTCTCTAAATCATCCTTTTAACCCAAGCATGACTAATGGACCAATCAATATCTTCTTTAATATAAAATTGACTTATTCAACCTTATATAACACTTAAGACATCTTGTAACCTTCAAAAATAACTTCCTTCATACCTGGTCATTACTTATAGGCCAGTTACAATTTTGGAGACATAGTGATCATTCCTAGTCAAAGCACAGTCCAACTTACTTCTCTTAGCAACGGTACCAAGAGCTCTACTATATATAACATTATCTTCTCAAGATGAGTATGATTCAATAATGAGTGACAAAAATGGATCATCAGTATTTCCTTCACTTACTAAGATAAAGCATTCAACAAATAGCTAACATAAGCAATTTCAAGAAACTGACACACATATTTCATGATTACATGCACCAACCAATGCCATACACACCTTTATAGACTTCAATTTTTTTAGCAACCTAGATAGACACTCAAAATAGGTTCACATTATCTTAAAGACATACCTCATCCCAATAGAAGCTTCATACACTACCTCTAGCACATTCTCCCATCCTGTAGCTTGTTATTTTACACATGAAGTATCAAGTGAATTAATACAGTCTTACTAAACCCAAGGTCATCTTCTTTGCTCAACTTCAGGACCCATAACACCTTTTCTCAAAACACACCTTTGATAAAAAAGTTCTCTGTCTCCTCATATTCATCCTTCATTAATTAGATACATTGATCAAATATTTTAAGGGATAGATCAAGTAAACCACACTCTATCAACCAAAAAACACTATCCCAGATCACGAATAGTCATACATACTCCAAAATTTTCATTGTGTGGAAAAAAGACCACCTACAGGCTCACATTCATTCCTTCAATTGCAAACACTATACAAGATACTCTAAAGAGGAAAACACCACAAATTATACCCATACTCACCTTCAAGGACATATAACAACCTTTTTCATGTATCTAATAACCTGTTAGAGGATCATAGTGACCCTTATTTCATTTTTACTCCTCCATACTGAGTGCACAAATTATTAGCCTAGTTTAGAGATGAAATCACACCTAAATTTTTGTTTATTCACTTTCACAAGAAAACCATTCCTAATTTGGACACCCATTTGGCCATATTATTTCCTCCATAAGCCTTGAATCATGTTCTTAAAGAGAGCCTACCCAGATTCCAACACGATTCTTTGTCAATTAGGTCTTTGTGCACACACACTGTCAAACTAGATAATTGTCATGAATTTTAGGAATATTTTAAGTTTTCAAAGTTTTAAACCACTTAAATATCTGATTAATCATTGTCTAGATGATTTATACAAAATATTGGATTTGGAATCCACCATTTTCACCTTCATACTCAACTTTCTATTCATATCGCTCTATAAGAACACTTGAAACCTAGTAAATGCAAAAATAAACTCAAAATGAATATAATTTTCATATCACGACCTCAAATTTTTCCATCTACTCCATATAATTATCCTCCTAATGTGTTGAGACTTAATCTTTGATAAAGATCCATGAATACCACTTACATGTTTGAGACCTTGTTTTATAATCTTTAATCTTCTAGAACTCAGTCGCAAACCAAATCGAGTAGATGAACTAATCAAGTCATCATACATGATGACTGATCAGATCTTTAAATATTCTCTAAGATGCATACTCAATCATTATTGCATTTTACAAGTGGATCAATAACATTTGATTAATTATCATATCTAGACAACTTCAACACTTGACACTACAAAACACAATTTATGACTCATACAGATTTAACATCCATTATGACTTCATCAATGAGTATACACTACACCATTAACATAACATAATCCATTTCTTATGACCAATCATGATCACACAACTATAGTTATGGAGTATCCTAGACTTTGAACTTTCCATACAACACTAGACACAAACCCAAACTAAACGAGCACTCTTTACAGGAATGACATATCTTAACAAACCACTTTTGAGATACTAACATGACTCTTACACATACCAAGTCATTATAGACTAACAAAACTCTATGATAATGCATATAAAGACTTCAGGTCATTACCATACACACACAAAGACCATAATATTAATACATATACTTTTTCACACTTTGAACAATCCAACTAAGCCCATAAAACATGCTTAGAAGCTTAAGACAAAATACCTTGACCTAATGGAGGAGATACACATATACCAAGATATCTCCCCCTCACTCCAATGCTTCATATGAACTAATATACCTCTAAGAAGCATGGTAGAGGCATATGAATACCATGAATAACTAAAATAAGGTCTTTAAGAGGTCGCAAGCCCTCTTATACACCTGGGGAACTCCTTCTCTCTTCTGATATGAACTCTAAATTATGCCTTTCCTTCCATCAACTCCTTCTATTGATGAGACACCATGATATCTTCTAAGATCCCAATACCTATCTTTAATTTTATCATGCATTCTTTACCCCTAAAGGCTACTTCCTTGCACTCTAGAAGCTTGAACTCTCGCATTTTTCCTTCAATAGTCATGATAGAAGTTTCTTTCAACATGAAAAACCTTATTACAATTGAAACACACCACTGGATTATTCCTCTTGTAACCATCATCATTACTAGATGAATCATATAAACAAAATTGGGAAATATGGCCTACCTCATTACACTTGTAACATACCACATTCTTAGCTTTCTCACTCCTATTTTCTCTTCATGGATGAGCATCTCTCGTAGGCCTCCTACACTATTTTTCCCTATGAAAAAATCCATTTCATGTATAAAAATAACCATTGAAATATATTTCATACCTAGAGGCATTAGGTTGTCTAATTGGCCTTGAATTCACATTGTATTTGATGAGTGCTACCTTATTTTCTTCCTTGATGCTTGGTTTACCTTCTTCCTTGCTTGAAATCAAAACTTCTTTATTCTTCTCCTTGCTTTTGGAATCCTCTTTAAATCCCAAACCATATTTGTCATATGTTAATCTCTATTTTCCGGGAAGATCATCTAGATCATTGGAACTTTCCTCAAAATTCTCAAAGGACATAGTATTATTTCCAACCTCTAATAGATCTTCCCTTAGGAATTCTATATATTCTTCATATTTTTCGCACACACCTTCTTTATCCTTCAAACTTAAAACAAGATACTTTATCTTTTCTTCTAGCAATCTAATTGACTCATTTTGATTACTTGATTCAGAGTTGTACTTCTCTTCTAGCTTATTAATCTAATTTTCATACTCTCTGACCTAAAGACTCAAATTATTTTTCTCTTTATCAACATTATTTAAATCTCTTTGGATTCCCTCAAGATCATATTTTACATCCTCTTTATCTTCATCAGAGTATCTGGAATAACCTGATATAAAATATCCTAATAATGAAGAGTCATCACCAGAAGACCTTATTACATCATTGGTCATGAATAGAACCTCATTTCCTACATCCTCATGATCTGATTTAGGTTCATAAGATAAAACAAAACTACTAGCATCAAACAATTCATCATCTTCCTTTGTATATAAACTTCTTTTTCCCTTTTTCTTATAATCAAACTTCTTAAAGTTATTCTTACCTTTACTAAACTTGTGATTTTTCTTTCTAAGATTAACCTCATGATCTTCATCATATTCCTTTTCATGACTATGAGTACACTTAACAACAAAGTGACCTACTTCACCATAATTGAAACACTTAAATGGAAGTTAACCTATGTACTTACCAGATCCAACATTTAATCTTCTAGCCACCATAGCAAAGAGCTCTTCATCTCATATTTGAAAAAAACCTCTCTCGTGGCTGGGTTTAAATCACATATCCTCATTTCATATGTAGTCAAGGTACCATGTAACCCATCCATCTTCAAAGTATTCAAATCCATTTCCTCTTCAATAAAAGATACTTTAGAATCAAACCTAGGATTTAGGGATCTCAAAACCTTTTGGACAACAACTTATTCTTTCACATTTTCTCCTAACCATTTCATGTTATTTACAACCTTATCAACTCTAAGAAGATATGCAAAAATAGACCCATTATCATTCATCTTAAGACTCTGAAACTGATTTCTAAAAGTTTGAAGCTTAGCAATTTTAAACTTTGAGTCATATTTCATACAACACTTGGAGTTTATTTCATGTTTATTTTTCTGATTTGCAATGCATTACCTTTCCTATCTCATATTCTCCAAGTCCACATATGATAACATTAAAGGCCTTAGAATTTTCATCACATGCCTTCTTTTCTATAGTATGAGTAGGAGGATTGGAAGGAGTAGTATACCCATCTTCAACAACTTTTGAAACATAAAACCCTAGAGACATGATATGATTATTCATCCTCAAACTCTAAAAATCATAGTTTGTTCCATCAAATAGTGGTTCTTTGCTGGTAGAGAAACCACTCTGCTGACTCGCCATTTTTTTTCTTCAAGGATATCCTTTCAAGTGATCAAACTTCTCCAAAATGACCATCTCTGATACGAATTTTTGGAAGCACAATGGACTAAGATGGGGATTGAATGAGTCCTTACAAACCAATTTTAATTTTAGATTACTTATTTAAATCACAAACTACTTATCCAACCATTAATGTGTGCACATCATCAAAAAAAAAACATGAAATCAACCATGACAAGATAATCAACACAAAAACACAAGATATAAATGGGAAACCCTCATGGGGAAGAAAACCCACTGAAACAAAATCTTTATATTTATATTTTTCAAATTTAGTGAGGTCCTAACCCCACAAGGATCCCCAATCCCTAGTTTTTTATAGTTACAACCCTACAAGGATCACCAAACCATAGTTTTGTGAAGCACTAACTCCAAAGGGAGATTATAACCCTTAAAGATGATCAAACACCCACTCAACTACCTTTTAATGAAGATATTTGATGCATGTTTCTGCCACAACTAATGGAGATCACAAATTCATCTCACACTCCTTCAAACCCTTGAAAACACACTTGATGTTATTCTTAAACATGTTACACACTTTATCATTCCTCAATACATGCCTTTGTACGTGTAAAAAATCTCACACCTAGGTCACAGTTTTAATATTCACTCAACTAGTTCAACTTTGCACCTAAAACATCACTTTTATAGGCTATTGTTGATTCAAATTCAAAATATTTCAGTTTCCCTCCTTTATATATACCCATACATAGTAATAAAATTAAAATAAATTCATTACAATAGTCTTATATGACCCAAATAGGTCAGCCATGCCTAGAAGTATCTGACATGCACCAAAAATCCTCAAAATCTCATCACTAGGATGAGAAAAATATCCTCATGCTAAAAAATATTTTTATTCAATCTCTCAAAATAACCAAACATGAGTAATATGACATTTAAACATCATCCATGGCTGAAATTTACTTTAACAAATCAAATTATTTCATTTAATGGGCCCACTGACTCATTTCCATATCAACAACCAGATTTTACCTTTAGGCCTCAATACTACCCAAGATGATATCAAATATGGAATGAGACTAATATAGGTAATTCCCCAAACTTTTACATCACTTCTAATCAAGTTATAACTTTTGAAACATTCACATGATCAAACCATATCCACTTTATGCTTCCCAAAAATAAGTTTTACAAATGCAACTGATTGTCATGCTTGATGTTACTTTACAGACATCTAAATGGATTCAATAGGTTCAAAATTAACCCCTTTTCACTTTCTAGGTAGTAGCAAGCATCAACGTATCTGTTTAATACTCCAATCAACTCAAACGTTCAACAAAAGAAGTCTTGTCCTGAAAAGTAGGAAACCTTATTACTCACAATTGAGTTGAAAATAACATAAAATCAACTCATCATGATACAAAAATTATACCATTGGACACATATTTGAATTACCTTTCCAGAACATATTTTAACTCCTTCCAACTCGAAGTGGAAGGCCTTCAACCAAGCTCATCTTTGTAAATGGCCTGAAACTTTCCCAAATTTGTCTTTTGACCTCTCAACATAAATGAAGCATACTTGAGCATTGAAATGAATCACCATGACCTAAAACCATCATGTTAATCAATTAAAACACACATACTCACCATTATTATCATTTAGTTTGCAACTCCTTTGGAAAACCTTGTCCCAAATTGAACTTATTCATAAACTGACATGTTTGAGTGGGGTCTACTCATCACCACAAGCTCTATCATAACTTTATAGAAACCTGGATGTGTCCTATACATTATCTACTCATCATCCATGAATTATTAAGAAATTATGGCCACTTAGCATTATTTTCTCTCAATCCACTTTTGAGCTAGGGTTTCAAACACATAAGAAGTTATTTTACTTCTAAACATTCATTCATAAAAATATGATGATGAAATGAACTCATTGTATGTGTGAAACCTTATAAAATCAATTTAGAAACATCCCTGAAATCTACAAGGTCTCATACAAATCACACAAATCAGGGTGAGCATCAGAAGATCCAATTTGAGCTGGAAATGACCTTCTTCTTAACCTTGTTTCTCCAAAATTGACATAACTTACAAAATACACATCATGGAAACCTGAAATTTTTCCCACAATATCATGAAACATCCTAATAACATCTGAAATAATTTATATATCTCAATGATATCTACATCTCTCTATCCCATCTCATTTTCATAGCTACCCCTTAGGGTTTAACACTGTCTAAGTTGGGGTCAACTAAAACAACATGATGAATAATCATTAAAAACTATAAAAAAGGACATAACATACCTATTACATCATGAATCATCTGCTTACATGCATCAATGATATCATATAGCTCCACAACTAGATCTCATACTTCCTAACAAACATACTTGGTTTAAATGAGCACTTGAATCTTGGTCATTCACTTGTATATGCACCCTGAAACTCATGTGAGTTACCAAGAACTCTCCAATATTTATCTCCATACTTCCAACATGATCCTTATGTTACCAAGAGTCTCAAACCTCCATGCACCATCACCTAGGCTAGCTAGGTCACCAGAATAAGCTTATAAGAACAAACAATTCCCATTGAATCATCATATGCAACCAAGAACATACTTGAAGCACAATGTCATAATCACTCTGAGAATCATTTAAATCCACTCCATCATAAAAATTTTCATTAATGGGTTTTTCATCAATGAAAACACCTACACAACAAAATGCCAACATTCACCATTAATGTCATGAGATTGCTTAATGGAAATCTTAGACTAAGACTATCGTTGTAAGCTACCACATTGATATAAAGATATGGGTTATTCTTCACACATTTCTCAAATTTATCATACATTAGGTTATCTAGATTTTACCTCCCTCTGAAAAAACTTCCCAGGTACCTCAGTGACAAGATTTCCATGTTCGAGTTTTTTTGGCAACTTTCCTATATCAACAAAAAAATCAACAGCAAGAAGAAGAAAGGTTTTTCTTTCCTTATATATTTTGGAATTTTATCTTGCAAATACCTTGTTGATGCATCAAATTTGGAATCCTCTTTCTCATAGTTGAATCTCTTTCCTACACTTCGAGAGGTAAATTTTATATTCGAAGCACTCCTTATATGTTTCATATCCTTGACTTGCACCATGCTCCATAAATTGAGGACCATTGGGTGAATTATTATAACGATCTTGGAGTTAGGGAAAGAGATCATTTTAGGATGAAAATAGGGAAATTGAGGATATTTTGATTTTATTGGTTTTAGTATGGAATTGAGTATGATGGAACTAAGCTGTATGACCTCGAGTATCAAGTTGTGAAAGCTTCTCCTTTTCCACAATTTTCTTTGAACATCCAGGAATCAGGGGATGATAATGAAAAATACTAAGATAGTGATTTAGATATCTAGAGAGTGGTTCAAAAATAAAATAGTAGAATTCATCGAGTGATGATGCCTTCATGTTGTCAAGAAATATGCATCTCCTCTCTCCACTTTGAAGGAAATTGAGAAAGCCTCAAGTTCCATCCACTCTGAAAGGCTCCCAAAAATAAAATCAATGGAATCACTACAAGAGGACAAAAAATAAGTCAAGATCTTGTAAAAGTCATAAAATAAAGTGAAATTGATCTACCTCATCCATCGACCCTTCAAATAACTCAAAGCATTTCTTCTTCCATTATTGCACCTATTCAACTAGCCGACGATGTGCCTTCTCAACCAAAGGAAGAAATTACCATCATGACCAACATTGAGCCTAAAGAAAATGAAACATTCTCATGGGTAGATGATATGATTAAATGAGTGACCCATATAATCTAACAAGTGGTGATCTCATATTTCCAGGCTATATCTACAATGGTTGAAGCAAAGAAAGGAAAGAAAGTCCAAATTGCTTCCCACTTCTTCAATGGAACTTCAGAAAACCAATATGTCGAGGTAGCTTGACCTAAATTCATCAATCCTATCATCAATATGGACCCATCTTATTATGAGATCAATACCATTCCTCTTAGAATAGAAACACACAAAAGAGATGCTCATTTGTTCAAGGAGTCTCCCACTCACCTTATCGTGAGAAGCTAGGAGTATAAGGAAATAATTGGTCAATTGGAAGAACATATAAGGACCCTTACCTCATATGTGCAAAAATTCATGGATTTTTATGCTACTTCACCTCTTCCGACCGAGGAATTTACTCCCATTAGTAGCTTCGACCCATAGTGTATCAGAAAGGCACAAGGTTTCACCATGTTGGGTAGAAAAAATGATAAATGGGTGAACAAGATTCTAGAAAAGGGTAAAATGTTACTTCTCAAGATCCTGTCATTGTTCAAGTACATGAGTATAATGGCTGCAAAATTAATAATGAATAGAGAGTAGATTAAAAAAGAGAAGGAACATTGGGACCAGGTGTTTCCACTAGTCATTGAGATGGGTAAAGTTAACTCTCCTCTACTAGTGAGCAAGGGGCATTCAATTCATCATCTGAATACCTATGTCAAGTTTGGGCTAGAACTCTAGTTTTTCATTATGAAATGATAAACCATGCTCTTGGTGAATTAGATTCATAAGAGGAGCATATTTCAAATATACAAGAAGATGTCAATATTGAGATATAAAAAGTTAGAGCGCTAGCAGTGGGTGAGAACACTTCGGCGAATGACATGTTAAAGGCATTTATAGATATTTTGAAGAAGGAGGCCGGATATCTGATTTCATTCAACGAAGACACGCTGGTGTTCCTGGATGAGATAAGGGTCATCATATCAAACACAAAAAAGGACCATCAATCTTGATTCATGGAATGCAATAACATCAATTCTCTCTCCAAAAATAGGGTCAAATATTTGAGCTTTCTGCACATTCCTCGAGCTAAGAAAATTGTACCTGAAACGACATGATACAATAAATAATTAAAAGGGATCAAGATCTCTCCAAAGGAACTTTACAAGATTCCATCATCAGAGGAATATCCATCTGTACATGTGACATATTCTTCATCTGAGTAGTTATCTTCTTTCCATTCTCTCTTCTCAACCCCCTTCCTCTCTTTTCTCACGTTCTATTTCTTCATTAGGGGGTTTCACTTTTCATTTTCTTCATATTCACTTTTGTCTTATTCATTAAGATGTGAATATAGTTGAAAATTGTAATAAGTTTCCCTCAATTAATAAAAATGGGACTTAATTTCTTTCCTAGGAATATGAAGAGTCACAAGTTGTAAAAGAAAAGTGAAAAGACATGTGGGGGGTAAGTGAAGAGTCTCTTTTGAAAAATATATATTGTAGTGACTTCCTCACTTCAAGTGGTTGTCAATTTTGTTAGTTAATGAGTAGATAACTACCAAGAATAAGAAAAAGATAGCATTTTCTTCTATTTTCCCTTCTATATGTTTCCTCCTCTTATTGTATAGCTTTATAAACATGTCAATCAAGAAAGGAGTTTCATATTTTTTGGATGAATGAATGAATGATATTTTATGATCATAGTTTATTTTATCTTGACATAATTAGTAGAATTTTCATTCTTTCTAATTATATGTTGGTAACTTCTAGTTAATAATTGTAAGAATATGATTTTTTTCTACTTGCAATATTAACTCTCCCTCTCATTTTCTCACTCCCATAGTTTCAGCTTCCTTGTAAATTCCTCCCTTGTAGGAGATTATAAGCATTTTCCACAGGTGCAGTGGAGTTTTCCCGTTAGATCCCCAACCTATTGGCCAACCACGGAAACATTTTTAATTTACATAAAATAATGGAGCTTCCCCATTCAAGTAGAGGGACCTAGTTCTAGAGTGTTGGTGAAAATCCTATTGAAAAATTATTTTTCCAAAAAAAATAGCTCCCACCATGGGGAATATTTTAGTATTTTGCACCCTTATATATTCCACAAAAAAATATATAATCATATATATATTTCAATTTTAAAAAAAAAAAAATCAAATTCATTGAACATTATGTCTTCCACCAATGGTTGTTCCTGGTAATCCTCCTATCCTAAGACCCAAAATTCTATTTCACATCCAAGAATATATTACATCGGACTTGAGGAAATTTATTTGGCACAACAAAGTAAATGTTTTCTATTATCACGCTGCTAGAAGAGTTATAAATTATGAAGAAGATCGTGTAGAAGATTTGGAAATAGAGAAACAAGTCCAAAATCAGAAAAGAAGATCCTAGAAGAAACTTGTTTGAATTGTACATTCAAGCTGGCAGAAAGATGATATATAAGATCCTTAAGAGCTAGTGGTGTGACCAATCCTATCTTTGAAGAATAGTTACAAGCTAATTTCAGACTTCCTATCAACCAAATTGCAAGGAGAACAAGTCAACAGTACTTCCCAAAATTTGATCCTACTTTGTCTCTTGAGTACCCTGTTGACAGAGTTCCAGTTGAACCATAAACTATGTTCCTCCATAAGAGGAAGTTGCTAAATAATTTCTTGAAAGAGTTGAAGCAGAAGAAGAAGAATTCAAAGAAGAGGAACTGACAATGGCTCAACAAACATTGCTTCCTTGTGAGCAAAACATAGGTCCATTAGCTCTCACCTTGCCTCTACATGATTTACCTAAAGGGTCAAGGAAAAATTATCCCAGGTTCTATGGTGATGGGAAGAATCATTTGGATGACCAATTTGCAACCTTCATCAATACTTATGGAGTGCTAGGAGTTGGGTAAGAGGATGTATTAGTTCGTATTTTTGTAAAATCTTTACAAGATACAGAAGTGGACTTATTCTATCACTTTCCGAGAAGGTCCATAACTAATTCTAATGATATGAAGACCAAGTTTGAAACTAGATTGAAATATGTAGACGATGCTCATGCACTTCTGGCCTAATGGTCTCAACTAAAGAAAGATCCCTTCGAACCAATGAGGGAGTTTTTGGAAATTTTCAACAGAATGCTCTGTAAAATTCCTGAAGTTTCCTGACCTACGGAAGACAACAAGCTAAGATTTTTTACAAATGCTCAACTTCTGGAAGTAGGTTTTATGCTGAGAAGAACTCAACTAGTTGACTTAGAAAAAGCACAGAAGCTTATAATTGAAGTGGAAAATGACTTGAACATGTCAGGAAAGATAAAAAAAGGTCCAAGACAAGAGAAAGGCCAGTTCTCTAATGCAAGGACCACGGATTCATTAGTTCAGAATTTGGAAAATGATTTATTGTCACTAAAGAAGTAGTTGTCCCAAGCTTCTATAAATAGGGTTAATCCTAAGAAGAAATTTCTGAATAGATAAATGATTGATATGTATCCCCACTAACTTTCTCTTGAGGCACCTCCAATAAATACAACTTGTGATGTGGAGGAAGAAGAAGATGAAATTGAAGAACCATAAGAAGAGAACGAGGATAGTAATGTTGTTGAAATTGAAGAAGTAGAGGATGTGGAACAAGTTAAATTCATTTAATATTCTTCAGGAGCAGATGACGGTGATGAAGATTCTCTGAGCTTCTCATGTACCATATTCACACATTCTCAATCTCAAAAGGGAGCTTCTTCCTTTGTGAATTCTACGAAAAATAAGAAGAAAGATGATCCCCAGGTGGTGACTCTACAAAATAATATGATTAATAGAGAATTCCCTCTCCCACATTCAATGGATTTGGAAAAATAAAAACCAGATCCAATTGCAAGAAACAAGAAATTTTCCATGTCAAGTAAGTCTTCTAGTACTTCTCCTAGCTCTAGTTTTGTATCTAACACCAATCTTGAAAATGTTTCAAATACTCATTCAATATCATCCATTAATTCCCAGTTAGCCACTCCATCTGATAAAAATACCCAAACTTCAAAAGTATAACCCCCTCCACCTTGTAGAACATTCGATGTCCCAGGAATATCAATCTCATCCACTTCCTCTCTGTTTAATATTATTGAGAATGTGAACAAATCTAAAGTTCATATTTCTTAATCTAACATCTGGAGCAATTTAAAAGGCTTGTTAGTTACATCAAGGGTGGTAACCCAAAGCCCAATGCTGCAAATTCCAATTACAAAGGGTTCTTCCCAACACCACCCACTCATCCAAAAAAACATGTTCTCCTTAAGTACATCCAAAACCAACAAATTATAACCATTCTACCTTTCCCTCCTGATTAAAGGCCACCAATTGAACAGCTGCATAATAGACTCAGGTGCTTCAGATAATGTAATTTCAATCAAATTTGCTAATGCCCTAGGACTCACCTTAACACGAGAAATTGTATCTTGTTATTCTATGGAGTCTAAAGAGGTTCCACTAGTATGGAGAATCAAAGACGCTTAAATGACCCTCACGGAATTTCCAAATAAGAAGGTTTTTTTAACTATTTTGGTAGCAGACATTCCAGAATCCATTGGCATGTTGTTGAGAAGGAGCTTTTGTAGAGATTTGGGAGCTTAGATATAAATGGATTGGTCCTCGGAAACCATTGCAGCGAAAGGAGACATGAAGAAGTTATTACCCATGCGAAATATGAAGTACACTGTCTAGAAATTAGAAGACCCAAAGGATGATATATCATTTCAATAAAGTGGATTAGGTAACTACTTCTTTATTTCCGAAAGAGATGAGAATCTACCTTTCCTCATGGAAGATGAAGAATACCAGTTATGGACAGTGGAATTCGATGAAATCCATTCTAGTGTAGGGTCTGGATTTGACATTATTCTAACTTCTCCTTCAGGTGAGTTAATCCCATTTTTTTACAAATTGTAATTTGATAGCACCAACAAGACCACATAATACTAATCCCTTCTTCTAGGGATGGATGTAATTGAATCTATGTGTATCAAGAAGCTAAAATGACTTGGTGATGCTGAGGTGATTTTTAAGCAAGTGAGGAATCAATATCAAGTCAATAATTTGAGGCTCAAACATTATAGGAACTGAGTATGGGACTGCATAAAATATTTTGATGCTTTATCTATTAAAGTTGTTCCTTGTGAGAAAAATGAGAAAGCTAACTCTCTTACATTTTTAGATTCCCATATGACTCCACACCCGTCCTTTAACAAAGACAAAGTGACTGTCGAGATGGTTTTTAGGCTAAGTGTTCCAGATAATGTAAATCACTGGCAGGTGTTCAATGATGATAGTCATCTTCTTTCTTTTTGGAACAAATATATAACTTCAACAATCTTTTCTACGAAGGAAGTGATGCTCCGAATCGATATTTTATTGTGAATGAAGACAAAGAAGAGATAAATGAAGTTATCTTAGAAGGAGTCATCAGAATGAAGGGAAATAATATTATAAAGGGCCTTGTATCTCTTAAATATTTGTTTGATAAACATGACAAGTTTATTAAGGAGAAAGCAAATGATTCCTCATGATGCACTGCTGAATTTGAGAAGGAGAATATTGGTACCCCTAAATAACCAAAAATGGTAAATATTGGTAAGTGTTGTTCACCTGAAGAGAAGATAGGTTTCATCTCAATGTTGAGGATATATTATGATGTTTTTACATACTCTTATGATGATCTCAAGTCCTTCAGGCCCAAATGCATGCATCATTCAATACCACTTAAGCCCAAAGCCAAGCCTTTTAGGAAGAAGCAACGACAAAACAAGCCAAAAAAATAATGATACAATCAAGAAAGAGGTTTTGAAAATTCTAAATGAAAGGATTCTTTTCCTTATTCACCACTCCATGTGGGTGGAAAATATCATTACAGTGTGGAAGAAGAATGGTGAAATAATGATTTTTGTACATTTCTGTAATTTGTACCAGGATTCATTGAAGGATAACTACTAACTATCTATCATGGATCAGATCCTACAAGTAGTCACATGATTTGAGATGCTCTCGTTGTTCGATGGTTATGGGAGAAGATAGGCACAAAATGGGCTTCACAACTCCATGGGGCACTTTTTCCTATAGAATAATTCCATTTGGTCTTATCAACACTGGAGAAAATTTTCAACGGGTAATGGATCTTTCCTTAAAATACCTCAAACATTGCATTTTCATCTATCTTGATGACCTCACAGTATTCTCAAAGAATCAAAGAGATCAAATTAAACATCTAGAACAAGTACTTGTTAGATGTCGACAACATGGAATTTCCTTTAATCCTAAAAAATGCATCTTTGGTGTTACTGAAGGGAAACTCCTTGAACACATCATGAACAAGGAGGGGACCAAAATTTATCCTGATAGGATAAAAGCAATCCAATGATTCTCCTTGCTTATAAAAAAGAAGGGAGTCCATTCTTTATTTTTCTAGGTGAACTTTATCCATTGCTTCGTCCCATATTTTTCCTAGCTGACAAGGCACATCACTAGTATGATGAAGCCTCAAACAATTTTTCAAGTGGAATAATGAAGGAGATAAATATTTCATTTTATATTTTTATGCTTCGAAACACACACTTTTGTCCATCTTAGTTCAAAAGATAAAGTGGTTGAACCAAAGTTACACACATTAATCATTTCATTATTATAATAAAGTACATATATAGGAGACACAACTCCTATATTGATGGAAGTTTTTCCAACAACTCTCCCCACAATTCTCTCCCCAAACTCCTATATATGTGAGTCAATAAAACAACTCACAACTCTAACCATTACATAATATGTGAGATTATATCTCACAACAAACAATATAAATATAAACCTAATAATAATTCATGTGTGAAATAATAATATTCCTAACATTCCACCCTTAGTGCGAACATGGGAGAAAAAAATTGAACTTCTTCTGCAACTTTCCACCCCTACGTGCTGATGATATTGGCTCACCGATGGTTTTGAAAAAGGTTGACCAAAAACCTCAATATGAACACTTGTTCATCAAATAAGGACCCTTGTCCAAGGTATGAATCCTTTTTCATCCTCTTAAAGTATCATGATGTTTCTTTTTCCTTGAATATGAACAATGATAAGAACATTGCAACTGACAGAAAAATCCACACCACAAAATTCCACCACAACTTTGTGCAGCCTAGTTATTGGTGACTGAAGAGAGGTCGTTGATTGACCTCATTCCTCTTATGCCTCCATCCTCCAATAAATGTTGTTGCTAACTTAGCGAATATGATCATGTTGCTCAACTATTTCCACATTGTGATTATTATTTTCTTCCCTCCCGCAATGCGAAACACTTTATTTTCTGGACGTCGGGCAACACCAAAAATGCATCTGTGAGGCAAATATATTTTATTTTATTTTTTCAATATTTTGACTCAAATGACTCATGAGTTTCACGAAGAAACTTTGACTCAGACAAAATGACTCTACATTGAAATAGACTTGACACTGAAAATTGACTTTTGACACTTGACAATGACTAATGCATTTTTTTATCGACCATGGAACATAGAAAAAACAATATAATGACATAAAATGACACTTTATTTAAGGACAAGACAATTTTCATAACTAATTCAAGACTCTTGTACATATGAATGACATACATATACCAAATTTGTATTGACTTTAACATTACAAACATAATCCATTATTTTAACTAATTTAAGGAATGACCTTAACTATGAATTGAATACTTATAAATGAAAAATTATATAACTCTTATTACAAATCTAAATATAGAAACCAAAAACAAAATTTAAAATATATCTTTTATCACCTAAATGTCTCAAACGTCTCATGCAAAAAACACATCTATTATTTTTTTCTCAATCTTCATCCAATATAGTTGAAGGGATAAAACATCAAACCTAGCCAAGATCCAAGGAGATGCGACTATACGTAACACAAATATGAATACCATCTCATTCTGTTGGCTAGATTTTTTGCATAGCATCAAACCTAGGCAGTCATGAGATAAATCTCCCTCATTTAACCGGTGAGGCTCCCATGTCAGATTTGTCAATATAAATGTGTTTTTATCTATCAGGGGTTTTACTTTAACCACTTAGTTCATGAACCATAACTAAGAAGTTCTGCAGCAAGTAAGCAGCTGTTTAAGAAAGGAAAATTATAGAAGAAGAAAGTAAAGGAATTACAGAGAAGAAATGAGGAAGATGTGCATCCCAATTAGTAGATAGCAGAGCTAATTGCATGCACATAGAAGAAACTTAATAGATTTGAACACACAGAATTATAAAGCAAAGGCAACTCTAGATCCAGATCTAAAATAACACAAAGTTTACTTAAAAGATCTAAGATTTAAAAGCAAGAAACACAGTACGCCGTGACACAAAGTTCTCCGGAAACCTACTTCTTTGTATTCCTCTGCTACAAGTGGCTCTCAGGGGTTCAACACAAAGTCTAGAACACAAGATTGCTGCTTACAAATTCTGATTGATCATTAACCCGGAGGTTCTTCTCCTACTTATAGAATGTAGGAGGGAAAGTACAAATAGAAGACTCAAACTGAACTAAAGTATGAACAACAAGTAAAGATGACATTTGGCAATCATCCTCAACTAACTTCTTCTTAAGTGACACATGTATCACTTAACTAATAGAATGGTTCCACATGACTTCAAGTAATGGTTGCAAAACCAATAACTTAGAAGTTTTACAATTTCATCCGGAAACATAGAAAATAGAAGAAGAAAGAATAGAAGAAGTCATGTCAGCTGTAATGTTTACATCTTCTTCTTGTTCTGATATCTGATATACTTGTCGAACATATAATTCAGCATCCTTCCATCTGTTTTAGCCACTGCTTCCTTCTCTTTCCTGAACTGCAGCAACCCTTCATTCAACACTTTGCTGCATGCTTCCACCTCTTCCAAACTTGGCCCAAATCTTGCAATGTCTACCTGCAGCGCCACCAATCTACTGATAGAATTCATCGTGAAAGGCTTGGTAGCTTTATCAATTCTCTTTTGCACCATCAGAAGAGAACCTTCCAGGGAATCATGCACTTCGTTAGAAACAATCCGCATGTATGAAGTAACACCTCCATCCACTCTTTCCTCAGTGAAAGAAATGATATTGTCTGGTAAATCTGATGTTCTACTCTCAAGCACCTGCATCCTTTTCAGCAAAACTCTGCAGATCTCCAAACGGAAAGATACTGCAAACTCTAGCTGCTTCCCCTTCTCGACTGATCCATCCGGTACAATTTGTTCTGCAACCAATACATCTCCTCGGCAGCTTGTTGATCTCGGCCAAAATACTCAGGTTACTCTCTGCAACTGTATTCATGCCTTCTATGCTTTCCATCAGTTGCTTTAATTGATTTGCTGCATCTTTCATAACCTTTAGGCAAGCTGGCACTTCCCCAAGTTGCACAGAAGCTTGACGAATAATCAAATCCTTCCATTCATCAATAGCCTTTACTTGATTGCTTGCATCTTCCATTTCCTACATAAGATGATCACTCACCTGCTCTGAAATGGGTTGAATGGAAGGTTTAGCAACCTTGGCTATGATCTCACATAATTGAGATATTTGCTTCTGCAGCTCTTCTTTCTCCGCCTTTTCACTGTCAAGCCTAAGGAACAAAGCATCCAGCAACGTTTGCGTGTCCTGCTTCAATCCTTCAATGGTAGCTTGACCGAGTGGTATTTTGGTCACCGTCACATCTTCTGCCATGAGCTCCTCTTCTATCTTTCCTTCCGCCGGAATTGATATCTCAGCAAACTTCTCTCCTGAATCTTTGATGATCAACCTAGAAGTTGCTTTAGCAACTTTAGGCCTTCTGTCTCTTCTGCTCAGATCCTGAAGTAGCTGCAAGTCATGCTCCTCTAAGTTCATCTCTACTCTTGCTTCCGGAACCAACTGCAAAGCTAACCATCCCGAGAAGTTACTTCTCGGGGAGTAAGAAGTCGTTGAGTGCACTACCATCTCCCGCTCTGCATCCTCTCCGTCAGAAAGTGCCACAGTGTCATGGCTGCCATCTTCTGAAACATCAAAGGACAAAGCTCTTTCGAACTCCGTCATCTGCAGCTTCAACATCTCCTCTGGAACGGGTGTTGAACGAAGTGGCTGTGGAGAGAAAATGAATGTTGCCGATTTCAATGAAGGCATGGAAGCATCCTGCTGCTACGGTGCAATAGTTGGTGATCTTCTGGGTACTGGAGAAGTCGGAGTCAAAGCTATGGTCGTAGAAGTGGTCTTCTCTTTCTCTCAAGATCTTCTCTGTACTTTCAACTTCTCGGACCTTCTGTTGCTTTCTCCTTCATTCTTTCGTTTGAGAGAATCTCCTGCACCGAAGTTTCCCGTGATTTGATTCATCAATACTTCATCAAGGCAGTATCCCTTCATTAGCAGCCAGTTCAAAGTATTCACCAACACAGCTCCAGATCTCTCTTCAATTGAATGGAAGCCTCCAATGTTATCCTGTAGTACAGCTTTATCTCCTCCCATTTGATGGTAAGTGTCAAGTACCACGTTCCCATCATCTTTAAGATCTGCAGGTATCCGCACTAGTCCAAAGTCGAACACTTGCTTTGCTGATAGCCTGCTGAAATCTTTCTTTCTAACCTCGTACTCACTTCTGCACTTCATCCAGAAATCTTCTAACGAAGGCACATGTGCGTACTCCTGGGAGATTGTCTTCCTGGCTACTCCAAATGGATCGAAGTTAAGCCGTGCAGGGAAGAACTCTTGCTCATACTCGGATAACATTTGCGCTTCCATCCCTCGAGCTCTGTGAATGCTGATGCAACTGTAATATCCCACAGTGATTGGGAAGAAGCCCGTAGACTTGTGCCGTTTCAACTGAAGGTCGTGTAACTCTACGAGTTGCCTGCTCAGCTCCATGGCGATCACTCTATCACTTGGATACCTGGGCATCTTTATAGGTTCTCCAGAAAAGCCCGTAACCCTGAGGTATGTGAAATCTGCAAACTGGATGAATAAACTGCCAATCTTAGACACTGCTTCCCACGCTTCCTTGCTTACCCTGTGAGTCTTCAAGTCTTTGTCTAGCCTGCAGATGAAATCGTAGAAGAAGTCATCGTTGATCACTTTGAAGTCCTTCTCGCACGCAGGTACAGTAAGCTGTGGGTAGCACTCAAAAATGGGGTCCTTGGAAAGAACACCACATCTATCCAGCTTGGAAAAGACACCCTGTGAAGCTGCAGCATACACCAAGTATGAAGTCATCTTGAAGCTGAAAGTACGCTTCACGTTCCGAAGTTGCTCACCGATGTTGCTGCTAATAATTTCCGACCAATTGATTATAGAATCAACCTTGTTGATTTCAATGGTCCTGATGAAAGCATACATCCATGTATGGAAAGTGTAGACATTTGCTTCGCCATTCAACCTGCATAGCAATTTGACGACATCATCTGCCTCCTGCACCAAATTGGACCGTGGAAGAGTTCTCGGGAACTTTGAAGGGGATCTAGGCTTCTTCATGAACCGGCTGTTCATTATGCTCACGCAATCAGCTCTATGTTTCTCCCATCTACTATCAGCATCCTGAATGCTAATAGAAGTCACCACCTTTCGCACTGGAATCTTTAGACAATAATTGATGAATTCTGCATCCAAACGAATTATTGTCTTTCCCGCAACATCACGCACTGATCTGGATGAAGGATGATAAGATCTAGCACACTCCATCACGAACTCTGGCAATTGGGCTGTACATGGGAAAGCTGCAGCTCGGATAATTCTGCTACTTTTGACCACACGCATGAGTGAAGTCTTTCCGGCTCTGGATCTATCAATCAAATCAGAAAGAGGTTCTGGGCCTAGATCTGTGTCTCCTATGTCTGAAAGTTTGGAAGCAATGCATGAATCCATCGTGCTCTCTTTTTCATCTCCTTTCGCCATGGCTTTGTCTATCTTTGTCTGAATAATTCTTTTTCTTCTAACTTGGCCGGATTTCTTCAATACTGGTGCAGATCTGGACAATTCTTCAGATTCGGAGGATATTTGCAATGTATTGGACATTGATAAAAACTCCTTTTCTTTTGTAAAGCACCTGTAATGAATTCCTACAATTTATTCAGACAAAAATGGCCACCGGAGCATGAATAGTGAATTTAAATTATAAAAATCTGCACTTTTCAAGCCTGCTGCCCCAAAAATTGGTGTTTAATTTGCACATAAAGAGAGCATGAATCCTTTCAATCAACACCTGAGCTCCTGTAACACCTGTGAAAACAACTATGTAGACGAAGATCAACCTCCTCCAAAGCATGCGCCAAATCTGGAAGCTTTTAGCCTTGTTAGCACTTTGTCTGAACAAAATCCTTCCTCTAATGGGGGCGCACTTTTCCTCCTGGCTGCAATTCTTTACCTGTGAATTAAATTATTCACCCATATGGTTGCCCATGCTTATATAACCTTCACAATTCTATAATTAATAATTGCCCTAACAATTAAAGGCAATTAATTAATTAAAAATCATGTTTTTTTCTTTTAAAAATAGCATGTTTAAGGACAGCCATCCAATAAATTAAATTAATCCAATTTAATCCTTCACACAACACTTCACTCAAGCTCCACAGTGTGCTTTGACCATAGCCACTGAAAATAGAAATTAATTTAATGTTTTAATGCCTCAAAAAACATTAAATAATACCCAAATGGGGTGCACTTTTTGAGAGGAAGAGGGCAGCCATTAAATAAATTAAATTTAATGCATTTAACTCCTTTCTTTTATTCCATCTTTGACTTGTTGACCTCCTCCAAGCTTGGGCGCACTTTTTGAGAAGAAAGATTAATAAAAATAATCAAATTTAATTCTTTTAATCTCTCACCAAAGGGGGCGCACTTTTTTGCACATGTAATTCTATTTTTAAGAATTTTTTGATAATGGGATTCTTTACCCTGCCAGGCAGGCACCAAAATCCCGTGATCCACTTAAGTGATTTTTATAACACGGGAAAAAGTACCCTGCCAGGCAGGTATAAAATTCCCACCCTGCCTGCGGCTTATATTTTTCCCATCGCAGCTTAAATCCTTTGTTTTCCAAAAATGCGCCCATCCCCGCAGGGGCTTTTCTACGCACGACTTCGCTTTTTCCCAGTGATCCAGACCTCCGATGACGACTTCCTCCGGGCATAATGTGCGTATATGTTTTCCAACTGCTCCAGGCCAAAAATCGGGCTTACCCAGCAAAGGAGTTGTTCCAGAGAAATTTTACAGAAAACAGAACGGGACACCACAAAAACACGAAAAATTGCCAAAAGTTACAAATAAAGCCCAAAACTTAAAATAAGTTAAAATCCTTCTGGTACATAGGAATAATAACATATTCGCTCATAATAGAGTTAAAACAGAGCGCAAATAGCCTCATACGGGGCTCAAAATAATTAAATACAAATTTCCCGCAGACAAATCCCGACGACAGAATAAAACAATTTTGGGCATCTGGGTATTTGGCGAAAAAGGCTAATATGGTTCTTTAGGATTATTTTGACGCAATACAGGAACTTTCAGGCAATAAAAACAACAAACGACCCATTATTTTAAAAGTACGAAATTTTTTCAGATAGGGTAGTCACAGATTTCAGGGTGAAATCTGAGTGACACCAGTTGGCTCCGTCTGTGGACATCTTTTTCTCTTGTCAGAATGACAAAGGGAAAAGATGAGATCCCAGCATCTCTGGTTTCGTATCTTGTCCTTTGGGCACGGGGTCAGGCAAACAAACACAACACAACACAACACCAAAACAAGACAAAACAAGGAAAAACAAACAAAGATTTATTTATGTACATACAGGTGTTACCCTGCTTCTCATGTCCGGAACAGCTTCAAGTGTTGCCCATTGAAAGGCAACGGCAATTCAACTCCATCCTGATGAGCAAGAATGAAGCTATCTGCTCCGGTGATCTTTTTTATCACAAAAGGCCCTTTCCATAGTGAATCGAACTTTCCATGCATGCCTTTTGTTTCTCTTCTTTTGTCCCATAGAAGGACCCAGTCATTGACTTCAAATTTCCTTTCCCTGGCTTTTTTGTCGAAGATGACTTTCACCTTCCTTTGATGCTCTGTCAACCTATCTGCAACTTGAGTTTGTACTTCCCTCAGTTCAGTCAGGTACATGATTGTTTTATCAATAGCATCCGTGAATGTGGAATCCTCCAGGGCTTTAGAAAGTCGTAGGGCAGGCAATTCCAAGGTAAGAGGCAGCTCTGTGTCTCTACCATATAGCAGCTGAAAAGGGGACATGCCTATTGCCCTCTTTGGTGTGATTCTATCGGCCCATAATGCATCAAACAACTTTTTATGCCAAGTCCTTTGATTCTCTGTTACGAGCTTGTGCGGGATAGTTACCAAGTTCTTATTACTAGATTCAGCTTGACCATTCCCTTGTGGATAATAGTTTGAGGAATGAACAAGTTGAATCCCATAAGTGTAGCAGAATTCCACCAACTCCTCAGAAGAAAGATTCGGAGCGTTGTCTGCTACAATTTTACTGGGTACGCCAAACCTGACAATAATATTTTCTTTTATAAAATTGCACACTTCAGCAGAAGTGGCAGTCTTCACAGGAATAGCTTCCACCCACTTACTGAAATAATCAGTAGCTGTTAAAATGTAATGATGACCGGCACTGGAAGCCGGGTTAAGCATTCCAATAAAATCCATACCCCACTGTTGGAAAGGTTCTTCAATCACAATGGGTTTTAGAGGTAATGCAGGCAATTTCACACGCCCAACAAAATGTTGTCATGCTTGACACTTAGCTACCCATTCTGCAGTATCTTGAAAAAGGGTGGGCCAGTAATACCTTGCTCTGAGGATCTTGTGTGCAGTGACTCGGGCTGAGAAATGACCACCGCAAGCCATGTCATGAAACTATTGTAGTAGCTGATCCTGTTGAGCCTTGTCCACACATCTGAGAAATACACCATCAATTCCCCTTTTGTACAAACCATTATCCCAAAGAACAAAATCTTTGGATTTCAGTTTGATAGTTCGTTTCTCTTTTCTGGAAAGTTGATCTGGGCATTCTCCATACGTCAGAAAGTAAGCAATGTTACTGTACCACTCCTCTACCAGATCTATAAAAAGTACTGCAGGTAAATCTTCATCTATCCCATCCTAATCTGCTTCAGGTATTGATGCTTTCATCTCTGTCATTAGTTCACACAGACCTCTTCCTCGAACCAGCTTTGTTGGTTTAATATCCAGGTCATACTCTTGAACCTTTGTTACCCACGTGCCTCTCAACAATCCTAACTCTTGCTGAGTAAGGATAGATTTAACTGCAGTATCTAGAACCAAAACCACAGTGTGCGAGGAAAGAATGTAATACCTGAATGCTTTGCACGCCTTCACCACTGCATATGCGTGCTTTTCCATTGGAGTGTATTTCAACTCATAGGCTTTAAGGGGCATGCTCATGAAAGCACTAGGAGCTTCTGCGTCCTCTTGATTTTTCTGCATCAAAATTGCTGACATAGTGTGTTCGGAAGAATAACAATAAAGAATAAATCCTTTACTGAAGTCGGGTGAAACCAAGACTGGAGCTTTCGACAGGGCCTCTTTGATTTTCTCGAAAGCTTCCTTCCCTTCACTGCTCCATTTAAAATCTTGTGTCTTCTTCATCATATTCGAAATATGATGGGTTAGCTCAGCAAAGTCAGGAATGAATCTTCTGAGAAAATTCACTTTTCCAAAGAAAGAGTGAACTCCTTTTTTGGATGTGGGCAAAGGTAATGTTTGAATGGATTTGACATGCTCTGGATCTATCTTTGTTCCTTCTTTGGAAACAATGTGCCCAAGCAGCTTTCCTTCGGTTACAACAAAGATGGATTTCTTAGGATTCAAAGAAATACCATGCTTGCGGCATTGTATGAAGACCTCTTCCAAGTTTGAAATATGCGTGCTTCTATCTTTGGAAAAGACTGTCAGATCATCCAGATACACCACTATGCTTATATCTTTGAGATGAGCAAAGGCTAGATCCATAGCTCTTTGAAATGTAGCACCCGCATTAATCAGGCCAAACGGCATCTTCTGGTATGCGAAGGTTCCCCAAGGTGTGATGAACGCCGTTTTGTATTGATCTTCCTCAGCCACCTTGACTTGATTGTATCCTGAGAAGCCATCAAGCATGGAAAGCATCTCAGATCCAGTGACCACCTGCAGAGTGTGATCCATGATGGGGATAGGGTAGTTATCCTTCAATGAAGCTTGATTAAGGTTGCGGAAATCCACGCACAGCCTAATTTCGCCACTCTTCTTTCTTACAGGGACTATGTTGGCCAACCACTCCGAATGGTGTATGGGATAGATAATCTTTGCATCTAACAACTTCTGGATTTCTGCAAAGATGGTTCCTGAAATGGTAGGATTGTGCCGCCGCAGCTTCTGCTTGAAAGGTTTTTGTTCTAGTTTAAGTGGGATGTAGTGTTGAACTTCCGCAGGCTGATATGTTTTTAGATCCTGAGTAGGACCAGGCAAAAACATCCATGTATTTCTTAAGAAGCTTAGTGAAATCTTCCTTTTCAACTTCTGAACAACACTTACCCAGATTTACTAATTTGGGATCATTGTCGGCTCCCAAATTTAGTAATTGTGTGTCGGAGGAAGAACCTTCCTCATTTTCTTCATTTTTCTTAAGCATCTGATCATGCTTATCAAACATTTCCTCAAGAGATACCAAGCCTTTGGGAATTTTATTTCCCTTTAGCTGGATAATCTCCTGACCTCCTGAGACGTCAGCATCCATTTCACCGACAGTGGTCTGCCTAGGAGGTGAATTGCTTCCCTCATAGTAGATTTCTTCAAAGTTGTCTTTCTGTTGGAGAAATGCAGCAATCTGTGTATCATCGTTGAAAACCTGCCATTGCTGGACGTTGTCAGGAACCTTTGGGTGAAAAACCATTTCCACCTTGTAGTCTCCCTGTCTAAAGAATGCAAGGGGCTGATCCGGATTCAACAAGGCTGCAATCACTACGAGCGAATCAACCCTTGAATTTTGTTCTCTCGGAATGTAGGATACCGAGAAAGGTGAAAAATTCAGGATAGCAGAGTAGACCCGATCTCTGTAGTGCCGCAGTTTGTCTTTTTTGACTTGGTAGAGGCCCCTTATCTACTTCACAATCAGCTCAGCATCTCCTCTTGCGTGTAATAATTTGATTCCCATTGTTCTTGCCTGCTCCATGCCTAACAACAATGCCTCATACTCAACCGTATTGTTAGTATTTTCGAACATCAATTTGAAGGAGTGCGCATGCACCTTCCCTTCAGGAGAGATAAGAACAACGCCTGCGCCAGATCCAAATGAACAGCAGCTACCATCAAATTCCAGAGTCCAAATCTTGTTATCAATTTGATGTGATTCTTGAATCACTGGTTGAATTTCTTCTTTATCCATTTCAAGATAATAGACTCCGTGATCCGATTCCTGAAACAAGATCTGAGATCTAGGATCCTCAGATTTTGATACTGTGTACTTGGATTTCTTCTCAGGTTCCAGCTTCTGATTTAATCCTTTGATTGGTATGTGCGCACAAGACCAATCCATCTTGACTTCTCCACCCAGCTCCTTGCAAAAATTTCTACTCAATAGCATGCCATAAGAGACTGGAATGTCTGCTACAAGGATAGTCATTTTCAGTCTTTTATCTAGGAAGGAAGCAAGTACTGCCTGCGCATCTTTGATTTGCCCCACAAGAGGGACTTGCCTTTCCATGGAATAACATCTTCCAATGGTTTTTGTCAATGTAAGACCCAAGGCATCAGCGACTTTGGCAGGCATGACGTTGTCGGAAGCTCCAGAATCTAAGATGCAATTGCTTAGCTTATGTCCGTTTATGAGCAAAGACACATAAAATGGCTCAATCCTTTCTGATGTAGCAGGAGAAGGGGTGGAAGGAGAAGAACTTGCAGCAGCATTATTTGAAGGTGGAGTAATCTTGGGATTTGATAAGATACCCCGTGAATTATTGTTTGTTAGGCTGGGACAATTACTTTGCACATATTTGACCAATCTATTCAACTGATCAGGAAATGCCCTCAAATACTCAGCTTCTGACATTTGGACCTTGTTTCTCTTGATGTGATCAATTATATCGAAAGCTTGACTTGCTTCAGCAGGATGTGCGTTGGTTCTTTGCTGTGAATTGAAAGAATTTGAATATTTATCCTTAGGCGCTAATGAAGAAGGAAGAGTGCTACCTCTTTTCAAGATAGTAACATCCGGGCCAGGATCTTCTCTCTCTTTCCAGCCGCTTGTGGATGCTTCAGCATTTTGGCACGTCTGAGACCTTGTAAACACCGCAAAAGTGTGACCATCAGAATCTTCAAAAGATTCATAATAGCCATCATCAGATTCATAGTCCAGGTAACCAATATTGGAGTCGCCAGCGGGATCTATAAAGTCTTCATCATCAAATGATTCATCAATGCCGAGATCCTCTTCATTAGTTTCCAAGTTATTCCTTGGAGCAGCTTCTATTGCCAAACGTTGTGGTGTAGCAGCAAGTCTGTTTCGATTTTGATTTGGATTTTGACCATTGAAGGTCCTAGTAGGAGCTAATCTTGAGGGGGGTGCATTCCCTACTTGAGAGATCTGCTTCTTGATCTGCAGCATGTCATTAGCCAATTTCTGCAACAAAGGATCAGAAGTACTTGCAGAAGCGCCATCACCTTTGTGAGATGGTTGTTTTAGTTTTCCAGCCATGATCAAGTCATCCTCAACCTCCACGGCAGCATTTTGTGCTTCCAGCAAAGTTACAGGTCTTTCCCTTCTTAGCTGATATCCAACTTCAGGCAATAGAGCGTTTATAAAAAACGTCTTTTGATTTTCATCGCTCAATGCGGCAGAAGTGGGGATTTTATACAAAATCCTTTGGAACCTTGCAATAAAGTCCCGCATGTTCTCGTTTGGCTCTTTCTTCAACTGCGTCAGTTGGGTGATCAACGTGCTAGCGTCCTTTACAGGCTTGAATCTTTTCAGAAATTGCTCACGCATAGTCATCAAGTTGGTTATGGTGCCAGGAGCCAGCCGATAGAACCATTCTCCAGCCAAGTCATGTAGAGTCTCAATGAATAGCCTGGCTGAGACATCTTCATGCTCCACTGCAAGCACACCACAAGATATGAAGAAGGCTGCCAAATGATCATCTGGGTTTTGCTTTCCATCTCCAAAGAATTTTGGAAAATTCTTTTTGGATCCCTTTGGCAGCTCGTGCATAGGTGGAGCCAAGTTGAGAGGTCCAAAAGTTGCTCCCCATGGAACAGGTACAATTTGGTGCGCCATGTTAACTTGAGCACGTCTCCTCCTTGTGTAGACTTGATAGACTTGATGGATAATTCTAGCCACTGGATTATGCTGAATACGATCCAGATCTGGATGGGTGTGTACTCTCCTTCCTGGTGAGAGACTAGATCTGCGGCTTCTAACTTGAGGAGGATGATTGAAATTGAATTGCTCCTGCAGTCGGAAGAAATGATCAGTCCTTCCTTGCGCCTTCACGGATCGGGTGAATGGATGATCAACCAGGTTGAGATTTGTATGGAAAACACTCTGATCTTCAATAGAAAAGCTTTGATCTGCAAAGATAGTTGTTCCCCAGCGGAGTCGCCAAAAACTGTTGGCTAGATTTTCTGCATAGCATCAAACCTAGGCAGTCATGAGATAAATCTCCCTCATTTAACCGGTGAGGATCCCGTGTCAGATTTATCAATATAAATGTGTTTTTATCTATCAGGGGTTTTACTTTAACCACTTAGTTCATGAACCATAACTAAGAAGTTCTGCAGCAAGTAAGCAGCTGTTTAAGAAAGGAAAATTATAGAAGAATAAATTAAAGGTATTACAGAGAAGAAATGAGGAAGATGTGCATCCCAATTAGTAGATAGCAAAGCTAATTGCATGCACATAGAAGAAACTTAATAGATTTGAACACACAGAATTATAAAGCAAAGGCAGCTCTATATCCAGATCTAAAATAACACAAAGTTTACTTAAAAGATCTAAGATTTAAAAGCAAGAAACACAGTACGCCGTGACACAAAGTTCTCTGGAAACCTGCTTCTTTGTATTCCTCTACTACAAGTGGCTCTCAAGGGTTCAGCACAAAGTCTAGAACACAAGATTGCTGCTTACAAATTCTAATTGATCATTAACCCGGAGGTTCTTCTCCTACTTATAGAATGTAGGAGGGAAAGTACAAATAGAAGACTCAAACTGAACTAAAATATGAACAACAAGTAAAGATGACATTTGGCAATCATCCTCAACTAACTTCTTCTTAAGTGACACATGTATCACTTAACTAATAGAATGGTTCCACATGACTTCAAGTAATGGTTGCAAAACCAATAACTTAGAAGTTTTACAATCTCATCCGAGAACATAGAAAATAGAAGAAGTCATGCCAGTTGTAACGTTTACATCTTCTTCTTGTTCTGATATCTGATATACTTGTCGAACACATAATTCAGCATCCTTCCATCTATTTTAGCCACTGCTTCCATCTCTTTCCTGAACTGCAGCAACCCTTCATTCAACACTTTGTTGTATGCTTCCACCTCTTCCAAACTTGGCCCAAATCTCGCAATGTCTGCCTGCAGCGCCACCAATCTACTGATAGAATTCATCATGAAAGGCTTGGTAGCTTTATCAATTCTCTTTTACACCATCAGAAGAGAACCTTCCAGGGAATCATGAACCTCGTTAGAAACAATCCAAACGTATGAAGTAACACCTCCATCCACTCTTTCCTCAGTGAAAGAAATGATACTGTCTGGTAAATCTGATGTTCTAATCTCAAGCACCTGCATCCTTTTCAGCAAAACTCTGCAGATCTCCAAACGGAAAGATACTACAAACTCTAGCTGCTTCCCCTTCTCGACTGATCCATCCGGTACAATTTGTTCTGCAACCAACACATCTCCCGGCAGCTTGTTGATCTCGGCCAAAATACTCAGGTTACTCTCTGCAACTGTATTCATGCTTTCTATGCTTTCCATCAGTTGCTTTAGTTGATTTGTTGCATCTTTCATAACCTTTAGGCGGGCTGACACTTCCCCAAGTTGCATAGAAGCTTGACGAATAATCAAATCCTTCCATTCATCAATAGCCTTTACTTGATTGCTTGCATCTTCCATTTCCTACATAAGATGATCACTCACCTGCTCTGAAATGGGCTGAATGGAAGGTTTAGCAACCTTGGCTATGATCTCACATAATTGAGATATTTGCTTCTGCAGCTCTTCTTTCTCCGCCTTTTCACTGTCAAGCCTAAGGAACAAAGCATCCAGCAACGTTTGCATGTCCCGCTTCAATCCTTTAGTGGTAGCTTGACCGAGTGGTATTTTGGTCACCGTCACATCTTCTGCCATGAGCTCCTCTTCTATCTTTCCTTCCGCCGGAATTGATATATCAGCAAACTTCTCTCCCGAATCTTTGATGATCAACCTAGAAGTTGCTTTAGCAACTTTAGGCCTTCTGTCTCTTCTGCTCAGATCCTGAAGTAGCTGCAAGTCATGCTCCTCTAAGTTCATCTCTACTCTTGCTTCCGGAACCAACTGCAAAGCTAACCATCCCGAGAAGTTATTTCTCGGGGAGTAAGAAGTTTTTGAGTGCACTACCATCTCCTGCTCTGCATCCTCTCCGTCAGAAAGTGCCACAATGTCATGGCTACCATCTTCTGAAACATCCAAGGACAAAGCTCTTTCGAACTCTGTCATCTGCAGCTTCAACATCTCCTCTGGAACGGGTGCTGAATGAAGTGGCTATGGAGAGAAAACGAACGTCGTCAGTTTCAATGAAGGCATGGAAGCATCCTGCTGCTGCGGTGCAATAGTTGGTGATCTTCTGGGTACTGGAGAAGTCGGAGTCAAAGCTATGGTCGTAGAAGTGGTCTTCTCTTTCTCTTGATATCTTCTGTGTACTTTCAACTTCTCGGACCTTCTGCTGCTTTCTCCTTCATGCTTTCGTTTGAGGGAATCTCCTGCGCCGAAGTTACCCGTGATTTGATTCATCAATACTTCATCAAGGCAGTATCCCTTCATTAGCAGCCAGTTCGAAGTATTCACCAACACAGCTCCAGATCTCTCTTCAATTGAATGGCAGCCTCCAATGTTATCCTGTAGTACAGCTTTATCTCCTCCCATCTGATGGTAAGTGTCAAGTACCACGTTCCCATCATCTTTAAGATCCACAAGTATCCGCGCTAGTCCAAAGTTGAACACTTGCTTTGCTGATAGCCTGCTGAAATATTTCTTTCTAACCTCGTACTCACTTCTGTACTTCATCCAGAAATCTTCTAACGAAGGCACATGTGCGTACTCCTGGGAGATTGTCTTCCTGGCTACTCCAAATGGATCGAAGTTAAGCCGTGCAGGGAATAACTCTTGCTGATACTCAGATAACATTTGCGCTTCCATCCCTCGAGCTCTGTGAATGCTAATGCAACTGTAATATCCCACAGTGATTGGGAAGAAGCCCGTAGACTTGTGTCGTTTCAACTGAAGGTCGTGTAACTCTACGAGTTACCTGCTCAGCTCCATGGTGATCACTCTATCACTTGGATACCTAGGCATCTTTATAGGTTCTCCAGAAAATCCCGTAACCGTGAGGTATGTGAAATCTGAAAACTGGATGAATAAACTGCCAATCTTGGACACTGCTTCCCACGCTTCCTTGCTTACCCTGTGAGTCTTCAAGTCTTTGTCTAGCCTGCAAATGAAATCGTAGAAGAAGTCATCGTTGATCACTTTGAAGTCCTTCTCGCACGTAGGTACAGTAAGCTGTGGGTATCACTCGAAAATGGGGTCCTTGGAAAGAACACCACATCTATCCAGCTTGGAAAAGAAACCCTGTGAAGCTGCAACATACACCAAGTATGAAGTCATCTTGAAGCTGAAAGTACGCTTCACGTTCCGAAGTTGCTCACCGATGTTGCTGCTAATAATTTCCGACCAATTGATTATAGAATCAACCTTGTTGATTTCAATGGTCCTAATGAAAGCATACATCCATGTACAGAAAGTGTAGGCATTTGCTTCGCCATTCAACCTGCATAGCAATTTGACGACATCATCTGCCTCCTACACCAAATTGGACCGTGGAAGAGTTCTCGGGAACTTTGAAGGGGATCTAGGCTTCTTCATGAACCGGCTATTCATTATGCTCACGCAATCAGCTCTATGTTTCTCCTATCCACTGTCAACATCCTGAATACTAATAGAAGTCACCACCTTTCGCACTGGAATCTTCCGACAATAATTGATGAATTTCGCATCCAAACGAATTATTGTCTTTCCCGCAACATCACGCACTGATCTAGATGAAGGATGATAAGATCTAGCACACTCCATCACGAACTCTAGCAATTGGGCTGTACATGGGAAAGCTGCAGCTCGAATAATTCTGCTACTTTTGACTGCACGCATGAGTGAAGTCTTTTTAGCTCTGGATCTATCAATCAAATCAGAAAGAGGTTCTGGGCCTAGATCTGTGTCTCCTATGTCTGAAATTTTGGAAGCAATGCATGAATCCATCGTGCTCTCTTTTTCATCTCCTTTCGCCATGGCTTTGTCTATCTTTGTCTGAATAATTCTTTTTCTTCTAACTTGGCCGGATTTCTTCAATACTGGTGCAGATCTTGACAATTCTTCAGATTCGGAGGATATTTGCAATGTATTGGACATTGATAAAAACTCCTTTTCTTTTGTAAAGCACCTGTAATGAATTCCTGCAATTTATTTAGACAAAAATGGCCACCGGAGCATGAATAGTGAATTTAAATTATAAAAATCTGCACTTTTCAAGCCTGCTGCCCCAAAAATTGGTGTTTAATTTGCACATAAAGAGAGCATGAATCCTTTCAATCAACACCTGAGTTCCTGTAACACCTGTGAAAACAACTATGTAGACGAAGATCAACCTCCTCCAAAGCATGCGCCAAATCTGGAAGCTTTTAGCCTTGTTAGCACTTTGTCTGAACAAAATCCTTCCTCTAATGGGGGCACACTTTTCCTCCTGGCTGTAATTATTTACCTGTGAATTAAATTATTCACCCATATGGTTGCCCATGCTTATATAACCTTCACAATTCTATAATTAATAATTGCCCTAACAATTAAAGGCAATTAATTAATTAAAAATCATGCTTTTTTCTTTTAAAAATAACATGTTTAAGGACAGCCATCCAATAAATTAAATTAATCCAATTTAATCCTTCACACAGCACTTCACTCAAGCTCCACAGTGTACTTTGACCATAGCCACTGAAAATAGAAATTAATTTAATGTTTTAATGCCTCAAAAAACATTAAATAATACCCAAATGGGGCGCACTTTTTGAGAGGAAGAGGGCAGCCATTAAATAAATTTAATTTAATTCATTTAACTCCTTTCTTTTATTCCATCTTTGACTTGTTGACCTCCTCCAAGCTTGGGCGCACTTTTTGAGAAGAAAGATTAATAAAAATAATCAACTTTAATCCTTGTAATCTCTTACCAAAGGGGGCGCACTTTTTTGCACATGTAATTCTATTTTAAGAATTTTTTGATAATGGGATGTTTTACCCTGCCAGGCAGGCACCAAAATCCCGTGATCTACTCAAGTGATTTTTATAACACGGGAAAAAGTACCCTGCCAGGCAGGTATAAAATTCCCACCCTGCCTGGGGCTTATATTTTTCCCATCGCAATTTAAATCCTTTGTTTTCCAAAAATGCACCCATCCCCGCAGGGGCTTTTCTGTGCACGACTTCACTTTTTCCCAGTGATCCAGACCTCCGATGACGACTTCCTCCGGGCATATTGTGCGTATATGTTTTCCAGCTACTCCAGGCCAAAAATCGGGCTTACCCGGCGAAGGAATTGTTCCAAAGAAATTTTACAGAAAACAGAACGGGACACCACAAAAACACGAAAAATTGCCAAAAGTTACAAATAAAGCCCAAAACTTAAAATAAGTTAAAATCCTTCTGGTACATAGGAATAATAACATATTCGCTCATAATAGAGTTAAAACAGAGCGCAAATAGCCTCATACAGGGCTCAAAATAATTAAATACAAATTTCCCGCAGACAAATCCCGATGACAGAATAAAACAATTTTGGGCATCTGGGTATTTGGCGAAAAAGGCTATTATGGTTCTTTGAGATTATCTTGACGCAATACAAGAACTCTCAAGCAATAAAAACAACAAACGACCCGTTATTTTAAAAGTATGAAAAATTTTCAGATAGGGTAGTCACAGATTTCAGGGTGAAATCTAACTGACACCACATTCCAGGTCACCTCTCGATCCAGATGGACCGAATCTATGCATTTTATTTCCTTGACGAGGGCTTGAGGAACAATATTGTAAATCCTTATGAGACCATCTAGAATGTGGTGAATGATTTGACAAAGCATCTCCGAAAATATATCAAATATCTCAATTACACATGTCATCTGGGAAGGAGTAGTCATGATCATATGTGGAAGGTGCTCCATGCATGCAGATCTGAATGTAGCTGACCAATTTTTTTGAATATGGCTAATCCAATATAGAAATTGATCGAAATAGATATCTGGCACGAACTAAAACTATTGATAGTTAAAACGTCTTCAGATATTTCTCCTTTTAATATTCACGATCCTTGCATAATTATGACTTGTAAATTTATAAATCCACGCACTTGTATAAAAGATCCACTGAGATATGACCGAAGTTAACTAAATGCAAAGGAGGGAGCCTGCAGAGCTTGATGCAGATTAAATACAAGTCACAATGAATTAATTGATACAATACTGAGATATCAAATCCTAATATACATATCTCACTTATCAATGAAGTTGTATGTGAAAGGATCAAATGCACAGATCGATGAATGGAAGAGACTATGGTTAGAAAATAAGTATGATATCTATACAAAAAATACAACGCTAATCTAGAGAGATTTATCAAAACATGAATTCCATGCTACATGGACAAATCTCACTACAATTGCCCCTAATAAATTATTAGAACCCCATCTCACTCTGATACCAAATAAAGTGGCAAAACCAGAGTTACACACATTAATCATTTTATTATTAAAATCAATTACATATATATATGAGAGACAACTCCTATTTTCATGAAAGTTTATCCAACAAATATCCCCACAATTCTCTCCAAAAACTCCTATATACGCGAATAAAAAAAACTCACAACAACTCTAACCATTACATAATATGCGAGATTATATCTCACAACAAAAAATCTAATATAAACCTAATAATAATTCATGCAATCAATAATAATATTCCTAACAAAATAATGAAGAAGGCATCGAACCACCTATTTCTTTTATGATCTTCCCACTTAAGGACCATGAGTTGAGATATAATCAAATGGAGAAACATGCTTACACTGTGGTCAAAGCAGTACAAAATTTTAGATTCTACATCCTAAACTCTAGCACTATGGTGATGGTCCCATGCTCTGGAATCAAATCAATCTTAACTTAGCAAAATCCAAGAGTATGACTTGGACATCTGACATTTGAATCTTGTTAGAGGAAATGGACTATGTTAGCTAATGGCCGAGGATGACGCCCTCTCAACTCAAAATTATCTAGAGGATTTTTGGGTGTTAGAAATTTTCCTAAACCTCTTTAAACCATGACCATGTTGTAGATCATTTTGAGACCTTTCTGAGGGTATGCAAAACTCCAGAAACGGAGTCCAAATGAAGAATATATTGCAAGTCAAAGTTTAGTTTGAACACGAGTCAAAATTGGTCAGCTGGCGAGTTATGCGTTGATACATGGCAAGTTTGGCAAAAGGTTAAAATTTTGTGTTTTTGAGCCTCCGGTCTTCCACACACAAAAAATTGGTGGGCCTCACTATTTGCTAATTGGGGGCCCTTAACTAGGTTCGACACACTCTTTTGTAGGAGGGTCATGTTTTCCGCCTTTATTTCACATTGCCATATTGTCATTTTTCTTATATATATTATATTATCCCTCTATATTATTAATGTGGGATTTATTCTTGAAGGAGAGTTGAATTTTGCATTGCAGGTGGTTTTTTTGCATTATGCATAGCTCAGGCGAGCTATATTATTAGCTCGATGGGGCGATCAACTCCCCACTAAGTTGATCAAATTTCATTCCACATTGTTCAGGAAAACCTTATGTCCTTATAATTTAGAGGCTATATACTTAGCCAAACAACCGAATCCACATTATATGGTAGGATCACACTTGTATGGGTGGATCAATATAACCAACATCTCGGTGCCTTATCCAACAACATAGTGATCAATATTGGCCGGAACACCTAACAACTTGGTCTATATACTCAACCCAATGCATTGGGTGATTCAAACATGCCAACGCCACATACATGGTGAGTCATCCACCTAGCTCAACCCACATGGGTAGCTCAACATGGGGTGGTTCAATGTAACATCTCGGCACCATTCACGGTGCAATGGATAGCAGTTAGCTTGGCCCAATCTGGGAAGTTCATAGTTGTGTGGCCTAACAAAACATGGGCATGTGTGGCCAAAGCCACATCAGTATTTGGTGGCTGAGCCCAATTTAAACCCAAATTCCCTTTGCAAAGTGGTAAATGTGGGATTTATTCCCACCAACAATAAAATTGTTGACGCCAAATAGCAAGGATGGTGACTTGACCCCATAACTTGTGGCATGTAAACCGAGCCCTCCACCAACTCGCTAAACAGCTTGGTTGGGTGGTTAAGTGAGCACACATGCTTTTGTATAAACACTGTGACATGAGTGTGTTTAAACCAGCCAGGGGCAATTTCAGAAAACCTAAGATTTAAGGCACTTAGAGGCCGAATTTCATCACGGTGTAAAAATGAAAGTTGCCTAGAATTTCAAGAGGAATCCAAATATGTGATTATTTTTCATGTAATGCTTTTAAATATCCATTTTTTAGGTGTTTTTTTAGCACATTTGCAAGAGGATTGCATTGTGAAGACACTGTAAGGGCCACAGATGGACTTGTGAACATTTCATGGTAAATTATAGAGCTACCAAAGTCTTAGATCAACACATTTTCAAGTTTTAAAGGCCTATTGTCATTATTGAAGGTAAAAATTGTAATTCATTGGACTTAATAGATCGATTCACTTTCTATGAATCCAGAGATGTAGCCTTCAGGTGAACTCTGTTATCAATATCGTTTTATGGATGTTTATTTCAGTTTTGGATGAAGCTTTTGATCAGATAAAAATTCAGTATTGAATGTTTATTAATTTGATTAAGTATAGATCAATTAAAAATGGGTAATGGATTTGAGTGCAATTTCAGTATTCATAATCCACAAAGTATAAACGAATGCACATTTTAGTGTTGTGAATGAAAATCAGATCGAGGTACAATTTTTAATAGTGAATTAATCAATTTTTGAAAAATTGAACCGTAAAATTGATGTTGAGTTTCAAGATCCATGAAGATGATTAAAAGTGAAAATTTAACTCGCCCGTTTTTGGATCAAAAAATGATACAAAGGAGTTTCTATGCTATGAATGTGTAAGTAAATACTTTCCCCAAGTTATTTTTGTAAATACCACCAATGAGTGGTATTATGATATTTCATACATCCTCACTTATGGAGAGTGTCTGACACATCTTGAATATAATCAAAGGAGAAATCTCAAGATCAAGTCAGCCATGTATGTCATTTGGGAACATTTTTTGTACAAGATATTGTTATATGGGTGCTACATAAGGTGTGTGGACAAAGAGAAAAAATAAAAATTGTTAAAATATTAACATGATCAAGCTTGTGGTTGGCGTTTCTATGCTATGGCAACTACTCACAAGATTCTCCATAGTAGGTATTATTGGCCTACATTTTTTACAAATTCCCAACAGTGGGTTTCTAAGTGTGAACCTTGTCAACAATTCATTGGAATTCCACAACTTGTTGTGCTTCCCCTCCGGTTGGTGGTTATCAAAGAAACTTTCCAACAATGGGCCTTTATTTCATTGGAGTTCTCAATCCTCATTCAAGCATAGGGAATGCATATATGCTCATGATAACTAACTACTTCACAAATTGGGTGGAGGTAATTCTAGTCAAACAAGCCAATTCTAAAATGGTATGTAACTTCATCAAAGAAAACATTATCATCCGTTTTGGAATTTAACAAAAGATTGTAGTTGATAATGTAACATACTATTCATCTATAGAGTTGAATGAGTTCTGTTATGGTTATGGAGTCTCTCTTTCACATGCATCAGAATACTACCCGCAAGGGAATGGTTAGGATGAGTCAAGTAATAAGAATATTGTGACCAGTTTTTGAAATCTAGTTGATCAAAATCATAGAAATTGACATAATAATCTCTAGTCGAAGATGGACACAAATGTGTATAAATATGTGAAGGAGTTTAAAGTTTACAAGTTGTAAAAAAGATGAATTTAGAATGTCGGATTATATTAACCACTATTATTATTGGAGATAATGTGGGATAATGTTAGTATAGATTTTGTGTTGGGATTTTTTAGAATGTATAAAGGAAATGAATCCATTGTTTTGGTAGTCAATACATTTTCAAAGATGGTGCACTTTAGTGTGTGCAGGAAAATGAACAATGTAATGAGCATTGAAAATTTATTCTTTATAGAGGTGGTAAAATTACATGGATTGCCACATAAAATTGTGTCAAATAGAGATTAAAATATTATAGGCCATTTTTTGAACCTTGTGGGAGAATTTGGGAATGAGGTTGAATTTTAGTTTTGTGTACTTGTTCTCACTTTGAAATGCACTCTTAGAGAAATGTGTGATAACTCTCCTTTCAATTGACAAAATGGAAACAATCCTAGGTTGTGGGTGACTTGTATGTTGGAGTGAGTCTCTAGAGAGGGCTGGTTCCCCTAGTACAACACCTAAACTATTTATATCTCCTAAGGATAACTCTATTCTACCAAAAACAAAAAGGAAAAGGGAGAAGGAAGGAAAAGATAAAATCTGAAAAAGATGGTGACACAATAGAATGTTTTGAGGATCTTAGATTCATTTGGATCACACAAATAAAGTACGGGAGCCACACACACCATACACTAACTATAATTGACTATATCAAAGAAAAAGTACTTCATATAAGGGTTTGGAACGAGTTATCACGAGACAAGAAGGGGCATCAGATTGCTTCACAACAAAATCTTGCATACAACCTGTAAAACATAATTTATGACTTGTAAATTGACACAAAATTGTATGGAGGCATGAAGGTTAAACTAATAAAAAAAGTATAAACATGTATCATAATATAAAATCATCTAAAATAGAATATGCACTAAACATAAATTGTAGAAAGGTAAAAAAACTCCTTTAGTGCCCCAAGAGGTGGAGTAAGCACAAATAATCAATCATGATCCTTTCTTTCTCACCAAGAAAATTGAATTACTCTAAAAACGTGAATGAAAAGGCCAGAACATGTTTTACAATGCGTACTAGAGTTTTTTATAGAAATTTTGAAAGAAAGAGAGAGAGAGAGAGGAAGAAGGAGAGCTCAGACATGCAATTCTAGCTTATAAAAATAGCCCGAAAAATCATGTGCACCATGTTCTTTGCTTTAAAAATAGATTTCAGGTGTGAAAGGTGCACCTCCTGCTTATTCGCTCTGCTTTGTTCTAAAAAATAGTCATTTGCAGTTTGTTTTTATCCAAAACTACACTCAAAATAAAACTAAAAACAACTTTCTTGCATACTTTGTTCATTTTGATCTATTTTAAGAACATCTGAAGGATGAAATCAACCATCCTTGTATGTTTTAAATTTGTTTTGGCCTCACCATGCATCATTCTTAATAAGTTGTGCTAAAAATAGCATTTTGTGTTTGAAGGAAAGAAAAATAAGGCATCTGCGTGATTTGATTGATACACGCACGAAGAATTCCTTATTTTGATTTTCTATTATTGCATGGTCTTTCGCGTAGCCTCACCTGCAAATTCTGCTCTTTGTTTTATTCCTTTGAATTTCTCACCCTTACGCGAGCTTGCACACCTTTATATCACAATCTTCACTTTTCTTTCATTCTGCAGAATATTTTTGTGTTCCACTACTTTTTGCATGGTTCCATGTTTATCATTCATCACGCAGATTTTGTATCCTTACCAAGTAGCCTGCTCATAGACCTTTCCTTTGTTTTTACCCCCGCGGTCTCCTTGAGTTGGTTTCTCTATCACATGGCTTGGCGCACGACCCTATTTTTGTGCAGGTTTGCATCCTTCCATGGCTTTGCGTGTGAGTCATTTCATTCTTACTCCATGTATTTACACACAAATCTCTTCCTTGCCTCACATCCTGATGCAGACTCCCGCATAATGTATTCATTTCTACACAGGTCTTCTTATTTTATCTTATTATGTGCCTTTTATCATGTAGACACATGTGGTGTTGAGAGGGTTTGTACACGTATTGTTCCTTTCATTGTGCGCCTTTCGCGTGGGTTGATTCTGTGTCTTCCTCTACGCAATCTTGTGCATTTATTTCCTTCCTTCCCATGGACTTCTATTTCTGTCGCACATAGTCTTGCACGGATCTTTCCTTTGTCTCATAGAATTTTACACGGCTTGTTGTTTTTCTGTTGAAGCACGTCAAGAATTGTTTTCTCCTTCTTTGATCCTCTTGCCTCTAATCCTGATATGGTTGATCATGCAATCTGATGAGTGATCTAAATAAGCATGGGAAAGCTTATTTGGATAACAATACCATCCAAAAATTGATGGGAAAATGAATGTTGTAAATAGAATTTTGGAAAACTTGCTAAGATGTTTGATTGGTGATAATCCAAAGCAGTGGGATGTGATATTTGCAAGAAAAATTTCATATAACAGTTTTGGGGGGGGGCATTCCTCTACCATTGTAATCAAGTGGTTGTCCACCGCTTTGCTATGTCTTCCTATCAAATGGTTTTCCATCACCTTGTTGTGTCATCCACCTGCTTGAGGGGGCCTTCCTCTTCCATTCTAATAATTGGGGCATCCTAATGCTTCATTGCTTGTTGGGGCGTCCTAATGCTTCAGAATTTTCCGCTCGTCGATCTATATGTGTCTACTATCTTTAAAAGCACTATTGCTTCGCAATAGTACTTCAAAGAGTGGAAAAATATAGACACCCCAAAATTACACACATGTTTCCACATGTTCCCAGTTCGCTTCCTAATATGCCATGTTATTCATCCATTTGTGATTAATTGATTAAATTAATTAATTTATACACATTGTACCCATTTGAATTAATTAAATTAATCAGATGTATCCCTAGTACCCCTTGAGCTAAGTTATTTATTCTTTATTAATTAAATAATTAATTAATTAAGTGTGTGCACATCCTAGTCAACTGCCACTTGATCAACAGCCATCTAGACTCCACTTAGACTTGGGCTCCCTATCCTTATCCTAGTTAACTACACTTCTAAAATTCTCGAAAGGTGGGGGGCAATTGAATTGCACGTACAACCACCTTTCCGAATGCAGCGTTTTGTAATTTATTTCATTCACTGCCCCTAAATGCCCCGACACTACTGTAACTTCCTACAATGCTATTTTTAGCATATGCATTCACTCGTATGTAACCAATTTCTAACTACTTCTGCCTCTATAAATTACAGGTTTGCTTGTTTAGAAATCCTCTTGAATCTGAAGTACAGAAACTCTGTTAAAATTCATTGTGTTAGTAGCAATTACATCCAAAGTTTTGAGAGCATTCAAGAGCATCCACATTCATTTGCAAGGTTCCACAGGGAAGGTCTCCACAACCTTACTGAGGTTTGCATTGAAGGAAGTACATGGAGGTTTCCAAAATTATTTGTGTCTCTTTCATTACTATGATTTTTCTTTGCATACAATTGTTAGTTGTGTGTATAGAAAACACATAAGTACTTCATATTCGTATGTTTAATTTATACAGATTTTTTGGGGTAAGAATTCAAAATTTGTACAGTTTAAGTGTACATAATTCTTAGGCTTATCATTCCACCATATTTATCCGTGACACGATTCGAACCTCATTCCTTAATATTTAGTATATCCTTATATTTTTACCCTAATGGATGGCTACACAATATCTTTTACACCATCATACTCATTGTTAGACTACAACTCATTTAAAACTTACACAAAAATTCAAATAAAAAATAAATAGAAATATTGAGAATTAATTTTTTGTAAAGGTTATTTTAAGAGACAACAATAATGTGATTGAGACAACAATTAAATATGTAACTCTATTTAAAAAAAAAAACTTGTAAATATAATTAAAATCATTCCATTTTTCTAAATATGTAATTAATATTTGAAAAAAAAAACCTGTCCCACTCCCACACCGTAGATCACAAGGAAAAACAGCATTCGTAATAACGACAAATACACAAGTTACTTTCCAACGATGCCTTTCTTACAACTTACAAGCTCCCCAAATTCTGGGAATGGGCCCACCACTTAGACAATGCAGGAAAACAAACAAAAGAAGCGCGCGTTTTCTTCACACTCATCTTACACCGTCACCTCCACGTGGGATGTATACGAAGTGGGACCCATATCGAATAATTAAAAGAAGCTTTATTTTCTCGACTCCGACCGTACCCAGTCGGTTACCGTTCCCACTGGGCAGTGCTGCCCGGACATAAAATATAAAAGACTTTACGAGTCCGTGCACATTAAAACCGAATAATATTTTTGTAATAATTTAAGCTTGGAGTTAGGGTCACGGACAAAAGTATGGGCGAAATGACGTCAGCGTGGAGATGCGGCGGAACGATGCAGTGTATCCGCGGCCGCGCCTACAGCAGCTGGGCCCCGCCAATATTTATTCTCTCCGCACAGTCTTGTCGCCACGTGTGCGATTCCCTCGCGGGCCCCACAACTGGTCCGGACTCCCAACCCATTACTCCACTTGTTTGTTTCATACCTACACTAATATAAATCCTCCCCCCGCGCGCGGCGCACTGCTTTTTCTTTTGCTTTTCTTTTATCTTTTTAGAATTACTTATATCATAAATTTAAGCTTTCACATACTGAAATCTCTGAATTGAAACAAATTGCATATAGGCAAGTGGTTCCTTATTACCATAATTGTTGATTGATTGCAAGATGAGTATGTATGTTTGTTCCGTATTTTTACTTCCTCTTTTATCATTTCATAATCTAAAAAGATATTATGTACAATTGTCTCTAAATACGGTTTAGTACTTTAAGTAGATATTATCTTCTAAGTCTCTAAAGATCCTCATCCTCATTCACACTATGATCTAGATCTATAAAGCATCATACATTACACTATTTCAAAGATGTATTACCTTCTGACATCATAATAGTTGAAGTTTTGATGTTTTCACAATCTATAAGATAGAGAACAGTAAATTATGGATTTGAAATTGTGTGATAGTTTTCAATCTATCACACCATATAATTAAAAACTATCACACAATTTCAAATCCATAATCAATTGCTCTCCATCACATCGTAACTTCTCATTCTTTTTTAACTTTTGTTTCTTCTTTGTCTTTTATATATGCCTTTCACGCTCATGTTATATAATGGAATCGTGAAAAGTAACTTGGACGAGATTTGTAAGGTATAGCTGATTTTAGATCCATAATGTTGATTTTAGATCCATAAAGCAACCTTCAAATGCCAAAAAATTACTTCTCTTTAAGTTTCACATATCTTTCTTTTCTTTCTCTCTAATGTTGTCTTTTCTAGATGCTTTAAACACTAACTTTCTATACTAGAATTATTAGTCCTCTTCACTTCCACTCTCAACGACCATTCATAAAAGACAAAATATTAATATAATATGGACCATATCTCAAAGCTAATTTTGATTTTCTTGGTCCAAGACTTGTTAGGGGAGAGACACCAATAGTGGTGCACCCTAAGTTAGGGGGGCCATAAAATAAATTCTATAAAATGTGGGAACCTAATTTTTTCACTAGCAGGTAATTTAAGGTTTTTTAAATTACATATATTTTTTTGAGTGTTGAATTGGAGGGAAAGATATATTTTGAATTTATTTAAAATAGTAAATTGTAGTTACACTACATTTTGATTGGGACCCATATTTGATCATGGGTGATAATGGTTGAACATTTAAAATTTTAAAAAGGCAAATCTTATATGGCATGATATGATTGGGTGTTATCATGTCAAAAATGACTAATCACCAGGTACTTTCATGACAACTATTGGGTGTTGTGTATTCAAGACACTATATCCACAATTAGACCCCGCTCAACTCTTGGTGTCTCTCCCCTACCTTCAAATATCAAAATAGTGTTTTTTAATCATTTGTAGACACCTTACTTAAATTAAAATCTAGTTAATTTATTTTATGAATGAGACGATGATTTGGATTATGAATATGTTGATTGTGGACATTGTTGGTGAAATAATTTGTTATAGTGCAAATTATTGGTTTTCACCAACGGTCATGGGACTAAGCCCCTCCTTCTTGGGTATGGGGAGGCTCTCATTATTGAATGTAAACTAACTAAAAATGTGGGGTGACAAGGCTCAACAATGTATAGACTGACAGAAAAACTAAAAAGGGTCAAAATTAACTTAAAGGAATGCAATAAGCAAAATTTTGGAAATATTTTTGATAGGAAAGTTGAGCTTCGATATAAGATTCTTGAAATTGAAAAATAAATCCATGAGATTGGTATAACTGGAGAATTAAAAGAAGAGGATGACCTCTTGATTGATGCTCTCAGCCTTGTCCTTCTTTAAGAAGAACTCCATCGGAAATACCAAGAAGGATGGGTCCTTGGTCCACATCATTTCAAGTTTAAAAGGCCTTCTCGTCGGAGGGAAAGATGGAGCGATTAATACTAAAATGGGCAAATGACCGGAGTCTGCCTCCCATGAAATTTCAAATTCAATTAATGAATTCTACTAAATCCAATCTTCACTTATGATAAATCTATCAAGTCTTTCCGCAAAAAAGTTACTGCGAATTCTTCTGTTTGTCCAAGTGAATTGTCCATTTTTAGGGGAATGCCCATAAGATCATTATATTCTATGAATTGAGTGAATTTTAAAGAAGATTGGGAAATGATCCCAAATCCACCAGATTTTTCAAGAGGTGAGATGATCATGTTGTAGTCACCTTCAAAGATATAGTTAACATTAGAGTGCATGGATTATAGAGTTTTTAGTGACATTATACATATTTCCCTACCAGTGTTAGTTCTTGGGCCATACACATTGACACAAGTGAATGATTGGTTAATGCCAATGACCTACAATTATATCGCTTGCCAATTGATGCAGTCATCGACCAATATGCCAAAGACTTTGGTGGGATTCCATAACAGAGAAAGCCCTCCAGAAGAGCCTATAACATCTTTGATAGTAAAGTTACTATTTGTCCAAAAGTGATGGATGATCAAGTTAAACAAGGCCAAATCCATTTTAGTTTCTTTAAGGAGAAAAATATTTGGTTTTTCCTTGTCAATAAAATTCCTTAACAACCGATGCTTGTGCGGGGCATTTAACCCACACATGTTCTAGGAGGAAATTATCGTTGAGGGGGCTTAATCCCGTCACTACTGTGGGTTTGTGATTGAATTGGGGATTTTCTTCTCATTTTAAGGGTTGGGTCATCTTTCTTTTTTCCTTTGTCTTCATGCACCATTTTTAATGGAACTTGATTTTTTTTCTAATCTGATTTGCTTGTGTAGTATATCAGAGATTTAATTTTGACTACCTTTGCCAATGTTGATTTGAGATTCCAAGTTGCGAGAGTTGGAGAGAGGGGGCCTCCTAGGTTTTCTTTTTTCAATTTTAATTGATTTGATTACAACATCTGTTTCTTTTATCTTGTCTGGTCCTTGACTATTTAGGATGGATTTGAGTTGATCAAGGGATGTATCATCTAATTTGATTTCCTCCTCTGATTCCTCCTCTGATTCTGAGTATCACCGTCTTCAGACTCAACCCCATCAGGATTCAAATTAGAGAGTAGTTTAGATTCCAATTTAGGGTAGTTCAAAGATTCATCTAATTTTTTTAGGGATTTGAACCCATTTTGTGTAGAAATTTCCCACAAGGGCTCATCTAATTTTCACGAGTTCACCATTTTATATCACATTTTCTTTGCAGAATGATTCTTTTTCTTCTTGGGATTAGAAAAACCCTCCTCATCATGTGAAGGTTTTTTTTCAGATCAGGGAACTTCTAAACAAAGTGACCATGCTTATGACATTTTTTCACATTGGAAGGGGATATTTTCATAATCTAGATCTTCCTACCATTCCCTGGTTTCATATTTAAAATAAATTGAGCTAGGAAGTAGTTGGGAAATGTCTAGATTGATGCAAATCCATGAATAGAAAATAAACACCCCTGCTTCTGTCAGTTTTTTCCATACAGATGAATTCACTAAGTTGGTTTCCCACTTGGAAAAAGGTGTTTTCATTCCAAAGCTTTGTGGGGAGCCCATATAACCTAGTCCAAAGAGGGACTTTGTTTATGTTTTCAAGACTTGGTTTGAAGTTTTTCACCCAAGATTTCATGAATAGACCTGCCAGACCCATGAACCAGGGGCTATCACAGAAACATCATCATAAGACAAAGAACTATCAAATGTAACTTGAAAAAAATCATGTGGGGAAGCTTTACCTGGCTGGAAGAGGAAATTGTCCAGTTCTTTTGTAGCCAATTAAGTAGATCCAAAGCTTTAGGCCAAAATCCGACGAATTTGCATATTAGGGCACACTCAAACACGATTCTAATGGAGGCATCAATGTCTGCATCTTTGATGCAAACAACCGAGATATCCTCTGCCTATGGAAGGATACTGTGGGTGGCACCCATCGAAGGTGCAGGAGATAAGTCAGGTACATGGGCACCTGAGCTTCCCCACCAGTGGAGGACCGAAATAACGAAATAAAAAACCTTGAAAATCACCGAAAAATGTGATTGATAACTTCATTTCCCTTATCTTTACCTTCTCACTCATGTTGTCTTATGTCCAAACTTTTTATCAACATACAACGTTATTATTATTGAATAGTGGATAAAATAATAATAATAATAATAGTAATGGCAATTATTATTATGAAGAATAAAGTAATGTTAATTATTAAAAATGGGTGTTTTCATTATTGGGGGTCACTTGGTTAGACAGTCCTAGTTGGCATTGAGATCTAAGTTTCATTTATTCTCCACTGAGAAAATCCACAACTCTTTAAAGACAAATGATAAGCCTTGTTATATGCCTAAACATCCTTATGCGTTAAACATATGAGACAAACAATGTCCAAAGTGCAAAGACTTGAGATCGCCTGTGCATTACTCATGAGTTCACTGAGCTAGAAAACCATTGTTATCATAGAATTGAGCTTTCCACCACCACATAAATGTGAATACATTGAGTTTCATTTAAGAAAGACTCACATGAACTGAGAGCTCACCTTGGTTTAATATTGTCACAAATCTATAAATACAGTGTAATTCATTTATATTTTAAATCTTTGAGTGACTGTAGCATATTACATGAGATAAAAAAATCCAAACAAAAGACTCAGTGACACTTTCCACCACTCAGTTAACTCATGCATCTGATGGGTATTTTATAAATATGAATTTTTTTATTAATGAAAATGTGATGAGAGAGTTTTTAATATTAAAATACATGGAAGGGTATTTTGTTGAAACTTCAAATATTAATTAAAAATATATAGAGTCAAACTTGATGTGGTTTCTACGCAGCCACATATGAAATTAAACGTGACATGAAGTTTTAGAAGGAGCTCTTAATAATTTATAGTTACAGGAAGATTTTTAAATATCGAACCAAAAAAACATGCATGTTAAACAACATAAAAGAAAGATAAAAAGAAAAAAATCCATTAAACATGAGATGAGGAGAATAAATTGAAGTTCCCATAATTTTGAAAAAAAGAAAAAACAAAGAAGGTTATGTTCATATATATATATATATAAAGAGGAGATTTTCCAGTTTGATAAAAAGCCACATTTTGAAGTACGATTGAGTATTTCATGTTGAGTGAGAAATGTGTATGAGACAAAATGTTTAGTGGAGCTCGCTGGAAAATTTAACTTGTTGCGCTCACCAACATCTTAAATGTGAACTCGTGCGGTCCCCATAAGAAAAACAATTTCTTTTCATACGAGAGGCACAAAGATGTGTGTGGTAGGCTGAAATTTTTAATAGAAATTCTAACCCAAATACGGAGATTTCTAAGACCCAAAACATAATAGAATAAAATAAAAATCCTTGCATGATGATGGGATAGACCCAAATTACAAACTATGTTTTCTTACAACTTTGCATGGAGAAAGGGGAATATAAAGGATACATGTTTTATATGGTGATTAATTAGAAAAGGAACTTAACACCATGCATGGAAGGTTGTCATTAGTGAAAATAAAAACATAAGGTGACATTCAAATACATGATGAAAGAGTATACATGGATCCCTGGAGTCATATTGTTGTAGCTAAGAGTTCATAGGGAAATCAACAATGAGTAATTTATAGTTAGGTTAATTATTATTTACCTATATATTAATTATGCATTTCATATTAATTAATGTATTTATTAATTATATGGTTATATCTAATTATAAACCATATTATTGTTTTTTATTCAAACAATAAAAGTGTTGTTATATTGTTTTAACAATATAATTGTTTGGTTGTAGTTATGCTTCCTGGATGTAATATTGGAAGCTTATGTAATATGGAATATGGTTGCACCTGTGCAACTTAGTTTCTTGTTTGTATTTGGCTGTGCAATATCTATAAATATTGCAGCCCATTCTTTGTAATGTTGGTTGATTCTGATTAATAAATATTACAGGTTTCCATCCCTATTTACATTTGGTACCAGAGTGAATTGAAGCTCCTGGCAAGGTTGGAGAAAGGGTGCAAAGGAAGGAGAATTTGTGGAGAAGAAATCTGCATCACTCGGAGAGCCAGTGCTGCCTCCTACAGCTTCCCAAACCTCCCTGCAATCTCACAACCTCCTGTGCATTCTCCAGGTAAACGGAAAGCAATTTTTTTTGCCTTGGTGCCCTCTGCACCAGGAAAATTTTGTTTCTGGAAGCTTATACATATACAGGAATTTTATTTTAAATATTATATTTAAAAAATAATCATTTTTTCCCCATTAGGGGTTTTGTCACTAAAATTTGGTGACAATGTTAGCCATAGCTAACATTGTGGTATTGCCAAGCAGAGGACTCTATGCTAAAGGATCCTAGCTCTGCATTTATTATTCATAAAGTTGTCTGATTTGAGATCATGGTCTCATTAAACGAGTCTATTTGCATTAGATGGTTTTTTTACCTCTCACCAAGTCCAGAGCCGCTTGATTCTCCTTTGAGTTATCTTCTATTGGCGGGTTGGAACCTATTTCAAACACAAAGCAATGGGATCAAGCTTTGTTTGCATTAGCACCATTAGCCTCCTAACGCATAAAAGGTGTACTCCACGTCCTTCTCTGCAAAGTACCCACACAAACTTTGCATTATTATCTTGGATCAAGCAAAATGTGATTAAAGGGCTCCAACTATAGGAAATCCAAAAGATTCATAAAAAACAATTTAAACATGGTGACCTGCACAAAAAAATGCAGCATCAAACAAAAAAATTTAGCAGTCAACCTCTTAAAAAAAAACGGTGGATAGGAATCAGTTTGGAAGAAAATAAAATACAAATAAGAGATAGCAAAAGAAATAAAGGAGAGAGGAAACAAATTAGAAAATTAATGAAAGGCAAGGAATTAAAAACACCTTCAGATCCCTTTTTCAAGCAAGGAAAACCCTAAGCCACCATCACCATGCTCCATGTGGAACTCTCAGCCAAGTCGCATTTTACAAAGGTTAGTCAATTTTACCTTTATTTAAATACAAGTTTGTTCATTTCTATGTCAAATGCTCATAAGAGCCAAGGTGGTTAGAGTGAAAGCCTTAGAAGTGGGAGGGGCATGGTTCAAATCCCACCCCCAACTTGCTTTTTTGAATTTGGCAGAAATATTTGGAAAGAACCACTAAATTTAGCAAAAATTCAAATTTAGTTATAACTAACTAAATTTAGCGGAGAAATCCCTAATTTAGGGTAAAAAAATTTTTTTTCCCCCATTTAGCTTGTTTTTTCATTCTGGACAACATTTTCCAAAGGAGGACCACCCAAAAATTCATCTTGGCTTTTTTTAATGGTTTCTGCATTTTGGGTCATTTTGGGCTCCAGAGGCCACCAGAGGCCCACAAAACAAATTTTTTTTTGCCTGCCATTCAATTTTTCCATAGATTTTTGAATGTAATTGTATACTGCTTATATTGTACTAATTTGTAGGTTGCCATAGTCAACTACAAATTTAGTAACTACTCAGAAACTGGCAGAATATTGTAATCACAAAAAGCTAAAAAATGGTTTTGAAACACTCACGAGATCCTAGATCTCATTCGCAGCGTTTGGTATATACAGTGCCTCTGCGAAGCGCTTATGGGTAAAGCTGTTGCAACTACTACTGCACTTAACACCTAATATAGCTGCAACAACGTCATCTGGGCATCGTCCCTTTAAATCGACGGGGAGTAATAAGGTCACAGTGCACACACTATGAGCCATCCCATCCGTCTGTGAATGATTGCATGACATAAATCCAGACTGAGAAATTATCTGAGTATATAGCAAAGTTACGCGCGTGTATGAGGATATTTCTTTGAGCCGGTGTCAATAATCACACAGACCCTATCAGTATTGTTGGTACCACGTATTGAATTCTTTCACGTACGTTAATGCCTCTTTCACGTACCACTGGGTATATAGAAAGGGCGAGCTTCTTCCACGTACTGCTGGGTATATCGGAAGGGCACGTATATAGAAAGGTTCGGTATATCAGACTGATGGTATATAGATTGGGAGACCTTATACCTGGAGTGATAAGAGCCAAACCCTGTCAGTGATCTCTGCAAAATGGGCACCAATGCCCCCAAATTTTTTCTTCTGGATTCACAATTACTCAGAGGAAACAACTATGCTGCATGGAAGACAAAAATCAAGACACAACTTGAGTTTGAAGAAATTTGGCCTGCTGTGAATGGTACTCTGACCAGATCAACTACTGATACAACACAACAACAACAGTTTGATAAAGCAGATCAGAAGGCCAAACTCATCATCTTGTTTGGAGTGTCTGATGATGTGCAACCCCACATTCGAGATGCCAAAACAGCCAAAGAAGCGTGGGATAAGTTGAGCACAGTATATGAGGCCAAGAACAAGAATGTTATACTAAATTTGCAGAGTCAGTTACACACATTAAAGTTCAAGCAGAATGAAAAAATAGAAGCTTTCCTAAGAAGAGTTACAGAATTGAGGGCTTCACTTCTAGCCCTAGGAGAACCGGTCACAGATGATGCTCTCATTCCCATTATTCTGAGAGCACTCCCCTCTTCTTACCACATTTTTGTCACAACACTAAACATGTCAGATACGACAGTTAGTTTTGACAAACTGGTAAACCTACTGCAACAAGAGGAAGCAATGCACAATAAGGATGATGAAGAGGAGCAGGCACTGTCTTCACATCAAAAATGGAAAGGAAAAGGTAAAGGAAAACCTAATTCCTATCAAAAATCCCAAAATCAAAATCAGTATCAAGGGGATAGACAACAGAAGAAGCAATGTCCAATCTGCAAAAGAGGACATAACCTACAAGATTGTTGGTATAATACTTACAAGAAAGGTTCATCAAGAAACTCTGGACCTCCACAACAATCTAACAAGGGACATTCTAACTACAATCAAGGGCAGAAAAAGGGGAACTGGAAAAGAAGACCCCACCAGCAAGGTAATATTGTTGAGCAACAAGAACAGTCAGACAATGAAGACTTCTTGTTCACTGCTCGATCAAGTGAACCATCCACGTCATCTAGTGATGTTTGGTATGTTGATTCGGGGGCCACTCGACACATGACCGGCCATAGAGACTGGTTTATTTCAATGAGGGACACACCATCGAAAAATCATGTTTCATTGGGAGATGATTCTTCATATACAGTTCAGGGGATTGGGAACATTTCTCTACCCCTTGGTTCACGCAAATGCAGACTATCAGATGTCCTATATGTCCCTGGGTTGACTAAGAATCTTCTTTCAGTCAGTCAACTCCTAGATCACAACCTAAAAATTGACTTTGATAGTCAATCCGGCAAGAAAACGTGTTTGATTCGAGACAAATCAAGAGGCTCAAAAATAATTGCAAAAGCCTCCAATGTGGGACGCATGTTCCAACTTGATTTTGTTCACAGAGATGATCAAGCACTTGTGGCTAAGAACTCCACCTCAGCACAGTTGTGGCATCAGAGATTTGGTCATGTAAGTTTCAAATATCTCGAAACACTTCACCGGTGTAATATGGTACATGGGCTACCATCTCTTCAGAAGGATACAGACAAGTGTCCTCACTACCTAGCAGGAAAACAACACAGAGCTTCATTCTAGAGGAGTACATTTCGAGCTCATGGTAAACTTGACCTGGTTCATACCGATCTTTGCGGTCTGATGCAGCCAAGTCATTCTGGGTTCCAGTACTTCATGCTTTGTGTTGATGACTATTCGAGAAAAATGTGGATTTTCTGTCTTCGCAAGAAAAGTGAAGCATTTGAAACCTTCAAAAAGTTCAAAGTAGCAGTTGAGAACGAAACTGGTCATCACATCAGAACTCTCCGCTCAGATCGAGGGGGGGAATTCACCAGTGATGAGTTCAGAGACTACCTACAAACTCACGGGATTCGTTGACAAATGCCTCCTCCACACACACCGCAGCAAAATGGTGTTGTTGAGAGAAGAAATCGTACTATCATGGAAATGGTGTGATGCATGATCGATGATTCCAGACTTGCAAAGACATTCTGGGCAGAAGCAGCAAAGACAACAGTGTATTTGTTGAACAGAGCACCCATTGTTGCTCTTGATGGAGTAACACCACAAGAAGCATGGTCAAAACAGAAACCATCTATTGCACACCTCAGAGTATTCGGGTGTAAAGCAAGCATGCACATACCCAAACAGAACAGAAAGAAATTGGACATGAAGTCACAAAAACTCATCTTCATTGGGTACAGTGAAGAGACTCTTGGGTATAGATTGATGGATCCTAAGACCAGAAAAGTCTACACCAGCAGAGATGTTGAGTTTTTTGAGAAGAAGGAAGCAGAGACTCCTCCTCCGGACTCACAAGATGTAGATTTTTCACCTGTTGTAAAAATTGAAGCTGATGTTCCCTCAGAAGATGAAAGTGATGATGGGGATGATGGTGTTGATCAGATAGAACCATGACCCATGGGAATAGTTCAACGTATGCCTAAATGGTGTACAAGTACATTACGAGATGCAAGAATGGATGCTCCACCGGATACATCCACCCCTGGACCACAGACTTGCAGTAAAGCAAGAGAAGAAGTTAACTTTGCTTTGATGAGTAGAGTTATTGAATCAGATGAGCCCTCTACAGTCCAGGAAGCCCTACAGTCAAAATCTTGGAAAGATGCCATGGATTCTGAATATCAATCAGTGATGAAGAATAACACTTGGCAACTTGTCGATCTTCCACCAGGGAAGAAACCCATTGGATGCAGATGGATATTTAAAACAAAGTACAAAGTAGATGGGACAGTGGACAAGTATAAAGCAAGACTTGTAGCAAAGGGGTATGCACAAAAAGAAGGCATTGACTATGAGGAGACATTTGCTCCCACAGCTAAGATCAAAACGATCAGGATGATCTTTGCTCTAGCTGCTCAATTTGGATGGAAAGTCCACCAAATGGACGTAAAAAGTGCCTTCCTAAATGGAGATTTACAAGAAGAAGTCTACATGACTCAACCTGAGGGATATGTAGTACCTGGTCAAGAAGCAAAGGTATGCAGACTCAGGAAATCTCTATATGGCCTCAAACAGGCACCCTGGGCATGGTACATCAAGATTGATGAGCATCTCGTACAACATGGATTTGTTAGAAATCCATACGATCCCAATCTTTACCTCAAAAAGCAAGGGGGGAGATGGTGATTGTTGTTGTCTATGTCGACGATCTAGTCATCACTGGCAGTTCAGTGAGGATGATCGATGTAACGAAGAAAGATCTTAATTGATCATTCGACATGACAGATCTCAGGCTGATGCATTATTGTCTTGGATTGGAAGTATGGCAGAAAGAGAATCACATATTTGTTTCTCAGATGAAATATACCAAGACAACGCTCGAGAAGTTTAGGATGATGGATTGCACACCAATTACTACACCCATGGAGAACAGATTACAATTATCTCATTCAGATCCATCTCCTGAGGTAAGTGCCACTCTCTATCAGTAGCTGATTGGGAGTCTCATTTACCTGACCTACACTAGACCAGATATCAGCTTTGTAGTGAGCTATCTATCCAGGTTCATGCAGGAACCCAAAGTTTTTCATTGGAAAGCAGCAAGGCATTTTGAGATATCTCAAAGGATCAGTGGATCTTGGTCTAGAATACAAGAAGAATGACAACTTCTTCTTGACTGGATATTCAGATTCAGATCATGCAGGTAACATTGATGATAGAAAATCCACTTCTGGATTTGTATTCTTTATGGGATCTGGACCAATATCATGGGGAAGCAAGAAACAACACTTCGTTTCTCACTCTTCCATAGAAGCTGAGTATCGTTCTGCAGGAGAAGCTGTCTATGAAGCGATTTGGCTACGTCGCATACTAGAAGGACTTGGAATACCACAGGACAAACCAACCACCATGTATGTTGACAATGAAGGTGTTCTCAAACTTGTTCACAATCCAGTTTTTCATGAGAGAACAAAGCACATTGAGGTACAGGTTCATTTCATACGCGAACATGTGTTGAAGCACAACATCCAGCTTCAATTTTGTCCAACAGCTGAACAACGAGCAGATATCTTCACAAAGTCACTTGCACGTGACAAGTTCGAGTTGTTCAGAGAGTTCCTCTCCTCATCCCTTGAGACAATGCACAATTAAGGGGGGGAATGTTAGGTTAATTATTATTTACCTATATATTAATTATGCATTTCATATTAATTAATGTATTTATTAATTATATGGTTATATCTAATTATAAACCATATTATTGTTTTTTATTCAAACAATAAAAGTGTTGTTATATTGTTTTAACAATATAATTGTTTGGTTGTAGTTATGCTTCCCGGATGTAATATTGGAAGCTTATGTAATATGGAATATGGTTGCACCTGTGCAACTTAGTTTCTTGTTTGTATTTGGCTGTGCAATATCTATAAATATTGCAGCCCATTCTTTATAATGTTGGTTGATTCTGATTAATGGAGAAACCAATTATAACATCAGTTCTAGGTTCTTCTCACTTTCTATTGCAATTCTGTAGCTCCATTTTTTGAAGAAAAGATGTTGGGTGTGGGTTATTGGAAACACCATTGTATTCACCCCCCCTCTCAGATAACATGTTGTCAAGTTCTACACAATAATCAGTCATAAAAAATTTTATGGCCACTTGGGAGAAGCTTTAACAAGCTGAGATGGGAGCATATTTGGTGATAAATATGGGAGATATTTATTACATAAGGACAGGGGAGTAGAGTATGGCTATGAAGAAAAATTGTCTTAAATTTTACTATAATCTCATGAGGAAGTTATCAAGTGTGTACCATAAAATTTGAACTCAATCCACCTTAGCTCTAGTGTGAGTAACAAAGATAATTGACCGAGAAGAGAAATGAAGATTTTGAAGGAAATAGTAATCTTGAAGACCCTTCTGCCTTACATGAGCTTCCATGTTTGAATCATAAGTACAAGTATAGTTGTAGTAATAATTATTAATCATTGAGTAATCAACGAAGAGGGCATTTGATTAATAAAAATGTTTGGAAAAAAAGTAATAAGGAACATGATGTGGTGATAGCAACAGAGTGTACTAAGGTTTCATCATGGAATATGACATACAGTTTAGAGAAATGAATGAAGGTGATTTTCAACATTCATGGATGTGGAAATAGAAAACAGTTACTCTCATAGAAAGTGTGATAGTACAAGGCCTATAACATCAATCATGAAGAAAATATTATCTTAGGAAACCTAATGCATAATTTTAAGTACGACTTGATCAAAACTCTTGACATCATGTAACGTTCTACAAGGGTGAATAGAATTAATGGTCATCATTATGGATAGTATGTGAGACTTGAGGGTTGAAAAGATAGAAGATTGCAAACTAGTAAAACCATGTCAAGTTAACATCAATCTTAAGGAGATAGAAGTCCCTTGAAAAAATTTAGAACCGTAATCAGATCATGGAGCTAAGTGCTTATCACTGTCATTGAGAAGGGACATCTATCAAAGTACTACAACTTGTGAAGAATATCAAACACTTGAGAAGGTATGTAAGACAAATTCAATGGATATTTCTAATTGCAATTGTAGATGAATTTAGACACAAGGATTTTGAGTGCAAAGGAAGGCTAGGTTGATATGAGTTTAGGTGGCACAAGGCTGGGTAATATTGAAAGGTGATCTGCGATGGATGGTTTCAGCCAAGGAAATGTTTTCAAAAACTCAAGCATGAGAAACTACAAAGACATATAATTAAGAAGGTGAGAATCTAGTCAAGGTGCTAAAGTAGGACTCCAAGAGTGTGACTGATAAAAATAAGAAGGATCTTTTGTTGGAAAGAATAATAGAATTAGAGATATTGAGAATATGGCTGTTATTTAAATCAGTCAAGTGAACCATTAAAAGACCATGTATTGAGACAATACTTGTTAGGTCTCATTAAGATGAAATTGCTCCTTCCATAAATATTGATTTAGGTACATGAATAGATATCGCAATGGAGTGAGCTGGGGAGAATGATCATGATCAGTGTATGTGTGTACCGTTATTCATAATGTTGATGGTATGATTAGTATAGTCTCTTAAGTCCATTTGAAAGTTGTTCTTGAAAGTTAGTTGTCATGATCCTTTTGGTGAGATTTATAATCTAGAGGGCCCATGTATTTGAGCACCTTAGGTCTAAAGTATGAGTGGTGTATATTATGGTTTGATGTTCAGTAGCAACCTATGGTTATAGAAATGCCAATCTTGTTATCTTATATACACTTTTGGGAAGAGTGTTTGTATTTATGTTTCTTGTTATGACTATACATATGACATGAATTTCATAGATCATGTCATAAGAATAAAATCTAGTGAATATCTTGAATTATGAATGAGGTAACTCAGAGGTCATGCAGTCTTGTCAAGGTCTGTTGATGCGGTGTTATCTTAAAATGTCTAAAGAAGTACTCCATCCTCTTGAAGTGTTAAACAATAATCCATTTGGTTAAATGATATAAATGCATTATCTATTCTATGGTGCCTATATGAAGGTATTTTCTTCTATTCATGAAGTTTTTGTGGCTGAATAATGTCAAAATATTGTAAAAATCCTTGAAAAAGCTATAAGTTTGGTTAACTACTTTGTGTATGGTCTGTATTATGTCAAGTCTAAGAGATAGTGTATAATGGGTACCCAATTGTAATTTTTGAAGAAGATCTCATGGGTTGATTGTTAGAAATAAAGGTTACTTCTATATGACAAGTCAATAGGTATGTGAAAAGGAAGTATGTCCTTCAAGAGTCTGAGTGTCCTATAAATCTATCTCAAAGTCTAATAGGGTATGCTCCCATGGGGAGTAAGATGGGTTTAAGAAGGTTTGACTAGAAAATGAGAAGACATGATGTCTCTTCTCTTGTGAGTCTGAATTGTGTAAGATCAAAGAGATGTGGAGTCTCAAGTGTTGTTATATCTTTGGAAAATGAGTGTCTTACATTTATATCAGTCATGACACTTTTCCTTAGATGTATGGGCATGGTATTAAGGTTGTTAAGATATTTTGTGCTTCTATTATGGTGCTCCTTAGGTAACTACAATAGGTTAATATGTTCTCATGATGGTTATGAAGATGATCAAGTATCAACTTGATCAATGAGGATGAAAAGAAGGGATCTAAGTGAACAAAATTGCTAAGAATCAAGTTTTTACAAGCCAAATACAATGCTACAGGTGAGTGGAGAATATAATCCCGATGTTTCATTATTGAAAAAGGTGTTTCTACATATATAATGAGGATATTCCTAGATGTTGTTGCATGTTTGGAGGTATGAAGAGCTAATTTTTTTTCAAAATCACTACTTCCCTACCCCTTGATTGTGTTTTCAGAGTATTAGTGAGAAGTAAGAAAGGAAACTCACTTTTGGAGGTCAAGATGAAAGAGTTATAATATAAATTTTTTTGTGGATCATCTAGATTCATGAGGATAGAGGATGAAAGTATTTTGGAGATCAAGGAATGTATATTTTTTATTTTTATGTATGAATGTGTTGAGATAATGTTCATGGTGCACACTGTGATGAGGTTTTGACAGTCTAAACCCTACTTCCTTTTTACCTCATGTTTTGTCAAGTATTTCAAAAAGTTTTATCAATCTGAGGAGTGATCTAAATATGTGTGGTGAAGTCCTTTATGTCTTTGTATATTTGAGAAGAATATTTGGTTGAAGAGCATCATGTTTCATGATTAAAGTTGGATCTAAAGTACAATAAGGTCAATATACATAAATAATGGCATGTCTCAAACATATGTGAACATTTTATTAAAGCTCATGAGCTCACTCCAAAGGTTGTGATAGGTATTGGGTCTCAAAAAATTTCAAGAGTTAGTATACCAATTTGGAGGCAGAGTATCTTTAAAGGCATATCAGTAGATTAAAAACCTAATGTTGTAGGTCATTGTTTATCTTGGATAATTGCAAATCTTAGAAACAAGGTAATACACATATCCTTTAAGGTCTGTATCAGGACAAGGATCTCAAATCAAGAACTAATTGAGCACCTATAGGTCAAAAAGGTAGAAAGTATAATGAAAAATGTATGATTATTGCTCCAATACTTACCCTCATGTTAAAAGGTATAATTGGTTCATCTCTTTATGTTTTTCAATAAGATAGTACAAGATAGAGGTCTGTATTCTTTATGGGAACTTGAAATTTTATTAATTTCTTCATATTAACAACCTACAGTCATAAAGGTGCTAAGAATTTTGTATTGATAATACACATAAGGATTTAAATATATTTCAAATTCAATCAAGTAAGGAAAAGTATGTTTAAGTGCACTTTGTTCAAGTTCATGCCTATAAGGTATATGTTGATCTCTAAGGTGAATTATGAGACTATTTGCAGGGGTCCTGGGACAATGTTTTGAGTTTAAGAAAAGGTATTGTGAGCATAAGATATGAATCTTATAACAAGGTATATTCAATTATCATATGGCCTAAATGACAGAGTTTGTGAGGTATTGTGCAAGTTGCAAAGTTAGGAAAGAAGGATAGAAAAACATGACTTTCAAGCTAGAGAAGCTTTGTAGAAGTCTTGTGTTCAGGGGGAGTCCATAAGTGACCTTAGTTCAGTTAGCATATGGTACGATGAGGACCTAAGAGATATTGAAGGACCTTAATAATCATTATTCCTATAAGTAAGTAGTGATTCATTGGATTATTTTCCTGTTATGAGAATCTAGATATGTCCGAGTATGAGAGATAGCCTTCTTAGCTAGGTTCAAGCTTGTTAAAATTGAACATAGATAAATCATGATGAATAAAACATTGAAATACATAGAAAAGAGAAATGGAGTTGTCTTGAGATTTTTTTTGTGATGAAATAAGATGGGATGACTTGAGTTATAGAAAGATCATTCAAAAGGTGCTAAATTGTTTGGCTTGAAGGTTGAAAACACTGTAGGGTACTTTAGGACATATATTGAAGGTTTTTCATCTTTCTAAATCAAATAAGAAAGGTAAGAGTTATTTTTTTTGCATTCTCAATCAGAAATGGAGGTGTATCAACAGAGGGGGAGCCTTGTTGAGATTCTCTCTAGGTCTAGATCATGTTATACTACTGAAGGAATCAAAGTGAAGACAACTTAGTCTGGTGGGGAGCTCATTGTGTAAGTATGCCATGTTTGTGCATTTTATTCATTGTTGTCTTTGTGTTGTTATTTCTCATGTCTAAGAGTTATAGTAATATTTTTCATAGATGTTAAAGGGGGAGAAGTGTGACAAGAAACATGCAAATGAGGGAATGAGAGTGTTGGGTTACATAAATGTTTATATGTTACATTATATATTTGTAAGGTAATGATGATTTTATTGATTCCAAGACTTATTATCTTCAAATATCAAAATAGCTGTCCTATAATTTGACGAATCTAAAAAATGGCATAAACATTAATGAATCTATAGATACAATGCAGGTACTTCGGCGCTTGTGTTATTTTGATTGTTTTTCAATCGGTGTTTATTTACACATATTTGACTTTTGGTGGGTCCTTGCACCCTCCATATCTCATTTCAGTCAGCCCCAACGAACCATTGTTAGGATTGGCACTTACAGCTAATAGAATAAGACCATGCTAAGCAGTCCTGGTATTTCTTCAACAATTGGACATACGACTTATTTTCTTCCTTGCTCAAATTTCTACCTAACAAGATCTTATGTGGTTTATCCTTTATGTGCTAAGGTCATGCTCTTCAACATCCCTTGAGGCTGACATGTGTGTTTTGAAAATACAATCAACATTATAAAAATTTTGATTCAAGTGCTACCAAACCTCTGGGAATAGTATTAGTCTTCAACTAAATGATGTCTTTGCCAAATAAAGTCTCCTTTCCATCAGCCACACAAACCATTGGCTCCCAATCTATACGTTGATCAGAAAATTCTCCTTGGTTATACAAAAACCTTTGCACCTAGGCATTGTCTTCAAACACTTTCCAATGTTTAACATTTTCAAGAACAGATGGCCTAGTTAATATCTCAATATTATACTCACAATAGGGGATACAGTACAATTTTCAAATCTAGACCCCAATATGGCCAATTTTTCTGCTAGAGTATTGTACTTCCTATCGTGATGTATTATGTTGAAGGAGTCAAACATTTCAATGAAATCCCAGACTACATGCTTATACTGCTTCATTCTCTAATTTTTTTTTCATACACTTTTCTAACCTGCTTAACAATCGGCTTTGAATCTCCTTTAACAATGATGTCTCTAATACCATATTTCCAAGGAATTCTTAAACCCAATAACAATGCTTCATATTCTGCAATATTGTTAGTGCACTCAGAGTTGAGTTTAAAAGAGAAAACAAACTCTTCCTAGCATGGAGATATCAGAACAATACTAGCACCATTTCAAAATTTAGAGAAAGCCCCATCAAACAAAAAAGTCCAAGGAGAACCTACTTGTTTAAGAGACTTGCATTGATCAATTTTGTGCTCTTTACCATCAGAAAATCCAACAAAGTTATCATCATCAATGTGTATGTATAACACTTCATGGGAAGCATTATTAGGATCCTCAATTTTATGTAGCATTTTATTTTCACCATAAAACTTCAAAAATCTTCCCTCAATAGGTATGGTGGCATAAAACATGTCCATTTGCACACTTCCATCCACATTAGCATCCCATTTTCTTGATAACAACATTCCCCATTTGGCAGGGAAATCAACAATAACAACATCTAGTTTTAAGTTCTTGCCTGGGTAGGCTATAAGTTGCACTATCAAACCCTTGACACATCCAACCACTGGAACCTCTCTGGAATCCATGACAGTGCACTTCCCATAAGTTGTTGTCACTTTGATATCTAATTCATTCATGACCTCAAGAGGCATAACATTGCATGATGCTCTAGAATCAAACATACAGTTGTGTAACAAGCCTGTCCCTAATAATTAGAGTAGTGAAAAATGGATCTACATTCAGCTGGGACTCAACCAAGGATGTTCCCAAATATACTTCAGGTGGTTCACCTATTTCTTCCAGTACTTAGGGTTTTTTCTAACTCTGCAATGGTAGGAGGAGTCTCAACATTGTTTACATTTCTACCTTGGGTAATATTTTCTTCTTTCAATCCCAAATACTTAAAGGCCCTTTTCTTGTGCTCAGGAATCCTAAGAAGCTCAACAATTGGAACAGAAATCTTGATCTGACTCAAGACTTGGGTAATGTCATAAGGAACGTATTTGGGAAAGGAAGAATTTGGAGAAAGACTGACAAACTCATCTAATAGTAAAGTATTTTTCACCGTCTGAGCATGGGTAGGGATACCAGTTCTGTTTAGGGAAATAAGGCCTTTTCCAGATGTATCTTTCTTAGGAGTTTCTTTTGAGATATTGGTGAGAACTGGGGTTTTTTGGTTTGGCCTGAGGCCCTTCCCCTTTGACAACTTTACTCCTAGTGTTATATTCTTTTTCTTGGGCAACCAAAACATTCATTAACAACTGCCTATCCTCCTCAGAAGGGATTCCTCCATCATACTTTTTAATCATTAATGCCCTTAAGTATTCAAAATCATTATTAGGCAATTCAAAATCTTGTACCATATCTATTTCAAAGGTATGAGAGGGAGGAAGGGGTAATACCCAGTGAATGCAATCCCAAAAATCTGCAACATTTATGGCACTAATTAATTCAGTTAAAGTTTCTCCCTACTGTGAGCTTGTAGAGCAACCCCATCATGCACACATCATCTGTATCATCAGTGTCATCAAAGATTCCTCAACTTCTTTGTCTTCATCACATGGGGAATGTGGTAAGAAACATCTATCACACCACTCAATTTCATTGGCTTCTTCCACAATAACAACTTTGGTAGCTAAAGGATCAGGAACCAATTTGTTTTCTCGGGGTTGGGTGTATCTATTCCCTGATCCCATGAGGTCCTTTACCCCTGTCATCAGATCTTTGATCACCTCTAGGATGATTTTCAAATCTTTCTTGACCTTGTGGCTTATGCTGACCTTGGGAACCTTGTCCAATCCCCTTCTCTACTCTGGCCAGTTTATAGGATATTTCCTTAACAGCTCCGGCCAAATTTTTTACAACCTCCTCCAGATCCACAACTTACTTGACTGAGGCTTCTCTGGATTGATCAGCTTGATGCCTTCTCTCTTAAGAGGTTTACCAATTTCCTTGATGTTATTTTCAATCTGCAAAGCCATGGTGAAGGCCTGCCTCAATGTTGTTGGGTTCTTATCCCTCAAATAATAGGCATCCTTCTTATCAAAAGCATCAGAGTATTTTATCAAACAAGAAACATCACTTGGCCTCAGGATTAGAGGTAGCCTATTCAGAGTCTTATTGAACCTTGTATTGAAGTCATGAATAGATTCATTAGGATTCTTTTTAATATTTTCAAATTCTGATAAAAGAAACCTAGGGTCTATTTTATCTCCATACTGCAATCTAAAAGCATTCTTCATTTCTGTCCATGAATCAATGGAGTTATCTGGAAAATATTTATACTAGTCCCCTATGCATCCTCCTCTAGAGTATGAATAAACAATTTTATGTACACATCCTCAAATTCAATCTCAAAGTCTTCCATCATATTGAAAAAATCTTTAAGTGTTGATCACCAGTAATAGCATTATTTCCTTGAAATTTAGGCAGTCTATTTCTAACATCTTGGGGCACAACATTTGGATATCCAACCATACCTCTGAAATCTATAGGACCAAAAGTGTTCACAAAAAATGGAGGTCTGGGTGGGGGCTGGGCCATATTGTTTTGGGGAGGTGATCTTACAAGAGAAACAAAATGATGAGGAGTGAGGGGTCTGTGGGGCACATGAATGCAATTATCAGAATGAATGTTCTCTAAAAAAATTGTTTCTTGGAAGATCCTATCAGCTTTGGAGAACACAGGGACCAAATGAGACACACAAATTTTTCAAATACAAAAGAAGGAATCTCTCCAATTGGAGAACTTGGATCTACAAAAAGACTACCTGATTCAGAAGCACTTGAGGAAGTATGGAAATCTTCAATGACAGGATGATCAGTTTCCACAATTGATAACTCTTTTCTTGATTTTTGATCTCCAATAACTTTCCAGATTCTTCTTCCTTCAGAATTTGTCTTTCCCAATTCTGGAAACAACTTTCTAGTAGGGTCTTTAATGAAGAAATATCTTCTTCCTTCCATCTTTGCAGAGATTAGTGATAAATTTCAATTGACAGAGGTTAAGACACTGGCATTTATCAAAAATTAATTCAACATGGAGTCACCACTAAGGATTTTCACCTTAGTTGTGCAAATGCACTAAAATTGATCTTTCAAATGTCTTTCAACACTAAATTCATGCAAAGCTTCATAGATATGACCTTCCTTTACCCGTATTTAACATTGATGATGTAAAATTAGTGCAAAAACCAACAGAAACTGGAAATATTGCACCAAAATTGAAACTTGAAATCTTATAGATCTCAACAAAGGATGAACTTGTAACTTTGCACTTAGATCATTACATTACCATGGTAGGTGAACACCTTTGTTCAAGGATGACAAAAGTGTTTTGCCAACAAATATTCCTGCATGTTTAATAATGTAAGAAAGTGTTGTTTACAAATAGGTCCCGATGCTCAAATAATCCCCGGCAACGCTAAATGGCACAAAAAAGTGTTGTTTCTACACAAATAGGTCCCGGTGATCAAATAATCCTTAACAATGGTGCCAAAAGTGTTGTTGCCCCACAAAAATAAGTCCCAGAGTTCAAATAATCCCTAGCAACGGCGCCAAATGCCATAGGTTCCAGTGCTCAAATAATCCCCAACAACGCTAATAAGTCCCCGACAATGGCACTGTTGGTATCCAAATTGATTCTCCCTTGGAGCTGAGTAGCATCATAGATTTAACAAGACATCCTAAGAGACATATACAATCATATTATGATGTCATTTTGTAGCTAGGGAGGGGATTCAACTGGCTCTTTGTCACTCGGGATGTTGGAGAAATGGATAACACCTTCATTAAGGATTTGATCTATCCTCACTACTTTAGGTTGTGCCTTTTGACCAGGGTGAGAGGACTTGTTTTGTAACCTCTGTGGTGAAGGAGAATGAAGATATCGTTCTTTGCACAAATTTGAAAGGAGACCCTGAGAAAATATGATCAATGCACCACAATTTAACTCTCACGAGTTGTCACTTCTAAAGAATGGTGATATTTTCTAAACATGGTTAAGGTTACTAAAGACATTATGGAATCCTGATTGCTTCTACATATTTTGGAAGTAGAATTTATTCATTTGTGGACATACAGGGAAAATAGGGGTAGTTCAGGTAGGATTCATTGTTTTTGAATAATTTTTGGTGGGAGATTAAGTAGGATAAACTTGATTTTTCCAGATCTTTGAGAACCTTCACAACAATTGGAAAACTAAATGACAGAATGCTTCAGAATAGCTAAAATATTCCTTCAACCAGAAGGTGTGCATCAATGGAGGCCCAAATTTACACAGTTTCACACAATCTCCAAGAATTTAACACAAAGGCTCGAGCTAAAGACTCAATTAAACATTAAAGACCCCTGGTTCCTCATGCCTAAGATACACTCAAAGGCTTACAGACAATCTTTATCAACAAAATGACAGTAAAGTGATTTTAAATTGTTTATCTCATTACAGGATGAAGGATCTTCTCGTAATGAAATTGCAAATGCCACTAAACTATCACAGGGATGAGATCCTGTGTGATTCGGAGGGATTTTAACACAAGATTGCAATAGGAACAAGAAAAACTACTTGCAGACATTCTGAAATAAAGCAGACACAAATCCCAAGATTGACACAGATTAATTCGAAGTTGATTAGATTCATCAGCAGGGGAAAGTTTCTTTGAAAAGTTCAGAGCTTGTCAATGGATGTACATCAACCAACTTGAATGATTGAAAATATAAAACATAGGAAATTAACAGGTTTCTCATATGGCTCTCAGGAAGGTTGATTTCTCAAATTTTCTTAAGAATTCAACCCCCTGACCCTTTGCAAGAGTATTCCTCATTGATTTATACATTTCAATCACTCATCCCAAATTTCCCCCCAAAAAAATTAATAATATTTAGAGGAATCCTTTCTTGTTACCAATTTTCTCAGAAAGTGACGTTTAAAAAATTCACCCCAAAACCTTGCATGGTGGAAAGCATTATGAATTGATCATTTTCTCAGACTTTTCCAACTAATGACTGGGATGTCATGAACAACTTTTTTACAGTCCTTATAATCATTCGTTTTATTCTGTCAACAAAAATTCCCATTTTAAAAATTTTACTGGTGGCTTTGTATAGCTGGTTTTGACAGGGAAAATCCTTTTCACCCTTTGGCAACATGTTTTTCATCCTTTGCACCTGCAACCTCCATCATTTCATCCTTTTCCCATTCTTTCCTCTATAACCTGAGTTCTACATCCAACTTCTCTGGTAATTACATTTTTGCAAGTGCTTGAGTAATTCCAGCTTCAAAATATCAACCTTTATAATCCTTGGACTCACAAATTAATCTCTAAATCCATTCAATTGTACTTTATGAAAAAAATGACAAGGAATTTCATCAAAAAATGATGAAAAATAATGCGTATTAGTGCATCTCCAAGAGTCTTAGAGGAAAAAATGGCAGCAAAATCCAGATGTAATGCACAAGAAAAACCATTGATTCTCCCCTTTGAAAAGTCTTTAGATTAGAAGCCTCACATGTCCATGGTGTTTCCTTGGTGCAACCCTATAACAAAGGTGAAGTAAAAGGAAAGTTTTGAAAAACGTTTAAGGACCAGTGGCCTTCCACGTGCCCTGGGCCCAAGAAAATTTCCTTTTGGCCTTTGAAAAGTCTCAGTATAAAAAGGAGCCAGTGGAAGCCTCCACGTGTCTCAATGGCACACTTTTGATATGGTCCCAGGCCCAAAATTTTCTTGAAGACCCTAAACAAAGCGACGGGCTCACCATGTGTCCTTGGCGCAAGTCTGGCAGAGTTGTTGAAAAGCGTTTAAGGACCCTAGTGGAAGGCACCATGTGTCCTAGGGTTCAAGAAATTTTCTTGAAACATTGAAAAGTCCAAGTAAGGGAGTTAGTGGAAACTTCCATGTCTCCATGGCACAATCTTTCAAAAATAAATTTAGGGGTAGGTCCTCAAACAAGGTGTGGGCCCTCCACATGTCCCAGGCCTTACAAATATTGCCTTGAAAAGTTTAAGTATAGAGAGGAGCATCAACAGAAACCACATGTCTCCTTGGCATAACTTTGAGATGGTGCCCAAAACAGAGACCATGGAAAAATAGAAGCACTAAGGCAAATTCTTTAGGACCCAGAGGCAGATCCTCAAATGAGCATCGGCCCTCCACGTGTCCATGGTTCTGAAGGAAAGCTGATCACCAACCACATGAAGCACAAAAAATGTTTAAGTCTTGGGAAAAGGCTAGCCAACAGAAACCTCCACGTGTCTCCTTGGCGCAATTCCAAAGGTCAAACCAAGAGGCTAAATTTTTAGATGAGACCTTAAAGGCCCTCCACATGGACAAGACTTTGAGTTGATACGTGGACCTTAATAGTTTAAAATATTCCCTACTGAAAGCCAAAGGCAATTAGAAAGGACTACATTTCCATAGATGCTGAGATATAAATTGACGGCTTGAAAACACACAGGATCAAACCGTAAAATTTAGGGAAATCACCATTTACAATAATTGAAATAGAAGTCTCTTCTTTAAGGAATGAATGATGTGGTAAAAAAAATTTTTTAGTATATAGGCACTAAATAATTGTTAGGATAAATTTTATTATCCTATTATTAATTATGCATAGTAGGATTATTTAATTAATTTTATTAATTAAATAATAAATGGTTATACTGTTGTATGGTTAATCAACCATATTTGTCAGGATGCACATTGTTATATTGTTATAAACAATATATTTGTTTTTATGTAATTTTGCTTCCCGGATGTTATTGGAAGCTTGTTTATTCTGGTTTGTGATTGCACTTGTGCAACTCATTTTCTGGATGTATATGGCTGTGCAATATCTATAAATATTGCAGCCTATTCAATGTACTTTTTACTGATTGAGATCAATAAAATCTACACAGGCTTCCATCCCTGTTTCTCAATCAACATTTGGTACCAGAGTGAAATTCTGGCCCTGTGAAGGTGTGGAAGAGAGAGCAGCAGAGAGAGAGGAGATTGGAGACGTGTTTGCAGCATTTGAGAGCTTGTGCAGCCTCGTGTAAACTCCCAGCCCCATCCCTGCCTCCCCCAAATCAGCCTGTTCCTTCCAGGTACTTAGAAGACAAATTTTTTTTTGCACTAGCGCACTCAGCACCAAGCAAAAATTGCTACAGGTATTGAATTTAAAAAAAAAAAAAAAATTCCCAATCAGGGTTTTGTTTTACTGTATTTGGAGATTGTTTTGCTTGTTTGGAGGACTGTCTGTGCACCTGCAGTGAATACACAAAGCAAAAGAAAATAAAAAAAAGAGAAGGTGGAGCAAGTTATCTCTTGACTTTCTTACCCAAAAAAACCTGTAAAAAAGAGAAAAAAAATGTTTTTTTGAGAGCAGAGGCACCGATAATTAAAAGACAAAGAAAATGAATGCTTATCACAGCTCGTCTTAAGATTAATTAGGTTGGAAATTGAATGCAAACTAAAAGCCATGATCATCATGCTGCCCAACCCTTTTATATGCACTGTATAGGAGAACACAAGACGTTTTCGTGAAGGACATTCAGTCATGCAAACGCGCCTAGGAAAAATTTATGTGTGTGCGTGTGTTGAAAAGTCATCACTAATCATAACTGCATGTCTAATTGGAGGGTGATACAGATCAATTTAAGATTTTCCTCAAGTAAAAATATATTTCCAGCAACATTATTTGCGGCCAGGTGATTCTAGAACGCGCCCAAAGGATTATATACGCATTCTCTCAATTTTTGAAAATTTCAAAATCGAATTGTCCCAAATTCATGTTATACAATTAATTAAACAGTAATTAATATCAATTTTTATTTGATACAGTTTTTCCAAAGCATTATAACGCGGCCCCAGCTGTAATATATGCTCTCCACCATCACAAGAAAAGAATTAGAAGATCTGCGACTATTTATTTCAGTGCATGGTTTTTGGTACAAAGTAAGGAATTATTGATATGATTTTAAAATAACTGATATGGTTTAATATTATAATTTTTTATAAATCCATTTTACCATGGAGTCAAATACTCCGGATCAGCTTAATTTTATCAAAAAACGCCCCTTCAAAAAAAAGCGAAAAAGTGAAATGAGGGGATACTTTCAAGAGGTAAGTTTGTTAAAATTTGACAATAGATACAAATTTATAACATACAATAATCCGAGAGCAACCTGTTTGGTAGAATTTTTTTTTTGCATGTGCCTTAAAAGTTCTAGGTTTGAAAGATAAAAGCCTCTTTTATTAAAAACACTCAATAAACTCTCCTTTTGACAAAATCTAATAGAATTTTTGGTTGAACTGCTAAATTTAATAAGCTTTTTAAAACTATTAGTTACAGCTAACTAAATTTAGCGGAGGAATCCCTATACTTAGGGTTAAAAATTTTTTTTTTCTCCTATTTGGTCTGTTTTCTCATTCTAGACATTTTTTGCAAAAGGAGACCCACCTAAAAATTGCATTTTCAGCTATTTTTTTGCAATTTTTAGCATTTAGGGTTCAAGAGGTCACCAGGACCCCAAAACTGAAATTTTTTGCCTTTTTTTTTCCAGTTTTTTTTCATTGAAAATTGTACTGCTGTATATTGTACTAATTTGCAGGTTGCCATAGTCAACTGCAAAACTTTGTAACTGCTCAGAAACTGGCAGAATTGTAAAAAAAAATAAAAATTGGTTCTGTAACACTCACGAGATCCTAGATCTCATTCGCAGCGTTCGGTATATACAGTGCCTCTGGGAAGCGCTTACGGGTAAAGCCGTCGCGACTACTACTACTACTGCACTTACGCCTAATATAGCTGCAACAACGTCGTCTGGGCATCGTCCCTATAAATCGACGGGGAGTAATAAGGTCACAGTGCACACTATGAACCATCCCATCCGTCTGTGAACGATTGCAAGACATAAATCCGGACTGAGAAAAATCCGAGTATATAGCGAAGTTACGCGCGCGTATGAGGATATTTCTTTGAGCGGTGTCAATAATCACACAGACCCCATCAGTACTGTCTTGGTACCACCACGTATCGAATTCTTTCGTACGTTAAACGCCTCTTTCACGTACCGCCGGGTATATAGAAAGGGCGAGCTTCTTCCACGTACCGACGGGTATATCGGAAGGGGCGTATATAGAAAGGTTCGGTATATCGGACTGACGGTATATAGATTGGGAGACCTATACCTGGAGTGATAAGAGCCAAACCCTGTCAGTGATCTCTGCAAAATGGGCACCAATGCCCCCAAATTTTTTCTTCCGGATTCACAATTGCTCAGAGGAAGCAACTACTATGCTGCTTGGAAGACAAAAAAAAGACACACAACTTGAGTTTGAAGAAATCTGGCCTGTTGTGACTGGTACTCTAACCAGATCACCAACTGATGCAACACAACAACGACAATTTGATAGAGCAGATCAGAAAGCAAAAATCATCATCTTGTTTGGAGTATCCGACGATGTGCAAGCCCACATTCGAGATGCCACATCAGCAAAAGAAGCTTGGGATAAGCTGAGCACAATATATGAGGCCAAGAACAAGAATGTCATACTCAATTTGCAGAGTCAGTTACATACATTGAAATTCAAACAGAATGAGAAAATTGAAAGCCTTTCCTAAGAAGAGTTGCAGAGTTGAGGGCTTCACTTCTAGCCCTAGGAGAAGAGGTCAAAGATGAGTCTCTCGTTCCCATTGTTCTGAGAGCTCTCCCTTCTTCTTACCCGAATTTTTGTCACAACTCTAAACTTGTCAGATACGACAATTAGTTTTGACAAGCTAGTAAACCTACTGCAACAAGAGGAAGCAATGCACAAAGGAGGATGATGAGAAGAGGAGCAGGCACTGTCTTCACATCAAAAATGGAAAGGAAAAGGTAAAGGAAAACCTAAATCCTATCAAAGTCCCCACATCAAAATCAGTATCAGGGGGACAATCAACAGAAGAAGCAATGTCCAATTTGCAAAAGAGGACATGACTTAAAAGATTGTTGGTTTAACACTTATAAGAAAGGTTCATCAAGCAATTCTGGACCACACACACAACAAACTTACAAGGGACATTCAAAAACAACTATCACGGGAAAAAGAAAAAGGGGAACTGGAAAAGAAGACCCCACCCCAGCAAGGTAATATTGCTGAGCAACAAGAACAGTCAGACAATGAAGACTTCTTGTTCACTGCTCGATCAAGTGAACCATCCACGTCATCTAGTGATGTCTGGTATGTTGATTCGGGAGCCACTCGACACATGACCGACCGCAGAGACTGGTTTATTTCAATGAGGGACACACCATCGAAAAATCATGTTTCGTTAGGAGATGATTCTTCATATACTGTTAAGGGGATTGGGAACATTTCTCTACCCCTTGGTTCATGCAAATGTAGACTATTAGATGTCCTATATGTCCCTTGGTTGACAAAGAATCTACTTTCAGTTAGTCAACTCCTAGATCACAACCTAAAAATTGAATTTGATAGTCAATCTGGCAAGAAAACGTGTTTGATTCGAGACAAATCAAGAGGCTCAAAAATAATTGCAAGAGCCTCCAATGTGGGACGCATGTTCTAACTTGATTTCATTCACAAAAATGATCAAGCACTTGTGGCTAAAAACTCCACCTCAGCTCAGTTGTGGCATCGGAGATTTGGTCATGTAAGTTTCAAATATCTCGAACACACTTCGCCGGTGTAATATGGTACATGGGCTACCATCTCTTCAGAAGGATACAGAAAAATGTCCTCACTGCTTAGCAGGGAAACAACACAGAGTTTCATTCCAAACAATTACTTTTCGAGCTCATGGTAAACTTGACCTGGTTCATACCAATCTGTGCGGTCCGATGCAACAAAGTCATTCAGGGTTCTAGTACTTCATGCTCTTTGTTGATGATTATTCACGGAAAATGTGGATTTTTTGTCTTCGCAAGAAAAGTGAAGCCTTTAAAACATTCAAAAAGTTCAAAGTGGCAGTTGAGAAAGAAACTGGTCGTCACATTAGAACTCTCCACTCAGATCGAGGGGGGGGAATTTACCAGTTATGAGTTTAGTGGCTATCTACAAACTCACGGGATTCGTCGACAAATGCCTCGTCCACACACACCGCAGCAAAATGGTGTTGTCGAGAGAAAAAATCGTACTATCATGGAAATGGTGCAATGCATGATCGATGATTCCGAACTTGCAAAGACATTTTGGGCAGAAGCAGCAAAAAAAGCAGTGTGTTTGTTAAATAGAGCGCCCACAACTGCTCTTGATGGAATTACACCACAAGAAGCATGGTCAAAAAAGGAAACCATCCATTACACACCTCAGAGTATTTGGGTGTAAAGCCAGCATGCACATACCCAAACAGAACAGAAAGAAATTGGACATGAAGTCACAAAATCTCATCTTCATTGGATATAGTGAAGAGACTCTTGGGTACAGACTGATGGATCCTAAAACCAAGAAAAGTCTACACAAGCAGAGATGTTGAGTTTTTCAAGAAGAAGGAAGCAGAGACTCCTACTCTGGACTCGCAAGATGTAGATTTTTCACCGAGTTGTAAAAACTGAAGCTAATGTTCCCTCAAAAGATGAAAGTGATGATGGGGATGATGGTGTTGATCAGATAGAACCAAAACCCATGGGAACAGGTCAACGTATGCCTAGATGGTGTATAATTACATTACAAGATGTAAGATTGGATGCTCCACTGGATACATCCACCCGTGGACCATGGACTCGCAGTAAAACAAGAGAAGAAGTTAACTTTGCTTTGATGAGTAGAGTTATTGAAACAGACGAGCCATCTACAGTCCAGGAAGCCCTATAGTCAAAATCTTGGAAAGATGCCATGGATTCTGAATATCAATCAGTGATGAAGAATAACACTTGGCAGCTTGTCGATCTTCCACCAGGGAAGAAACCCATTGGTTGCAGATGGATATTCAAAACTAAGTACAAAGCAGATGGGACAGTGGACAAGTGCAAAGCAAGACTTGTAGCAAAGGGGTACGCACAGAAAGAAGGCATTGACTATGAGGAGACATTTGCTCCCATAGCTAAGATCAAAACGATCAGAATGATCTTTGTTCTAGCTGCATCAGTTTGGTTGGAAAGTTCACCAGATGGACGTAAAAAGTGCCTTCCTGAATGGAGATTTGCAAGAAGAAGTCTACATGACTCAACCTGAGGGATATGTTGTACCTGGTCAAGAAGAAAAGGTATGCGGACTCAGGAAATCTCTGTATGGCCTCAAACAGGCACCCCGGGCATGGTACATCAAGATTGATGAGCATCTCATACAACATGGATTCGTCAGAAATCCATATGATCCCAATCTCTACCTCAAAAAGCAAGGGGGGGAGATGGTGATTGTTGTAGTTTATGTCGATGATCTAGTCATCACTGGCAGTTCAGTGAAGATGATTGATGAAACAAAGAAAGATCTTAAGCGAGCATTCGACATGACAGATCTCGGGCTTATGCACTACTATCTTGGACTGGAAGTATGGCAGAAAGAGAATCACATATTTGTTTCTCAGATGAAATATACCAAGACAACACTTGAGAAGTTTAGGATGATGGATTGCACACCAATTGCTACACCTATGGAGAATAGATTGCAATTATCTCATTCAGATCCATCTCCTGAGGTAAGTGCCACTCTCTATCGGTAATTGATTGGGAGTCTCATTTACCTAACCTACACTAGACCAGATATCAGCTTTGTAGTAAGCTATCTATCCAGGTTCATGCAGGAACCCAAAATTTGTCATTGGAAAGCAGCAAAGCGCATTTTGAGATATCTCAAAGGATCAGTGGATCTTGGTCTAGAATACAAGAAGAATGAAAACTTCTTCTTGACTGGATATTCGGATTCAGATCATGCAGGTAACATTGATGATAGAAAATCCACTTCTGGATTTGTATTCTTTATGGGATCTGGACCAATATCATGGGGAAGTAAGAAACAACACTTTGTTTCTCGCTCTTTCACAGAAGCCGAGTATCGTTCTGCAAGAGAAGCTGTCTGTGAAGTGATTTGGCTACATCGCATACTGGAAGGACTTGGAATACCACAGGACAAACCGACTACCATGTATGTTGACAATGAAGGTGTTCTCAAACTTGTTCGCAATCCATTTTTTCACGAGAGAACAAAAGCACATTGAAGTTCAGGTTCATTTCATACGCGAACATGTGTTGAAGCACAACATCTAGCTTCATTTTTGTCCAACGGCTGAACAACGAGTAGATATTTTCACAAAGTCACTTGCACGTGACAAGTTCGAGTTGTTCAGAGCATTTCTCTCCTCATCTCTCCAGACAATGCACAATTAAGGGGGGGAATGTTAGGATAAATTTTATTATCCTAATATTTAATTATGCATAGATGAATTATTTAATTAATTTTGTTAATTAAATGGTTATGTTGTTATATGGTTAATCAACCATATTTGTCTGTATGCATACTGTTATATTGTTTTCAACAATATATTTGTTTTTATGTAATTGTTGCTTCCTAGGTGATTTGGAAGCTTGTTTATTCTGGCATATGGTTGCACCTGTGCAACTTAGTTTCTTGTTTGTATTTGGCTATGCAATATCTATAAATATTGCAGCCCATTCTTTGTAATGTTGGTTGATTCTGATTAATATAAATTTCAAGCTTCCATCCCTATTTACATTTATATGGAGAAACCAATTATAACATCAGTTCTAGGTTCTTCTCTCTTTCTCTTTCAATTCTGTAGCTCCATTTTTAATAAAAGATGTTGGGTGTGGGTTGTTGGAAATACCATTGTATTAAAAACAATAGATAACATGTTTAAAGTCCCACACAATAATCAGTCATAAAAAATTTTATGACCACCTAGATTAAAAAGTGAAATGATAGCATATTGGAGAGATGTGGTTCTTTCTTACATTGGACACTGGTTTGAGTATGGCTAAGACATTTTGTCTTAAGTTCTACTATAATTTTTATTTATAATCTGACCATAAAAATTGAAGTAAATCCACCTTAGTTCTGGTGTTAGTAACAAAGACAATGACCGAGAAGATATATGAAATTTTAAAGGAGGTTGTAATCTTTAAACCCTTCTGCCTTACATTATCTTCCATGTTTGAATATAAGTACAAGATAGTTGTAGTATAATTATTAATCATTGTGTAATAAACGAAGAGGGCATTTGATTAATAAAAAAGGTGGGAAAAAAAGTAATAAGGAACATGATGTGGTGTTGGCAAGAGAGTGTAATAAGGTTATCATGGAGTGTGACATAAACTAGAAAATGAATGAATTTATTTTTAACATTCGTGGATGTGGATATAAAAACATAACTCTCATAGCCATGATGCCAACACCTATAACACAATCATGAAGAAAATAGGAACTTACACCAAATGATAATTTTAAATACGACTTAATCAAAACTCTTGACATCATGTAACGCTCAGTGAATAGAATTAATGGTCATCATTATGTATAATAATGAGATTAAGGGTTGATTTGCTATTGCAAACTAGTAAAACCATGTGTTAAATTCTTAAGGAATTGGATTCCCTTTTTAACACTTAGAACCGTAATCAAATCATGGTATGGGCTTATTAATGAAATTATATTCGAAATATTTCGATGACCCAACTTGTGAAAAATATCAACCTTGAAACATTGTGATACAAATAAATAGAGATGTATAATTACAATTATAGATGATGTAACACAAATCCAATCCAAACCCTAGATGATATAGTTTTTAACCAAACGGGTATTATTGAAGGGTGATTATGATAATGGTTTAAACCAAGGAAATGTGACTAAGTGAGAAATTACAAAGAGATATAATTAAGATGGTGTGAATGTAAGGAAAGTATGATAAGAATGCAAAAAAAGAAGGATGTTTGGTTGGAAAGAACAATAAATTAGAGATATTGAGAATATGGATGTTATTTAAAGCATTTAAGTGAAATTAAATGACCATGTATTTAAACAATACTTGTACCTCATTAAGATGAAATTGCAACTTTATAAATATTGATCTAGGTATATGAATATATATCGTTATGAGAAGCTGGGAAGAATGATAATTATAAATGATTTGTATACCGTGATTATGTATTGATGGAAATCAAATAGTTCTAAATTGAAAATCCTTTTGAAGTAGATCAAATTTGGTGAGATTTATAATCTATAGGGCCCATTATTGATACCTAGCTCTAAAGAATGAGAAATGTATATTATAGTTTGATTCAGTAGAACCTATAGTTATAGAAAAACAATTTGTTATCTTATTTACACTTTTGGGTAGAGATTGGAATCTAGTTTTTGTTATGACTATACATATGACATGTTTTTCTAGATCTTGCATGGAGCAAATCTAGTGAATATATTTTATGAATGAGATAATGATTTGGCTTATGAATATGTTGATTGTGGACACATCAATGGATATCTTAAAGATTAAATACGACTATGGAAAATGAGGTTTAAAATTCATGTAATCATGATTCTCATAATTGGTATGGGAGAGTTACAAGAGTTGTTATTGATTGATTGTTACTTCTAGTTTGGAATAACATGATCATTATTAAACGAGTATTCATGAATGTTGGTGTTGTTTTTTTGTAGTTCTAGTTTTCCCAAGTTGTTAGTAGGAATATAGAGATGTTTTCTTATGAATTTCCAGTGGGAAAATGGTTGTTAGAGAGATGTGTTTTGGACTAGGGAGTGACCTATATCAATAGGGATAGAAATCCTAATACAATGGTTCACACATGATAAGTAATAGAAGGGGCTCTGTGGTTGATTGCGTATAAAATTGAGGTCTTCCCTCATGATTATAGATTATTTCATGCCCTAGGCTTACCCACATGATTATGGATTATGTCATGCCTTTGTAATTTATCATATTTCAAGGATTAGGTGGGTACCTACTGTTATCCTAAGTCTTCGACAAAAGCACGATCATGATTTTTATGATTATTAGGATGTATACATTCCTACCATGTTCATAAGTCTACTAGTTAATTGTGTGACTATTTTACATATGGGTCTCTCTCTTTCCTCATTAATTACTACATATTCCTTCTCATGAATGGTAGGGCCACTTTCAGGTGGAGAGGTGTCAAACCATAATGCTTGTGGTTGGAGTAATATTGCCTCAATGATACTCTTTCTCTCACAGTGTAGTTCTTCACCAGGATGGATCTCTTACGACATGTGACATTAGTGCCACATCCATGGATTGTTATATTTTGTATATGTACAATTATTTATTGTATTGTGTATTGAGACTAGAAACGTAACCAATGTAACCAAAATAAGTGAACTATAATGTGTTAGTTATGTAAACATCTTATGTATTGCATGTGAAAAATATATTTTTTATACATATATGACTATTGCAAAATTGTATATTGATAACTTAATGGTTTAACATGCACTTAGATTGTTTATGTGAATTAGGATTTATGAGATATCAATTTAAGTTGAGTAAACAAATATTAATCAATATGATTAAATTGAATAGTTACACACAATGATAAAACTAACTGCAATGCCTTAGTTTAATAGGATAAACTATTTTATGCGAAATCATGTAGGTTCTAATTATTTAACATTTTCACATAGTTAAACTTAAATCTGTTATACTTAGAAGAAAAAATCACAAGTGGTAATATTGGATAATATGAGTTTTCTGTATGCTTGTATGTTACAGTTATTATGCTTCTTGCATGTGTTTGTATGATTGTGTAAGAATAGGGAATCTAAGTAATCAATTTCTGTATTTAGCTGGAAGGGTGATTGTAAAACTTTGGTTAAAACAAAAAAATCACCTTGTTTATTCTGGTCAATTTCAGGAGGTCGCTACCATTGTTCTCCATCACATAATAACTTCTCATTCTTTTTTATCTTTTGTTTCTTCTTTTCCTTTTATATATGTCTTTGACGCTCGTGTTATATAATGGAATTGTGAAATGTCCTCTTCAATCAATTTTTCCATTTTTGGCCTCTAAAACACATTAATGTGAGTTAAAAGTAACAACAATGAGATTTGTAAGGTAATGTTGATTTTAGATCCTTAAAAACCCTACAATTTATTACTTTCAAGACATATTTCCTTCAAATTCCAAAAAATTACTTCTCTATAAGTTTCACATATCTTTTCTCTCTCTCTCTCTCTCTCTCTCTATTGTTTCTTTTCTAGATGCTTTAGACTCTTCCTTTCTATACTAGAATCATTATTATCTTCTTCACTTACACTCTCAATGAACATTCATGGACTATAGTAGATAACAATATCTATATACGTTAAAGAATCATAAGAGACAAAATGTTCATATAATATGGACCATATTTGTAAGGTAATGTTGATTTTATTGGTTGGAAGACTTGTTACCTTCAAATATCAAAATGGTTGTTTATCATTTATAGACACCTAAATTAAATTAAAATGCAATATGTTAGGGGAAACATAAGAGACTAAATGTTTATATGTTACATTATATATTTGTAAGGTAATGATGATTTTATTGATTCCAAGACTTATTATCTTCAAATATCAAAATAGCTGTCTATAATTTTTACGCATCTAAAAAATGGCCATAAACATTTACATGAAATCTATTAGTCATACAATTGCATGTACTTTAGGGTATTTGTGTTATTTTTATTGTTTCTTCAAATCTTGGTTTTATTTACACAATATTTTGACTTTTGGTGGTCCTTGCACCCTCCATCTCTCATTTCATTCATTTTCCCCAATCTAACCATTGTAGGTTGGATTACATGCTAATAAAGGCATAATTTGAATTCATTTGTCTATAAGTACACAAACACCCTAGATCATTTAGGCATGAGAGGGAAATATAGAGAGAGCATTCAATATCTATCAAGACATTCAAGAAATTTAAAATAGAATTTAGATAATATAATTACTAAGCATTTACAAGAATTATAGAAAATCAAAGATTCATTGTAGCAATATATTTCATAGAAGAAATACATTTCATTGCATTGATTTTTCTTGTTAAAGAATCATTACACACATTGATGTGTTTTCGATATTGTAAAATGTTGAGGGGTCTATAAAAATCAAGAAAGCTCAATTATTCCTCAATTTAACACAGATCCCAAAATACATAATATTTTCCTTACATGTTTAGATTTGATGGCCTAATCAAGGTTAGGAATACAAATATTGATTTCCTAGTTATAAAATATAAGATTTATAAAAATGAGAAAGGTTTTTAGAACATGATTTATTTACCTAGAAAATCATTAAGTGTGTGAATGAGGGTCCTTATTTGACTTCAGATTAGGGTTAGAACAATATGTATATTAAGATTATTAATTACACACTAACATTAAAATATGAACATACATATAAAACATTGAAATATAAATCAATAAGAATATGTGCTAAATATATATAGATAGTAGAAGATGAGTGCACTTTAAATTTTGAATAGTCTAGAAACTTATATGGGTGTGACATGGAGATGATTTTTTTGGAAATATTACACAAATGCTTCATATATGATTATGGGAATACATTCTACCTAGGTACATAATAATGTTGCATGTGACTATATCGTTGAATGGTTTTGTCCTCCTAAACAATTTTGTTAGGGTTGCTAATGGTGCTTTGTAACTTCTAGGATCTTTGTAAACAAATTATATATGGATCATTATGAAATATTAGGTCTCAATCATGTGCAAAACCTTATGAAATAAACCAGCTTGACCTAAAATTCTAATATTCGGTAAAAACTTTACAAAATCGGTAGTAGTTGGGTTGAATCACAATTTTGTATTCCATCTACATTAGCATTACTCTAAAGATGCCTTGTTGGCTAAATTTTCTGCATAGCATAAAACCTAGGAAGTCATGAGATAAATCTCCCTCATTTACCAGTGAGGCTCCCGTGTCAGATTTGTCAATTAAAATATGCTAGTATCTATATGGGCTTTTACTTTAACTATTCAGCTCATGAACCATAGTTGTACAATTCTGTAGCAAGTAAGTAGTTGTTTAAGAAAGGAAATATTTATAGAAGAAGGGAATTATATAAACACAAGGAAGAAATGGAGAAGATGTGCATCCCAATCAATAGATAACAGAGTTGATTACATGCACATAGAAGAAACCAATAGATATCAACACAGAATTATAAGCAAAGGCGGCTCTAGATCTAGATCTAAAATAACACAAAGTTTATTAAAAGATCTAAGATATAAAAGCTAGAAACACAATACACCATGACACAAAGTTCTTCGGAAATCTGCTCCTGTATATTCTTTTGCTTAAAGTGGCTCTCAAGGGTTTCAACACAAATTCTGGAACACAATGATGTTGCTTACAAATTCTGATCATTAACCTGAAGGTTCTTCCTCTACTTATAGAATGTAGAGGGGCAGTTACAAGTTGGAAGATTTTAGTTGAACTAGCACATGTGGAAGTCAAAAAAGAAACAACTGGTAATCTCCCTCATGGAATTCCTCTTTACATGACATGTATGATTTGTAAATGATAATAGAACCTTCTATTTTGCATGTCTGCCACCTATCTCCAAGTAGTTGACTTATTCAAGTAATGGCTTTTAAACCAATCACTTAAGTTGTATAATTTAATTGATCGCTCAATTACTTTTTCGTAAGAAAGAAGAAGGAAGAGGAAAGCTGTAGTCTTGTTCTTTTTCATGTCTGCATGCAGCTGATTCTTTTGCCTTTGATTCTCACCAAACTAGAGCTGGGAGTAGCTGGATCTGGAAGCGGATGGAATTTTGCCTTCACCTTGTCTTCTCTTTTCTCCTTGAAGCTTTTGCAGTTCTTCTCCTTTACATGCATCAGTGAAATGTCTGCCGTAAATAACTCATCATTTTTACTTTTAATTGCATATGAGCAATTAAATATTCTGGAAAGCACTCTGGGTGAATGCAACTTCGATGAAGGCTTCAACTGGAAGATTGGAAGCACATGCACAAGATCCTAGAAGAAATTTTCCACGTACTGACTTCTACACAGGCTGCATCAGAAACAAGAGGATGAATTTTTGCCAGAAGCTTTTGCAATTATGAGATCTGGATTTGGATCTGGGTCTCTGATGTCAACAAATCTGGAAGTAATGCATGACTCTGTTGTGCTCTCTTTTTCATCCCTTTTTTCCATGGTTATGTCTATCTTTGTCTGAATAATTCTTTTTCTCCTTATCTTGCTGGAATTCTTCAAAACTGGTGCAGATCTGAATAATTCTTTAGATTCGGAGGATATATTAAATGTATTGGACATTGATTTAAGCTCCTTTTCTTTTATAAAAGCCTCGGTGATGATTCCTGTAATTAATTCAGACAAAGATGGCAACCATAACATGAATAGTGGATTTTAATCATAAAAATCTGCATAATTCAATCATGTTGCCCCAAATTTGATGTTTTATTTGCATGCAAAGCAAGCATGAATTTTACCAACTTCACCTGAGAACCTATATCACTTATGCAAACAATTATCCAGACACAAATCAACCTCCTTCAACATGTGCGCCAATTCTGGAAGCTTTTAGCATTAATTTTACCTTCTTTTGAGAAAAAATCCTCTTCAAATGGGGCGCACTTTTCCTCTGGGTTGCACTTCTCTGCCTGTGAATTAATTAATTCATCCATATGGCAGCTCCTACTTATATAATCTTCACCATTCTATAATTAATTAATGTCTTTCCTATTCCTGACAATTAATTAATTAATTAATAAGCTTCACTATTCAAATGGGGCGCCTATTTTGTGCATGCTCATGGTTGCCATTAAATAAATTAAATTTATTTAATTTTAGACTTCTGCTTCCAGTTAACTCAAGCCTCACAGTATGCTTTGACCTTAGCCACTGAAAATAGGAATTAATTAATTCATTTAATACTTTAAAAAGTATTATTTCTCTCCCGAATGGGGCGCACTTTTTGACATAAAGGGGCTGCATTAAATAAATATTATTTATTTAATTTTAGAACAGTCTATTTTCAGCCTCCTTTTGTCTTTTACCTTTGTTGACTTTTCCACAAGCCTGGGCACCTAATTTGAGTGAATAATTAATTAAATTAATCAATTTAAAGGCTGCCTTTACTTCTCCAAAGGTGGCACACTTTTTGACATAAAAAATTATATTTTTAAGAAACACATGACAATGGGATTTTTTACCCTGCAAGACAACCCTGAAAATCTCATGATTCACTTAAGTCACTTGTCTTTCATAATGGGATTATTTACCCTGCAAGGCAGGCAATAAAATCCCATGATTCACTTAAGTGATCTTTCTTTATTCCACAATGAGAATTTTTACCCTGCAAGGCAGGTAATAAATTCCCACTTGCCTATTGCCTCTAATTTTCCCATTGTTACTTAAGTGGCATTGCTTTCATGGGAAAAAGTACCCTGCTAGGCAGGTAAAAAATTCCCACCTGCCTGCTGCTTCCAAAAATCCCATGATCTACTTCAAACCCTCTTTTTTCAAAAATGCGGCTAGCCCAGAAGAGGCTTTTTGGTGCATGACTTCGTCATTTCCCAGAGAACCAGACCTCTGATGGCGAATTCCTTCTAGAAAAACATGTGTATGTGATCTCCAGATACTCCAGGCCAAGAATCAAGCTAAACCGGAAAAGGAATTGATCCAGAGAAATTTCATAGAAAATGAAACGGGAAAAACACAAAAACACAAAACGTTGCCAGAAGTTACAAATAAAGCCCAGGATTCATTCCTAGTTAAAACCCTACTGGTATACTGGAATAACAATATATATGATCACAATAGGGTTAAACCGGAGTGCAAATTACCTCAAACAGGGCTCAAAATAATTAAATACAAATTTCCCGTAGGTAAATCCCGACGATAGAATATAACAATTTTGGGCATCTGGGTATTTGGCGAAAATGGCTAATATGGCTCTTTGAGATTATCTTGACACAATACAAGAACCTTCTAGTAATAAAACACAAAATGACCCATTATTTTAAAATTACGATTTTTTTTTGGCTAGGGTAGTCTCAGATTTTAGGATGAAATCTGGGGACACTAATTGGCTCCGTCTGTGGACATCTTTTTCTCTGTCAGAATGAAAAGGGAAAAGATGAGATCCCAACATCTCTGGTTTCACATATTTCCTTTTGGGCATGGGGTCAGGCAAACAAAAACAACACAACACAAAAAAAAACAAAGAAAAAACAAACAAGGTTTTATTTATATACATACAGGTTTTACCCTGCTCTTCATGTCCGGAACAACTTCAGATGCTGCCCGTTTAAAGGCAGTGGTAACTCAATTCCATCCCGATAGGCAAGGAAGAAAGTGTCCATTCTGGCAGCTCTCTTGATCATGAAGGGCCCTTTCCAGAGTGAATCAAATTTGTCGTGCATGCCCTTCGGTTCATGTCTCTTATTCCACTAGAGTACCCAATCTCCGATCTCAAACTTCTTTTCTCTGACCCTCTTGTCAAGTACTCTAGGAAAGTTATTATCAACTTCATCTAGTGGTGGCTCATCCTTTCTTCTTTCTGTAGTGGGTAAGTCTGCATCAATTTGCTCCGTTCCCAGATTTATTTGTTGTATTTCTGAGGAAGAACTATCACCATATTCTTTGTTCTTTTTCAAGTACTGATCATGCTTGTTGAAAGTCTCTACTAAGGAAACTAAATCCTTAGGGATTTTATTACCTTTTGGTTGGACTACTCCACTACTGTCATCATAACCTAGATCAACTTTTCCTTTGATTGTTTGTCATGGTGATGATTCACTCCCTTCAACATGCAGACATGTAGATGTTTGTTCAGGAACTTTGGGGCGGTAGACCATCTCCATTTTATAGTTTCCTTGTCTGAATATGTATGGTGGTCTATCCAGATTCAATAGTGCAGCTGTGACTGCTAAAGAATCTACCTTGGAGTTTTGATTTATTAGAATGAAATCAATAGAGAAGGCTACAAAATCGAATGTGGCAGAAAGTACTCTATCTCTGTAATGCTCTAGCTTATCTCTTTTGACTTGAATTTTCCCTCGAACTTGCTTTACTAGAAGTGAAACATCTTCTTGGGCTTTGAGGAGTCTTACTCCTTTCTTTCTGGCTTACTCCATTCCTAGCAGCAATGCTTCATACTCTGCCGTATTATTGGTATTCTCGAACATTAGCTTGTGGGAGTATGGAAATATCTCATGATTTGGAGATATTAGTAGAGCGTCAGCTCCTGATCGAAAAGAACAACAAGTGCCTTTAAACTCCAGAGTCCAAACTTTTTCAGCTTATTTTGTTGGCTCTGGTTGAAATTCTGACTCTGGAATGTCTTTATCCATTTCCAAGAAATAGACCACACAGTCAGATTCTTGAAAAAGAATTTGAGATCTAGGATCCTCAGATTTTGTAATCATGTACCTGGACTTATTTTTTGGCTCCAGCTTATGGTTAAGCCCTTTGATAGGAATATGCGCACAGGACCAATCCATCTTTACTTCTCCTCCCAGCTCTTTGCAAAAGTTTCTGCTCAACAAAATCCTGTAGGAGACAGAAATATCTACAACTAGAATTGTCATCTTTAATATTTTGTCAGGAAAAGCTGCCAGAACAACTTGTGTATCTTTGATTTTTCTGATTAAAGGGACTTATCTCTCTATGGAGTAGCATCTTTTTATGGTCTTTGTCAAGGTAATCCCAAGAGCATCTGCAACTTTAGCTGGCATGACATTGTCAGAAGTACCTGAATCTAAAACACTGTTGCTTAACTTGAAACCATTAAGCAATAGGGAAACATAGAATGGCTCCACTCTTTTAGAAGATGGTGAGGGTTTAACAACTGCAATGTTGTTTTATGGAGGAGTATCTTTGGGCTTAGGAAAAAGGCCTTTTGATGTATTGGATTTTCCTGGTGATTATACATATTTGACTAGCCTATTTAACTGCTCAGGAAAATCTCTCAGGTATTCAGCTTCTGACATTTGAAATTTAGTTTTCTTGGCATGATCAATAATGTTAAAAGAAGAAATAGATTCATATACCTGAGCCGCTTTCTGTGGTTGAGATGAAGTACTCACATGCTTACTTCCAAGAGCTAAGGAAGAAGGTAAAGGGATGCACCTTCTTTGCTCGTTTATTAATGAATTAGCTTAGCGAGTTGGTGATCTTGTAAGTACTACATATGTATGACCATGATCATCTTCATGTTCAAATTTGTAGTTCAAGTAATTAATGTTGGAGTCACCAGCAGGACCTATAAAATCATTATCCTCGAGCTGATTAGCGTCAGCTTCTTGGTCTTCTTCATTCATCTCCACATTGTTTTTGGGAGCAGCTTCAATTGCTAATCTTTGGGAACCAGCAATGCGGTTTTGGTTGTTGTTGAAATTCCGAGCAGGGGCAGTGTTGTTGTCTTGAGCCATTTGTTTCTTTATCTGCGACATCTCATTTGCTAACTTTTGCAATAGTGAATCAGATGTAGTAGCAGAGGATGAACTTTCAGCTCTAGAAGTGCTACTCTTTATCTTTTCAGCCATGATGAGGTCGTCTTCAATTTCAACCGCCATGTTCTGGGCTACTAACAAGTCAGCAGGACGTGCTTTTCGCAGTTGATAGCTTACTTCAAGAAGTAAAGCATTAATGAAGAACACCTTTTAATTATCATCATTCAAAGAAGCATAAGCTGGAATTTTGTAAAAGAGTGAGCTGAGTAATCAATGTAATAGAATATTTAGCTGGTTTGAATCTTTTCAGGAATGCATCTCGCATAGTAGCCCAGTTGGTTATGGTACCAGGAGCTAGCCGGTAGAACCATTCTCCAGCAAAGTCATGCAGAGTCTCTATGAAGAGTTGAACAGATACATCTTCATGTTCGACTGCAAGCACTCCATAGGATATGAAAAATGCAGCCAAGTGGTCATCTGGATTCTGCTTGCCATCTTCAAAGAATCTTGGAAAATTATTTCTCATCCCTTTAGGTAGACCATGCATAGGAGGAGTCAGATTCAGTGGCCCAAAAGTTACACCCCATGGAATAGGTACAATTTGGTTCTGATTCACCATGATGAATGGGGCACATATTCTCCTTGCGTAGACTTGATGAATAATTCTAGCCGCTGGACTGTGCTGAAGATGATCCGGATCTGGATGAGCGTGCACTCTCCTTCCTGGTGAGAGACTAGATCTATGACTTCTAACTTGAGGAGGATGATTGAAATTGAATTGCTCCTGCAGTCTAAAGAAATGATCAGTCCTTCCTTATGCCTTCACAGATCGGGTGAATGGACATTCAGCCAAGTTGAGATTTGTATGGAAAACAATCCAATCTTCAAGAGATAAGCTTTGATCTGCAAAGATAGTTGTTCCCCAGTGGAGTCACCAAAATCTGTTGGCTATATTTTCTGCATAGCACAAAATCTAGGCAGTCATGAGATAAATCTCCCTCATTTACCGGTGAGGCTCCCGTGTTAGATTTTTCAATTAAAATATGCTAGTATCTATAAGGGGTTTTACTTTAACTATTCAGCTCATGAACCATAGTTGTACAGTTCTGTAGCAAGTAAGCAGCTGTTTAAGAAATGAAATATTTATAGAAGAAGGGAATTATATAAACACAGAGAAGAAATGAGGAAGTTGTGCATCCCAATCAATAGATAATAGAGTTGATTACATGCACATAGAAGAAACCAATAGATATCAACACAAAATTAGCAACCCTAGATCTAGATCTAAAATAACACAAAGTTTATTAAAAGATCTAAGATATAAAAGCTAGAAACACAATACACCGTGACACAAAGTTCTCTTGAAATCTGCTCCTGTATATTCCTTTGCTTCAAGTGGCTCTCAAGGGTTTCAGCACAAAGGCTAAACACAAGGATGTTGCTTACAAATTCTAATAATTAACCCAAAGGTTATTCCTCTACTTATAGAATGTAGAAGGGCAATTACAAGTTGGAAGATTTTAGTTCAATTGACACATGTGGAAGTCAGAAAAGAAACAACTGGCAATCTCCCTCATGGAATTCCTCTTTGCATGACATGTATGATTTGCAACTAAAAATATAACTTTCTATTTTACACGTCTGCCACCTATCTCCAAGTAGTTGACTTCTTCAAGTAATGGCTTTTAAACCAATCATTTAAGTTTTATAATTTAATTGATCGCTCAATTACTTTGTTGGAGGAAAGAAGAAGGAAGAGGAAAGTTGCAGTCTTATCCTTTTTCATGTATGCATGCAACTGATTCTTTTGCCTTTGATTCTCACCAAACTGGAGCTGGGAGTAGTTGGATCTGGAAGCGGCTGGAATCTTGCCTTCGCCTTGTCTTCTCTTTTATCCTTGAAGCTTGTGCAGTTCTTCTCCTGTACATGCATCAGTGCAATGTCTGCCGTAAATAACTCATCATTTTTATTTTTAATTACATATGAGCAATTAAAATTTTTGGAAAGCACTCCGGGTGAATGCAACTTCAATGAAGGCTTCAACTGGAAGATTGGAAGCACATGCACAAAATCCTGGAAGAAATTTTCCATGCACTGACTTCTACATGAGATGCGTCAGAAACAAGAGGATGAATTTTTGCTAGAAGCTTTTACAATTATGAGATTTGGATATGGATCTGGGTCTCTGATGTCAACAAATATGGAAGTAATGCATGACTCCGTTGTGCTCTCTTTTTCATCCCTTTTTGCCATGGCTGTGTCTATCTTTGTCTAAACAATTCTTTTTCTCCTTATCTTGCCGAAATTCTTCAAAACTGGTGCAGATCTGGATAATTCTTTAGATTTAGAGGATATATTCAATGTATTGGACATTGATTTAAGCTCCCTTTATTTTATAAAAGCACCTGTGATGAATTTCTGTAATTAATTCAGACAAAGATGGCAACCGGAACATGAACAATGGATTTTAATCATAAAAATCTGCATAATTCAAGCTTGTTGCCCCAAATTTGATGTTTTATTTGCATGCAAAGCAAGCATGAATTTTACCAACTTCACCTGAGAACCTATATCACTTATGCAAACAATTATCTAGACACAAATCAACCTCCTTCAACCTGTGCGCCAATTCTGGAAGCTTTTAGCATTAATTTTACCTTCTTTTGAGAAAAAATCCTCTTCAAATGGGGCGCACTTTTCCTCTGGGCTGCACTTCTCTGCCTGTGAATTAATTAATTCATCCATATGGCAGCTCCTACTTATATAATCTTCACCATTCTATAATTAATTAATGTCTTTCCTATTCCTGACAATTAATTAATTAATTAATAAGCTTCACTCTTCAAATGGGGCGCCTATTTTGTGCATGCTCATGGTTGCCATTAAATAAATTAAATTTATTTAATTTTAGATTTCTACTTCTAGTTAACTCAAGCCTCACAGTATGCTTTGACCTTAGCCACTGAAAATAGGAATTAATTAATTCATTTAATACTTAAAAAAATATTATTTCTCTCTGAAATGGGGCGCACTTTTTGACATAAAGGGGCTGCATTAAATAAATATTATTTATTTAATTTTAGAACAGTCTATTTTCAACCTCCTTTTGTCCTTTACCTTTGTTGACTTTTCCACAAGCCTGGGCGCCTATTTTGGGTGAATAATTAATTAAATTAATCAATTTAAAGGCTGTCTTTACTTCTCCAAAGGGGACACACTTTTTGACATAAAGAATTCTATTTTTAAGAAACACATGACAATGAGATTTTTTACCCTGCAAGACAGCCCTGAAAATCCCATGATTCACTTAAGTCACTTGTCTTTCATAATGGGATTATTTACCCTGCAAGGCAGACAATAAAATCCCATGATTCACTTAAGTGATCTTTCTTTTATTCCACAATGGGAATTTTTACCCTGCAAGGCAGGTAATAAATTCTTGCCTGCCTGCTGCCTCTAATTTTTCCATTATCACTTAAGTGGCGTTGCTTTCATGGGAAAAAGTACCTTGGTAGGTAGGTACAAAATTCCCACCTGCCTGCTACTTCCAAAAATCCCATGATCTACTTCAAACCCTCTTTTTCCAAAAATGCGGCTAGCCCAGAAGAGGCTTTTTGGTGCAAGACTTCGTCTTTTCCCAAAGAACCAGACCTCTGATGGTGAATTCCTTCTAGCACAACATGCGTATGTGATCTCCAGATAATCTAGGCCAAGAATCAGGCAAAACCGGTAAAGGAATCGATCCAGAGAAATTTCACAGAAAACGAAACGGAAAAAACACAAAAACACAAAACGTTGCCAGAAGTTACAAATAAAGCCCAGGATTCATTCTTGGTTAAAGCCCTACTGGTATACTAGAATAATGATAAATATGATCACATTAGGGTTAAATTGGAGTGCAAATTGCCTCAAATGGGGCTCAAAATAATTAAATACAAATTTCCCGGAGGCAAATCCCGACGACAAAATATAACAATTTTGGGCATCTGGGTATTTGGCGAAAATGGCTAATATGGCTCTTTGGGAATATCTTGACACAATACAAGAACCTTCTAGCAATAAAACACAAAACGACCCATTATTTTAAATGTGCGAAATTTTTTCGGCTAGGGTAGTCTCAAATTTCAGGATGAAATCTGGGTACACCAGTCCTAAAAGCACACATAGTTCTCCACCTAGAGATGTAAAATAATACTACGTGGATGTAACTATATTTGATATCTTGAACTTTTACATACTTGGATTGCTTATAATTGAATTGGTTGTATGGGCTCTTTATTTGTGAATCTTGACTCTTGGACCTAGTTTACATTGTTTCAGACCTATGTAAGGGTTATTCCTAATGTTTTCTCTCTCTTTAGGTAATATTGTGAGATAATTTCTCTCCTTTTAAGTGATTTACACTTGAGGAGCTCTCCAAAGTTCAATCTGAGTGTTAGGTGAGTATATGAGTGTCTTAGACTTGTTTATATAGGATTTCGTGGATATAAATAACATTAAGGATGACCTATAATGTATATGAAAATCCATTATATATATATTAGAAAATTGACCATTTGGTGGTCCATGATAGGACCATTTTGGCCAAGAATGGACCGTTAGACTTATTATATAGTTTGGTCCAATACTGAGGAGTGGAGACATAAAGCTCTGTGCATGGTGCTCAAAGGTAATAGACTAGTTGTGACTAATATCATCATTTGTGTAATTGGTTGATCAATATAATGAGGAGAGAAAGTATTCGAATAGGAATGAGCATGTACTAGGATATAACAATTAAGCTTAGAGTAGGTGCACAAGTCCTAAGATTATCAAGTGTTCAAATTACTAAATTTAAGTGTTTACATTTCTCCCCTTTAAAATAAGAAATACAATTTTCTTGGTTAAAGGAATTATATACCTAAGTATGTAAATAAAATTTATTTTTTGTTGATTGTTGGAGATGCTTGAGTGATCCAAAAATCGTAGTAAAGTGACTCACTTAATTAGTTTAATTATTTTGGATACTTAAAAATTTGTTCTCGATTTGTCGTAAGTATTAAAACGATTAAAATTGGCTTAAAACCATAATTAAAATATTATTAATAATTAGCAAATGAGATAAAAATACGTTAGATAGTGCAAAACAACTGTTAATGGAGTCCAACCAAAACAAACTACGTCTCCAGGTCCATATAAGCTCTTGAATCGATCAATTATGATGTAAAAAAAACTATGTACAATGATTAATTACATCAAATAGCTCTTTGGCCTACATATATAGTATCTTCTTAGTCCTTAAGAGGCTATGATCAATTCTCTAGTAGCACTTCCACAATGAAAACTCTTTTAAATTTCTCTAATTCCTCTAAATAGGTCCTTCAATTAACCAAGTTAACACTTTAAATACAATTGTGGACCTTTTATATCATTTATAAGCCCCATGGGATAGCGGCCAAGGATTATTTTTTCCCCAAAATACCATGGTTTAAGTCATGTGGGGTGGTCTTCACCCTTTTGCATTTTTTGTTTTGGTATGTTGGGATAATAATCCCATATGTGGCGGGATAGGAACTAACAAAACATTTTTAAAGGCTCGGGAAGTTCATGGTTTACGTGGCTTAGGCCATGTTTTAACTCCAAAGTTATCTTATGTTCCAACTCGCTAGTTGGCTCAACATCTAGCTCATTGTTTGTTACACTGAACTCAAACTCTCCATGGTGAGTTCATTAATGAGCTGACTCAGTTGGTTTATTGATGAGTTGGATTTGAACTATTCACAAGTGAGTTTTGCGATGAGTTGGATAAGGTAGCTTGGTAAGGTGGCTCACCTATGTGGAACTTGGAATTACTAAGTTGTGTGGCTATGCAGAGCTTGGTCCAGCTCTTAAAGTTGGTTAGGTGTAACTTTTACAAAATATTACGATTTAGTCCCACATGTAATGGAATTGGGACCTCCATGAGACTTATAAGCAAGAACTCAAATGATATAATGTGAAGAAAGGTGGCAGGGTCCCCCTCCTGAAAAAATTGGAACCCACCAACTTCTAGGCCCCCATCCGACATATCATGTGGGCACCACATTGACTGTTGAAGAATGGAGGCTAAAACCAATTTTTTGTATGTGAAAGATGCCACTTGTCATCACTGTATTCTTCCATTTGTCACACTCACATCATGCCACCTCATCTTTTTGTAACCTATTATTTGATTTTTTCCAATTGGAGAGAAATTTTAGTGGGCCTTATCCTCCTGGATCACTCCTCCCACTGAGGAACTTTTGGAACACCAACATATTTGGTTTTATTTTGACAATAGTTGAAGGTACAATTCCCTTACACTTCCAATTTCCATCCATTTTGATTTCATGTATACATTACATGTTAGAGTAGGTATTTACCTTAGCTCATGTTCACCTAGGTACTTTATTTACCTTTATTTTATTTATCCTCACCCACTTATGTGTGTGGATATTTATTTTATCTTATTTAGATATTAGGAGATATTATCTAGTTGTTAGGTATAGTTCTTTCCTTGATCTATGGTATTGACTAGTTCTTTCTTAGATCTATGGTATTGACTACATCCTTGATGTCTAGTTCTTTCCTAAATCTATGGTCTTGACTAGTTCTTTGATGACTAGTTATTTCCCTGATTTATGGCTTGATCTACGACCTTGACTGGTTCTTAGATTGTTATTCCTTGCCTATTTAAACAAGGCCCATTCTCAATGTATTGCATTGAGTTCCATAATAATATATGATATTGCTGCTCATTTGTTTGCAAAGGTTTTGTGTAAAGTTATTCTGGCAAATTGCTTTCATCTTATTGATCATGGTGTTTGATTAGCATCTGTGTTCTTGTCTTGGTACGATCTGGTTATCGTTCCTTTCATTACATTCATACCCACATGGATATATTCAACACCACCTCTTCGCAAATTCCTCACCCTCTTGTCAAGAATTTCATTTTTTTGCAATTCATAAATAAGATTAGGAGAAAATTCATCAACAAAAGGTACTTGAATAGTCTTATCCTGATTAATGATTATGGGTGGATCATACAATTTCAATTTTTCAACATTCACAACAGAATACACTTGCATATATAGAGGAAATTATAACTAAAAGGTAATATTACCAATCTTCTCCAAAATATTAAATGGGCCATACCTGATTGGTTTTAAATTTTTAACTTCACCTGTCATTATCTCTTTACTGATATGAAGCCAAACTTGATTACCAACTTGAAAATGATGATCAACTTGATGTTGGTCATTCCTAGCCTTCTACTTGGCTCTTTTATAATTACTCTTGGATAACTTGATGAACCATCTATATATTTTGAATGAACTTATTTTAGCTATCATCATCTTTTTATCTTTCCGCTATTGTGTCTTTTCCAAAGGAAAATTCCAAAGGTGAGTTAGGAAAATAACCAAAAAAATCTCAAAAGGATACTTCTGTGTGGAAGAATGAATGACACAGTTATAATCATGTTGCACGTTTAACACAAGTGTTTATCCCAATGTTTAGGATGTTTTCTACAATATGCTTGGAGCAAGTGCTCTACTTTATGATTGACCATTTCTGCTTATCCATTGGTTTGTGGATGAAAAAATTACTTTTATTTAACTTTGTGTCCATCATGTCCCATAAATTTGGCCAAAATTTCCCAGTAAATCGAAAAATCCTGATTAGAAAAAATAGAAGTAGGAAAACCAAAAGGAACCCAAACATTGTTGGAGAATAAATGTGTCGTTTCCTCGCATGTTATCTACTTTTTGTAGGGAAACAAAATACACATCTTGCTAAATCTATCCACAACCACATATAAATAGTCACATTTTAATTTTGTCATAGGAAAGCCTCCAACAAAGTCCATGGAAATAATTTCCCATGTCCTAGATAGAATATGAATTGGTGTATATAATCCCTATTAGATTTATTATCATTGATGTCAAAGGATTCGGTAATAATTCCTATCATCTGGAGCTCGATCATCAGATCTTAGTCATAATGCCTACCATCTAGATCTCATAGTGTATTTAATCTAGAGCTCACCTAGAATGTTGCCCATTTGGAACTAGAAGGAGATAATAACATTGTTGCTTGTTGGGCTCAGGAAGTGGCTAAGTACAAGAAAAGTGTGGAGATTAAATACCACACACAAGATCTTACATGAGAGTAGGTATAAGTTAGTGTGTAAGGATTCAAGCACACACAAGGATAGGTTCTAAGAGTTAGCTCAATTTCTAGAGAAGGATAAAAATAGGAAAATCGAATTTGGCATATCAAGTAAGACAAGTCTAGAAGATACTTGGAAAGGATAAAGGACATGCAGGATGAAAAATCATGAACGTCTAATTATAGGTTCAGAGCATGGATGGGATTGAGCTATTTATAGCACAAGTTGAAGATTAAAGTAGGAGTTTGAAGGCATAAAACCTATATTTAGGATGTATATTATTAGAGTTAAATAATTTAGGTGGTGAAGGACAAGTTACCATCATATATAAATAGGTATGCACACCCCTTCTAAAAATTATTATGTGTAGCAAATAGCTGTATGAGACATGTTTTGTATATCACAGAATCTGTATAAGGTGCATGCATCATTATTGAATATTTAAGGATGTGGTATTGTGATATAATGATCATGTGTTTGTAATGGGTAACATGGTATGGGTTTTCAGGGTTAGGAGAATTGGACATAATGTTATTGACATACAAATCCTGCTATTAGTTATCTATGAATGAATGATCTAAGCTCTTGTTGATCTTAATTATGTGTTCTCAATCACTTTATCTTATACCTTATGTTACACATTGGTTTATTAATGAATACACATATTGCTTGATCAACTAAAGAGGAACTTGGTAGTTGTGTGTGATACAGGTGAGTATTTAGACATTAGTTTTAGTGAGATGCCAACATGCTCGGCTCAGTGTTGGTAGATTAAAGACTACATTTTGGTTTCATTTCCAAGACCTATTTTATTTTTTGTTCATCAATATGTGGCATGCATATGGAGTTCTGACTGTCACTGTATTGGTGAGAAAAAATTTTGGGTGGAAAAATTAGGTGTCTTCACCAATGTTCACGGGGCTACGCCCCTTTGTATTGAATGGTTCAGCTCCCATTATTGAAAGTAAACTAATACTAATCCTATCTAAATGTTGTGGGTGGAAAAATTATCCAGGGATCACAATGGACACTCACTGAACTTGTGGAAAAGTGCTTGTACAGGGTACAAGGGAGGAAATTACAATGATGAGGGGAAGGGAGGGAAATTACGCAAGGAAGATTACTTCCGTAAGTAGATTGTAGAGATCACATCCAATAATCGGAGTAGTTCAACATTCACTATAAAGGAAAGCACAATAAAGCTGTCTAGTGAAATGGACTACCCGAGACACCAAGTTATCATATTCATCTATCAAAGATACCAAGATCTTGCATCACTATAATTGAAAAGTGCATGAAAGAGGGAAATGGAAGAAACATGAGATGATTATAAAAACTATGTTTATTTTGACAACAATGAGAGGAAACCATGCCTACTAATCTGCACACATTCATACATCTTGGAAAGCATAAATTCTATTCCTTGATTAAAATTTACACAAGTTGTACAAAGTCGGGGAAAATAAAAAGGCATGTAGAAGAAAAGTAGCTTTATTTAATATATATGGATGAAAAAAAGTCCAACAACATATTACAATCCATTATTGCTACAAAGTACATAATTTTTAGAATGTAATTTTCATGATGTAATTTTCATATTTTTTTAGAATGGAGAAGCCATCCCAATTTATAACAACGTGGATTGACTCTTCGCCTAACCCCCACATGACTCTTTATTGTATCTTTCAACTCGTGACTTCTCACCTTCCTAGGAGGTGAGAAAGAAGTTCCCTTTTATAAATTAAAGGGACTTTTATAATGTTAATTTATGAAGTCCCTTAAGTGAGTGAAATAAAATACAATGATTATGCCCAACAAAGAATTAGAAAGGGGAGAGAAAGAAGAGGGAGAGAGAGATAGAAGGAAGGAAAAGCTTCCATATATGATGAAGAAACCTCTTGCCAAGATGATGAATCATGCCTCCTGATGGTGGATCTCTGGGCGGGTTCCTTTTCCTTGAATTCTTTAATGAATTGCATTGTTGAAGCTATCAGCTTGTCTTCCCCTAGAATGCAAACACAACCTAACACCTTGTTCCATGTCACATGGATACCACTAATCCTTTTACGTTGATGAATCCATTTTTCGTGATCCATTGAAATTGTAACAATGTAGCTCTTGATGTCGGTTAGGGACTCTAAATTATCTTTATTGAATGAAAGAGAGTCACCTGCCTCCTTCTCAACCATCTCTTGAAATGCAATGATGATTTCCTATGATTATAAATCGTCAGTGAGCAGAGCAGAGGGAACTCAAACCTTTGAACACAATGATAGAATTCCTTCAGTATTTTAGAATCTTGATACCCATGTGAGTCCATTTCAAATATGGCCCTTTTTAACATTACATATCGAGCATCCATGATGTGGATCCAAATTTGGGACAAGTCTTCAACAATTCATGCAAACACTTCCTTGCTCATGAGGGCGTGAGAGTCAAAAGAACTCATTTTGGATACCAGTGGGAGTATCTCCTCCAAGTCACTGACCTCTTTAGCAAACCCCTCCTCTATTTTGTTTAATTTAGACAATGTTGCATAGGCATACTAGATGAGAGAAATTATTTTCAGACACAATGCATTTCCTTGCTCGATGATTTCCTCATTCCAATTTTCATAGGATTTTCCCCACATCATGTATTCATGTGCTTTCTTGATCACCTTGGGGTCAATATTTCTGATTGGGAGGATATCTTCGATCGGAAGGGGTGGTGTTAATTCTGCTCCTGAGAAGGACTGAATGTATGCACTGAGAGCTCTTACATGTCTCTCCAATTGCACAATAGTTTTCTTGTATTATTCAATTCAAGAAAGAATAATGGAAGAGGATTATTCAAACAGGTGAATGTCACCTTTGTGAGAAGCTTAACCCAATGAGATGCGAGTCAACTCATAATCAGAAAGAGTCATTTCTTCCATGGGCTTTTTGGTCTTAGGCCTGAAAACTTTAACATACTGGTTACCTGAGGTGCCACTGAAGAAGAAAGAAGCTACTCAGAATTTCTTTCTTCACTTGGGTTTTAACATTCCAAATATTTACACGAGACTAGGAATGGTAGCAAGTTTCATTGTTCTTGGCCCAATCTTAAGCACTTCTTGAATCCATGGAAACAACTCTTTGGGAGTTACCGCGATGTTAGTCACCGGAGTGCTTACAAAAGCTTTTCATGGAGCTATCTCTTGATCACCTTGATAAGATATAATTGGATGTTTGTATAGAGGAAGATAATGTTATGGATTACTTCTTCTTGTCACGAGAAACTCAATGTGACTAACTCTTCATGGCCCACTTAACCATCTCTTCCAACTCACTGAGCTCACTGACTTAGCTTGTTTTGAACTAACTCACCAAGGGGAGAGTAGGTGCTCTTGACCGGAAAACTTGAACTTATTGGTGGAAAAAAACAACAATATATGTTTCTTTGGAGATGATAGTAACTTTCTTCTCTCGAGATCAAAAAATGCTATATTTGGAAACTGGGTCCCAGGAACTGCTATTTTGGGCAATGTCACTTTTTTGCCTTGTTGTTTGCACTAAGGTGATTCTTTCATGTTCCAATATTGTCATAGATGTCTCAGGGTCAATTCATAGCACTTTCTATTTTTAGATTTTTTTTTCTTTTTTGACCTTTTTGATTTTTTGACCTATATGCCCTAGTTTCCGGTTTGTATGATTTTCACTGTTCTCCCTTCTGGAGGGAGTTTTCCATTTTTATAAACTTACTAAAAATGGAAAGTGAAAACCAAGCATACTTGATATTTTTAGAAGATGAAAAGTACCATGTCAGATCAATGAGAAAACTTTGGATTCTTTATGGGTTTTTGATTTGGATGCTCTGTACAAATTTTCAAGTCAAATCGCTTCTCGGATTGATGACAAATGAAGGAAGAACATCCTAGGAAAGAAAAATTCAAATGGATGCAATTAAAAATTAGGGGTATATTTCAAGGTTTGGTTTTTTAGCTTTAGGACATTTATATGAAGAATTTTTCCCAAAATTTCATGAAGATTCGATCACTTTCTCATTAGTTATGAGAAATTCTTCGTTTTGGAGCCTAGGGTTTTTGACAGCTCATATTCTTGAGTTTTGCTTGAAAATCCCCTCTTTTTTCACTATATAAATGTTTAAAGATGATGAATGGATGATGTGGGTGCTTTGAAAGGTGTGGCAGCAGCAGCAATGAAATATTGAAGGAATTGTTGGCGGTGGAATATTTCTTGTGCGGGTGTGAGGGAAACAACTGGTGACAACATGATAACACAAAAAACTTGAATAATTTGATTCTTGGGAATGATTCACACTTTTTTACACCAAGTTCACAAAGGGATTAGTTCATTTGGTGCAAAAAAGTGTGCCCTATCCTGATTGGTACATGTGGCAGAGCTTGTTGGACAGAGCGGGGGCTGGGAAATGGAGCATGTGGGGCTGAACTTGCGAGAAAGAGCTTAACTAAGGTCATATGATGACTGAGGGATTAAGAGGATGGGGGATGCATTTTATTGCACCATATGAACCAAATATTTGGTGCAATTGATGCAAAAAATTGTGCCACTCTCCCATTGGTTGGATTTCTAACCTATAAAATTGACTAATTGTTGGAGTTTTACGCCGGGGAACCGCATGTCAGGACTATATCTTGATCTTCCAAAGTAGTTTTTTGATGAAAATTTATATGATTCTACCTAAAAATGACCTTCTAAATCCAATGGTGGGGGTATAATCTCTCTATTCTTCCATTTTATCCCTAAAATAGGATTTTTGTTCAGGCTACATGGCTGTGCATGCAGAAAATTATCTGTGGACATAATGCACCTAGGTGTTGTGAATAATTTGAGATTACCATCCCTTAGGGCTTTGAAATAAATTTATGAAGATATTTCATTTGAAACCTAACTCCTTCCGGAGCTCCCTTAATTGTTTCCTGAACCTTGGGGGATGTTTTCACACTGTGCACTTGTAGTCTTGTTTTACCCAAAAAAGCCCAAGGTGCGTTGACACATAATTTAGCCTAGAATGAGCGCTCACCCAAAGTGCACAAGGCTACCAGGTCCCTCTTTATGGAAAATTTCTCAAGAAGTTTACATGATTTTACAAATATTCCAGATCCATAGCAAATAATTAAATATATTGCAATGCATAAACCAGATATAGATCTTTAACTAATCAGTATGAGCAATCAAACAAGAACTATAATCAAATTTACCATACAAGATCCATGCTTAGTCATGTCAATCACCAATATCCAGCCACAAAGATCCATTATATTAATTTTTGTAAAACACAGAAGCTTCATACATACATAATATAGTCACCATAGTCATGCACGCTCACAAAATCCCAGCATAACACTACTACAACATGGATACTTAAACCGTGAAAATCAATACATATTTATAGGGGTGAGGAATTTCCCTTCACTGCCCATGCACCTTTCAAAAATAGGATACATGCTAATAATATCCATGTTCCCTTACATGATAAATATAAGAGCATGCAAGCTTGCTAATAATTGATCATCTAATAATATAACTGCAATCTAATCTTATTAATAGCCTTACAACTACGCATATCAATTGATCTTCTAATCATCCATAATAGTCTTTGTGTGCTCTTTAAGTCTTCTACAAAATGTACTCCACACTCCATGTCCATAATTAGCCTCATACTAAAAAATAGCTAAGTCCTAACTTCTTGTTTTCCTGGGTGCACCCTATTCTACTATAGTTTCGCGCGCACCTACGCGCCCTGCATCTGTGTGCCCAATCCTCCTACGCCTTTTATACTTAGGATATATTCCAAAAACCCAACATTACCTCGCACTAATTTCATTTCCATCCCTGTAAATGGGTAATCATAACTTATGTTTCCATGAAAAAAAAAAGAATGAAAGAATAACTGTACAAAGAATGAATTAATACTTGACACCCTATTCTTACACAGGAAGAATCAACTCTGGATATTCATTTTTAATCTCTACCTCCAATTCATTCCAATCACTTAGCACTTTATTTTTCCTGTCTGGAATGTCTAACTCATAACTCCTTTTGGAGCTCCCCTAATTGCTTCCTGAAGCTCAGGGGTTGTTTTAACATTATGTACTGCTTAGGCCTTTAAGACCCACTTTTGCTGAAAGTACTCCAAAACTAGTGAAACCTCTCAAAACCTTTCAAAAAAGATTGCAAAACATTCTTAGATATTTGGTATGCCTCCATGGTTAGTTTAGGCATTTTTTTCCACACTAGGTGGTGTGCGCCAGCCTCGAAAAGACTAGGGAATAACCTTTCCTAAAGCTTACTAAAAGGATTGTTTTGATGGATCTTGTCTTGAAAGCATTTGAAATGAATGGATACCCCTAAATCACCTATAGGAATACTGACATGACTCATTATAATTCTTAGATAGATGGGATATGACTGAATCAGAGATTATGGTGATATGAAGGAGGACTCAGAATGACCTTTGGGCTGAAAAATTTCGACTAGGGTATGGTTGTCATGCTTGAAAATTGGAAATTTTCTTCTTGCACATGTGCATGAAAAAAAATAGCTCTAGCTTGGGGACATGTTTTTGGTTGAGCACAACGAGGACATGACATGAGAACTCCAAAATCTAAATTTCAATTTACCTATCAGTTTCTTATCTGTTGGGATTTAGAGTCACCAAAAAGATATACTACACAACTTGATTTATTGAACACAGACACACACACAAAAACACACAAACAGAAGGGAAAGACATGAAAAGGGGAAACAAAACACAATGGAAAAAGGAAACTATGTACATGGGGAGGGATATTTATAGAGGCGGGGAAATAATATACACATACCTGAAAAAGGGTTGAGAGAAGTACATGCCGTCGTGAAACAACAGATCAAAGTTTGACCTTTGAAGCACAAAAATTGTTATTTGATCAAACCATGCTTTTTTTATTGCTTTGCATGGCTTGAGAAGAATAAGGTTGACCATGATTCCATCTTCATACTCATACTACACAAAGAACGTTCTTATATCCAATGAACACTTTATCACTTTCTCAAAAATCTTGTACCTTGATACTTCTGCTTGACGCCCTACAATTATGAGACATTATTATTCCATGTCTTCGAGAGTGTGAATTTTTTTTCCTCTTTGAATTTCCATTTTGAATCATCTCCTATATTAACAAGACACTCCTAAGGAGTGGGAACAAATTGATTTTCTTCCTATTTAACAAATTCTCTGAATATCCCACTTTGTCGCTTTGAGAAATTTTTTCTAGAATGTGTTCCACATCATTGGACTGAATGTCTTCATCATCCTTGAGATCTTGATGCAACATGAAAACATGTTTAAAGCACATTGGAGCTTGGGAAGTGAGTGTGAGCTGATTTTGAATTCCTTCACGAGAGTCATGCACATTCACACTTTGTTTTCCGCAGCTATCTTGATGGATATCCATCCATTCAAAATCGGTCTTAGCGTCACACTCAAAACTGTAATCTTGAAGTGGTGGGAACAAATTTTTGTTGAGCATACTTCCAATAACCTTGCAAATTTTCACTTTGTTCTGAATGACTCTCTTCAACGCAAATCAGCTCAACATCTTTCCTACTTCTTTCCTCCATGGAAGAGATGATGTATTCAATATTTAGGAATTCCAAAGGAGATTCAATAACCTTCCTTCTTTTGTACTCACAAACCTCTTCACACTATGTTAAAGAGAAATAAGTGCTTTCCCATTCACTCTCATCAACCAAGGCATTGGGGAAGACATCAAACTCATCCATTGACTCTATCTCGACATCAAACATTGACATATCAAAATGAGAAGAACAAATAGCTTCATACCTATCTTAAATCTCCATGGCCCGAGTCAAGAACTCAAGAATGAGTTGGGGATCTTCAGTTTATTTTTCAACCTTAAAAAATTCTTACACAGATGACTCTTATGAGATTTCCATAGGCTCATATTCATTCTTATTGAAAGAATATCTACATTGTGCTTCCAGGAGATGGCTGAAAATATGATCTCTATGTGCCCATGACTCATTCGAAACATCCTCATTCATCTCTTCCATGTTTTCCATTTTCCAAGATTCACTTCCTTATAAACACAGGAATACTTGATTCATGTCACCTTTTAACAAAGAGAAGAGGTCCATGCTTTGTGAGAAGGTACTCCTTTGAGATCAAAATCCATATCATTCTCGTCTTGGTAGGAAGAAGAGGACCATGTTGGGGAAACAGTATGGGAATAATTTGTTATCCAAAATTTACCCTCAAGGTAAATTCTAGAAATTACACAATTTATTCAAACTTGAACAGGAAGAAATGGTGAAAACATTTTTTATTTATTCTGGAGGCACCCCTTTGCTTTTCTCTAACTTCCCTATTCAAGAAAAATTCAAGCAGTTAGAGAAAATTTGCTAAAATTTTAGAGAAATAGGGAAAGGCATATTTTAATGTATTATAGGTCTAGGGGCTGCAAGTGGAATGGCTGTCGACAGAACTAGGGTTCCTCGCCCTCTACTTGGGTCCAAAATGCTAAAGAAACAATGATTTGTGGGTAAGTCAGGTCTCGATGGCATGGGAGGTCTAGGTTACATTGGGCCATGAGTTCCATGAAATCCCGATTTACCCAATTTGCAAAGGAATTGAAGCAGGTTCAGAGTATTGCGGATAAGGCAGAATTTTGGGGCCCAAACAACACAAATTCCATGGAGACATGAGTTCCATGTAGAGGCAAAATTTCCGCACAACAAAGGAGGCAAAGTATTACGGATAAGGAAAAAGTTCAGGGCCCAAACGACACAAGTTCCATAGAGACATGAATTCCCCATTGAGGTGAAATTTCTACACAAAAAGGAGGCAAAATAGTGTGGATAAGGTGGAAGTTGAAGGCCTAATTGGCCCTTCTACACAAGTGCCTTATGTTCACTACAAACACACAATACTTGCAATGCAAAGGGAAAATGGTTTAATACAGATTGTGAGATCCTGCATGGAACACCCTAACCATGATATTAAAATGGGCAGAAATTTTGACCTAGAGATTTGATTTTGAACATCCACATGTCCAGAGATTAAATGCACAGTCCTGTGGAAGTAACAATTAAACTTGTGAAACTCAAAATGGATGCAATCACTCAGAAGGTCATAACTTGAGAAATGTTCAACAAATTTTAAAAAAATTGATGTCGTTGGAATCATGGTTCCTAGCCCAAAGCATAAAAACCAAGAAATATAGAAATTGATGAAGATTTGATCATGATTTTTAAGGAAAACAATCCCTATTCCATTTGGTTGTTGGAAAGTGGTTAGAGGAACATTTAATGAGCATGGGCAATCATTATTTCACTACTGCAAGTTATGGGACACCTTGAGATTACATTTTCAAGTCTAAAATCACCAACCAACCTTATTTATCATGACTTTTAGTTGGTTAGAAAGGGAATTTCAGGAATTGCATCCCCTCTCTCTCCTCTCAAAATTCTATAAATTGGAGTGTTGGGCTCATTGTTAAACAAGATGATTTGAGTAGAAAAACTATGCCCATTCTATTTTATGAAGCTAATGTGCTGTAGGCCCTTGTAGTGGACTCCTTGCATGGTGATCTAGGCCTTTCATTTGTAAAAATTTGAACTATGTATATCAATGAAGTAATAGATGCAAGTTTGTGGATGTACCTTCCATTCCAGTGTTTGCTTGCATTCTTCTTTCCTCTTCAATCTTATTACATGTGTATTGTGTCTATTATATGCTCTTGTAAGATTCATTACTATTGTGTATGCATAGAAATGGTACTGTGATTGTTTTTGTTAGATTGTGGAGAGCTGTTATCACCCCTTCTAACCTGCATTTCATTCCTATTTTTACACATTGGGAAGTTATTCTCACACGCTCCTTTTCTGGTGTATCACCGATGTTAGTGTAGGCTTATTTTCATGTATTATCTCTCCCTGATCTCTTAGAAAGTTAGATTACGATTAGATAGTCTTTCCTGCATTAGGAGTAGTTAGTGGTAGGTAGTTTAGGAGCAAGAACCAACTTTCTCTAGAGGGTTATCTCAAGCTCGAAAGTCCCACAACTTGAGAGATCACCCAATGTTACACAAGTTACACCGAATGCCACATCCACAAATCTGGCCATTTGAGGGTGTTGTAATTTCACGATAACAAATTTTTTAGCTATATCTTGATCATCCATTGTTGAATCCTCTTGCTCATATGAATATTGAAAGAATGCATATTCACTGTAATAATCATTTTTCTCCTTGAGTGAGAATAAATTGTGGTCAAATTGTTCATTCTCCTTGGCTTCAGGAAAGAAATTATCCTCTTCAATATATTCATCCATGATTGAATCGAGAAGAGAATTTGATTCTTCAACTATCTTCATTTATTCATTCAACATTTCTACATCACTTGAAGAATTAAAATAAGGAGACAAATTGTCCATGACCATTTCAAATTCATCTTCTTGATTCTGGGGTGCATGATGATTCTCTTGCACTTCCTTACATATCTCCATTCTATCACTAATCAAAAGATCAAAATCTAAAAGGATATTATCTATGGTTACCTCAAACTGGTCATCTTATGTTTCTTCATTATTGGAGTCTTCAGAAAAAATTGAACCATCCATCATACAAAAATAATCTTCCTCTCTTAAATCTATTTCTCCTCCAACGGGTTATTCCTCGAGCCAAAAATAATTAATGAATGATGGTTCCATATCCATGTCTTCTATCTCATCCTCCATGATGTTGATTTGGTTATCGACATAAGGTTCAAGGATAAGATCTTCTTCAAGAG